>JAWIIS010000028.1:6134747-6782725 GCA_033682625.1 Helicoverpa zea x Helicoverpa armigera
TCTAAACTGAACGGTTGTCGCGAGACTCACTTTTTATCTATACAGGATTTGTACGGAACCCTCGGTGCGCGAGTCCGACTCGCACTTGACCGGTTTTATTACATTTAATGTTTTTGGTGGGATAGTAATTTAGAAACGACAATTAGGAACGACGATCTCAACCAGACTGAAGAATAGGATCGGGAATAATGCACGCGACACCAAACTATGTACGTGCACTTACATAGCTACGTAAGTGTGTGTGTCTACAAAATGAGATATAACAAACATAAAAACGCCCATATATTTTTCATAAATTGTCTTAATTTTATTTTAGATTCCTCAATCAGATACGAGGACATCCAAAAACTGTGGCGCCAAAGATCAATTAGTTCCGAGTAATAAACAAAAGCAAATACGTCCGTTATGAAAAGAATTCGCCTGCCGCCGAATTTCTTCTACCACATCAATCAAAATCATACTGCTAATTAAATCATCATTTGGGTGGCCATAGAGAAGTTACTTCTTAGAAATTCGTCTCCGAACCTTTGCCCAAAGTCGTCCCACTCCGATGTCATTATCACATTCCTGATTTATTAATTAGGTCCTGAATGCCATTGATACAAATAAGATTATATAGTTTTACTTTCGAACTATCCATCCGACAAAGCACAAATATAATAAGCAACAGCTATGCTAAAGTAGTGGTGGCCTATTGGGTAAAGAAACAACCTCTCAAGTGTGTGTGCAACTTTTGCAACTTTTTAAAGTTTGTACATACTTTCTTAATATACCTTGCTACTACAATGACTGTGTTTAGGAGGGACTGAAGGTCTCGGCTGTCTTTGAACATCTTTGGCAGTCGCTACGGATAGTCAGAAGCCAGTAAGTCTGATAACCAGTCTACCAAGGGGTATTGGGTTGCCCGGGTAAGTGGGTTGAGGAGTGGGTCACATAGTTATTCAGTCCTTGTAAATTCTTGTACTCCGCTGCATTAGGTGAGAAGGCTTGGAAGGTGAGGTATGCTACAGTCAAGATTAATATCCCGTTATGAACAAAATTATGTAGTCGGTCAAAGTTGGAATAGAGTATTGCCACGTTGTGTGAAGATGCCATCTATCTCTGTGAATAGGTGAAGCCGTTCTTGTCAACAAGCTTAACTTTACTTTCACATGAATCATATTAGTGAGGATACTTTTTTGGTAAGAATTTATAAAACAAACATAGCGAATATTTGAGTTTATATCATTAGGTTGATACTTAAAGTACTCTTATCGCCGGAAGTCTTTAAATACGCCATTTAAAAACTTCCGGTAAATAGAGTTCTTGAGAACCCTTGAGAGTGCCTACTTAATATTACTGATAACGAAACCAATTTACTATGTTTAAATACCTTCAGGAAATTTCAGCGATAAATTAAGCATTTTAATTAAAATACCTGAATACGTAATTAATGCTCAGTACATTATATCTATAGACACTCACGTACTTGTCAGACAAGGACGATCAGTATTTGTCTATCGGTTTATTAGTTTATTTTCATAAACCAATATTAATTGGGAGTAAACTTATTTGTATGAATTGAATGGGTTGAGAACAGAAATGAAGGTGCTAATCGCGTTCGCATTATTCCTGGCTGCAGTTATACCATTGGATGGAGAGAACAACGTCGTCAGCGGTTAGTATACTCCAGTTTCTATACCAACTAAACTTCTTCTCTTCTCGTCCTTGCCAACTTTTTGTTTGGTCAAAGACGTAAATGTCTACTGGCTAATAAGCATGATACGGTTGTAGTTGCTTACGAGATGTTGCTTTAAGAGTCTAATACACATTAATGTTTAGAGTAATAACTTATGGCAAATTAGGTAATTCAACCGCGTACCGTCGTAGGCTTTAAAGCAGAATCAGAACCAGAATATTTATTCTGAGCAGATCTCATCTGCGTTGCAGATATCATTAAGTATACTATTTTAATTTGTATATTTTAAAATAAATATGTGCTTTTTACAGGTGATGATAAAAAATCAAGAAAGCATTATGGGTTGAGTTATCATAACAAATGCAAAGATTTTGTTAAAACTTTTACATGCATGACTTCATGTAAAAGCATTGGCTTCCAAGTATTTAGGATGGATTTCAAATGTAAATGTTATTGTCACGAGTTGAAGACTACGACAATATTACCTTTCTTTAAGTGGCGAACTAATGGTACCACGAAGACCTGGGCAAAGACTCATAGCCCGAGTTTATACCACGTTGTTGGCACCCTGTCGCCTGCGACCTATCCTGACTATGGAGACCTGGAGGGTAATGATACAATGGCTAACGACACGAGCACTGGTAACGACACGACGAGTGTCGCAGCAGGCGGCGAGAACAGCACGGAGGCGGCGGGCGGGGACAGCACAGGCGAGATTGATGGGGCCGGTGGCAACGGCACCGATGGCACCGGTGCCGCTGCCACCGGTGGCGCAGCCGACGCAACAACCCTCGCAGCATAAATCCAAAGTTTATTATTGAAAGGAAATAAAATTAAATATTCCGATCTTCTAATGACATGAATCAAATGTGTTAGTAATAATGTTCTTTATCTCAATATTATCGCTGTAATGCAAACAATGAGTACCATACGCGGACTACACCCAACAGCAACTTTAAAATTGCCACAAACAATTGTATCAGCTTACCAGCGCACGCGCAGTCAAAGTGCTCTAACAAATAATATATAAACGGGACGCAGTTAAACTGCGTGTTACAGCCAGTATTATATGTATAAACTTGCGTACGTGCAGTTTGATCCCAGTGTCACCAGGTCTTGTTCTGATGGTAAAAACCCTGGAAAACCCTGAAAACTGTAGGCACACATACGGTACCAAGTGATTGGGCTCATTTTATTAGTATTGATGAGATTTATACACCAAAATTTGTTTATTAACCATTTGAAACCTTTTTTGTTTTTTGATGCGAAATCATCAAATGACTCCATCTGCTGCGGGTTAGCAGCGTGAAGGAGTGTCAGACTCTTACTGACCGCATGGTCATTCGTAGGCCTTTTATGTACCAGGACCACGCTAACTTTTTCGAATAATCCCGCAGCCTCGGCAGGCCTTGGCCCTGGTGGGCCCCGCACCATTTCAGACCTGACGATGAGGGCATAGTGCAGTTTTGGGAACTCCCTAACATTTGAAAGCTACCTTGTGTTTGTGTATTTTATTTGCGACTTTCGACAATAATGGGTTAAGACTGCCACTGTGGTTAAAAAAGTATAGAAACCGACTTCCAAAACACGAACCACTTGACGGGTATGGGGGGTACTCTAATAAAGAGTTTCTTGCACGTTGTCGGCGTGATTGATATACATAATATTGGTACTTTTCATTTCTGTAGTGTTAACGGTCACTGAGATTAAGTACGACATGGCGAAACTAATTTCCTAGTTTACTACAGAATCCTAAAACAGAGTAAAAAAGTAAAGCTAAAGTGTATACCTAGTCAGTACCAGGAATATAGCTACAGGATCATATACACTTAAATACTTCTTTTGTCTGTTAGAGTGAGTAATTTTATCTGGTAATGTCCACATGTATTTTAAGGCCAAAGTTAGAAAGCGATCCGCCTGGCAGGCGACATCATCGATGGAAAAAGTTTCGCATTATCATGAATGCCAGCCATTATCAGAATATTTATGACGGACACATCATTTTGTTATTGGACCGTAGATGCGGTATCGTTTGACACGAGTCTCATCAGTCAAACTCGATACTATGTATATAAGTAGGTACAATAATTGATTACATAAAATCATTCTTAAACTGGTTCATGTAATCATTGTTACTAAATTATCAATTTATTGCATTCTCTGGTCGATTTCTTAATGTAAAAACGCTCGTAAATTCTCGTTGTTTATGTGTTAGAGACCAATAAAATAGGCATTGAACACAGAAAGACAGACCGTCGGAGAGTAAAGGTGACAAGTCCCCTCGGCTTACGCCAACTACGGTACAAATTGCGATATTAAGCACAGGGCGTGATGAAAAAACACTAGCTGAATATAAATTAGGCGAGAGGAGCGCCATAATCAATATAAACGATGCTAAAGAAGATTAGAAAAATCCTGTAAGAAAACAAATTTCACAAGATCGTAAGAACACGTGGAACTGCAATGAATTTCCAATTGTGGGTACAAGATTACCGATTATGGTGTGTAATTGTAGTTAATTTTGAGAGTATGATTATTGAGAACAGTACCCATACTTATGTTGTATTAACAATACTGAACAAAAATCATGTCAATGATAGGTACCTTATGTAGGTTCCAATATAAATTTAGATAATAATGATTTACAAAACAGAACGTAAAAGACTTTCCGTGTGAGAGTACTTCATTGTACCTAGGAGCGAATTGGATTAATACCTTAGTTCTATTTATTTGTTCCGCACAAATCTGGCTTTATTAAGCAAAAAATACTTAAGATTATTAAGTAAAGGAGAGTGGAGTAAATTATGTATTTATCCGAAAACGTATTATTCTACCATCAGCGAAATAAGAAAGGAACGTAAATAGAAGGAAGGTATATCCACCTTAAACTTTCATACCGCACGGTAAAGTAAGGCAATCCAAAAATCGTGTAAAAAATGCAAAGACGAAATTGAATTTGATTCCGATACATAAATTTTACTTAGCCTATTTGTCTCTCTCGGATCAAGCGGGGAAATAAACGAATGTTAATTAAATTTGTTTGTTCGAAACAAAGTCGCCAACTGCCTTTTAATTGTTTGTTTTTTTTTTGTCTGAATTATACCTATAAGCTTTTTTATATTCAACAAAAAACATAACGTACAGTAGGTAACTTCTTAGCGTAACGGAAAAAAAGTAACTTAACTTTAAAAAGAATAAAAAAACTGTAGGAGACAAGTTTTACATTATTTCTAAAAAATATCCGTTTTAACTTATTAATTGGGGAAAGTTATATTTTTCAACCGCTGACTGGTAGAAACTAGTATATCAATAGTGATAGACATTATTCAAACAGCTACATAGTTAGTATAATATCATAATATGATATCTTAGGCAGAGCAGAGACCCTTTTGTTGATTGAAAATTTTTTCTTGACCTTATTGTAATGAAATTATCGCGGTAAATTGCGAAAGCCCTTTCGTAGACATTGTGTAAAAAAATCTCAAAATACAGACGAACTAATACGAGGCAGCGCATTGAATGACTTTCGAAATGAGTTAAAACAACAGATATAACAGTTTTTTTATGTTTATTATGTTTACACAAAAATGCTTTGTGTGGGGCGTTTTACGGTTTTTTGTTCAACCGATTTGTTTACAAATCAAAATAGATTATAGCCAGTTTTTCCCGTTATTAGTCGCTGTAAATCATTGTACATCCGTAGCGACTGATCCTTTCAATAAGATCTGAAGTGAAGTTAACCAAATACGTTCATTGATTGAGCCAAGCGCACATACGCCTTGTTATTGTGAGTTCGACATCATTATCTTAAACTAGGTATAAGTATTTTATTTTTGCTGCTGTTCCCTAGTAGGTAAGTCTTTTTCACACCTGACCTAAATGTAAAAAAGCAAAGATGTCCGTAAAATTATCAAGATTCCTTTTAGTAACATGACTGTTAATGACATTATTATTAGGTAGGTACGCTTTTTTGTGTTTTATTGGAATTAATATACCCAAGTGAAACAGGCGTACTGTACGGAGTGAGATTGCATTTTATTATAACAATAGCTTCCGAAGTGTCCCAGAGGAGCGTCCCGCCCTCGTCTAGGGTGCAAATGTATAATTTAACGACACACTCATATGTATTTGCAACATTTCATTAATTTTCTCGAAAATCTGTCATAATAGCGTAAGCTACGTTCTCTTTAGATAAACCAAAGAGTACAAAATAAATAAGGATAAACCAAGCTAAGTAATTAACTCCCATTAATCAGTTTATAGACCGGGCAATCTGTTTTGGCCAAGTGTTTGATTTGATGTTGCCATTTTAAAATATCAACCAAGAAAAATAGAAGCTAAAACTCAGGGGACCTTCTTTCTAATGAGTCCAGTTCTGTTACTTTTTGTAGTGCAACACGTTGTTATTAGGTGACATAGCAACGTTAGAGTTGATAAAAAAAAAGATTTTCCGTGTCATTTTTCAGTTATATCTCAGTGATATTAAATAACTCCGTGAGTATTTACGTACTTTTGTAAAACTAGGATCATAACTCTTATAAATCAATGCAATCAGTAAAGATATATCTAATTAACTTTACAAAACAACATAATGTTCTAAATAACCCCGCCTACTATTCTAAGAACCGTTTAATACCCGAGAATTCCCAAATCGCGCTTATAATTTATAATAACAGGGAGGTCCCTTAAGGCGAGGAAGTGGTCAACAATAATTCCATAACCGGCACGCGCATCTAAGGCGCCAAAAGGGGTCGGAGCGTCTGAGCGGGGCGAGGATAACAATACGCGCGCTAGCTTATAACTAAAAGTCGTAAGCGACAAAATGGTTTTGTAATTTTAATATTTAGAAATGATAATTTAATAAAAATTCCTACTACCATTTTAAAGAGTATGTATATACTCAACTACTAAAAAAGTTAAGAGGCTTAAATCGGTCCCGTTTGCCCATAATATGTGAATCTCTTTTTAAAAAGAGGTATGTTTGATATATTTTTCTCTGTTATAAAAGTTACCTAATCATGTTTCTACAACTAACAAAATAAGGCTTATATCATGAACTTTCAGGTAACCAAGTTGTATTTTGATCCGTTTTGTATTTACTGAGAAATATTGACATCCTTGGCGCCAAAAATTCCAATTCGTCCTCTTAACGAAGAGACCGTTTTGTAGATAGGTATCTATCAAATTACGCCACCTTCCCCCTCGCAGGCACCCATTGTTGTCTAACACGGAAAATATTCATTTGAATATTTACTTAACATGGATAATATTTTAATCTTCCCCTTTGAATTATACGCTTTCCAACGGAGACAATTTCACGCTACTTAAGTCGAAACGTTGTAACAGTGAACCTTTGCGCAGTCAATTATGCATCGTTTGTAGAACAAATGCCATGATTTAAGGTTTAAATTCACTTGGCAGATGCAGCAATATCAATTTAACAAGATATTCCTTTTGTTAATATTCGCACGCGCTTTATCAAATTCTCTAGCGGGGGTGACAATAAGCCGCTGTAAGTACTCTTCTGACATATGGATAAAAGCTTTCATTTCAGTCTTAGCTCTTTGGACTGTGATATAAGTAGATAAGTAGTTTTTATATATGTATGGAGATACATTATTGTGTTATGTTGCAAATTATATTTGAACGAATCAAAGTTATACAGCAACATACCAATATTTTTTTCTTACCGTGGTGTAAAATGTACGTGAACAATATAACTGATGATGATATATTTTTGGAACGTTATGAAACGTAATCTTTACTGCTAATAATGAATCTATGATACACAATTAAGCAAAGACCATAATTAAGTAACGTTCTTTACATTGAAACGCTTTGGATGAACTGAATTGAAAAAATATGGGTAATTTATAAATCAATAACTTAGAACTACAATTAATTGCAATAATGTAACCTAATTTATATTTTAGAGTTCATTGCACGTCGGCACGGCTGGCGTGTCAAATTGTATCATAACTCCATTGTGAAAAGTGTTTCGAGACAACTGGCTTTAAGGCGCCCTCTTCGCAAAAAATATCTGGCACGGGGTCCTGCCCTCGTCTGTTTAATAACATAATAGCACAATTCCCTCGCCGCATGATTCAATTTGGATTTCCTCCAGCCTCCCCCGTGTAGTCTAAAAAATGACAACTTCATTATATTGTTCACGGTCCCGAGGGCGACTTGTTTGCCAGAAGGATTATAATGATTAATTCCGTAAAATATTAATACACATGACACCCGCGCGGCACTTTATAAACGGCTTATTGAAATTATATAACACAAGTGCGCTTTTGTTTACGCCTTTTGTTGACTAGCTGCGCCTGTTTGTATACGATTTTAATACAAATAGGGACACTGATGTATTTTAGGAAAAACTGCCGGTACACAATATATTTTTACATTTCAAAATGTCTTTGGTTTGTTGTAATAATCAGCAGATGATTATAGGTACGATTGTAACATTTAACTTGTAATACATCATGTGAAGTAGCTACGTGCTATAAACTATCCAGCAAAATGTATACTTTAAGGCCAGTTGTCTTGGTCCTTTGTGCAGAATAAAAACTTCATCTCACTCCCCGAGGAATTTAATTTGGAGTAATGGAAGTGTTATATTGACTTAACAGGCCAGAAGTTCCCCTCGCACAGTTACAGTTATTAAAATGGAGAAATTTATTATTAGCATTTCAACGTTCCACTATTTACATTTTAATTTTATTTGTTCTGTGATTTCATTAGTCACGACTTAATGCGTTGATTCAATAAAGCTTCCTACTCATAAAACGATTTTGCACATTTGAACAAACTTTCATTATAAGCTATGATTAATCAAATGGAATTTACTAAGGTTTTTGTTTGTGTCATGGATTGCTTGCAAATTAGGTACTTTTGAATACTCATCAGTAGGTACATACTTTTTTGTTATATTTCAGGAATAAACTGAAACAATTATTTATGATTTTTTTTTCAATATGTGTTTTTGCAATATATTAACGAATTCAATTTGTCAAAACATTGTAAACAAGAAACATCGAGTTCATGGGGTATTTTGGACTCGATCATCCCGGAATGTGAGGAGGGTTTTTAATCGTGTAACAAGATGCACTACGCACTTGCACTATGACCCTGAGTATATCATTTATAGACCTTTTGTCGCCGAAATTATATTTACAAAAGTGAGCAGACAATTTCACGGTCTCTTCCCCGCACCCTACACTGGACTCTAATCAACCGCACATTGGTGTTAACGTGGATGCGACTTACCATCACAATAATTAGAAGTATGTAAAACTTTAATTCTCTCTTATGGCATTTACATTACGCATTTTTCAAAATGATAATAAGTTTTTGCTCAATACCAAGTCAAACATCAGAAATGTTCGACTGAACTTTTATTTGATTAAAATAGATTGAAATCCGTCCATAAGTTTCTGTCGGCTTACCCGTTGGAGGGAAGGGGTGCGCACACATGAGCGTGAAAGATTGTCCACATGTTCAGCGCGAGCGATGAGCCTCTCTCCTCCCGGTCAACTTATCTGTACCTCATCAAATTAGTTATATATAATCTTCGCGCCTGTCATTTCACTAACACGCTCAATGTATCACTCTGATTTTTCTTTCTTATCTCACTATCTATCGACATCCTCGGATCTACAGGGAAATCTATTAAGAAAATCGACGAAAATAACGTAGGTACTTTATGTAAGCAAGTTGTTTATTTTCCCCGTGCTGATACAAGTGATGACAATCAGATGCTCAGCGAAATGATAACTGAGCATGAACTCCGTTCGCTTGAAGCCAATGGGGCCTACAGCCATAAAGGTCACGTGACCTCTTCCTGATATTGACAAGCAAATAAATTGTGAGATCAAAGTAGGAGCTACGAAGAAACTGTTGTGATGAGGGCGGGCTGCATCTACGTCATGAGTAGCAGCCATGATCGAACGGAAACGGAAGCTGTGACAGTCGCCAAGAGGAAGCGATGCATGGCGCCGGATGTGCCCACTTCCGGTGCGTGTTGCCTTCACTTATCCCAGCGGGGCGCGGTAATATTGCCCCCAGTTATGTCTTATTATACACAATATTTATATCTTCGGCTACATCTTCACTCAAGTCTTATCAATTGTTATTCATATTTAAATGTTAGAGGCATTTTCCGCCTTGCCTAATTTGTTTTAATGTGTACCTTTCTGATCTTAGAATACCTATACCTACAATGATCAGATGTATAAAGTGTATAATTATTTAAGGATACATAAGTATTAAAAAATATAAATAATTCAACATACGTTAAAATACTTCTCCCACCAATGTCGGTTAGATCCAATTTCGCGATAACCAACAGAACTGTGGATGATAACAGATCTAATAAATTGTAACTGACATAAAACCACAAAAACGTTCTTATAGGAAATTATCAAGAAAGTTATTTTGAAAAGCAAATTGTTTTGTTTCATCGCGTGTTCACAAAACTAATTCATTTCTGTGTTGATTTATTTTTGGGGTTTTTAACCTCAACTGCTAATGGGGTGCAGTAAAATACTTAACATATAGTCCATAGTAGTCTTCTGTGCTGATTCAGGAGTACTAAAAATCTTATTTTTTCCTGATACAGCAGGTAGATATTCATCATCTGCCTAGCCATTCCATGATGGGGTGGGCTTCCAGTCTTAATCGGAGCGACTGCCTACCTGACCTCTTCAACCCAGTTACCCGGGCAACCAAATTCCCCTAGGTAGACTGGTTGTCATACTTACTGGCTTCTGACTACCCGTACCTAGGTAGGTACTGCTAAAGATGACCAATGACAGCTGAGACCTATAGTTTATCGTGCCCTCCGAAACACGGTCATTGGTATCCAATATATATTTAGAATGTTAACCGATGTGAAATCGTATCATAATTAACCCACTGGTTCATCGTGGTGCTCGACACATTGGTATACCTTTTTAATTTTATTTCAATATGTCCAGTCTCATATAAGGTAATCAGAGGCTAAATCGATTGCATAAGTGCACCTCACAACCAATATTGGCTTGTAATATTTTAATCGTAATGCAGAGATTTGCATAAAGAATAAGGTTAGACTCAGATTTGCATAAGGAGCAAGGTATGGCATGTTGCACCAGTGTTTCTTAGCTTAATGCACAAAAAACACTTGAAGAAAATGAATAGATAATGTTCCAATTTTCCAAATAGTTTGAAACTGGTACAGGAACACAATTATGCAATGCAATGAGCAGAACTGACGCGCCTGACTGACGGACACGGCGATCGGACAGCGGCCCGACGCAGCCGGAGGGCCCCACGCGAAATAACAACAATTTTTAACTGCATCTATAACAATATAGAACGTACACAACGTTGTTATGATTCCTTATTGTATTATAACACAGAGATCTGGATAAAATTGTGAACAAACCATCCATTGCAGTTTAGATTGCTTAATCGACTTTCAAAAGCGATATGCCGGTAGTACCAGTACCGCTAGAAATACAAATGCTTGTACCACGAAATTCTCACTTAGTTTACATCAGAGATAGGAACCCATAGTGGGCGGGTCACGACGTAGATAAAATTAGAGGAAACATCATTACAAGCCACTATCATTATTGTTTTATTTGCAAAATTGCTCGCTCCGCTTAATGCCGGGCTTCGCTATTCACACGGCTCCGGAGCACTGGCATGTACCTACTTAACGACGACTCTTTGACGTGACAAGCCCCACTTCTAATGTACGTTGGTACGTAATTGTTCAGTCAATCGTGAATTATATAAATCGCACGTCTTATAAATGTGCAACTGTGATGGGACTTGCACTATCGAAGCCATCGTTTGCATCATTGAATCAGTGTTTTCTGTCAAAGTTTGAGACATCATTTACTTCACACCAAATTAATAGATAGTTACGATAGTTAGCATCTGACTGTTTGTAAATATTATTTTTACTGTCAAAGTACGGCAGTGAAAATTTGGTTGGTCACTGCATAATCTTCACCATCATTATACTCCCAGAATACATCCTGTAGGGAATGCAGGCTGTATGATAGAATAAAACAATTTTCATTATAAGTTAATAAGTTATAAAAAATCTAAGAGTCCATTCAATCTAATTTTCTAATTGAACCTGAAAATATTTATTTAATTTAGAAACAGTTTATTTATTCGTCATGACACTTTGTATCTATTACCTTGATCCGAGCCCACTCCACGTAATTTTAAATCTATTAAGGTACAAAAAACTAAGCCTGTATAAAACTCACTTTATTAGATCAGGGCATCTAAATAGTTTTAGGCAAATTATGTATAGATACGGCGCCTTAGGACTACAAGGATATAGAGTTCAAATTGGCTTTTTATATTCATTGTAATGGAATTTAAATTGCTGCATAGAATAGCTTCCTTTAAACCATTCTAGACTCGTTTACAGTGAACTCTTCTATAGTCACGACGGTTAATTATATTTATATAGGTACATTAGACGTACTAACATTATTAGTCCACTATAAATGGTGTTCAATTTCAATTTAAAAGTTTATTGTGAAGTTTCATAGTATTTTACGGAACAAACATGTTTTAAATTGTGAAATTTTCATTTTGAAATATTGTTTGAATGATTTGAAATAAATAAATAGAAACCGAGAAGGGACTTAAAAAGAAAACATTTCTAAAATACTGAACCACTTAAAATGTAATCAATTTTCTTTTCAGAACATACCTCAAAGAATGCTGAAACGAGTGCTAAAACTAAGTAAGCACCTTAAACTTATATATTTATTTTCAGCGCTTCTTCATTGAGCCACACGTTTTGTGATTCAGATAGCTGAAAATATAATGAATGATGATGGCAGCAGGCAGGTGGTAGCAAGCCTCCCGATGGCCGTACAGCCGAGGATAGATAACTCGATGCACGCGCCACGCAACCTAATGAGATCTGAAACGGGTGAAACATTCAAATTGCAAGCTACCCGCGCCCGCCCGTATCAAATGTTGTTTTATAGCTAATTCCCAAATTCGGTTATGGCCTATAAACGATCCGCTGGAATAATTTAAATGCGAACCCGCCTGTATAATGTGCGTACTTTGCCCCGAAATTAGGCATTTGTATGTGAAATGCGTTTTGAAATAGGATTCCCTGACGACTTTTATTTCTCTTGCGCGGTGAATCTACTTCGCTTCGATATTTGATTATGACCCGATTTATGTTCAGGCTAACCACTGGCACAGTACATGATCGTAAATAGATGCACAAATCAACGAGACTTTATGAGAAATTATTCCAACCATGTTAACGATTTTATATACTAAGTAGGACAAAAACAAGTAGATTTCCTGTTATAAATGAACGCTTGTAGAATCTTAAAACCTAAAACTTAAAGAAATAGAAATTATGTACCAAAATCCTTTAAAGCTTCAGTTGCGTAAAGCACATTAACGATTACTTCATAAAAGTGCGAAAGCTTTTGTGTGAAGCTACGTCGAACAAGTGAAACACATTAGTGGTGGTCGAGTGCCTTTCTTCAATTCAAAACGTTTTAAATATAATAACGGAGTTGCTTTTAAAGGTTTTCCCTTGTTTCCACGCTAATTTAAAGGCGGACATATCCGGCCATTCAATATGAACGATTGTTCATAGAGTGACTCCATTTTGCAACACAATTGCGCACACACTTAAATTGCACAGTTAACCAGCAATTTGTAACGTCTTACTTTTGTTTGTTTTAGTAAGTTTACGTTTTAAACTGGAGTCTAAAGTATTAATAAAATATTAGATAAACATAACTGAAAAATTTTAGAAAAAACAGTCAAGATGTTTTTTTTCCATGAGATGTAACACTTCGCCTCGTAATCGAATGTAATTCTAATCTTGCTAAAACTGATCTAAGATAACTAGACGGTCTACAAAAACCAAACAACTACTACTTGTATTAATGTGAAAGCATTCACAGGCATCATAGCAACATAATACGAACCAAATTAAAGTGCAAAGTTATGAAAACAGAGTGTGAGGTACATTCATTACATTAGTCGGGCGCAGAACGCGGTGGCTGCAACCGAACAACATTAAATTATTATCAGATAACAGTGCGAGCGACTGATCGGATTATTAGACACATTATCCGTATACATTCTCCAATCGGTATAACGGTGTCCTAATGGACGAAATTTAATCACGACAAATCGAATGCCACCTATTTATGAAGTCGAATGACTAAACAGCTTTTTAATACGATTCACACGTTAGCAGTTATAGTTAGTTAAGTTTTTGTATCGACACATTTCACGGTGAGATGTATTGAACTCTTATTATATTAAATGTGATGCCACATACCGGCCACTGATGGGATCTATTATTGTTGATCCACGGATGAATATTCAATCATCACGCTACTTCACTTCCACTTGATGGATTCTGTGTGCTTATAAAAAACACTGCATTAGTTACACTATTTAGCGCTTATAACATTTTTGAAATTGGATCGTACAAACATCGGTAACATAGCAGAATTTCTTTGTGTCTGTTAATCGGCAGTAACGATGTTGACCGTAGCCTCTACCTTTCTTTAAACAAAAGAATACAATGTGATTGTACTCACTGAACAAAAGAAAAGAAACTTAAAGAATAATCACAGAACGAAAGCACCTTAATTACAAGGCGCCTTTGACTAATCTATACAAAACACAGAAAATCAATGTATCGGTAGAGTAGCCGGTACTTTCCTCACAGGATAGAATGAGTGCAAAGTGCATACAAAATCGTGATGTAGCCTTTTAATCGGTTTCACGTTCGTTCCCGCGTTAGTTTTTGTATTCGAGTTTCACTTCGCCAATCTGCGGGTTTACTGTCCGACCGGGACTCCTCGCCTTTCACACGTATGAAAATATGCCATCGGTCAATAGCATAGAACTCATTTCCGAAGATAGTTGGGAGGCTCGGTCACGGCAAATGCTGCAGTAATAAGATAAAGAGGCGGACCCATTTTGTTTTGCTGCAAACTCACTCCAATTTACGCGGTCCGGTGGCCATTAGCATAAGTCCGGAGCGCAGCGTGATGTGCGCGATTCGCCGTCGCTCGGCGTGACGCCGCGCAGGCGCACAGCCCGCGCAGCGCCGCCGCTGTAATTGCGCCCGCGCGACACATTTGTTTACTATTGTAAGCCGTGAAGATGCCATCGCTTGCGACACTCCCGCCGACTCCTTCAAATTAGCTCGCTAAACGCTTCCACTTACTCTATTTTTAAAAAACATCCTATTTTCTTACCTTTAATGATTAGCTACTTACTATTTTATATGTCAAGCAAAATATTTTATGCAAATCATTTACCTATGTAATTATAGTGATCTATGTGTAATATTTAGATATTCAACATCTAGAATTGATTTACATAGGAATTTCTTAAGTTGGTAGTGAATATGGTTAGAGACGCATATCAAAATCCAACCACGATTGTAAATAATTACATTTATGCGAACATGGCCGATTCATGTCCTAATAAAATACATTGACAAGTCACTGCTGCCTTATAGATTAATCTAATAAACTCAGTGAGTGACGCAAATCATAAACTGTGAATAGTGGTCGGTCTAGTTATTTTCCAGTTATATGGCAGTGCCTGGTCGCAGTCTCGGGGATGTCGATGTTGGCAGCCTCGAGGTGAGTTTCAATTTTTTTGAATCGCTCCTGATCAAGATATGTGTTAATGCAGATGTGCGAGTCGCAGTAACCACGCCACTTGCATACCTCCCCACAACATTAGCCATTCTACCAAGTTTCACCGGATGGGATCAGGTCTGACTTGCACGATTGCATAGTAAAGGAGCACCAAATATGAACATCTCATAAAAATATTCCTTGAGAAATTAACATCAATTAATTACCTAGGTAATTTAAGATATTAAGCCGTTAAGATATTAAGCCGAAATTTAAGATATTAGATGTATACCAAATACTAGTATTAGTAGTAGTAGTATAAAACGGCACTACAAATTATGGTTAGAGTTTAAAACCCAAAAAGAAATTCAGAGAAAGTAATAGGTCCGTATTCCCAAACTACGCTGAACTCAAGTCATTAGATACTTACCTAATCAAAACATCAAAGATATTTCTTGGAACTTATCACGACTATACTTACTAATATTAATGTGGGATACGCTTATGTCGCAATAAAACTTACAGGTTCCTAATAATAAGAATTTACGCACCTTCGCTGTTAAGCTTCTTCGACCTCCTGTATCAATTAACATACCTACACATCTATACACTCGTATTTTTTACTCGCAGGTACCTACTTAATTGGCATTTTCCATTCAAAAGCACACACGAAATTGAAAAACGAAACTTTAGATTTTCCAAAACTTGTTTTTTGTTCCTAAAATTCTTATCAAGTGCACACACAATTATAACACGGAATAAAATATTATTTTTTACAAAAGTTCAGTGGTAATACTTGAGTACAAACATAGTTGCATTAATATTGATTTATACTCGTCCATTCTCGATAGCTAGAGTCATTTGTAGTATGTGTTATATCTGTGAGGTGTGGCAAGTGGACTAGGGCTAACATTAATATTTAGTGCAACACCTTAATATAACGTGTTAGAAATTATGAACGTTTTTTTGGTCTACGTTGCAATTAAATATGGTTTACTGGTGTAGGCAAGTAACTTTAGGCATACTGTCTTCAAAGTTAATGTTATGATTATGGAAAAGTTATTTTATTAAAGTTATATACTTATTAATGTACACACAAATTATGGAATAATTTATTAAAAAATTCATACAAATAAGTAAGTAACTCTGCCGGCTGGTCATCTTTAAAATGTCACTGGTTACCACAATCCACGCTGATGATTGATCCAGTTATATGTACTTGCATAATATACATGTATGTGTCTTAGTTAGTAAGCCTAAATAAATAAATAAATAGGTTTTGAGAAATATACAAAGATAAGTCTTATAGACTTCAAATTCGATGTGGTTTCTACTAATTCGTGGGACCATCCGAATTTTTATCTACGTTATCTAAGGGTGCGCTCGAATCGAATGAGTGAATGCTCATTCTATCCTGGGTCAACAATAAAGGTGGTAAATAAAGCCTGCATCTGCAATAATTTAAAATATACTTTTTAATAATATAGGCAATGACATAATGCGAATGGACAGCCCTGCGACATGTGGAGAGTACCGGCGCACGCGCTCACTTGCGAGCCATCATTAGAATGTAGCATCTCGAGCGATTTTCCTACTTTAGATACGGTAATGGTCGTAAAAACAACCACTAAGGAAAAACGCAGCGCATAAAAATATTGTATCCTTACTGCCTATAAGCTGTGGCCATTTCTGAAAATCATACGGAGCGAATAGCAAAAGCAAGTCGGTGCACATATTTTGCCATACACAGCCGCGGTTAACGAATGCAAGGAGGATTTTAATGCTTCTAATGTGATTCTCGCAATATACACTTATGTACCGCTTATAATGCTTGCATAAACAACTCGTTTATTTCAATACTTGGCTAAATTCGTGTTCTGTACATAGTTAACACGTAATCGAATAGTTCAACTAAGTTATATGTTTTATACTGCATTATCTTCAGCTACTTTAAAAATATTCGGTTTTTCAACTTTTAATTTTGGGTAAAATTTGAGTTTTACCTAAAAGGCTCTCTCTCCTAGCCCAATGCCCTTAAGGATCAGGATTAACTTGCACTTAGAATTAACAATTGTACCTATTAAAAGTTTAGATTTTGTAACAAATATTAACCTTTTGACACAATTACAAATACAGACATGAATGTGTACCGATCATTAAAGTTTCGATAAGTTTCTGATATGCCAGTTCAGATGTGCATACCTGAACCTCGATAAAGACATGGACTACCAAATTAGAAATAAGGCAAGTAAAAGTAAAAAAGTATTACACATAGGTATAATAAGACTTCCAAAGATTTATTCCTGCAAGTCGTAGTTGCTGTACGCATAACGATGTACCATACGTAGATAACTAAATCTCATTACTTTTAGTTATCTAGAATATCTAGTTATGGAACGCCGTTATAACTGCAGGAACCTCTATAAGACTCACAAACATCATCCTATAAAAATAGAAAATGAATATGATTTTAACATTGAATACCAGTTATCGCCGTTATATGACGTCCCGTTTGCGGACAGCCACATCGGATGCAAGAAAAACGACAAAAAGTCGTATTTCGAAGTACCGCCAAATGGGGATAGGATCATTAGATCGATACCATAACCGACACATCCTGAATAGGTAGGTGGTGAAGCGTGCCTGCCGTGGCGCGCCTCGCACCCGCTATGCGCAACTTTTGTTCATTCATCTTCTGACTTCACTCACTTTATGGGTACATTTTTTAAGGTCGCAATCAAAAGGTAGCCGCTCTTGTTTCAACGCCATCAAGACTAAGCACAGATGTGGCACAAAATACACTGGACGTGAAAACTTCCCTTGAATAGATGATAATGGGCTGTAATGGCTTCACCTTATACGACGTCCCCGACCACTTTGCTTTTTAAACCCACTCCGAGAGACAACCACCTTTTGTTTAAAAACTTTAGCAAATTGCAGCAATTAGGATTCCGTTACGTAAGAAAGCGTCGAAGCTGTCACATTCAATTAACACATTTTAAATATCAATTACATTATTTCGAACATGCTCACATGATTAAATCTCTTTTGTATTAAAGTCACGGCGGACGATTTACAATTGTTAACAGAGGAACATGTGTCAGTGGTTAAAAACTAAAATAATAATAATTAGTTTAAATGAAGAAGTGGCGTGAGAACGTGCGGGGTGGGCGACTCGGGCCCGGTGGTGGTCGGCATACAAATTGAAACTGTCGGATCGGGCGATCGGTGGCCGCCGCCGCACCACCGCCGTACTCTCACGGAAGCGATTACCCTAGCTAAGACAATGGCCGACAACACACGCATCCATTACTGTTTTTAAATTGTGACATGGTGGTTACCCTTTAGAAAATGCTCTTCAATGACATGACTATGATTTGAATGCAAAGCATAGATTCAAAGTTGTTGTTTTTTTACTTTTTATTGAAATGATCATCCTTTGCCATGAAGACCGCCGAACACTCATAAGAATGGAATGAAAAATTATAATTGATTTATTATTATGTGATAAACGATTAGAAATCAAATATTAAAGATTTGATTTCTATATTCCTATATTCCTTCTAGAATACCTAGTCAAACGTAACCGTATAGATAAATGTATGTTTGCAAATGTTTTTGCATATTATGTTACTACATATATAATCACGTTTTATGGTAATACCACACAAACCTTATCCATAATGTAACTGAAAAAATATAGTGCAATAAATTCTTGATAGAACTTAAAAATTTCAAGCAGCATCATGAATCAAATATTCAAAATGGGGGTGAGAGCATACTATTGTGCGAAATCAAAGTATCATTTGATATCCTGTCAAGTGTCAACAATAAGTGCAATATTTGTGTGCAAGGTTGGCGTGGGTGACGCAACCCAAAACAAACGATCTACACCGAAATGTACTCGCGCACCCCCGCGACTTTGCCCGACCCGCGCTAAACCCTATGCAAAATAAAACACTCGATTGACATCTCTTTGAAATTTGTAAAATATTCAGACGGCTTAAACTTTAAATGGGGGGGTTAAACGATCATCTGAAAGGATTGCATTACGTTATAAATGTCGTTGACTTCGGCGAAAAAGAATCTTTAAGTTTGTCTTGGCAACAATAACCAATATTGAGGAATGTTTTTTTAACATCCTATTTTATCACCATTATGAAGATTTTCTAAATGACGAAGGCACATATATTAGTTTCACAATATATAAGTAATATAATTATAGATTAACCCCATGATAGTAAGAATAGTAGACAAAATAGTGTCTTCTTTCCTTTTCAAGTTTGACCCTTCTTCTTTATTCATAATTCGAATTAGAACACAATTCAACAAAAACAACAAGAAAAATCATAATACACACAAAATGTTATCAAAGATGGCGGATTTATCTGTTTATGATGATTAGGCGGCGAGCCGTCGCCTAGCAACGGGGTGGCAGTGGTCAGCCGGGGTGGCCGGTTCCTCATACTCGAGTCATTGGTGCGACCGGCCCCGGTCCGGTAATTATTCTCATCGTACCGAAGCGTGTTAACTTTAATGTTACTTTACATGTTTCAGCTGCTTCACAACGCTTTACATACATCTGTCCACTTTAATTATGTTCAGTTTCGCTAAACTTGATAAGCGCTAAAGTTTTAGTGGCCATTGTACCTGCTTAATTAGTCTTGGTTTTCATTTTTAATTAAGTATTGTTATAATTAAGCGATTATTTTATATGAAATCTCTTGGATAACAATATCTGTTTCTAAATTACATTCCTACCTTTTACTATATAGCTATTCTAGAATAATGCAGAACTCTGCAGCCTGCATAATTCAATTAAAATTTTATTTCCTCCATTAAATGCAAGAAGAACTCAGAATTCACTTTCTCAACGAGATTTTTCACCAATTCCAACTCATTTATGCTTTAAATGAACGAATTCACTGAGCAGATCGCTATCGGACGCCACGGTCAAGGGGACTCATCCGATTCTATTCCGACACTAAATAGCCATGGTTTATTTTGTGGTAGCGAGCTTTTTAAAAATGGCATTCAATTCTCTGCGACCTTTTCTCGTTATAAAGATTTCGAGTTTTAATTAAATACGTTTTAAAACTTTTTATTATTGTCTGCAAACTGTAGATGCTATAAACCAAATTAGATGCTACCGGTCGCGTTTTTTCACAACTAAAAAGAAGTATAATATCACAGTAGTTGATGATAGCTGACTATGTAAGTACCTACAGCACGTACAACTATAGTAACGAACAATAGCGCTTAATTAGTCGGTAACAAATAACCAAAATTTAATTTGCTTCGAGTTTTAAATTGGCACGCAAATAGTTTATGCGCGAGATATAAGTGATATGTCGCAGGCATTTAGTTTAAACATGGTCTTTTACTTAAATGACTAGTTGTTGACAAATTTGTAAGCTTTTGTGCTCAGTAACGCTAGAGTTTTTGAAAGTAAATTGGCACAAGTACGAATGTTCAAGTCTCAATATTTATTTATATAAGTATATTTCATTTGCAACCTACCAAGACGATGACCAGACGATTTCACAGAGTAAATTATTATCATCGCATGCTACCGGCTTCCACCTATCATCGCTAGCTTTTATAACCACAATGATTCATCAACTTTTACACAGCTACCAGCTTATCTAACACGTATTTGGTAGAAATCTACCTACCGAGTACCAACAGTCGATATAAATTAACAAAACAACAATATTTTCCTATCTATGAATCACAATTAATTCAAATAGTAAATAAAACAAATATACTTATATGACAAATATAGATTAGATTAAACGAAAAACGCATAATAAAAAGATTCCTTTTTGCTTTTTAAATAAACTCACCCAAATAGAGAATTTGGCAGTTACCTTCATGTTGTATCAATGTTTATTCACGACTACGTCTAAAAAGGTTAACCATAAAATTGCTAGTTAAATGACAAATGTACTAAAAATACTAATATCAGAACGTTTAATATACAATAAACTATCGCGCTATCAAGAGTGCATTCAACTCTAACGCAGTACTATTATTAAACGGAATTCGATTTAAAGCCGAACCCTCCTCGTCGTTTGTGAAATTGACATTTATTCTTCGTTTTTCATTGTTGCTGCAGTCGGTTTCGATCTATTGTTAATTAGCTTAAACGGCCCATGCGCTGCGCCATGCCAAACAAAACTTGTCGAGTGCCAGTACAACGCTAGAACGTGGTACAAGCGCAGACAATACTAACCTACACTCGTTTCATTCATAAATTAACTGAATTGATGCATTTGTTATGAAAATAAATCATATTCAACGAATGACGTAGCTTGAACTGTGGCGCTGGTGGACTGCGGCAGATAGTGGAACTTACATTTTGTAGCTCGTAGAAACGCTGTAGCGATACACCTAGCGCCACCTGTTGTCGAATAGATGAAAGATTCTAACTCTAAGTTAATACTTGTTTCTTTTTTAAATCAGTTTTCTCATCATACTTTAAATTGCCCGAAATTAAAATGTATTCTACCATTTCATGAATGATTTAACCAGAGTATCAGTGCATATCCAGTTTCACTGGTAGAAATGAAAAGACGTTTAGAAAATCGTTTGGTTTTAAGGTTTTGTGAGTATGCGAGTATTGTGAAATAGAACTCCATAGATTTATAGAACCCTTGAAAGCTGCCCATAACCTCGATCAGCACTCATTTGAGCATACTGCTTTCACCAATAGACTGCTATAGGCTGATATGTCGATTATAATTATGTTAATTAACATAATTTTACCACAATCAAGTCCCTAACCAACTTAAGACTCACAAAATTTACTCAATCACGCAACACCAGCAAAATAAAGCAAACACTTTGAATAAGTTAGCAACTAATTAAAATAGCAGTAGTATGTAATATTGTAGATAGACGTATCGACATAGGAGGCAACGTTATTACATACGCGAGTTATTCGCTCCCCATCAGGCGGGGCGGGAGAGTACCTCGATTAAAGCAGTAAATACTTTGAGATTAATTATCTCGTAAACAGTCGCTTGCGCGTCGCGACTCAAATCGCTCACCTACGCCGTGAGCGCGATACAAATTCAACTTTTCCAATTAAATTTCGTGAGGCATTAATAATTATTTAGGTACATCAATTTGTTTCGTCGCGAGGCGCTACTGCCGCCTTCTGGATTTCGCTACACACTGCCTCCACGGTGAGGATTGATCTTGAGATATTTCATAATATTTTTAGGCTTAGTGCTAGGTCCTGTACCTCTTTAAAATACAACATAAAGAGCAAGGAATGTTCAAATTCTTTAGGAAAGTACAAAAAATTGTAAATTGTTGTGTTACGCGCCGCGCGGAAAAAAGATCCGTAAATACACTAGACATAACCTTACCTAAAGTAGACGTACATCTCATTTCGATTAGAATCTCCTATTTATTTTGGACTACTAGGTACCTATGTTATTTTGCACTAATCAAAACATAGTTTCATGTTTTTTTAGAACAACGAGTATAAGCCCTCGAAACAAATATTTTTACTAAAATTATAGGTTCATAACAATGACTTCATAATTATCTTCAGAAATATCATCGAACGCGACCCACGCTGTTGCCATTCCAGCGAATACTAACTTTGGAATTAATTAAATTAAACTTGAAAATGAAATATTAACACTTTAACGTATAAAATTTAATACCGTTAAGTTATAACGTGATTATTCAACTCCTCGGCAATTTCCAAAAACATCTAGAAAATTAAATTCGCGAGCGGAGGCGCTCTGCCTCCTTTGAGCCCAGCTTCCGCTTTTGTACGAGCACGGCGCGGCGCGCTCGCCACTTCGCACTGTGAAATTAATTTTCTTCGTCTTTATGTAATTTAATTATAAACATTTCAATATGGCGCTCGGGGAATTTCCGCCCGGGAGAGAAGTTAAATAGAAACGTTTGATACTTATCTCCTAATACACTTCTGGGATGATTGCGCGATTTGAACGAAATTAATTATTTTATTTGCTAAAGAGAATGATTACAGCTATGAGTGGAGGTAACCGTTAAATGTTGGCGCGCAATTCAATTGCTTAAAACCTTAATAGGTACTCTTGTACTGTGAAAATGCTAGAAATCCTGAAACCTGAAAAAATGGTACAGGAAAATTAAATAAACACATTTAAAGTAGTAAATGGTATCACAATAGCATTTTCAATAGCCACATAGATTTGACGACATTTTTCATGCGACATTTTAGAGTTTCTAACCACAATCAAATGTTGTATGCAATAAAATAGTCTAGAAAGGAACTTTTGACTAACAAGTGCATATATTTTGTTATCATAACGAACCTAATACGGCCAATGGATGATAGTGGGTGATGTTGATAACCTGCCTACCCACCACTACTTAACGAATTATGGGTAGGTAATAACCTTAATAAGGTACCTAACTTTACAGACGAAATTATCATAGTTTTCCTATTTGTTCTATTTCTGACACAACAACAAATAGGTACCTATTTACCTCCAGTGAAATTAAAATATGTCTATACCTACTCATTATTTACCTATCTGAAACAAAAAGTTTCTTTATTTTAAATAAACTGCATTCAAGAATTAATTTAAATGAATTAATTTGAAAATTTTCTTTGTTTATTCCAATTGCATAGGAAATTGAAATATTTGCATTTAGTGAGTGCTCGCTCTATACATTTTTTTTATTGAATAGCATTCGTTGAATGACATTCCATCTGCAAAATTAAAAGTATCTATTTGTGCGGAGTGCTCAGTTAACAGATGCCACTAGCGTTCGTGCAATTTTGCTCTTAAACCGTTCACGCTCCGGCGACGAGAGGCGACATCAAACATACGCGGTGCCTGCAAACCTTTTGCCAGCTTATCTCCCATTCACTATCTTCGCAAAATATCTACAACCGGTCCCATTGTTCGATGTTTATTAAATTTCATTTTACGTTTATACAACAACACTTTTGTCAAGCGCTTTTTGTACCGATTTGGGACATTTTACGGGTGGATTAGCTCGTGACGTCTGCTTTGTAGACGCCGGCAGCGATGTCTTTTTATGTGTCTCCCGTATTATGGTTTGGTATTGCGCGTATTATGTCATAACAGTGAGGTACTCGACGCACTCGCTCATACTTTTTGTCGCTCTATTTTATTCTAAATTGAATTCTGAGTTGACAATAACACTGTAAACATCCTGTCTTTTTGTACAATATTTAATACCGACGATTTTGTGTAAAGCTCTGTGAAGTAGGTATGGGCTCTTCAAAATAAAGATGGAACAAGAAAAGCAGGTAACGTGACATCTTTATGTTAATGATGCACTGTTATTATCTGTTAGATTTAGACATCTTTCTAGCTTAGGGGCTTCTAGTTCTACTTAAGAAGTTGATCCTTAAAAAACACACAATCCGACCCCAAAGCAACACCTTAGATTAAACAATCCAGCCCTACGCTGGCACTAAAAGCAATAAGACTTACAACTCCGCCCCTACCAAAACAATCCTGTATCTCGGTGTCTTCACTAATGGCGCAAGTTCGACAGTCGAAGTTAGTTGGAGTGTTCTACGGCTGCAATAAAGATAAATCCAGCAATAATATGTTCGGTTGGCCTTACGTGTAGGTTGGCTTGGGCACGAAATTGAATTTGCATGGAGTCTTAAGTCGACACCGATTGAGACGCGGCGCTCGTCTCATCCGGTGGACAATTACGAGTTCACCAACAGTTAGGGTTCGGCGCGATTACGCACCGAAGCCTGTTGAGCCCCACTCTCTAATTGTTTAGGTAGACCTAACAGCACTTCGATATCTACGTGATTTTGGAGTTGGGAGTGTTCGTTGCCAAACTCCTTGCCTTCGTTTACGAAAGCCCCTGTGTAACCGAAGCTGAATAGCTGGAGATTTTATGATGAACATGATAGATCTGTACAAAGAAACAGAGTCTCATTCACGTAAAATGTAATACGTGAGCGGCAATCTTCGTCAGTGGAAGGCGCACTAATCCAGACGCCAGAGGGCCAGTACCGTATGAAAGGACGTTCCTTATCCCTTGATCCCGTTGTTTACCAGACATTAAACAGATAACAAGTCCGCGCCCTGATACCGTCTGAGCAGATTAAAGCCCCGGTGGCCGTAATCCGAACTTCGATTAATTTCATCCAATACTTAGTCAGGGAATGCTTAATTGCTCGTACTGTAAATTGTTATTTATGTAGGTATAATGTACTTAAAACTTGAAAAAAAAGATCATGTTTGTGCTTCATTTGCGAAGAGGTTTGAAGGTGCTAACTACCCTTGAAGTGATATTGCTTTTTTGACCCTGTTTAACCTAAATGAGAGGATATAATGAAAATCTAGTCATCTCATTGTAGATCTGTTTTTCAGTTTACGACATCTAATCACTTAGTAAATATATGGAGCTACCTAGTACTCACAGTACACGCAAACCCCCTTGTTACTTACTAGGTTTTAAATTCGGAAAGAAGTCCTGCAAAATCTTAAAAAATAGGTGTCAGAAAATGGCTTTTTGAAGCCATGTTTCCCACTAACATTTGATTCGATTGAAGATATTTGCAACTGGGAAATGGTCTTATCATAAGTTCTTATAAAGATCTTCAAGTTCTTCTGGATGAGTTGTTACGATCGCTATTTTCTGACTTTTCTATTTAAACTGTAGTCTGATTACATATGTATTATGTGAGTAATGCAATGCATTACACCAACAGAATTATCTTAGGTAAGTATTATTTCAATATTTTGCAAAATCTGAACAGTTCAAATTTATTTCTACTCAATTATAACTAATGAATAAATATGTATTAATAGGTGGAATAATTAATGCATACTAAATAAATAAACTCAAACTTAAACATCGCACGTTAAATCTTTTTGTACAATGTATAGTGAAGAAAGTAAGTGGTCACGGCGAAAGAGATTGCCATAACTGTTAGATCAGGCGCTGACTGAGTTTGTTTACATAGGATGTTTTTGAAACAACGGCACACGGAAGGTGTACATGAGATTATATGTAGTATTACTTAACTATAATTGATCAATTATTTATGTAAATGTATATTGAGTAATAATCAATTTGTTATATGTCAAGTGAATTATGGCTATGTAAACAAAAGGTGGAGTCCAAGATCGAAATACTACAACCGCTTACCAAGGAAGTTAAAGATTATGCAAAGCTGCGCAAAACACCACTAACCCTTAAAATTGAAATTTTGATATGACCAAACCAACATGTGTTTGCGCATTTAACAAACTATGAAAAAAATACCAGCCGATTTATCAGTTTAGGAACCTACTATAGATACCTATCATTAACTTCATTTTTTATTTTATGCAGAAATTATTGAATAAACTAAACAATTAAAGTTACTTTAAAAAAAAGAGAAAAAACCCAAAACAAACACCATACTCAATAATTGCGTTACTAACCATGATACGACACGTGTTAATATTGCTCAGTTGAAATCTGTTCGTATCACCAACACAGTGACATCTAAATGAGGACATTTTGTTGCAAGGGGTGCCACTGATCAGTGTAGCAATAGAGAGCGTCATGCACTGCACAAACACTGCCAGCCGTGCATGAAATGACGCCGCAATGACACCCCCAGCCCTTGGTAAGTGAATAAATCATAGCCATGTCGTCTGGGAGTTGAATTATTTTTTTACGCCTTTTATGAGGAATGAATTAGTTTACAAATGTGAATTATATTATTTTAAAAAGGTACTTTGTTTTTTTTTTCACTTAGGGTTGTTTTTTTACTTTGCGACTTCTGTTCAAGTGCAGTTTTTGAGCCGAAAGAGTTTCAACAACAGTCAGTTTTTGCTAAACTGAAAAATGAAAAAGGCTTCTTTTACCTTGAGAGTATCTATAAAAATATCAATAATAGAGGAAGGTATGTATACGATTTAAGACAGTTGACAGAATGCCAAGAGAATTTCACAGAAAGAGACCGTTTTGCTGATGCAAATTCGGGAATTGGAATAACAATAAAATTAAATAACCTTCGTTTGCTGTATTGACAAGCGCCAACAAATATGCGCAAACGCTCCTACTAGACCACTTTCACAATGCAACAGAAAGGCCTACCTATTAAGAAAAAGAAGTCATTCTTATTAGATCTGAATAGATCATCAAAATAATCAAAATTTCTTATTTAGATGAAAAACCTACGAGTATTTTTCTCCTTAGAATAGGAAATAGGTAGGTACATCTAATGCTCCAATAAGAACATAACATTAGAAGACATTCTTACAAGATGGTAAAGAACTCCTATTTCTTTTTTGCATCTATCACCTCTCAGTGAATAGATCTTTGCATCCAGCCCTGGATAATATCTAATTAAAATGAACCAAAGTATTGAAAATAACATAAGATAACATGTGAATTAAATTAGTATGTCAAACACGTATTACAGTGACAGTTGCTACCACTCGCCCCGAGGAACAAACATTGAATTAGGTGAATTGTGAGTGATATGGAAACCTCGTCAACTTGCACTGTTTAGTTTTTGGCTTAACTCGTGATGTCATTCGTGAGGTTGGGGACTGGCGTTTGTTTTTTCGAATACTGAAGTGAGAAAAACTGACATGTATTCCTGTAGGTTAGTATGTGTGAGGGAATGAGGGTTTTTGAAATTTTTTCTGCCACCGGGTGGCGCCACGTATGCGTCTGGTCCAAACAGCTGTCAAATAGTATGGAATTGTAGGTGCCGAACTTATTGTTTATTGAAATTCTGTGATATTGGAAGTGTTATTGATTTTATTATGGACTACGGCCAGAATAAGGTTTCCGAACTAAAAATTGAGCTAAGAGAGAAGGTGCAAAAGTCACTGGTACTAAGGAAAAGCTTGTTGAAAAATTTGTTAACACAATATGATTTAGTTTTTTTTATTTACTCAACCGCAATAGTAAAACAATAATGCAGTGCTTTAATTATAAAATAAAAAAAACACTAAAATCGTTCACTATTCATAGTAAAGATAAGCACTTTGACAGTTATTGGACCTGACGACTCGGTGCTGCCACCTCGTGGATTGCCATTTTAGAAAACCCTCATTAAATAAAAATGCTATGTCTCGATGACCAACTGGATAATCGCACCGATTTAGCTAATTACCTTGATTTGTATGTTTACAAATCAACAAAAATATTAATATTAAAGAAATATTTTTTTTAAAGGAAAATTAAAGTACATTCTTGCTGAAAAACAGTCAAATTTTTTCCAATTAGGTACGACTTAGGACTTAGGAATTAGGTAACGGTAACGAGAGCTTACTTGTGAGAGTTACACAATTTTTCAGATTCAAAATCAAAGTTGATGGTAATTAATAAAAGATATTCTAATTAGATTTCCTTCAATATTTGCGTTCACCAACAAGCGTCTAGTTGGTATCGCATCATTAATATTCAGTTGGAATATCGTCCAGGCCTATCTGATTAGATGACAAACTAGCAAGACGTATACCAATATTTGTGTTGAGCGTCTTAAATCACATTTGCGTACCTCTGTAACAAGAGGCCAGGTATGTTTGTGGACGGATAAAATGTAGTTTGGTCTCATCGGATTCTAGTCATGCACTCGACGAGGCACTGGTAACCGCACACGATACCGTCCGCTCCACATACAAATGTTACATATCTTTTGCATATTACGTCATTACACATTACGTTTTTTAGGATTTTAAAGCCTATCAATATGCGATATCGAACGGCTGTGAGAAATATTTTGTTGCGCAAAGAGTGTTCTTTGGGTGCTGTAGTAAGTATAACATAATTTTCCACATTTTTTCATTAAAGTCCCAAATATAAAAAACATACCGGCCGAATTGAGAACCTCCTCCTTTTTGGGAAGTCGGTTAAAAACTTTAACCAAAATTATTGTGAAATTAAACCATCTCCATTTTGCGTAATTTAATTAGTACCCAATTTTTAAGTTTCAAGTTTGCATGCTAAGATGAAAGAAACTTGGCTGCAAAACATAACATTGTGTAAATACGTCTTTGACAGTATTTATTAATAATGTAACTTCTAAACCACCGTCACCCGAATGACTAACTGAGAGACGAAGTCTCAATCTGCAAACACAAATATAAAGCTAATTAAAAAGTTTCAAACTAAATTATGAGAGGGGTTGCGCCGATGGACTCCGTACCAAGATTGTCCGTGAGATTTAATCAAAGGGGTGTTATCGTCAGGAATGTGAAGTGGTTAGGCAAAGCGCGTCGCGTCGCGCGGCAGCAGCGGCTCGCGCGCTCTCGTGGTACCGGAACGAGTGTTTGCTCGAGACAGTTGTGGCAACAAACATCGGTGTCACACTCCGAGAATTACAAATTTATATTAGAGATTCATAACAGGCGCCAAGGATTTGTTCATTTCGTAAATCCCAGCACAATAACAGTTACTTAATACTGGCACGTGAAACAGTTATAATAAGAAACAAGGCTAGCTACATGCGATGATTCGTCCGACTTCAACCTTACAGGGGTCAGTGGCGGTACAGTTTTATTGATCGCTCATATATTTTTGAGTTGAATTGAAGTGGAGCTATAAAAACAAAGAGCATACGGTCCCTTCAGACTATTAATTCAAGTCAAAGCTAAAATGCGACAAAGGCGAGTCAGCTCATAAAATTTATAGGCGATCGAATGAGATAATATGGTCGACGTTAAGAGCAGCTTAGACAGTTTGAAAATTTAAATGTGAAGTAAGTTTTGCGAGATTGCGCGGTATAAATCAGCGCGAGCGGCGGGCGGAGAGGCGCGGCGAGGCGCTGGCGCTCGTCAGCCCGCTGCGGCGATAAATCCGACACTCCCTCGGGCTTCTTAACCGTTCTCCATCTTCATGTACACACCAGCACCGACGCTCCTATGCCCCGACAATATACCTACGTAAACAAACATTTTTTATGCAACGTCCACACTGCAAACTGATATTTTATATCGCCAGATTTCAGTTAAAGACTATGTAAGTTTTTACTTCACCATCAAATATAGGTTTGTAACGCAAGGCTCGTTAAAGAACACGCTTAGAATGAAGTAGACACGGATGCTCTTGTTTAAATGGACCTGCGACTGCGACATTAAGTTAAACAGCAAACAAGTTTTTAACATTTCTCACTTATCCCATCTGTCAACTTGTAGCGTCCAAAGTATTTTCCGCGAACTTCGCCCTAATTCTTTTTCACGCTACATTTCAAGAATCTTATTTTTGTAATTACAAAAATGTCTAGTACGCCGACGTTATCCTTAATTGCTGGACATAAAAATTCCATTTAAATTTCCCTTTTAACGATCGGGGAGAAGTGTCTAATTGTATAATACACTCGTTTGCGTATTTTTATTGTTGGTACAATAATTAGAACATAACGCGACTTCGCCCTTTTTAAGCAGGTTTGTAATTAAACTTTTCTTAGGAGTTGTAAAAGAATATTGCGAGATGCGAGCGTATCTTTTAACAGGGGTGCTAGTGCCGGCGAGGGGCGGGGGTGGGCTGGTTATTTAAGAAATGGAAAGAAAAGCAATTTACTGCTTATCAGCGGGAGTAGCGGGCCGCGGGTCACTCGGATATAAAGTACCTGCCCAATGTTCCTCTGAGACACGCGAACTACTCGCGCACCAACTCACCAACTTCCTATTTAAATTATATCACCAAACTTACTAAGAAAATGTATTATTTAACTATATTAGCAAACTGACTCAAATTGTTATACTGTATTTTAGATGGAAAATAGATTAATCTTAAAAGTTACTCTATTATAAGTTGTTGGACGGGTTAAAGTAAAATTAGCTTAAGTCGACAAATTCCTCGAACAGCTTAACGACTGCGAGGCTCTTGTAACTTCTCCTTGGGTCCAAGACTTACGATACTGTGTGAGGCTCATGTTTGTGGCCTCTATCAGTCTACCTAATTAGCTTATATTAGGTAACTGTGGGTAAATAATTCAAAATACCTATTTAGGGCCATTTTTAAAACGCCAGATAACTTTTATCTGATGACTGCTATATTTATTCCTCAGGGAGAAGTTAACTGAATATTGAAAAATTTGCCCTTAGTCGTCCATTAATTATACGATATAATTAAACGATGTATTTATTGGTACCTAAATCTGTAAATTTCAGATTCTTTAATTTTTAGTCTATAAGCCCATTAAAATTTTCTGAACACAAATTTAATAAAAACGCAGCCACCATTAAACGAAGACTTTACAATACTAATAAACTAAACTCGTAAATAAAAACTATTGTTTCAAATAAATTGACACATTAATATTAATGTCGGTACAACAATAGTGGAAACTGTCCCTTTAACTATGGGACACAATAGGGTATTGTAACTGTGCGTCAAAAATTTGCAATGATTAGTTGGGGCGAATCTATTTATAGAGGGGTGTAGGGTGATAGGTCGTGACCCGAACAAATATTTGGCTATCAATGCGTGTCCTCTTATTATTATAATCGATGATTTTATGCTTGTGTATGTTAATGTTGTAGGGTTTCGTACTTGCATGCTACTGTAGAACTGTGCTTCTTGAAGTAATCATAGTTTATGGTTTTAAAGTTGTTAAAGTACAGAATTTTGAATCTTATCATTACTGTGATTTGAAATTGTGAAATTATACAAACCACAGTTTTTCATTTTCTTCTAATAATTAAAGCATAACCTCAATAACTCTGAATAAAAAATACAATTTAATATCGCCTCAATAAACTATGAGCTTCAGAATAGAAACGATATCCCGACAGATTGATCGGAACAGATCGAAGGAGGGAGGTCTCCGCTAATGTTTATTAACTGTATAAATTATACAAAAGCCGAAATTACGCTCAATCACTTATGCCCAATATAAATTCCGGCAATGTTCCTTGAAACGCTGTGTCAACCTATCCATCAGTGTAAAAATTCCCTGTTGATCCCCTTAATTTAATCAAAAGATCGCTTTAGCTGGTCATGGACAAGAAAAAACGGGATGACGTAACGTAACGACGACACGGTCATATAAAATTTTCATCGAACGGAAGACGGGAGGGGTGAGTCCGGGGCAGGGGGAGGGGGCACACCTCCTGGTGTAATATCCAAGTCGATCCGGGTAACCAATAAATTACAATTTGACATAAACAAAACCCCACTGCTGCACGTAGCTGCGAATTATTTATTAGATATACACGACGATCAAACGGCCTTACCTACCGATATTATATAAACAAGGGATTTACCTACGTTGTTGTTTGCTACTGACGTTATACAAATGAATTAATTGTAAGGTATATGGGAGACAGCGTTGACAATATATAAATTTTGAAACTTTTAAAAAATAACTTATCCTAATAAGCTTATCTAGTAGTAAGTAATATAAAATTGCTGACCTGCAAGGTTTCTTCTGGCATAATAGCAACATTTATACGTTAACACATGTGGTACAAGAGGTAATAATTTCAAATGAAATGAGCAAATTCCAATGAAAATGAGACGGAACCTCCTCAAGATGTGTAAATGATTGTCATGCGAGTGATCGGGCCGGAGTGAGCTAGCGGTGACCCTCCCCACTCCGTGTAATAAAATTTGCATACTTTTAATCAAGGCCCGTGTTGTGGAGAAGTTTCCCAATAACGGAACGCCGTGATCGATTCGATGCCCAGTCTAGGCAACGTTTTTGCATTTATAATGTCTTTTATTATACGACACGGACGTACGACTTCAGACAAATGTGCCATTAGAAATAACGGAGGTAGAAGGTTAATTAAGATGTACCGTAATATTATTTTGATTTCTGTTCTCTTCGATTCCTTTCAAGTGGTTAACTGAAGATCGAATTTAATGTCCCAAAAGAACTGTGAAGTGCAAAGTCTAAGTGAGACAGCGGAACAAGAGAATATAATGTATTCTTTGGCGTGCACTCTCAATTGGAGCCGAGTAAATAATGTTACTAATACCGAGTCGCCTTCAATGTTGTAAGAGGATTCCCGTAGCGCAGTTTGCAATAAATTAGCTGGCTTCTAATATAAAACGACAAAACCCCGACAGAGCGTCACGGGCCGCGCTCCCGCCGCTCCCGCCGCCGCCTCCGCCTGTCCATCTCCGCTCCGCATTAATCGTGTTTAGTTAGCGGATATTGGCGGCGGAAATTCAAATGCAATCAAATGAAAATAGAATTCGTAAAAAAGCAAAGAAAACAAACCGACAGGCGTCAGTCTAGCGGGAGCGCGCCGCCCGCCCTCGTCCGCCGCCCGCCCAGCGCCGCGCACCGCACGCTGACCGTACTTACACGATTTTAAATTGTACATATCTGAAATTCCGATCTGTCGCACACCCACCCTGCGCTATGAAATGAAACAAAATAAAAGTGGAACGACACGGCACGCTCGGAAAAAATCAAAATCGAAATTAAAAATAAAAGGTTTTTTCGACGCGGCGAGGGAGGCGGATGCAATGTTTGCGGCCGTCATTCGATGCAGTGCGCAATAAAAACACGCGCTCGACTTCTACATATAAATATGTGTGGCAGGATTGATTGGAATTGAATATGTGTGGGTGGGGGTGGTGCAGGAATCGAAGGTGAGCGCCGCTAAGACTGTAATCGGTTTTGCCCGGGGCCGCCGCCGAGCGCACCACCACCGCTCACAATTAAACTTTGTTTGTACATGTGTCGCTCGAGATTAGCCGCAATGCTCTTTTTAAGTGGACCAGCTGCAGTGCCGCATGCAATTTAAGAATCCTGAACACAATTTCGGCAATTAGACGTCTAAACGGTACGGTTTGTTTTCGCGCAGCAGTCATCTGTTCGTGTAAAGTCGCTGACTGAAGAATATTGGTGGTCCCTATTAATAACGGTCTCCTCCTCACCGCAACAGAGTACATGTAGCAATCGCGGGAAATGTTCGAAAGATGTAAATGCGCAAGCAGGGCGTCGCGGCGCGGCGCGGCGGCGGCACAGCGGCGGCACATAAATCATCGGGAGGGGCGCTGATTGCCTTCAATTATGGCATTAACTTTCATGCCTAATTCTATATTGCTACTTTGCTAGTTATTACGTTTCTCCCCCGACGCGGTCAAGTATTACGGTATTTATGGAGTTACCCCCTCATTGTGATGGCCATAGCGTTTGAATAAATTATTAATTTGTGGTTGAATTTTCTTTTCTACGTAATATGTATACCTACTTCATTTGAAGCATAATATTGAGTCTATGTTAACAATATATGGTCCAACATAGGTTGAGCTACGAGTTAATGCTACAAGTTATGATGGCTTCATAATGTTATGTGCAGAATCTTATTCTTGAATATTATGTTACCACATCGATGATCCGTCACAACAGCATAACCCCATAACAACACAGTTATCATATGCAATAAGCACCTTCTACACACACCTCTATTTTTTCACCCCTCGAAGTTACGTACTAAGTAGGCCCGAGCCTCCAACGCGAGGAGTTTCAATCGATCAATCACTCCCAGCATAACAGTTACAACCGTGAAATCTTCAGGGGCAAGACAAAGATAATTCCCGTTTAACTTCCGTTTCCAACTTATCGAATAATTTAACTGAACATTTATTTTTGCGCGCTCATCAATCAAGCGAGCTCGCGCTTCGCCGATAAGCCGCGCCTCGACGCCGAGAAATGACTAGGCATTACATAAATCCCCTCGGATGATGAAAAGTGAAGTGTAACAGATAAGAACCTACAAAAAGTTACGATGAGAAATGAATCGCGATTTATATCCGGCGCTCGCGAGCGCTGCGCCCGAGCGTCGAGTGCGGTCGCCGGCCTCGACGTGTCTCACTGAAAGCGTAAGTAATACTTTCCGTCATTAGTCTTGCATATGGGAGATGACTTTATGTAATACTTTGTGTAAAATTTGAACGATGAGTAATTTATATATGCATCTTATTATTATCTACAAGGAGAGAGTTATTATTTGAGTAAGAGTACACCTAAACTAACAAAATATGTAACTTCTATAATAAGTTGATTAATTGTTTTTCTCTGGGTTAGGTATAAAAAGTTTTCATTCTATATAACTGTTTTATTGCCTACGATAAAAATACGGACAAAAAAGCTTCGTGAAAAGCCAAAGTTTAATCTAAACTTTTCTCCGAGCGGCCATTATTAAGATAAACAGTACAATACATAAGCCTATCTCGACATTTATTTTATCACGGGTTCACATCACGCGCCGCTATTCCCTGTTATGATACGGCCCGTACCTGAGTGGAGCTGAAAGAAAAGCTATAAACCTGTTCGAAGCGTTTCTTCCGGCGCGCCGGAGCGTCGCGTACGCGCGCCGACTGGCAAGCAGCCCCCGCGCCCGCGCCGCCCCCTCCCTCGCCTTCAGCACCCCCCACATCTGCCGACCATATTTTCCACTTTATGTGTGACAGTTGAGGTAATATCGAGACTCTCGCCGCTCTCTGATTGGACGAAAAATACACATTAAAGGAACCTGCCGGTTGCGAGCGAGCGATTCGAAGCTGTATTCCCGTGGAAAATGTCGGAAAATATTGTATTATGGGGGTGGAAAATTGCCACCCTCCCGCCCGCTCGCTCGACTCCGACAAAAACTGTCGAGTATTTGTTTTTGATGAAAACGATTTATTATTCTACGTGGGTTGGAGGCAATAAAGATAAGCCGGCGAGGTGCCGGAGCCTTATTACGGCTAACCCTCGCCTTTGTTTCCTTATAAAGAATAATAAATGAGGCCGCACGCTTATTTACCAACTTCCTTAATTATTTATTTATGCGGAAACGTTGTTGATATTTGTTAAATGCATAAGTTGAGTTCATGCTGAAACTTGAGAAATGACTTCAGTAATAAAATATTTTGTCTAATTTCATAGATTGGGCACATTCGATTAATTATTATTTTGGTCGTTGGATATATGACGGTAGTGGCCATAAATCATGAACAGTAAATCCCGGCTGCGACATACCGGCAGATAGCAATCGCCATAACGCTAAATCCGCAATTTGCATCAACACCCCAATGCTCAGGAACACGCACTCACTCTCACGATCCCTGGACAATAGCCGAGATTTTGCCACACAAGATTTATATGACAATAAGTACCTACCTCTTATCTTAAATCGTAGAGATTAACATAAGAAAAGAAATAAACAGACATGTTTTATACTTATATAAAATGTCGAAAATTAAACCAGAAATAAATAACATTAAAATTAATTTAATTTAAATGATATTTTTTAAAACAAAATTGTCACCCATAACATTTATTTATTCAGTAATAATCAAACATCGGTGTTCCCCGCGCGCCCTCCTGCTGTGCGCACGCGCCGCTAAACAAGCCATTTAGTCAGATTTATTAATTTCATCGTGGACATGTGGCCACCGTGTCACACATTTTGCTTGTTTATATCATCTGTCGTGTTTATTAACCGAGCTTTTTATGGTTATAAAATAAGTTTATGTGACGTTTATGGTAAGTTTCGAAGTATAACAAAAAGTCATCAATATTTATAGGAAAAGTTAAGTGTCTATCAGAATTATTATTTCTGGCCTCTGAGCATTCACTCAAAAGTACCGACAAACCTATATTAAAATCAACGGTAATGATTACTTCAGAAAGATAAGTCCTCAATATCAAAATGAATGTCTGTTTAAAACCGATTATAATAAGTAAAATACAACAATGGCAGTGTGCCGAATTTGTGTAGACAAATTGGTTGTACATCGCCTCCCATGTCCCTGTCTGGGCGACGTTTAAAAATTTAAATATCGACAGGCGACCCCTCCTAAATTAAATGAACGCACATCTGAAAAATGCTCCGCCGGCCTCGGATCCAAAACGTACTCGAACTGTACCTTTTTTCTTCCAGTTACGACGTTTCGGTTCTGAGTCGGTATCTATGAGGATGTTTTATGCTATAGCTGGTACGAAAAAAAAATGGTTTTGATAATATAATGTGTTTTGACAGTTACTGTGGAAAATATTAAAGGTATCTTTAAAACGTAAAAATTATAGCAACAAGGTAGTAAAAACATAATATATCTCTGATACATTTAAATTATTCTCTCTCTCTTTACATGTATATTAATGACATACGTATATAAAGACAATATTTATGTGTACTGAGCCTTACTTCTCTTCTGTAAAATAAATACTACGTTTGCGTAGCTCGTAGCAAAAAACGTAGTAATTGTAGTTAGTAATTTTTCATCGTATTATTAGTGCAATTGCAGCCTTTATCGGCAACAATATTTGCACGAGCAATTTTGTCTAACATATTATTACTGTTTAGCAATTAGCATTAGGACATAAAGCGGACCACAGCACCCCTAAATGACGCGTAGCGGATGCGGTGTAAGTTAACTCGTACTATTTAACCATCCGTTCATACAGCCGCGATGAAACACCCTAGCCGTCCTCGACAGGGACGAAAATATTATAAGTGTAAAGATAGAGGGAGATGTTCGCATACTCATCGGGGCATAACTCATAAATAAAATACAATATGGTGAGCAAAACATTGAATTATGCCGGTATTATGTCGCATTTGGCCTTTGTGAATTAGTCACTGCATGCTAGGGGAGTAGATTGGATGTTTGTCACTGATGTTAACCGACCGTGCCGATGTCTGGATTTATTACTTTGTAGCGAAATATTAGTCATAACACTTACGTTGGAACGTGACAACACATGTCACAATAAAAGTAAAATTAATAATGTTTTAGGAAAATTGCATTATATAAGTGGAATATATACTCGTGGAAGTAGCATATTTTTGATTTAAAATACTTAACCGCTAATTTTGCACAATATATCAATCTAAACTTAAAAGACACCACAAAAATAACATTGCAGAACGATGCAAACAAAGTCGATATTTTGAAGAGACTTGATAGTGATATTGGAAACACTTCAATTTATAAACAAAATGCTCGACTGCTAAGCTATAAAGGGGAAAACGGCGCGCCCGATTCAGCGAAATCATAGAAAAGCACATAAATTGGTGCGCATTAACATTTCCTTTATCCTACGTGTCGGCGTATGACGGGGGCACCGCGCCGCACCGCACCGCGCCGCGCCGCGTCGGGGCCGCCCAAGACAATAAATTTACATATTTCACCCCTCAAACAGACCTTTTTTGCCATTCCGCAGAATTACGCACATATGGGAATATTCTGCTGAATACATCAGCAGTAAGGAGAGATACTCTCAGAATAAAATTATCTTCCACGACGCCACATTTGGAGATAAAGAGCCGCTACATTTTGACGTCTTTGATACAGAGGAATGTTTTTTCGAGCAACTTGAGTAAGCATATACCTGCAAAAGATGCGACGGATTTGAAACAAGGACTAACCTTATGAATTTTCTTATGGTATCTGATGTCCAAAACACTACTTATATAGAATCTACTATGTTTACCCTTAATTCAATTACTGGCTACCTAATACTATGGGGTGTCAGGTACATACGCAAATTCACATATGGAAATGTAATTTTGCGGTGGAAGCACCCTTCAAAGGGTCAAATCAAAATCATTTTCACAGTCCAGTGAAGCAATGTACGGTCGGCAACGTAACGCTGCCAGCGTCTACTTTGTGTACGACCAGATTGATTTTGTTGCGTATTGGTCTCTTAATTTTAATAATTATTTAACCATAATATTTCTAATGAATAGCGCCTTTTTTGTGGATAAAATCTGCAAAGAATATTGTTACAGTATATTTGTTAAACAAAGTTTTCAAAATCATGTATCATCCGTCGCATATATTCATCTGCACTCCACAGTATCTATGACATAGTATATCTTCGATGTCAAAGTAAAATATTTTTTCGGGTTGATCCGAGATTTCAGAGAAAATTTCCTACTAGATGAATGTACCAAACTTTGGGACGAACTTTGGCACACCATAGTGTACTGCGTTTCAATTTCAGTCGTAGTAAAGCCACTAGAGATTTACATAATTAAATGAGCCTACAGCATCGATTATTTTACTTAATTTGCTGGTTTTTAAATAGGTATAAAATCTGGTATTAAATCAACAAGTTGATACAATAAACGTAATCAATTTCTTTCAAACAAATATTCAACCATAATCTACTTTTTAGTTTCAGCATTAGATATTAAACTTTAATCTCAACAATGTTTATACCTCTATGCTTCAATATGATGATTCAAGTGTTCATAATTCAAATACAAGTTGCCATTACTATATCCACATTAGTAACAAAAGGCTCCGCAATGCTACACCCTTTACATAAATAGGTACAACTTGAGTACGAGTACAGTTTGACCCGCACTTAGGTATTATGCACAATCGTATTACCAACGGCGAAATAGGAGGTTGCTTTATAGAATGTAGCGAGAGAGTGGACGGTACGGCAGACGTACGACACTAATACTCATTAGAATTACATGGCGGAACGGTCCGGCCGGCTGCCGGCGCCGTGCCGCGCCCGTGTCGAGCCCGCACCTACTCCGACAGTGCGTTGGTCATCAGTTAGATTTGTCTCACAAACTGCCTTGTCTGTGGCCATTTAATAGAAACGCGTCATATTGTATTGTTGGAAGAGGTTAAAGAAAATATATTTTCCTTTTCATTTAAATAAAATCTATAGAAAGAAAATATAATAAGAGCTCAAAAAACTTTAACGTGTGATATAAGTAAACAGAAAAGACGAAGTCATGATAATTTCGGTACACCACAAATAACAACTGTATTCCTACATGATATTTACTATAAATATTTACAAACTATAGCAGGCAACGAGGACGCGAGGCCATCAATATTCATAGATGCGCTAACTACATATCGAACGAACTGATTTATTGATGTGTATTCAAATGTGTTGTAATAATAATTCCAAAAACATACATGTAAATAAATACCGAGTCTCTGTATGCAATCTTTCCGTCGTAAAAAATATTGAGATCTAATGGAAGCTAACTTTTATCCAACTTATTCTGTAGTTCAAATCAATGTTTAGTGAGTTTTCTTTTTGTATTACTAAGCGGCTCGCACTGCCATACCCCAAGATGTCAACATGCGTCATTATGAATTTTAAAAATGTACATGTTCACGATATTCATAATTTGACAAATTAAAAAAATATAAAATGTCGTCATATTTCTACATTATTATATTACAAAAATAAAAACATTTTTTAATACAATACGAAAGCTTGGCGATTACGTAGTATGTTTAGTTGCAGCAATTAAATAAAGTTGCAGTTAATGTACTGCAACTTTATTTATTTCGAACCAACTATACAATAAGTACATACTAGAAAAGTGAAGCAAAGCACTAGCTTTCTTACCTTGACGACTAAAGAAGAAAGGTAACATATTTCCTGTTGTGTTTCGTGTATACGGTACGTATAGATTGTTGGGAAATATCACATTCTGTGCACGAATTCCACCACAATCGATAAGAGAGATGACCGCTGGCCGCGAGGAGCGCGCGGGCGGGGGAGCGATGGGGAGACTGTTATTTGATTAGTCTTACCGAGGATGAGCTCGCCTCTACTTAATGGGGTGAGGGCTTGTAACCGGACCACGTATAATTTTCACTACTTCGCGTTAACACTGCTCGAGGAAGACAAAAGCTGAAAACCACTTATCTAGAAACAATAAAACGATTCACGGCGGAACGTAAGAGCAGACCCGAAAGGCGTTCATCCCATCATCGCTTAATAGACACGCATTTCGACATAAATGAGTTTCGCTTTAAATTAATTAGTAGCACATTTTCCATTATAAGGACAAATGTAAAAGCGACCGCTTAATAGCGCGGTGGAAAACTCGCTAGTTTTCGCTCGCGAGAATAGGGCCGGAGAGAAATTGCGGATAGACATAATCAGTCTTCTGGCTTTGAGGCCGCCCCAGCCCCCTAATGTGGCACACACCTCGCCTGCTGATGAATACGCTTTGCACATACGCTCACGACTGATTGAATTCAATATCAACATTGTAATTAAACTTCCCTACCTTTTTGTTAATGACAACGACCGCAAAGGCTTGATAATCTGCTTCCAAATTATATTCACACTGTTTAGTTTATTTAAAGCAGAAACCTGTCTCAAGTTACCAACCAAATGTCTATAGTTAACTACTACAAGAAAAGTTTTGAAGCAAACGGGAGGTCGGTTTGTGAGGACGGTCCGTAATGACCCTGTCCGATCTTACAAAAGGCAATTACAATAAAGTTCCATTCGCACATGGTCGTTAACTGGACGATATATCTTGGATTCCCTCAGTCAAGTCGGCTTTCGCACTCGTTTCATCTTACCGCCTTGACACACGACCTCTCATGACAATTTTAATTTTTAATTATCCTTTAACTATTGTGACCTAAACTAAGTTTCAATTATTTCAAAGATTCACGCCCTGTGATTAATTCAAGACGATTTGTTGGTAAGTGATTAAAATATTTCACTTATTTAACATTACGAGATAATGATGTATAAGGAAGGTGTTAACATTAATAAGCACGTGCAGGTAGTGCGAGACGGTAGGTGTGCGGGCCGCGCGTGTTACTGCCTCGGAGCGCACACTTTACGAGCGGGGGATTAACCCGTGTAACGAGATTCATTAATTCTTGTCGTTAAAATTTGTCGTTCTCGATTAATAAGGAAGTCCCAGGCGGTGGGACGTTATTATCAGCGGACCGCAGCCGGGTGTCGCCGGCGTCGCCAGGGGCTGGCTCGCCGCGAAACTTCCCACTCCGCCCGCTTTATTTACACTATCGAGTAAATTAAACTCGCGCTCGAGTGTCGGAGAAAACTTTAACAGAACTTTGTGTGTAATAAGTGGTGCAACAACACGAGTGGAAGAGCAAACGTCGGACGCGGTCTCCGCTCCGCACTTCTCTCCCACTTAACTCTTTGGGACATATTTATTCGACCCTCCGGCGACCACTGCGGAGCTTACCCTCCCTGGCCCCTCTGAAATTAACCTAACGAATCAAAGCAGCCATTAAATTGTACCTGAACCATTCTTACGTACAATCTGCGCCAATTACGTTATGAATGCTCGCCACAACCTCCATCGATCGGGTACGTGCGCTTATAAATTTTTGATCGGTCTCGGAAACGAATCGAAACAAAGAAAGTACACAGGTCCGTTATTAGCGTCCGTTTCCTCTATCTGTTTGTATGTAATTTTTAATGCGGGGTCAATCAGGGAGCTATATCGTAGATCTCCGTCGGGCCGAGACCGTAACGATAATGAATCGGCACTGTAAGAGCGCCGGACCGCATTCACGAATTATTAATGTACGCGCACAACAGTGTACTCTTGTTATTAAATACCACCTTATACCGGCCAGCACTCCACTGTTCACTTGATCAGGAACGACTACCTCTTGTCATTAATAACTAAATGCACAAATTGTTTGAAACCTTGGAATGGATTTAAATTTAAGATTAAGGCATGGTCAACGTTGTAAGCGGTTTCAATTACATGACATTACTAATGCATAAAGAACATGTTCTGTGTTCACACCGGCCGCATTTCCTTGTCCTTTAAGATGACCCTCCCCTTGTGGAGGCAGAGCGGGCTTGTCCACTATTTGTTTTACCTACCTGCGACCCTCGTACAACTGTCCACTAAGTGTTGATTGCTTGTAAACAGTGTTTGTAAGCATTTAACTATTTACTTTTACAAAATCTTACAGTCACACTATTTTCGGCGCTATCATGAATTCTGTGCTATTTTTGGATAACAGAAGTCGGGCGTCATAAGTTTATTGTGTGATTCGAATCCCATGCGTGGAAGGAATTGATAAGGCGCGCTCGAACCTTTGCGTCTATTGCTTGAAATTTATTGCTGTTTTGGGTTTTTATTGTTCCGTTTTACGGCCTCCTCGTGTATAAATCGTACAGATAGAAGATGAATTCCACGCTAAAGCGACCGCTACCGACGTTACATACCATATATTTGGGCGATACCTTACGTCCTCGTATAAATACAAACTGTCTGAGTAAAGTAACTATCCAGGTTAGTTTATTTTTGCGACACTACCCATATTGAAGGCTGACTGTTTGAACAAAGCCTTTATTTTCGCCTAAATACCGCCTCGTAGTTTCCACGGACGGAGGATTTTCATAGAGGTCCATCACGACGACCCAAGCGTGTGCGATATATCACACGAAATTATGCTTGGGCCGCGTTCCTCCGGCGAGCGTGACAGAGACGGCGTGCGAGACTCGCTGACCCTCAGCTCATAATGTACGGTCCGGTTAGGTACACGACTTACGGGAAATAGGTATGTATGTAACCCCGGAGCCCGCGCCCGCACCCCGTGCATGAAATGCTTATTATACGCGGCACGTAGCCGCCCCCCCGCGCGCCGGCCCGCTCGCTCGCGCCACCTGCCTGCCCGCACAGACAGGGACGCACGACCAATATTATAGCAAATCGAGGATTGTTATGTCCGGTCCGCCAGAGGTCGGCGTAATATATGGCCACGGTATTCCGGGCACATATATTAACACAGAACTCGCCTCATACGAAAAGATCTTACGGGGTGGAAACAAATGGTAAGGAAAATTTTGGCGGTGAAATTCATTGAGATGGAAGAAGCAAAAACAGGAAGAAAAATTGCTGCAATTTTTCTGACTGATCTGACAACCGTTTGTGCTAAAGTTTGGCGCTGAATGTGGGAAAAGCCGCCTTAACACTTAGGAAATTATTACACACAAGAACTGCTTTCAGCGAAAATGTATGTTCTTACAAAACTTACCCTCTTGAAAGTTTTTTTGGTAGTGTTGAGATAATTATCTATTAAATAAGAATGGGGATGTGTGGTCAAGAGGAGCCGGGAGTTTGGGCAAATGAAGAATGATGAGCAGTTGCAGCGAGGGGCGGTGCAGCGCAGACGCGCTATGACACGTCGCGCTAAGTGACTGATCACCGACTCTCCGCACTCTCTCCTCAGATACCACCCACACCTAACTTTAGTACTTACAAGTCAGTTCTAGTTATCATGCAACTTCGTGAAAACTAGAATGTTACAAGTTAGTATAATATCACATTTTTACAAAAATATGATAACATACGTTTGTCATCAATTAACTTTGTTTATTAGGTACACATAATTATATCATTTAAGTGTCAGTTTACGGTATCCAAATAATGTGCATGTAGCTACAGTGTTATCCGGAACCGTATCTGCTTGGAAGTACAATCACGCCCTTGCGATAAATGTTTAGGGGCGCCGTCACCCGCACCGCCTAAACGAATTTAAATAAAATCGGGTATTAAAATCTCCAGGCGATCTCACAAAAATATACCTATGTCAGGAGAGATTTGAACGGAATAAAAATTCCTCAGGCTCGTCGCATTATCGAGGGGCGGGTTCCTGTTTTCTTTTATGGCTGTCGTAAGGTATAATCTTCAAGAAAAATGCGATATTTAAATGAAGTGAATTCCTCAAAGGGGATTTCCTTAATACCCAAATTTTTCAGTTGCAATTTCATTTGTTAATTCAGTGAGGTTGGTTGTAAACGCGCTGGGGTGACAGGGTGACAGAGAAACATCTGTCATTTTAATTTTCGTTTTAACATTTTCGAAGCGGTTCAGATTACACAATAGGGTGAGGATTTGGCAAAAAATAACTAGTTGGTGCTATCTTTTGATATGTCACCTCTTGTCGCGCGCAGTATAAACATTGGGTCGTAATGAGGCGGTGCGGTGGAGCGGCGCGTGCGCGTGATCCGCGGCCGGAGCCGGCGCCACGTGGCCGCCACGCGCGACACGTCTCTAATTGCCCTACTATAGAGATTGTGACAATATTGGACAATCCAGTGAAAATAACACCCGAATATTGTATAGCGAGCATGAGCCCGCTATAATCTCTCATTTTAATAGATAAGTGGAGGCGGAGTCATGTGATTTGTTATTGACTACTCTCGTAATACCACTGGCTTTGCTTGTATTTATTTAAGCCGCCCTAAAATATTCGACAAAAGAGGCCAAACGTTTTAAATGCAGAATTGTTATCAGTACAGTTTCAAAGTAAAACAACATGAAAAAATAAAGTCGAGTCCTCGGTCGGTGGCCATTTCATTAAAATTAAAAGAAGTTAAGTCGCGACACAAGACAAACTGCCGCCTAGAGAAATAAAGAGAGCAAAGCAAATGAGAAGAACTCATTTGGGCGGCCACTGAATTGTGTTCGAGAGGATAATAAAAAGGGAAGCCATCAGTGACACGCACAATAAGCATCAACCTCAAGAATATCATAGATAACGGCGCGGAGCCGCCGCCGCAGGGACCTCATTAGGAGGCCGCAGGGAAATTAAAAAGAAAGCAAGATCTCGGACTCGATTGCGACCCGAGAAAAACGACCGGCCTTCCTCTCATAACATTACATACAGCCTCCGTCGATTTTCCGGACGATTATTATTTTGTGGTGCGTAAGACTTGGCCGGAAAAGTAGTTAATGACAGAACAGAGGGCGAAGGCGCACAGGCGCAGCATAAATCAGTCTGGAGCAGAGATGAATGTAATTACCGTGCCGGACGGGACAAATCGGATCTGCGAGCGAGGCTCGTTTGCGACGAACGACTACCCAACTCATATTTGAGTCGTTTTTCTACCAATACGTATGTATCGCGGAAAACTAAGTTGCACTTTGGATATAAAGATCTTTAAATCTTTGTACAATTTACCTTCTACCAATTAAAACGTATAGAAAAGGAGCAAAAATAACAATTAATTGCCCCTTTCGAGAACGAACTCCAAGTCTTTCGAACTGACTCGATTTGCTAGGAAGAAATCTATAGAAATCTTACATTTATGCAAAACAAAGGCAATCAAGGCTCGAGCGAACAGAAGAAATGAGCTTCATTAAACGACGGAATGAAAACTTTAATAATGTAAGATGCAAAAAACTCGACAAAAAATACTTAAGAAAATCTGACGACATAAAGGCTGGTGTAACCGGGGACTCGCCGTAAAATCATTAAGATGCTAATAAAAACTTCCTTTTGTAACACAGAGACGAACTCGGGGAGCGACGAGAAAAAATATTCAAATAAAAACTCAATCGAGAGAGTGGAGTGGGAAGCTGTACCATGATTATTCTTCAAAACATAATGAAGAGAATTAATGTAAATATTCTTTTTGCTTGGAACTTTCCGCCCTCCGGAAAGTTTTATTTTACGGCGCGTCGTTTAACAACCGTCCCTACTTATTGACATTCAATTCGGGGGAAATTGATTTATGAAGATTGTCGCCTTAATTGTTGAAAGATTTTTTTGGGATCGATGTGAATCTGGAAAATATTTGGGGAGTTGAATAAATCACTGAAGCGGAGTGCACCATTATTGATGTCGGTATTAGCATGTTTATGTGTAGCAGAGTGTTTTAGTAGAACAATGGGTGTGCATTGTTGCATTATTGAGTAGGTCGTGACAGCGAGCAGGGCCGAGGCTGGTCGAGGGCTGCAGCTGCACTGTCACTCACTCAGCGACAAGCGGAACAAATGTACTACATTTTATTCATTACTTATTTCAAATATCAATGACCTTTGCGTCATTTTTTTTGCTTAATGTTGAAACTTGAATGTTTTTTTGTGTTTAGTTGTACGTCATGTTAGCTTCTTATGTTGAATTAAATGTCGAGTACCTATATCAACAAACGAGAACAAAACATATAGGCCCTACTCAAGCATAAAGTAAGCACCATCCCTTTTACTGGTCAGTATTTTTCGGGATTTGGAACAAAATATCCGTAAATAATTGGAATCTCTCCAGAGGAGTCGTCGTGGAAGGGTCTACACAAGGTCCGGCACCTTTTTACGGTCGATAAAAATAATAAGTCGGTGCTCCCGTCTCCCCCCCCCCCTCACCCCGGCCCGTGCCCCCTCCGGACACAGACGTACGGATCCCGCTCCGCCCACATTCGGACACCGCTCATTTTTTGTTCGTAGCACTTTTCATTTGTCTCCAAGAACCGAAGTGAACACATATATAAACAAACGTTTTATTGCTAAAGTCACAATGATACAAAAGTATTAATCTCAGTTGTCGAAGCCTTCAGACACCACCTACCAACAGACATTAGGCCAAGTTACACACATTAAAAGTTCCCGAATCGACACCTAATATGCAATCACATACTTTATACTAAATTTATCGTACCTATTACAAGATTCGCATTAAACTACCCAGAAAATCTTTAACCTAAGCTTTAAGCTTATAAAAGCTCGGCGCTAATGGCCGGATACCGGAAATTGCGCTCTCATATATCTCCCAACAGATTTATGAAAGTACCCACACATGAGCCGATGTCTCTTGGGCGCACACGCGTCACACCACCAAGAAGTAACGTAAACTCCACTCACACACTCTCACCGACACCGTTAAACTTTGACACTTATTAATTTAAAGGACCGTTAATTCTGCAGGGAACCAATAGTGATATGAAACTACTTTATCGCAAAGTATAATGATCGATAAACTATTTAGTTTATAGGATAGTTTAAGTTAATAGCCTGAAGGTTAATCAATTCCTTCAGAAATAAGCCGTCTCTAATAATAAAATTCTAACTTGACAATCTTTTGCGTGGAGCTTTGCTACGCGCGTAGCCGGCGTGCTACATCGTAGCCGCGTAGTAGATAATCCGCGTCCAGCGGCGTAGTCTCACGCCGCTCTCGTAGCTGCTGATATGACTGTAATGGTCTTTCCCCTAGACATATTTGTGTGTACGCTGCTTTCCCTGTCATGTTTAATGCATTTGTCAGATCTGCATACATATTTAACTACTTAACACCCAGCCCTGTTTTGACGTGAGTTAAATCAATCGATGACTGTTTTTAGCGACAATTATTATTATCTTTGTATCTTATTTTTGGTGACGGAATATTTGTATGACGTACTTAGTACAGAATGGCAAAGTACGTCTGAAGCATTATCAGTAATACAAACAATGAGGAGAAGAAACACTAAACAGCTATCCCTACACCCTAAGTCAATTGTGAAAAGAATATTAGGTATATTCGCAAGTGAGGGCTGTTTTTTTAGGATCGTAATCTTTTCCGCGTATCCCGTCTCAGCCCTTGCCGACACGTACCGGCCATTGTGACGCGGAATACGTCTTCCGCGGCGCTTCTTATATGAGCGTTACAAGTGCTTTCTAAATAATCTAAGTCCAGTCGAAGAGAGCGTATTGTATTGACACAGTGGAGTGGTGGCCGGCCGTATAATGCGGGGCGCGTGTGTGCGCCGTGTGTGTGCACGGCGCGCGTGTGTGCGTCCACGCTTGATAGAATAAGCAAGTCGTCCGGCGCCGAGGGGGGGAGGGACCGACGCCCCCTTAAGTATCTTCAAGACTGGACCTCCACTACCCCCTGCCCACTACACGTCTTCTGTAGCACTTCCCGTAGCCACATCGGACTCTAATGGCCATTTATGTTATGTTGTAAACTATTTTTATTATAATACATAGTTATACAATATTTACCACAATGGAGCATCATGTGGCACATACCTTTCAGAAAGAAAGATATTTGTTTGCTTTGCATCAATACTTCTACATGATTAACGATTCTGATTTGCAAACACTAATAACGATATAATGTTAACGGTTTTCTTACGTTGTTTTATTTATATTAAAGTAATAAATCAGCTCCACCTACTCCACATCAGGAGTTGTAAACTGACTTTAAAATTGGAGAGAAAATAAGCAGTATGCACGAGTACGAGGCACTAGTTTATTAAGTTGCTTAAAATGTCAGCAAGAGCGTGCGAGCGCCGGAGAGCGGAGTACGAGCAAATCATATTAACTGGCACCGGAGCTGTGCCCACCAGCACTGCACTTCACTATTCTGTCGCTAATCCTCTGCGACCTGGACGCATATAGTTACATTTCCATTTTGATTAGGTACTGCACACTTCACAAATTCTGGAAAATGTAAAACCAAAATATTTTTTATGGAAAATTACATAGACTACAAAATGTTATCTACCAAAGCATGTTTCTCCCAATCCCCAAACCAAAAGTATTCAGAACTAGCAAAATATTTCAAAAAAGTTCCACCCGAAATACGTTTACCTTGTACAGAAAAACAGAAAAATAAAAGCATTAAAACGGAACGTAACCAGTAGGTACATAAGGTGCTCGAGCCAAAAGTTATGTCGGAATACTTCTAACGGGCGGGCGGCTGCTATGAGTAGATTTACAATAAATACACCAAACAAAGAAAAAGGAATCTCGCTGCGGGGAAAACTTCGGCTTTGTACTCTACTACACTGCTACGGTGAAGTGCTCGCTTTATAGCTGAAATATGTGGGTATCTGAGTACTATCTATGCCATCTATTGTTAGAATGCTATTATAAATGTATGTTTACAGCTCCAGCTATTTTAGAGCAAGTAATCCTACACGCTATTGACTGAATGCTCAATTGTGTTTGTGATTGGTGACTAAATTATTTGAGTCTTAAATAACAACTTAAAAATACTTTTTGCACAAAATTGGCTGATTGATTTATCCAAGACAAATCATTTCGAAAATTTAGAAGATAAATCAACTAAACTGGTACCTTGCTGAATATGAGCAAAATGTCAACATGTATTTCATAACTTATAAGTAATAACATATTTTATAATGTAATCTTAAGAATAATCCTAACTCCTATCGTACCATAAACTTTCAAAGAACACAAAACTAGTTGTAACCAAGCGCGTAAGACACTATTCATCAAACTGTAAGATCAATCATTCTATCACACTCATCGATTAATGAAGGCATAACAGGGCCTTCCAATCCAGATGACTAATGGTTCGCTTTCAAAGCGCTGTGACGTCAGCACAGATTGTTCAGCGCAAGGGTTGAGAGGCTCTGGCTGCCGCAGGCTGCCACCTGCCTGCGATATAATTGGACTTCAAAACTGCGCGCCGTGGCAGATCCCCAATACTTCCGCGTGGCTGGGTCGCTGCCGCCCTCCTATTTATTTTGTCTGCGCTGTCTTTGGCGCTGTCACGGCTCTGCCTTTTGAACGGTTTTCAATCCGACGCATTATATTGACGGTATCAATTCCCTTCACATAATGTACTGATCAGTCACCGACGTATAGCTGTTTGTATAACACGACTCGTTTGTTTTTATTGGATTCAGTACTCTGTAATGATCTTATTGTGTTACGTTGCCTTCTTTATCGTTACGTTTACTTGAAAACTGGAAAAATGATGTAGGATAAGTGGTGTTACAATCAGACTTCAACTAATTTCCGCTTGAAATGAAAACCGAATTCGACAACCCTTTTCAAATGCCAGGGATTTTACGATAATGTACGTCATCTTACGAAAAATTATGAACCTTACAAAAAAACCGTGATCTTATAACGAGGCTAACTGTTAATCTTTACAATAAACAGTTACCTAATGCAGTATGAGTAACATTGTTGACAATGTTATATGGTTCGTCTCTGAACAAATAGGCCAAACAAGCAAAATAGGACTTCTATTTTGTAAAACACGATCCTACATACAAAACACCTGACAGACACCGCATTACCTATTCCCGGTCTTAGCGTCATCTCCTTGATTTAAAACGAAATACCCAAAATCAGCTCATGCAAATAGAAGTGTCGTTTCGGCCACTCGAGTAGCAAATCAAGAAAGAAACCCCGACCGGCGGTCGAGCGTCGTTCACGCCTCAATCAACTGCCAGTTACGAGCCTTTGTACAACGAGTGCCCCTCAGCCTTACCACACAAACTTCAGCGTCTCAAAAACATTCAATAGACGATAAGACGCCTTACACAATGTTTCTTTTAATTGAAGCGATTTAAAGTTATCGTTCAACTTAAGTAATTCAATTAGAGTGGCGCTGTCGATAAAGTGAACGAAGGCTTCATGTTTCTGTGTAAATATGTAACATGTAATACACATACGCGTCAACATAATATAAATCATCAAGTGGTGGGGTATACCCACTCCATGGCTCCGGAGAAGAAACGTCAGACGTGCACGACATACTGCAAGCGACTTGAGACCGACATTCCAAATATGAAAATAAAAAGAAAATAAGCTCTCCCTGACCGTTCCTCCAATCGCGCACCTCGCTTTTATTACATCCATAAATTCATCATATCGCAGCGGCGGCGGAGCTCGCCATTGGCCGTGCGAGCGGGACGGAGCGCGGCTCTCGCTCGCACCTCCTTCATATTAATATTGAATTTTTCTCGACCCCCGGCCGCCACCCCCGCGGGAGGCTCTACACTCGCTCGCCCCCGTATTGTTGTTATCTTTAATGTTGTGGAAAACGCGTTTTCTTGTGTCGTTAACTTTTATATTGCACGAGTGATACTTTTACGGGTTTGATACATAACTTATACCGGAGCTTTTAGTGGTCTATGTTATATGTGTATCTATGTAAGCTGATTATTGATATACCAAAAAAACATAATTAACATCTTCCCTTACTTGATTGAAAAAGTTTTCACTGAAACAAAATTTTCAATACTTTCCCTAATTTTTAATTAATATTTAATTTCAACTTATTTACGTTACCATTATTATATTTACTTTCTAATAACAATGAAATCACAGTACAAAGCTAGCACCGCGATCACTGTAGCCTTATTGTTTCATGTTACCAAAATCAAAACAGAAACAAAGAACATAATAAATTAATCACTTCAGAAGGGGTTGGAGTTTTCCCCTCCACTGTTTTCCTTTGGTGCATTGTCTGCCTGCCAAAATTAAAAAAGAGGAAACAACCGACTCCGTATTTAAACGACGACGGTGACCTTTCTCTATTAGTCCTGACTTTTTAAACTCATTACTCCCTTGACATCTCTACAAGTATACCTTCAGCTGCAACAATTAGTGTAAAATAATTATAAAGTTAGGAATGTAAAAATAATGTGCTTTGTTGTAAAATATCAAAATAATAAATGACAAGAAACAATTCATTACCATCTACTAAAGTTACACACGACAGTCATTTATCTTTTCTTAAGAAGTTGGCCTTGTTATAATAACAGCATTGTGTGATTATTTTATTTTGTAGTGTTTTAGACCTACTGTCGTGAATTAGGCACGTGTTCAATACCAAATATACAGAACAACTAGAGCATTCAAAGTTTTACCATTCACTAAAAAGTTACGTTCACCCCAAAGTAACAAATACTCAACTCCGTAAGTTTATATTTCCATATAGAAAAGAAAATACATGGAATCTTTTTAAATTCCCTCCCTTATATTTCAAAGCTCAAAAGAAATCGCTAGCAATATCTGTCTGAAAAATATATCGGATTGCTTTGTCGCAGCTTTGGAAATCGAAATCTATTTTCCTTCAAATCTAAGTGAATCCCGTGCGGATTGGAAATGTACCCTTTACCTACCGCCGGGCGAGGCAATTGATATTCCAACAATACAATGTATGAATAAAATATAAACTGAGTTCCTATCAGGCGTGTTCGTCGCGATCGCCGTATGGATTTTGAAGAAATCTCTACATCATTTTGCTGAAAACAACACTCGATATTTGAATAACAGAGCATTTGTTAATAATTAATATACAATCTCAAGCAGGCAAATAATATTCGTAGATTTTGTGAATGTCATGAATCTATCTGTGTGTATTGTAGCGAATCTTTTGTGAGGATCGTCTGAGACAAGTGTTCCGACTGTGTGAGTGTGTACTAAACAATGAGTTTGTTTGCCCACCGAGATTGGAGACGAGCTGTTTCATATGCCGAACTATTTTTGTCTACCCCTTCGTACATACAAGCTTTACCTTAACAGCAAAGGAGATAGGACCTGAAACCTATAGTCACTTCTTACTCATCATGAAAATTTATTGAAATGAAATAATTAATTAATTAAATTATTGTAAATGCGTTTTATAAACAAAGTAAGGGAAACTTTATAATGTGGGAACTTTTTATCTAAGGCGTCTGAAGACGAAAAAACTTCTCGTTGTGGTTTTAATGAAACGTTGCTCGCTGTTGAGTTCAGACTCAGAATCATAGGTGGCGCTAGTAACCAAACATGTTCTGGTATTGTGAATATCAATTCAATTAGCAGATTTTTATATTGTTTGTAATTATTGATATTTTAATCAATTTATAGTTAAAAGGAATTAAACAACTAAGTTATCATAACTACCTACCTTCCTGAAAATATATTTTTCATATCTTGTTAGCTTTAGCTAAAACACTAAGTAATAGGTAGAGCGACAAAAAATTCTACTAATAAGTTAAATAGGTATCAATAAATTAATCATTTAAATATGTTGATTAAAGAAAACACTCAAAATAACTTGAATAAGATACGACGTACTAATAAAGGTGGTGTAGGTAGGTCGGTATCGTAATTTTCTTTATTGTTCCTTACCGCGACGGGTAGTAACAAATCCAGCGGGTTATTCTGAAGTTCCGCCATTTTCCCTTATAACTAGTTAAACGTTAGGGATATTTAGAATATTTCAATATAAATGTTATACAACAAGTAAAAGCACGGATAATTATCACTGAACCTAGGTAGGTAGATACATTTCCTCACACTGACTAGTAATTTCAATGAGGGTCTTCTCAATTTTTCCTGCCACAGGGTGGCGCCACGTATGCGTCTGGTCCAAACAGCTGTCAAATAGTATGGAATTGTAGGGTCCGAACTTATTGTTTATTGAAATTCTGTTATATTGGAAGTGTTATTGATTTTATTATGGACTACGGTCAGAATAAGGTTTCCGAACTAAAAATTGAGCTAAGAGAGAGGGTGCAAAAGTCACTGGTACTAAGGAAAAGCTTGTTGAAAAATTTGTTAACACAATATGATTTAGTTTTTTTTATTTACTCAACCGCAATAGTAAAACAATAATGCAGTGCTTTAATTATAAAATAAAAAAAAAAAACACTAAAATCGTTCACTATTCATAGTAAAGATAAGCACTTTGACAGTTACCTGGACCTGACGACTCGGTGCTGCCACCTCGTGGACGCCATTTTAGAAAACCCTCATTCCTATAACTTTATTGTTAGTCTATATGTCAACAGTAAATAAAAAATGTTTTTCTGTGGTAAATATATTTCAAAGTGTTATTTTTGGTTTCAGGTCATCAACATTAAAACCTCTGAAGTACACTCGGAAAATCCGCTAGTCTGAAATCGCTGTTAGTAATGATTAATTTACACACAGTTATTGGGCTGCACTGTTTTGGGCGATTTTGTATGAAATCTGTAAGGTATCTGTAATAGTTTCATTTTTATCCGAAACAAATCAAAATCGAAACACATATTCATTCACCCATTTTAAATATTTTCGGCATATTAAAATATCTTGCAAGTCATTTACGTTCGTTCCGCGAGACCTACTTTCCAAAAGTAATGAAATTGAAGCTTCTGAGTATGTAGTAAGTAGCAAACAAGAAAATATTCCTAGAATTTATTTTCGCTGAAGTTTTTAAAGTTACATAATTTGTAATATTTGAACGATATGTTAGTATATAGGTACTACTCTCATAATATTTTGGGATACTTATATTTAATTGCGAAATTAACTTAAACTTAGGTTAGGTTAGGTGCAAAAACATAGCGAAAGTGTACAGAATAGGCCTGCGTAGAGGTTATTCGCGTCCCCTACTCATTTAGCTGTCGGAGAGTTATTTAATACTGCTAGTGACCCCCGGCCCCGTTCTCGCCTGGACTCTAAATGTATTGAACACATCTGCCGGACACAAGACGCACTGCCGCCAACATAAATTAAATAATTTGAATTTATTTCCTAGCCATTACATGTTCACTTTGTACGCAACTTACGTCTTGAGTTCCGTTATGCTAGTTAGAAACTTTTGTCATTCTATCTAAGCAAATAACTTTTAAGATTTTTCAACGAGTCAATTAATCAAGTTTGGTTTTCTCAAATAACAACTCGTAATATTAAAACAGTAGAGTATGTTAATAAACAAGACTTAAAATACAAACTTCTTGCAAATCTTCCGGTGTTGCATGATTGATGGAGTCAGAAGTTGGTGGAGGGTACTGCTTAGAATAAGCACGCATCCAGTATCCGTAATCTTTCAACATCTTAAATAAAATAGTCCGGAGTAGTGTTGTATGGCCGGTATCTTATGAATTAAATATGAGCGCTTTATTCGATTCCGAGTCCCTCGATATCTGATAATAAAAAAGAAATTTATCGCACACAACGAGAAGCAGAGGCCGAGTCTCATCGGCCGCTATTTTTTACGGCGTCGGCGTCCTTCCATCGACAATCACTTCATAGCGACCCCTGTCCGAACGTTCGATGACAGAATTATTTATCAGTTTGAAAAATGACGGGAAATTGAATGTAGTCGCAATGTTTACAACGCATTTTCTGTCCAGTGTCCTCGGGGGCTCCTTCCCTCGCGTTCCGATGTCCACTTTTCAAAGAGACCGCTCGGACGAGGGTCGAAAAAGTGTCCCCAGAGTAAAAAATAAAAAAAATATATATTGTATCTTCGTTCAACAAATGTTACATTACCCGTATACACCAAATTACAAAGAAATCGCCGTTGGAGATGAAACGGGAGCGAGCTGCGGAGGTGGACAGCGATACTTTATTCATTTCGTGTCTATAATTGTTTTGCGCTTGGGGACGGCATTATGCTCTGACGCAATCTATTTGAGTGAGTCGCGACATGTGCACAGCTTCTCGGCTCGTGCACCCGTGGAGCGCGCCCTCGCCTCGCCGTCGCTAATACCGCTAATACTGCTTCCGACATCTATTATTATTTGATCGTTTTATTATACAGCTTTATAGGATTTATAAAACAGAATATTTACTCCAGCTGATGACGAAGACGATCGATTAAGAGATCGTGATTAATGTTCAAATTCCAAAACTTTTTAATCGAAAGTTCTATAACAAATCCTAAAGTTTTTTAATATCGAAATACCTTATGGACTCATACCTGAACAGTTTGTGTGGTTTAATTTATTTTAAAAGTTTTTCATGCAGCACTGAGCTTTAGTGGCAGATTTTAGGTGAAAAATGAATGGCTCTCTAGAACCTAAAATTGCACCCTACGGACATGTGGATGACGTCATAATCGTATGCAATACATTTGTGTGCCCACCATTGTCTTATTGTAATGAACTTTCTGTATGCATGTGTGTGTGTTACGATCGCGACACATAAGGGACAGGTACAAATGTGTATATTGAGTTTATACTTTATTACCTGAAGGCATGTACCTAGCCATGTGTGTGCGTGTATGTATTATAGCAGCCATGGCCGCTCGTAAAAATGTTTTATTCACCCCATACGGCGTCGTAAAAGGCGTAATAACGCGAGGAGGTATCGTGGAAGCAATTACCGATCTGTTATAGTTTGTTACAAAGGCGCTTGTTTATTATCGTTTTATTATCAACTCATTTGCTGAACAAGGACGCTGTTTAATTCAATACGCTTTTATTACGAACGAATTCTAAACAATTACGAAGTAAACGACTTAGTTTATTATAAACACTATGATTTTATATTTAAATGGGAGATCTGTTATCTGTTGTTGGACTAGTTAGTAAACATCAAAAGAAAATACTGAGTCGCTTTTGTTAGGACGTAACTTGTGCTAATAAGAAGGTTGGTATTAAATCAGAATTATCGCGGGGCTCGACAAAGTAGCAGATGAAAGTTGCGCAACAAATCCTTATCTGCGTTTCAGGTCACGATTGTGCAAAATCGACGAAAATAAAATCAAACGTTCCTCCGCTCACAGTGGAAATGGAGAATGTGATATTGGATAGAGAGCACCGCTGAAATGTCATCATAAGACTCAGCCGGCTGACGAGTTCGCTCCGGCCGCTCGCTCGATCATCTTGTAATATAACTCACTTTTATATTTCATGATACTGAAAATAAAGAAATATGCCTATTTTTTATAAAAAAGTTCTATGTTAGTCGCAAATTTTTTCTTTTACATAATACTTTTAAATTATGACTACTAAATAAACGGATTAGGCCCACCTTCAAACCTAACTTAAACTAAATACTTACGTACGATCCATAAATTAAAGTTCTTTTGTACTTTTTTCAGCTATGGAAAATGCTATGGAACGAGTTCCAGTCTAAACTTTCCTAGTTGCTTGACTTTCTGGCTTGTCAATTCCCATAATGAACCTTCCAAAACACTGAAAAACTCGTTATGACATCCACACATTAGATCGATCGACCTGCATAAGCATAGTATCAAAAGACTACCTAGCCATATGTTTAGGAGAGAGAACCTTATTTTCTAAGAAAATGGTAGGATTATATTTTATATGGCTACTACATATAATATCTACAATCTAAGAAGGTAACTCTAAAAACACTGTGTTTCAGTCCGTCTTTCTGAAGCTCGCATATTTTCATACATTAATTACCTTTACTTTCATCATTTCATCATTCAAAGAAAAACAATATTGATTGAAAGTAAAATGTATGGTACGCATTTTCGTAATATTTCGTAGTAGATACATTAGTATTTCAGTAGCACGCGTAAAATCGTCCGGATAACAAAACAAACATCCAAACATATAAATGTATCGAAGTTCGATCCCTCGGGTGTAATACCCTCTGACTATGTTATTGAGAAGGTTGCTTTTCAATCATACTTGCTGGCTTCCATACAAAAACATACATGTATAGAGTTACGAAGTAACGCTTTATCTTGTACTTGTGTATATCAATCTAATATGATATATTATTTTATATCATGCTTTTTTGATAATTACAACAAATCTTCAAGTTTCTTTAAACCTCTTTCTAGCACTCTATAACGAAAGTTTGAAGACATCAAAAACAACACATAGCCATCTTCCAGAAACCAATGTCTGATGAGCTAAGCATGTTATGCTATAAAAGAAATACCTATAGTAAAAATTTTATATATCTCCCCCATAAATTGGCTCCTATGTAAAACTTTCTTGTACCTGATAGGTACAGGCCAGATGCGCACCCCATTATATTCATAACTGTACATCATAAAACCGCCCGCCCAACCCGGAAAACTGTCGGCTGCAGTTCCCTGCCCGCCTACAATATCATAACGAGCGGGGATTGGCTATATGAGTTGATATAATATCATAACGCGTTAGGATTGGGTGAGGAGCCGCGGCCCTCGCCCCTCCGCCCTCGCGGCGCCCTACGCCTCTCATTAAAGGTTAGTGCACCGTAGTAGATGGTCTGCGTCATTATAATAAGTTTTACGTCGTGTGCCGTCCCGCGCGCCTCAATAAATATGCCGGGCGGCGGCCCGCTCCCCCGTCCGCCCGAGTATGAGCGGTAGGAAATGCCGACCGCCGACCGCCCGAGCCGGATCAATAATAATACTCGCCCATATCTGCAGTGGACTGGATCTGCTTGAGAAAGCGCCCCCCGCGCGCCCCGCTCCGCCGCTACACAAACAATATAAATCATTTTCTGAGCTGAAGCCGCGGCCTCACGCAACCCGCATCCGGCCCGCTCCGGTCGCTCCGGCCGCCGGCGCGCCACCATCGCGCCGCACACCCGCCGCTCTCTTCCCGCTACTATATTCATTTGTTTTTCTTTTTCAGACACCCGTACAAAGTCGTCGTTATCATGACTAATAAAAGTAATAACATTCTTTCAGATTACTAGAGAATGACGACCTTCAAAGTCAATAATATTATCAGGTCTTCCTACTCATCCCAAAACTCCAACGCTATAAAAGAAAATAAGTAATAAATCTTAATTAATCAGTTTGCCTTTCCGTCAAGGAAAGTGGGCTATGTATTATTGTTTCAGGAACAACAATAGGAAAATAAATTACATTAAACTACATAAGTAAGTCCTTCAGTAAAATGATTCTTTGTCAGAAGAATCGTGAATCAATTTAAAGTGTTTTTTAAGTATTTTTAGATGCACATTGAAATTGTTTGAAATGCAAAAACTTCTTTATGATCGTCCTTTTTACCGTGAACAGCAACGGGTTAAAAAGTTTGTAGCAGTTCGCGAATAGTAACAGGTGGTTAAGCCATCACTTTCCGACACCATTAACTATCCACGAGCGTTTTTCTTTCAACTACTGATATGCACAAATACTGAGTAACTAGAAAATATGTAGGTAGATGGTTGTACTTAAATTAGCGTCGTACCCAAATTAAAGATCATTCGAAAGGCAGTGATAGAAAATTATAAAATTGTTTGTACAATAAGTAAACCTGACCCAAAAACCTTAATTGAATGTGCGATCGAAATCTTAACTTAATGAAAACTGCTGGATTTATTTGAATGACAAATGTACTATGTACAAAAAATAGATATGGCATTTTCTTATCATTAGGAGTACCTACAGTCTATACCTTCATGATATGTTTAAGTTACATTTAATAGATAACAAGTTTTCCATGGTCATTTAAAATTCCATGACAAAAAATGACCAGTTGAAACAAAAACATAAAAGCGTATAGTAGAGCAGGCCGCGTGCTCGTAAAGACACAATTTTGTGGTGGCCGCCATACACATAACTTGCGCCCGGTGTCGCCCGGCCCGATATTGCACAGCTTCCTGTATTATTGCTGGTTTATTTTTTATGTCGGTACAAAACTACTACATAGAGGTCACATAGATATGGCCAGAAGTATAGCTGGGTATATAAATTCCCCCAGATTTTTGAGTTACAAATACTCAAATCTATCAATTTATAAAACCTGTCGTTCAATTACCCAAAGCATGCATTTTACTGATATTTCAGCAACATAACTGTAATATAAAGGTCGTGTTAGATATGTATTTTACATTATGTACGCAGCAATATGTCGATCCGGTTGATGGCAATATTGAGCAAGCGAACTTTGTACAATTTATCAAATTGAGTTACCGAGGGGCAATATCGCAGAGCGAACGCAATATTGCAGCGCGTGACCGCGTCTGCAATACGCGCTCAATACATCGGCCGGCGCCGGGCCGGCACGTCCGCCGCCCGCCCCCGCCCGTCTTCAGGCGCCCCAGCCCCCGCCCGCCCAACTGACCACCTAGATATTTAGCTAACAATGCCTCGCCGCGAGCGACGGCGACCTACCAGCGTGCGCTGTCCCGCTCGGGCGGCGGACGCCAGCGCGGGTCCGACAGGGACCTCGCCTCCGGTCATCGCTATATTTATTGGCGACGCTCATAAGTACGCGGGTCAGGTTATAAGTTTCTACGAAATGAATGGCCGAGGCACGTAGGAGGCGAGCGCCCGCCGCCGCGCTTAACAAGAAAGCACCTCCACCAGAAACTTGGCAGGGGGGCCGTCACCCCACGGACGCTGGCGTTATAATTAAAAAACAAAAGAATACAGAGCCACTCAGCCTCTTGCCCGCCGACGCTCGTTCGACTTTCATGCGAAAAATGCAACGACTGACAATTAAATACTGAAGAAGAATGGAGAATTCTACAAAATTAGGAACTTTCTTTATCGAAGACGCTTGAACTGTAATTGGGTTTTATGAATTCCCGGAGACTTGTTTTAAGTGCCACACAAATGGAATGCACTCCTTAGCATGTCGAAAAGAAAGACACTTAAAATACTCAACTATAAAAACTCAATGAATACCTTTGTAACCAGTTGACCTTAAATGGGAGTTTGATGAATCAGTGCATGGAAATTCTATTCCTACCTACCTACCTATTAGTCTAAAGTAGAAGTCTTAAGTAGGTTAGTTAAAACAGTTACGTAGAGTAGTTACAAATTGCTCTATCAAATTCAATTTCAATCATCTTCTTAAGTGATATATATATTCATTCACGAAATAGCCAAGCTCTTAGAGAGGTCTAGCATCGGACACGAGCAAATTAATTTTATAAATAAAGCATCAGACCCATATGTTGTGCGGCGGTCATCACAGCTCATGCGGACCGCTCCTATTACAAATACCATTACGGAGTTCGCAGATGACCGCACGGTTTTATAATGCGAAGGCACCGTCGTCCTGCCCCCGCACCGCTCGCCCTCCGCCCCGCGCCCCTCGCTCGCTCCCTTGACCATCGACCGACAATTGTAAATGGCACATAAAATAAATGAATGTGCAGCGGGACTCGCCTCTGCAGCAGACAATATAAATTACGACCGGACGATTATATTCCGGCGGGAATGAAACGTTTTCCTTCAGATATACACTTTACATTGCGCGCCGGGAAGCCTCTCCGAATAAATTCACGGCTGCCCACCGCCCGCTCTCGTTAGCCGTGCGTGTAATTACCTACTGTTTTTAGGAACTACTTTGATTAGACTTATTACTGTACACAAATGGGTTCTGATTCGCTTTCGTATTTATTTGGAGACCGACTTAAGTTATTCCGAGAAGGATCAGGAGTGAAATTGGACCAGGTATTTATTTAACAGAGAACCAATAACCGTCTAGAAAAATAAACTCAATTGAATACTATGAATATTCATATTGCAATAGTAAAAACTTAATGAGATGTCTTCTCGCAGCGCAGTTAATGAGTTTTACAATTCCCCTATGCTTTGAGAACCAATATAAAAGAAAGCAGTTAATGGAAAATATCGATCTGGTTTCGCTATTACTGTTAATTTTAATTTATTGTATGATTAGGGCGTCTGATCGCTGAGCGATCTCGGTAAGCGCTGCCGTTAATTACAATTTATCTTATCAGATATTTATAAACTAATTTAATACTCCCAGCTCATGCACAACATGCACTGCAAATAATCATGGGGTGAATGAATGTGTTATCTTCACAATTATACTGATAAAAGTCATCGGGAATGCTTGAATAGAAACTATATGCTATAAATTCTTTCATAAAAGTATATGCTGCAAGAGTACCGTAGGCATATAGTAAGACTATTAAACGCAAAACAGGTGAAACCGTAACGAGAACTAGAAATTACCTTTCTACAGACATTGATAAAACTAAATAGACTAATCACGAACGGAATGAGTCATCCGATATCGCAGACCAGTCATTTGGTCAGTGTCGCAAAACTAATGACACATAATGACGGGCGGCCGTGTGCCGGGGGTGGCGGCCGACAACGCGACGCTGCCACCACGCCGCTCCATTGTCGCCCGTAATGCTGGCGGTACAATGCCTCGCCGCCCGAACCCGGCGCAGTCAAGGTCTGTTAGCTGTCTCCCCGGGAGCTCTTGTCGTCCTGCAGTCGCGGCCCACGATGACCACCTGACCACCCCCGCCACAGCTAATTGGGGTCGTCTACCAACCGCGAACCCATCATTTTGATATTTTAAACTGCGTACATGTAACGACTGCCATAAGCTACAGGTTACGATTTTAGGACTAATCAAACTGACTCGTAGTGTGTCCATTCGGTCAACGAGATTAAGGTTAACGATAGCGTGTGTTGATTATATAGCGAACGTTAAAATGGGGCTTTTTCCAAATAACTAGCAATAGGAAAATATCATATCATTTGGTAAGATGAGTCGAACACTTTGATTTATATTTTCTCATAATTTACTGTAATAAATTCATGATTTGCTGCACCGTTATCCATCACACTCCTTGATCCGGCTCTAGAAGCACAAACCCAGTTTACTGCGCGGTGGACCCACTGGACCCATTAGATACAGAATTATACATGTGCAAGTGCACGTACGCAGAAAATAACACATAATAGCACCTTATTTTACGACCCGTTACAACTGCCACTTACGTCCACTAGAAATGGAAGCAGGCTTAGTAACATCGATCAATGCATTACTGATGTCAGTGTTTGGAACTTAGATGTCCTGTTCAGCGAATTGATGATTTACTGAATTAATCTAAAATAACGTTAGTCTGACTGAAGATTAGGTGCTACCAATTGATTATTATGCCAACTAGATTGTTAAATCTGTCATAATATGAATAAAGATAAGTGTATCGTAGTTTTATATGTCCAAAGTAATGTAATAAAATCTTTACAACTGGCTGGAAAATTGGAAAGTTACAGTTTGCTGAGCAATTTCAAATGCACTTAGATTTCAATAATTCCATTAACAATTGGACGCGTGCGCGGCCACTTACTTTCACTTCGCTAGATTTTCCACACAACACATAAATTTCACTCTCCCAACGTGCAGTACACAAAATGTAATTAATTCCGTAGCCTCGTAAATTAATATTTGTCATGAGTTTGTGACAAAACGCTGCAAATATTTGCTGTTAGAATTTTGTGTATTTACGTAGGTATGTTTACAAAATACAATTTCTGATAATTCTGTATGCAATATTTGTTGTATAAAATCTCAATGATTTTTATTTAAAAAAGCAGGTATATGGAGAGTATTTAAGTAACATCGCTATCAGTTAGGTATGAAAGACGGACTGGGATCGCGTTCCGCGTACGTGCATGGGGCCAGAAATGAAATTGATGAACTTTTCTCGCAGCAATAATGGCTTTGGCACGTACCAACATAATTCCCGGCAAAACTTCCTCACATAACCCCCACCCACCGCCAGGGCTGTTCAACACACATTCAATCAAACCACCTCCGATTGAAATTCAATCAGAATTTCTAAAGAAAGCTATCGCATGAAAATTTCTACTCTGCGCCGATGTAAGACAGAAATGTAACGAAAGTAAGGTCTGTGAAGTGGTAATCCGATATCAGCGCATCGTATCAGGAGTAACACGAGTCGAGCAAACCGTAACACAGTGAAAGTGTCTTCTGTAATGTGCTCGGATTAGACCAGCTCGTTAACGGGAACTTGTTCTGCAGCCCTGGACCAAGTCACCATGGATGTCTTTATGTATTTAAATACTTTTAAAGAGTTGATAAAAATGTAATTTTACAGAAGTGGAACCTTACCAAAATTAATTAAACTGAATCACATCGAACTTATTCGATCTCAATATTTTTTGGATCTTGGTATCTTTCGCATCAAATAATTCAAATAACTGCGGGTACTGCTCAACCTAATTACTTACATAAATAGAGCATTGCTGATTTTCCCCAAAAACTCCAATAAGTACTTACCTACTTATTGGATATTTCGTTAATTGAAAACCACTTTTAACAATCTTTATTTTCAACGCAGGAGCAACCCTAGAGCAGTGGACAGCGGCAGCGGGTGAAGGCGAAGAAGGGAGCGCACATCCAATATAAGAAGAGAACAAAATAGGTTTATGTCGAATACTTTGACCATTCGCCCGTAAAGTAACTTCGCTGTACGAGTGACGCCCGCAGCCCCGCGTCCTGTATTTACTTACACAAACCTATGAACATTGACAAAATCCATTACTCACATAGATTGTTATATGCTTCCAGATGCTGTACCTTTAGCTACGACATTCATTCCGTTTATACATAATACAGTAGCCAGTATGTATACATGTGCATTAGCCAGCTTCCATTTAGCACACAATTTGCATTAGGACCTAAATCAGTAATCTATGGAGACATCACTTGAATTGTTAGCCTAATTCGAGATGTAGACAGCCATAAAGTATTGAGTGGGTGGGCAGATGGGTGGCACCGACACCTGCATGCCTGCTAAGGTAAGTTCGCAGATAATATTAGCTCCGTCCACCACGTCCGCCAGGCGTGACGTCCCAGGGGATCGCCGCTCTTGACAGCTGTTACATTGATCATGCACGGCGCAGACACTAACATGTCTTGTGCACCTCTTCAATGATGATAGATGAGACGAAGTAACTGGAGTGTAGAAAATATTTCAATTTAATTCAAACCCATTTATATCACGACCCAGTGCGTTTAACAAATAAACATACAAGCTAAAAACTAATCAAGTGAGGCTCACAATTCCTGATACAGAAATGAAGCGAGCGCTACCGCCGCTGCACCGCTTAATCAGCGTTGGTCCGCCCGCCCTATATTTGCGTATGCAAAGAGACGCCAGCCGCATTAACGATGCCATATAGCCAGCGTAGCGTGCAGCGATTGGGCAAACACATATCTGCATTATAAACAGCGTCCGGGCTCACAAACGTGCGCTGTGGTCGGCCTTTACCGGCGCACGGCTAATCAACGAGCTGACCTTCCGCAGCCGAACAAACGCTACACCACACTCCGCTGTTCCTCTGTCAGTAAAATGCTCCACTATCTAGCTAGTTAGCTGCATGTACACACGGGCTTCGTCATTCATTAACACATTATTTATTCGGCTCTAATGAACTAATCGATCATGTAAGTAGCGCTCGTAAGCCCAATAAATACATGCTACGATTCAGAGATGATAATAAAATCGCTATGCACTGTAACAGTATTCGTGCATGTGCAGTGAATCGATTAAAACTTTCTACTTTCCACGTTCATAGCCGTAGCGCCCATATTAACGGAAAATCTAGACACATTTCTCGGACTCCTCTCCACTAGAGCGTGTAAAGAAAGCGGCCTGCACTAATAATTAGAGCACCATCTGTGTTTGAAAAAGTGATATATACGCATGTTAATATGTGCAAACTAAATCAACGTCGTTCATCAGATCAAATATGTAATTTATGAGCATATTAGCTACATCTAAGGCGTTTCATAAGTTTTTATAACCCACTATTGTCAAAGAATCATTGTAATTAAAGAATTATCTGTAAGCACGAATGTGCTGATCTTTTGATTGTTCCTTTGCTAAATTACTAATTATATTATCACATCAAGATCTGCCTAGTCCTCTTAACTGGTAAAAGGTGGTGTAAATGAAACCAAACTGAGTGTAACATTTTTTATTATTACCTCTTACATCACTTTAATAAATTAATTATATTATCATTAAACATACAACTGTAGTCACAAATAAATAAATTACATTAAATAATTTACTGACATAGATTTGAAATTGAGATGGACGACCGTTTCGTCTCAGAGGGATGTCCGCGGAGGACGGTACTTTGGTTTGAGGTTATTTTGTGTGTTGGCGCGATGGTCGCGGCGGTGGTGAGCGGCTGCGGGTGACGCCGGCGGGGCCAGCGGCCGCCGGCTGCGAGCTGGTGCGGCTACGCGCTCGCCGTGCTCTGCTCCCCGTACGAGTACGGGTCCACCGCGCCACCTTTCGCTGGCCTCACCACATACAGGTTCCGCCTTCGAATTAAATACTAGAATTCAAATATTCCGAATTAAAATATGCAGCAAAAGCCATACATGAAGGAATCTACAGACTTGACTACTCAACATTATAATAACTCTACAAACTTTTGAAACTGTTTTCTTCAAGGCATGTTAAGAAATAATAAGACAAATAAAAACTGACCATTTTAAAGGAACGATAGCTAAAAAGCCAATTCAAATAAGATACTGACATTCTTTGTCAATGGTATCAACATATTAAAAGGAAGCATTTTCTTACCTATGGTGTCCATCAGCGTGCACTTGGAAGGTGGTTTCAGCGGGGGCTCCGTCGTGACTGAACAGTTTCTTCAGGGCGATGATACCAGCAATAGTTAGAGCAACCTTACTGGCGATGAGGGCTTTACCGGCAATCGCTGCTAGAGTCTTTAGCGCCATTCCTCCCACAATCGTTACGGTAGTGAAAATACCGAGTAACAGGTAAGGTAGCACCTTCTTACCTAAAATCATATTTGAAAATGTTTAGAACATACAGATAAGACTTTTAAGATTAACCGAAATACTAGCATTCTGATTGTTTACCTCTACCCCTGCCTTCCGATGCCAAATCCATAGAAATGGTGTGTGTGTTCATTAGCTGCTGGAACCTTGTGCGCAACATGGCATCCAGCTTATCTTCTGTGGACATACCAGGGAAGAAGCGCGGCTCCGCAACCGCGGAGGGTGCGTCAGCTTGCTTCACCAACGTCAGCCCATCGGCGAGCTGAACGCTCTCCTGTACGTCACAAACAAAAACATCATTACACTGCCGGTATCACTCAAGACGTATTAATTACACTAAACGCACGACACATCACCTGTTCCACTGCTCTTGTGAGTGCCATCAAAGCTTTTCCCTTCAAACACATTGACATGTGCTTTTGCGCACTGCAGTCGTCGTAAAGTTTCTGTAAAACAGAGAATTCGCCTGTCCACCACCACGAGCTGTCCTCAGCTCGTCCACTGTCAATTTCGTTTTGTGCTGAATCGTCGACCTCCATCCTACGGGATCTTCGAGGTCCGTGCACATTGCCCGCGGCGACTGCTACACAGATAACAGATAGGACGTATATCCGGAAAGCGGTACACATGTTCGTTTTTGTCACACACAGCACTAAACTAAAACTGAACGTGTATGAGGGTGGTCCAGCAGCGACTGCCAGGCGGTGGCGCGGGTGAGAGCTTATAACCGTGCGCCACTTGGCCGTCGAGCACCACCAAACATCCGCTATTCCGCACTAATTCTCCGCACGCGCACTTACGTAACTGAACTTGAAAATGATCGAGAACCATTTTCCAAGCCAATTTCTCCGATAAAATGTACGGCAAAAAGCAAGACACATATCTGTTACCAATTGCAACGACTGCTGCACCTACTTCACGTTTACGTGTGTGAAAAAGTGTAATTACAAACACTTGCGTGCGCTATGAACACCATTCAGTCCCACATTTCATTCGCAAGAGACCGATTTCAGTTCATTAGTTGCCGCTGAGTCTGAGCTGGTGGAAAGTATTGGAGTCTTTATGAGCGCGTGCGCAGGGTGCAAGGTTGCGTCGCACTTGCACCAGGTGAACTGTATCGGCCTTGCACTCTGACGCAGAGGATGTACGTACATTGTAAACTACGTTGAAGCCACTACATTTGTAGGTACAGTACAAAGACTATATACGATTTACAGGAAAGTAAAAGCAGTGTCGTGCCGTGCTGGTGCAGTAGTGATTTATAGTTTTCACACAACTATTAGGTATATTGACCAATAACTACATGTAATTATAATTGACGTTTATTTATCAATATCGATGAACTTACTAACAAGAGTTTCTGTGATTGATTCTATACTTAATACTGAACGCCCTGACGAAACCACTCAAACAATAATATAATTAGGGCCCCGTGCCATCTCCAGCAGTGTCCAGCACACCATTTTAAATTTCAAATTTCATACCAATTTTAAATTTCGGGTAGCGTCCTAAATAGGCTTCTTACAAAAAAGACTTAACGAAAAATACTCATCATCGATGAAATTATGAAAAAAGAGATTACAGGATAATCTACAACTAGTCTCATTTCGTTTATCGATGGATTAATATATAAATCAATAAGTTCATCATTCATATGTCGTCGAGACTTCTTTTTCGCTATAGAGGTACCTACATAACTGGGATTGGCTTCATCATTACTACCAATAGGTCAGTAATAGATAGTTAGCTTTATTTTAATAATAATTTAAGTGTTTTTACAGTGGATATATTTTATGTCGAAATCGAAGTGGCCTAGTGGTTAAAGAACAAACCACTCAAGTACGTGTGTGGGTTCGATTCCAGGTCAGGCAAGTAACAATTCAACTTTTCTAAGTTCGTTTGTACTTTCAAGTGTATCTTGGACACCAATGACTGTGTTTCAGAAGGCACGTTAAACTGTAGTACCGACTGTCATTGAACATCCTTAGCAGTCGTTACGTGTAATCAGTAGCCATTAAGTCTGACACCAGTCTAACCAAGGGGTGTTGGGTTGCCCGGAAAACTGGGTTGAGCCGGTCAGATAGGCAGTCGCTCCTTGTGAAACTGTGGTCCTCACTGCCGTTTAAAATGGTGTCAAAATAACAGTGAACAAATTAAAATGGACATTCTGGCAATGCATCACGCCAAACATGATTTTCGAAGTTTCTGGAAGTCCACTAATAAAGTAAACAGAAGGCCGGGCTTGCCTGTGAGCGTTGGTGGCATTACTGATCCAAAAAGCATAGCTCAAATGTTTAAAAACCATTTCATGGTAACTTCACCATTGGGACCATCACGGTTGGGACATGAGGGCTTGACTCGGGGGCAGGAACTCAGTGTAAGATTTACGGCCAAAGATATTACAAAGGTTGTTGCGACCATGACGCGAGGCAAGTCTCCTGGCCACGATCATTTGAGTATCGAGCATCTTAAACATGCGGGTGTCCATCTTCCAAGGGTGCTAGCTATGTTTTACTCCCTATGTCTGGGACACTCATATCTACCTCCAGCTATGATGCAGACCGTGGTGGTACCGATCGTGAAAAGTAAGACTGGAGATATAAGTGACGCTAACAACTATAGGCCTATCTCTCTGGCTACAATTCTGTCTAAAGTGCTTGACAGTCTTCTTAACACACTGTTGAGTAGCTATCTCGAGCTACATGACAATCAATTCGGTTTCAAATCTGGTCTATCCACCGATACAGCTATTCTGTGTTTGAAGGAGACTGTCAAGTACTACACTGATCGCAAAACTCCAGTCTATGCTTGCTTCCTCGACCTTTCGAAAGCGTTTGATCTGGTTTCCTATGATATCCTCTGGGATAAACTTAACCATACATCCCTGCCAAGCGAATGTATTCAAATCCTCAAATATTGGTACGGGAACCAGGTCAACGTAGTTCGGTGGTCGGGGACGCTGTCTGAGCCATACAGGTTGGAGTGCGGGGTGAGGCAAGGGGGGCTGACCTCGCCAACGCTCTTCAATCTTTATGTAAACGCACTCATCGAGAGGCTGAGCAGCACGCATGTCGGATGCCATGTTGGTGGAGTTTGTGTCAACAACATTAGCTATGCGGATGACATGGTGCTGCTGAGCGCCTCGGTGTGTGGCCTGTCTAAGCTGATCGGCATTTGTGAGGAATATGCTCTCAGTCATGGCCTGCTCTACAACACTAAGAAAAGTGAGTGTATGGTTTTCCGGGCAAGGGGTAAATGTCCTGATAGTGTTCCTAGCATCAAATTAAATAATGTACCGCTAAAAAGGGTTGACACTTTTAAATACCTTGGGCATCTGGTGACCTCTGACTTGAAGGACGATTCAGACTTAGAGCGGGAGCGTAGGGCGTTGTCTGTTAGAGCGAACATGATAGCTCGCAGGCTTGCACGATGCTCGAAGGAAGTAAAAAACACTCTTTTTAGAGCGTATTGCACTTGTTTTTACTCAAGCGCCCTGTGGGCTAACTATACTCAAAAACAGTACAGCGCCCTACGCGTCCAATTCAACAATGCCTACAGGATGCTGTTGGGGCTGCCTCGGTTCTGCAGTGCGTCGGGGATGTTCGCCGAGTCGCGCATTGACTGCTTCTATGCGACGATGCGAAAGCGGTGCACATCCCTAGTACGCAGAGTGCGCGCCAGCTCCAACACCATCTTGAGGATGTTGGCTGAGAGGTTCGACTGTCACTACATTAACCATTGTTGCATGCTTAATGTGGTCACAGTTGCAACGTAGCAATTTATAAGTAATAATTTAATTTAATTTTACTATTATTGACTTTTGTATTTTAAATTATGATCTTTATGGATTGAAATAAATGATTATTATTATTTTGTATGTCTCTACCAGACCTCGGGACTATAGAGTCCCGGATTTTTGGGAGGCGAACGTGGGGCCGAAGCCAACACGCTGAAGCCCTTTTGAGACAACTTTAATGAAATGGTGACACAAAACCGACGATTATCCCTGTATACACTATAGAAATGTACCCAAGGACAATCCCCGGTTCTGTGCTAAACTATTGCTAACTATGGATGAAAACTACTTGGGCTATTGTGATGGGATGCTAGTGGACTAGGAATGGGGAAACTACGGGAACTATGGCACCTGCCGATAACAATGTAATAATTACACGTAAAAATGGCAGGTGGAGACTTGCCAACTCACTTACTGGGCCCCCGGGAATCAGTCGCTAAATCGCAACAAGGGGGCAACAGGGACATGAGCGGCTGAGAAGGGTGAGGATACCTCGGCGGACTTTAAACGCAGATCACGCGCTCCCTGTGGGTCCAGCATCACCGGCCCACTCGCCACTTACCACGAGGCACCTACCCTCCGAGCAGGACTAACCTTGCTCTAGCGACTCCACTCTGACCGGCCGGTGAAGGCAAGCCAAGAGGCGGGAGACCTATCCCCCGTCATGCTTCACTCCGGCAAGCCGGAGATGGGGGACAGTATACTCTCCCTGGAGCACTCGGATATATAGCCCCGCGGGGTCGCTACTCCCCGTCATCCGCCTCAGATGCCCTGCGGGGCTTATTATTATTATTATTACTGCATCCGGTAGAGGCTCGGGAGATAATTTTATTTCGATAGTGAGAACGCTAATCAACGATGTCTCATAATGTCATGTCGTATAACCAATTTAACCTATCTGCTATCTTATGTAGCTGTGAATCGTCACAGCCATAAATCGTTTTATAATTTGCAAAATCAAAATGTTGACTCCATGGCCACAATAGATGAATTGTGTTAAAGATGGAAGGAACATGTTTCCTACATGTAAGAGCCCTCTCAAAGAGAGGGATCGTCAGAAATAGCCCAAATTATAATAATTGCGAAAAGGAATTAAAATGATGAGGCTCGATAGGTGCATTCCAATTCAACTTACATGTTTAAGAAAATTGCATGAGGATTATTGAAACATTTTAAATTCAAATAAAATCAAAATAAAAAAAAATCGTATATTCAAATTTGGCTGCAAGACAGCACTTTTTGAACGTCAGATAAATATCGACTGATAACTGAGAATAAATAAAATCAATAAGTAGCTATGTACTTATCCTAATCTGTTTTATTAATCATGTATTTTTAATTTCTTCCTGGTGGATAAAAAAAATATACTAAAGACGGTAACAGTCACCATACTTTTTTCAAGTGAGTAAAATATTGATGAGACTAGAATTTTAGTCCAATCAGTACAAAAAAAGCTAAGCTTACGGTAAGTTAAATATTCTTAGACTTTTTATATAAAGTTTGCTCCTGCACATTCATCCAGACCTGTAACTGAAAACCACCGCCAAGGAAAACTTGCCCGCAAAACAGACTTAAAGATGGTATTAGAGAGCCATTCCCATGAGTACTACAATATTTTAGAAATAAGCATGTCGTTATATGCTAAGCATAATTAACAGACCATTAAGACTTATTTGAATAAGAAATGTTGGGAAATACTGCAAAAGAAAGCAATAAAAAAGGACTCTTTGATCGAGCAACTTTTGACGGGTTTTTTTTTAGGGCCATTGTAAAATTCTACTCAGGAGTTCCCTCGACTCTCTGTCGTCATGTATCATCAAATCAGTTTTAAATTACCATTGGATAGATATAAAGTTAGTGTCGTCAGGTATAGATGAAGTTAGAGAATGTTTTGTGGCCTACATTTTTGATTGATAGTTGTCCTCGATATCTCTGAGTTTCCGATCCTTTTTGAACTTTTAGTAACGTGAGCACATTGGAAACCAGAAGAAAAATAAAAAAGTCAAGTACCTACCGTGTAATTTGAAGTCGTTTAAAATTACCTACACCCTTAAATTAAGTAAGGTAGGTACAAATATACCACGAACCTTCTTACCCATACCTAATTATACCTAAGCGTTATGTTTTGTAATTTTACTGCATTTCTCATAGGTACCTACATAACTACGTAACAAATGTATGTACCAATTTATAATTTCCCCGATGTTATGATCGGGCAATTGATATACATTGCAAAGGATTAGTACTTCCGTTGTTACATGAATAGTAAAAGAAAGCTAAAGCATGTACACGCGTTTGTATTTGACACGAATAGGCAAAACACAGTTCCATCCGTACGGATATTTCGTTCATAACTTTGTTTGGTTAACTAAGTTATGTTTTGTGTAGGCAGGTAAGTTCACTTCAAGTATTATTCATAAACTCGCGGTTTTTTGTCATGAGGTTAGACTGAAACGGTAAAACGCCACGGCGCCGATATTTAGACCTATGTACATACACTTACTTCTTTTGCTTCGTGCACATTCATACATAATATATGGTCGTGGCATATATTATGTATGAATGCAAGCGCGACGATTTTTTGTGAGTATTAAGTAGTGTATTTACCATTCATTGTATTATTCATTATTGATAAAAGTAGGTAAATATTAAAGAGGGTTTTTAATATTTACAAAGACTGTTAGTGAGTTCTACTACAGACGTTTAAGGTAGAATTCCGTGGGTTGCGGCTGACGCAGCCGCGCGCGGCCTACGACAGTCGTCGGCCGCGCGCGACAATAGTCAACCTATGAAAATGTATGGCGCCGCTGCCGAGGTCCGCGACAGTCGCGCGCGGCTGACGAATTTCCTGAGCCGCTCGCGGCCGTACGCATCTCAACATGGTCTAGCGCTATAGAATCTTAGAAAACCGGAATTGAATTGTTTTTATTTAGTCGGTAAAACTTCCTTTCGGTTTTCATTACAATACAAATGCTTTTGAATCAGTATTTGGTAATATCCTTCTTCATTTCTACTTTTTAAAAATAGGGTCGATTGGTAATCTATTTTCATAATACAGCCACAGCAGCACGTCATCCTCCTCTTCTTCAAGGATATCAATTAGCACTTCGACTAGAGGGAACGGACGAACAAAATCAAGGCAATGCCGCGCGCGGCTTACGAAATTCGTCGGCCGCGCGCGACTGTGGCGGACCTCGGCAGCGGCGCCATACATTTTCATAGGTTGACTATTGTCGCGCGCGGCCGACGACTGTCGTAAGCCGCGCGCGGCTGTCGTAGCCGCTATCCACGGAATTCTACCTTAACCGTCAAATCCGTAGCGGACCCCAATCGGGGTCTGAACATCAATGTCACCGTAAGCTCGGTTTAGACCCCAATTGGGGTCTGCGAATCAGTCATACACTTTCCTAATTATTTACGCTCATATTTATTTTCTTTCCAATCAAACCACATTTGTGAGTACTAAATAAAATAACTAAATAAATTTAAATTATTTTTACGCATTCAAACCTTTCATATTTAGCATCCCGTTAGAAATATACCTTTTTAAAATCCAATCGTAATTACCGGGAATTCTGATCGAACTCGCCATGTTTGTTTACATTAGTTGTTTTTTTAAATTTGAAGACGCATAGACAAGATGGCGACGGTGATAGAAGTTTTGCATCGAATGATCCGATTCGTTTAAATAAAGAATCGATTTAATAATTTTATATTATTTGATATTATAATATTACTAAATTGCACTTTTGTATACTTACCATAATCTGAAAATAAATTAGGAAAAGTAAAATGACTTAATTTATTTTGAAAAAAATGCTAGAAAATCAGTGGTAGAAAATACGTTGTAGCCGGAATAAAAAAAATCTTCGGTTTTTAGGGTTTCCGAAGACGGCAAATGAAGACTTATTTATTTCTTCGGGTGTTTTATGTGCAGGATTCCTGTAGACCTGCCAAAAATGGCGATTCGTTACTTCCAACTTTTTAACTGAGCGGCAAAGCTATTTGACGAGAGCCGTAGTTAGGTGTAGTTATCGCAAAATTTTATGACGTTTTTATTGTTTGAAAGGGCAAATAGTTCGCTGTTCATCGAAAGCTGGTCCAAGATGGAAAGATGGCCGCCGCCGACTTATTTTTAACCGACTTCCCAAGCGGAGGTTCTCAATTCGACCGTTTTTTTTTTCTATGTTTGTTACGCGATTACTCAGCCATTTATTTATCGATTTTGATGATTCTTTTTTGTTTGATATACTTCCGAGGTGGTCCCATTATCATCAGGTCAGGATCTGATGATGGAACCTTGAGAAATCGAGGGCGACTTTCGAAAGTTGCAGAAAGACATAGGTTGAAATCTTATCACTCAGGTGTTTGCCTGGTAGCACTATTTAACAGTGAAGGCTTTGAGCTGACCTGATGATGGAGACCAGTGAAGGTCGAGGGAACTCGACAACTGAATATTTAAACTTTCTCGTGTTTGTGCTTATATTATTCGTATTTAAGAGGCCTCTGCAACAGTGAAGGAGATGGAGACGAGAGAAGTTCGGTTGTCGAGTTCCCTCGATCTTCTCTGGTCTCCATCATCAGGTCAGCTCCAAACCTTTACTGTTTCATAGTGTTATTATCAGACATACATCTGAGTGTCAAGTTATAACCTTAGCTATGCTTACAATTTTCGAGAGTTGCCCTCGATTTCTCAATGTTTCCATCATCAGATCCTGGACCTAATAACAAATATTACCCTTTCGACCAAAAACAAACATCCAAATTGAGAACCACCTCCTTTTTGGGATTCGGTAAAAAATATTTGGTGACTTTAAAATCAATCAATTATTATTATTGTTTCTCATCATCAAATAAGTACATTACTTTGGTAGTTACAAATTGCATTATATTTCAGAATACCAGGCTTACCCTCCGCCGAAACAAAAATCTTAGAATTGTTGAGAAATAATATAAGAATAAATTAAAATTCCGTAATAGGTAATAAAAATTCAATTAAAGTTAAAAATTATTACGAATGACGCAACACCAAAATAAATAATACATATAAAAATTTAATGCTAAAAATTTTCATAAAACTGAAATATCTTTTTTCTTAACAACAAAAACAAATTGAACCTATAATTTAAAATTAATAAATAAAATTGAAATAAGTTGCTATTAAAAAATAGGTATATAAAAAATTGGTATTCGATTATTTATAATAAATATCCGATTTAGGTATCGAATGCACACCGCTGATTGAAAAAAAAAAAAAATACTCCATTCCAAACTCTACTTCTTTTTGATCTTGTAAATATTGTCCATTTTTATTGTGTATTTTATGTGCTGATTTTTTAGTTATTGAACATAAATAATTGCACGAAATGTATTGCAACGGATTGAAAATGTTATAAATATGACGTTTGTGTTGTGTTTGAGAAAGTGATGCGATTATTTATTGGTAAGTTTTCACCAAATTTGAAATGCCTAACTTTTCGATAGACTTAAAAACACCGTAATTATTATCTTTTTCTGAATTAACTGACTCCATTCGACTTTTGCACGTTGTTGTCAAATAAGTGAGCTCTAAAGTTATAGTTAAAATACTTCTGATCAGGCATTACGGCAGGCATTCTTAGTACAAATTTTTGACATCCATGTCGCGATTCAAAATTCCCGCCGAATCAACGGTAAAGTCATATGTCAAAATCTTGTCGAGCAGAGGGGTTAAGAAGTTACTGCAGCGGCACGAATCGATTGATCAAAGGTTCGTGGCTAAATCTATCTATCTATCTATGCTATGCATATACCTAACTCTTCTATGTTTTGAAAAGCAGGTTAAACCTCTGGTTAACTACCAGAGAATGGTTGAGGTTGATGCTATGAATTATTACATCTTCGACTATCTGAAAACCTATCTGAATCCGGTTAGACTGGAAGCCGACCCCAACGTGATTGGGAAAAAGGCTCGGAGGATGAGGATGATGACTATCTGAAAACCAAACGTTATAAACGGGCATCATGCGTTTCTAAACGATGCAGTTACTGTCACTTTGACATTCATATTTTGACAGCAGCATAGAAAGCGAGCAGTCCATATGTTTATGTTTTATAAATATAGAAATTAAAACGAAATATTCTCCTGTAAATAAAATGAAAAGTGAAAGTGAAATCAAAGACACCGATCTGAACTTTTACGGCAGTGACCCAGGCGCTGTGAAGTTTGGAAACTTTATCAATTATTATTCTTTTCACGATGTTGGCGAAAGGATAAATAATCTACGTCCACAAATGTTTCCAGCACCAGTAGACAAGCAGCTGGTGTGCCTAGACATCGGGTGCAACACAGGGGAGTTGTCCAAGGCTCTTTATATGTACCTACAGACTGTGTATCCAGACTGTGATATCCATATGCTGGCAATAGACATCGACTCCACGTTGATAGAAAGAGCTACTGTATCTAATGAATTCCCTAACATTAAGTTTATAACTTGCAATATCATGGATCAAAATGACAGACTGTGTATACAAAAATATTTAGACTCACACCAACACACAGCTTTTGATGTTACATTTTGTTTTTCAGTGACTATGTGGATTCATTTAAATAATGGTGATGAAGGGTTATTAGAATTTCTGAAGCTTATAAAATCATTTTCTAGGACAATTATAATAGAACCTCAACCATGGAAATGTTATAGAAATGCTCAAAGGCGGGTAAAAAAATCAGGTCACTCCTTTGAACGATACAGTTGTTTAAAAATCAAAAGCAATGTAGACTCCGTTATTGAGAAAACTATGTCAGAAGACACTCATGTTAAAACCTATGAATCTGAAAATTCTTCTTGGAATAGAAGAGTACTAAGTTTTAGTTCTATGAAACTATCAGCTTAGCTCATTTAGTTTTGATGACCTATAAATGAATTAAAAATGCATTTTGAAAATATACTAAGTAAAACTTGGTACACTTTGACAGTGGTTCTAATCAACAACCGTTATTTTTTATAACTATGTGAAAAAAGCTGTATTTTATCTGAATAAATAAGCAATGTAAAATGAAAATGTAACACTAAATACAGTTTTACATTTTATTGGTAAGTGAAAAAATTAAAACAGTGTTTAAGTATGTACTTTCTTATCATTTTAATAATTATAACAATTTCATCTTGTAACACTTGACACTCTTGGTAAAAGACAATAGATTCCTATACCAAAACTATCTTACACAATGTACAAAACAGCCAGATATGCCTCACTACATAATGTACGTTGTGAATATAATGTACCTAATAAATATAATGTACTTTATACAATATGTAAAATAGATAACATCATTACATACTGTATAAGTTCCATTTGGTTCCGGTTAAACTGGAATCCGACCCCAACATAGTTGGGAAAAGGCTCGGGAGATGATGTATTACATGTATAAGTTTTAATGATTTTGTTTCATTCTAAGTGGTTACTTCCTCTGTGCTTGACTCGAATTCCAGCTTGACATCACCACCCAATCCATCTGTGTCCATCTCTGTTTCCTGAGCATTCAACATATTTAGAGTCACCTGAAAAATAATACTGTTTCAATGCAAGTTCCAGCTTTTTATTCCTATAATAGCCACGCATGCACATACATTCTATACTTTCGCTCCCAAATAACGTTAACAGTACATAATTTTTTCATTGTTCTCTCTGCTTTCCCAAAGACTACAGAATATTCTCTAGTGTCTGTAATGAACATGCATATTTTCTACCAACTCATCACTCAATCCAAAAAGCTTAAATAACATGAAATGTTTTAAGAGATCACATGACTTACAGTGATGAAAATTTTTAATAAAAAGAGAACTCTACACTAGTATTTCTGTGATTGCATAGATATTATGATAGTGGATATATCAGCAATTAATACATCTGTTGAGTGACTTTTTCATCTGTGAGGAAACTGTTGCTGCTGCCCTCAACTTAAAAATCATAACTTAAAAATCTAAATAGGCACAGGCCTCCTCTCATACTGAGAAGGATTGAGCATTTTGACCACATATTTTTTACAAAACATAGTGGGTTTTGTTCTAAAAATTTGCATTTCATGCATCAGGGTTTGCTAAAGGCATCTAGAGCCCTATTTTTTAACTCATAACACATAGTTTTCAGTCATGCATTACTCTATCAAAAAGTAGTAGAATCTTGAATCTAAATGTGATTCCAAAGATGGGGATATCCATGAAACTGTATGTATGAACTTTCCCTGCATATCAGTCAAAACAGCAACATTATCTAGTTTTAGTATAAATATGAACAAAGACCTGTTGAGATAAAGGTGCAGTATGAATATGCTGACTGTGGGCTGGTAAACTGCTACTAGCCATACTCCTTTCTTCAGTTAATTTCTTCTTCACTGGAGTTTTGGGCTGCTGGCTGGAATTGAGAAAATTCTATGCTTAGTCTGAGAAAAATAATGGTGGCTAGAAAGTAGTCTTTTGTGTTGACTTTTGCTTTTAAGTCTGTCTGCCAATTAATTTATTCTAATCCTGATCAGTTATCTTGACATGTAAATTCTAATGTATTTATTCTAGTACATATAAAATTGGTAGTATATAGAATTGCTTCTAACAACTAAACTTGTAATAAATGTAACTTCCTTACCCTACGGTTGGTTCTCCCATTGGATGTAGTAACATAGTTAAGTCTGCTAATTTGTTAAAAGCCGCTCCAGCCTCAGTAAATATTTCTCCAACCTGAAACCATTCATAATAAACAATTTAATTGATAATACCGATAATTTTCTTAGGCCAATTAGTGTTCTTGGTTACCTTAGCCGCAGAACTTGCTGCGGAGTTATTCATTTTTTTTAGTAAATATAATCTTAACTGGCCTAAAAATACAAAATTTTCAAGCAAGCTGCAAAAATATAAACTGTAAACACTCCACAGAATACAGAAGCTTCATGATCGTGCGCGGGACTTGTGTCTCATGTCATGTCAATGTCAAACCAATATTACTCTTTGTGTCAAACTGATAAGCTTTTTTTTTTTTTTTTTTTTTTAAAGACCTTACTTCATAGGATCATTTCTATAGTAAGCTCTTCACGAGATAAGCTTTTTAATAAAAGATGACAATGACTTGACAAAAAATTATTGATTTGACATGAATTAAACACGTATGACAAAATTTTTTAAAAAATATTACGAAAGAAATAAATACCTACGAAAGACTAGGCAGTATGGTCGAAAGACTTTAGCCTGCCCTATGGGCAAAAAAAAAAAAAAAAAAAATTAACAGTATTGACAGTAACCAATAAACATGTTTAAAAATGTTGTTTGTTATTTTAGTAGATAGACTGAGGTTATAAAGTAGAACTTATAATATAATTATTGCTCCCAAGCATTGAAACTGAGGCATTAAGTAAGTGAAATCAAGAATTTTAACTCTAACTTATGTATCACTACGAAGTACTTAATATTTCCGCTGCAAATAACCAAAAAGTTCCGATTGTTTTCCACGAGATAAAATTCATTTTTATATGCAGCATTGCCTAAAAGATGAATAGACCTCCACGTCCACGTATGATGAACAACATGTATCGACGCCCCATGCCTTATAACTCTCAATGGAGACCGAACAATGGGCAACCTCCACGATTTCAATGGAATAATCCACGTTTTGGAGCACCTGATGCGAGATTTCAAAATAGTGATGAGCACTGGTGTGAGACGTGTGATAGAGGCTTTCCTACAGCAGAACTTCTTCAACAACATAATTCACAGCACCAGGTAAACATCTTGTAATTTTTTGGCTAATTCATGGAGCTCCTTGCCATAAAATACTGATTGATTTTAATTGAATTTATTTATTTAAAAAACAAATTGAATTAACACTATATATTATTCTTCCTAACGCTTATTTTTTAAAGTTTTATTACTTTCATGGTGCTGCAAAATGCTGCCTAATGTTTACCTCTCATGTAGGCTACTAAGAAGAATAAAATGTATGTCCAGTTTAAAAAACTATAAGTACCAAATTATTTTGTTTTTCAGAAATGTAACATAGATGGTTGTCAGTTTATTGCACATCCAAAAGTTATAACAAAACACATACAAATGCAACATTCATCTGGCTTATACAAAAAGATTGCAAATCTCAACAATCCAGAGGACATACAGAAATGGCGTGAAGAAAGGAAAAAAAAGTACCCTACCAAGTCCAATATAGAGAAAAAAGAAGCAGAGAATAAAGAAAAAATTGAAAGAGGAGAAAAAATGGCTTTGAAGCATGACCGTAGAACTGATAAATGTGGACCAACAGGTACTGCCTGTTTACACAACTTATTGTTTTACAACTTCAAACAAACTCACTTAATTTTCAATTCTTCAGCAAATGATTAATTTCGAATTTATCCTTTTCAGATCAAGGACCCAGAAAGAGGAATCACAGTTTTGATAGAAGAAATCAGAATCCTAGAATGAATAGAAGGAATTTCAAAGACAATACAGGTACAACAAATAATAACCAAAATAATACACAGCCAGCAAAGAAAATACCTAGGACAATACCCAGTGCACCAGTTTCTGTTGAGAAGAATAAGCTTAAACCTTTTGCTGGTATCCTTAGTATTGTGATGGATCATGAAGCAGTTGATACAGATGAACCATTACAATGTAATGATGACTTATTTGAAGATGATGAGGAGATAGTACCAACTCCTAAAGAAACAACAACCACCCAAGAACCAGTAGTATGTGGAGCTTTAACATCACTCATGTGTGACTATGGAACATCAGATGAAGATGCTGAGGAAAAAGAGAATGAGGTAATAGCAAAATCAACAGAAAAAACTAACCAATCACAAGTAAATGATGATAATAAAATAAAAGCTGCATTAGAGGATAAACCTGATATAATAGAAAATAATGAAAGTGACAATGATGCTCCAGAAGAAATTAAAATAGAGAAAACTAATGTAGAACATGAGACTAGTCAAGAAGCAGTTGTTAAAAGTAAAGAAAAGGTATTGAAAACCAATTTACCAGTCAAAAAACCAGAAAGAAATAACTACAAAGTGAAGCGCAAAATTCCATCAACACTCCTACAAAAATTATTATATAAAGAAATTAGACAGGAACGTAACATAGTTCTTCAGTGTATTAGGTATATTAAGAAAAACAATTACTTTGATAAGCCTGACCAATAAATACATATTTTATACTAAGTGGAAATATTTTACTAACTTCATAATGACATGTAATACATGTATGAACAACCCCAACTTTGGTCTCAAGGTGCTTAGGTGACTGCTATTCTGATTAAAGGCTCGAGCAGACCGGATGCGTATGCGTAGACGTAAGCGTAGTCACGCGCGTAGTTACGGCGTAACCATGAGTTGTAATGTATGCAAATGTATGAGACAGGCCACACCGCTTGCGTAACGACGCGCGTGTCTACGTTACGCAAGCGGTGTGGCCTGTCTCTTACATTTCCATACATTACAACTCATGGTTACGCCGTAACTACGCGCGTGACTACGACGTGGTTACGCATACGCATCCGGTCTGCTCGAGCCTTAAGTCTAATACCTACCTATGTCCTTTTGCACCTAAACAAGAGGTGTCGGAATGGTCTGGGGAATCTGCTACTGCGATAAATTGCCGAAGTGGACAGATCTCCTGTGTGACCTCATGGTGGTATGGACTGGAGGCTAAGCCTGTCGCAACCCCGTAAAATTATTGAGTAGTGATAACTGTTAACTATATTGTTGCAATTCTCTTTTCTCAGGACAATAGTCCAGTATCCCAATTGATTAGGAATACTGTTTAAATTATGTCCGGGGCCCGATTCTGCTAAGTTGATTGTATTTTTGTTATTGTTGTTTGTATTTTATTTATTTAATCAATCTGAATCTGATACAAGGTCAAGCGGATCTTCAAAAACTGAGTCTGAACGGCAGCTATCCAAACTGAGTCTGAACTGCAACAAATTTATAAATGTGCGCACCAATTACACAAGCTGCAAAACTAATTATCTATAAGATTCAAATGACCATTGTCGACAACATCTGGCCTGGGTAAAGGGGTCTACACACCAAAGCCGCTGACCCGGCGGCTTCAGAATGTCCAAGCCTAGACTTTGCCGGCGGCCGACAGACGCGGCATGTGGTGTTCTAGTAATCGCCAAATACTCTATGAAAGCCGGTGGGCAACTGAATGAGTAAGTGGAGAGGGATGCCGGCGGCACCGGCATGCTGCCCCGCCGGCTTGCCCGCGCGGGCGCAAGCCGGCGGCATGATTGTACAAAATAAGGCCGCCGGGCTGTGCCGCCGGCGTCAGCGGCTTTGGTGTGTAGACCCCTTAACAGACACGTTTCGCATCACTATTACAACTGTCAGTTGAACCGTCATAGGGATCATCATTCGCCGCGCGTAGTGTCCCAGCCTACCCTCAAGGCCAGGGCTATGGTGGGTCTGGAGTGGAGCTTTCCATCAGTGAAAGGTTTTTCAATCTGTTCAGTAGCTTCAGAGCCTTCAGTGTACAAACAAACGCTAGGATTTTTAATTGAGTGTTTGCGAGAAAAAAAGTTTGTGAATGTGAATAAAACAAAGCATGGTAGGTTTTCTTATATTTATTAGTCCAAAGATGTCTAGGACTGAGCGGGAGCCGCTGGCGCGGTGGTGGCGGCAGCTTCTTCGCGGATGCGGTCCTTCTTGAGTGTTCCCATGAACGCAGCCTTGTCAGCCGGCGTCTGGAAGCGACCGTGACCGAACTTGGAAGATGTATCAATGAACTTCAGGTTGATCTTCTCAAGGGCGGCCCTCTTGGTGTGCGTGCGAAGGGACTGAAATAAGAAATACCATTATTAGCAATTGAAAGTTTCTCAATTAATTGAAAATGTTAAATAGCTTCTGCCCAGTTTCATCTCATCCTAAGTAAACTACTTCTTGAACATGGACCAAAATAACAAACATACATCCTTACAAACTAATAGGAGTATGCCTTAAGATGACTCACTAATGAGTTTTGGTAAATTATCAGACTACAATTATTACATACCTTTCTCAAAGTAATGACACGTTTCTTAGGTCCCATGCAGCAACCCTTGATCATCACAAAGTCATTGTTGACTTCTCCATAGTGGGGGAAACCACCCATGGGAGTGATAGACTTCTCAGACAGGTCATACTCAGTAGAAGCATTGTTCTTGATAACCTTGCCATCTTTAGTGTGGATTCCTGTGGAAATTAACAAAAAACATTAATATTGCTTGCAATATAGACAACCTATCCGAATATGTTTTAATTTATCATTTCTAATTCATTGAATTGTTTGACAAAGGTATTCTATAATTCTTCAAGTAAAGGTATTACAACTGACCTTGTCCAAGACGGTAGATCTTCTTGTTCATCTCTGTACGATGGTGGTAGCCCTTCTGACCAGCACGGGCAACAGTGAATGAAACTCTTGAAGGATGCCACGCTCCAATACAAGCAACCTTACGCAGACCCTTGTGCGTCTTGCGGGGCAACTTCTTTGTGTGCCAACGAGAGGTCACACCTGAAAAATAATACTGTGAGTTCTTGTCTTGTCCTTCATATAAGATAATATTCAAGGTAAGTCTTAGCAAAAAGATACATACCCTTGTATCCTTTACCCTTGGTGACACCAATGCAGTCAATCATCTCATCTTGGGCAAACACAGAGTCAATGGGGATGGGCTTCTCAAGATGTTCCCTTGCCCATTTAACTTTGTCTTCAATGGATCCCCCGTTGACTTGGATCTCCATAATGTGAGCTTTCTTTTGACGCTGCTTCAGCAACTTCATCTGGGTGTGGGCAATAACCCTGATCACACTGCAGTAGCGGATCATTTTCTTGAAGTCCTTCTCAATGGACTTGCGTCCAAGCTCATCCTGCCATTTCTTGCTGGATTTGGTGAATGCCTTCTTCTTGCATTTGTACCTGATTAAATCATAAATTGCCTGCTGTAAGAAAAACCAAAAGGCCTCATCGTTGAGCGGAGACCAATTGGTGGCAATATGCTCTAGGCATATTTAGCTTTAAACTCTCATTATTAAGAGGAGAGCTATTTCAAGTGATTAGAAAATTTGTACAAAAAAGAAATTGTTGATTATTTAGCTGGGAAATAAACATGAGGCTAAGCTATAATTACCAGTTCTTGTAGAAGCGACGGCGGCAGTCCTCGGACATGTGCTCAGCCCAGACAGTGAGCAGAGCGCGGAGACCATGAGGAGTTTCGATGTAACCAACCACTCCGACGCACACCATGGGTGGCGTCTCGATGATGGTCACAGCCTCTACGATCTCCTTCTTGTTGATCTCTGGAAAAATATCACACGATTCATTAAAACTGTGATAACCACATGGGACACGATCATGGGTGCACAAAACAGGTGATAAATAAACTCACTTGATCCAGGACGGTCAGGTTCACGAACCACGTGGGTCATACCAGCCTTGTAGCCAATGAAGGCGGTAAGGTGGACTGGTTTGCTGGCATCATCCTTGGGGAAAGCCTTCACCTTACCACGATGACGGCGGGACCTCTTCTTGGGGTAGAATCCCATGGACCCATGACGGGGCGCCGAAAACTTTCTATGCGACTGGAAACAAAATAAAACAAGTATTACTTACCCACTTTCGAGAATTAAACATTTTATAATATAGTGAAGGTAACATCAGTCCGCCCTAGTAAAATCTTCACATAGAACTCAGGTTCTAACCGTATATAAAGATAGGAGATCATCATTTGTACAATCATGCCTACTCGTACACGACACAAGATTTCAACATAAGTTGTATAACATTTAACCGCAATACACACAAAACAACAGCACAACGATACATCTAACATTAATTATTTGATTAAGCATTACAAAAATCAAAAGATTGATGAAATATTTAAGGATTTAGTCAAAACTAACCATGTTCGAAGACAGTCGCGGCAAAAATGGCCGATTGAAAAGGAATCTATTTCACAGATGAGCTGTCAACATCAGGGCTGCCAGTAAAAATTTTTCTATTCCCCTCATACACGTTGTCAATTTCCCAGAAAATTTGTACCAATAATTCGTAATTGCCTTGAAATATACTATTTTTTGAAAATTATGTTATACACCCAGTTTTAGCCGACTAAATCTAGGTGTAGCCACATAGCCTACACTTTGGGGTATCCTATTATTTTGGGTTAGATCTAGGTGAAACCTTGATTATATCGCCTAGAACTAGGTGTTACCGCACACCCTGGTTCAATTAAAATCTTTATTAGTTCTTTGTTATTTCTTTACTGCGATCTCTTTGATGAAAATCTTACCCATACTTTGTGACTTTGTGTCTAGAATTTTGCGAAAGTTATACCGTAAATTACTTACTTGGTCATTCTAAAGTTTCATTTCATGTTTACGCTTATAATTTTAAGTTTTTTTTCTTTGCAAGGAATGTACTTACCTACTCTGATGTATGTAAGTGACTTTTGAAGTCGTGTAATACCAAACAAATAAATTGGATTTTTATATAATTATGTTATATTTCCATATATCCACTTGATTCTGGATTCCCTGATTTCAATAATCCCTTAATTGTATTTCTCTTATTATATCTTAATTCTTCCAAAAATCGGGGGATCCTTGACGGAATTGGCAATACTCGTCCAGATTGCCAGCCGAAAACACATTTTTCGGAAACGTTTTGTTTCAAGGCATACGCCACAAGGGTGCTGAACTTATGCACAATGCATACATCGAGTAAAGTTAAAAATTTATCAATGCATGCATGAGTCGAGCCATCCTTCGGCGCACATACCTTTACTTCAGACTTTGTACTCCTAAGACCAAAAACCTGTCGCACGCTCTCACGTGTCATTGATTGAATAGGTAGTCCAAGGGTTTCCCCTACGAAATCGCAAATTAATTTAACGTTTTTTTTTATGATTAGGACACAAGCCCTTTATTTAGGTAATTATTACAAGGTTCCTGTTTTATGGCAATGCGCAATGAATAGTTGTCACCTAGGCTGTCATTATGTCAACTCATTTGAACTCATGCCAATGTCATTTATATTTTGTATTAATTTGTATCCATTGAGGATAAAATCTGATCGATATTACCATTTGGTGTTTATTTTATATATGTTAGGAACTGTGCCTGCAAAATTTTGTCATTTAATTGGTCGGTTGCTACTTAATATTCAGAATGACAGCTCCTATGGAAAGGATTCAAATTCTTGATGATATTGAAAAAGATATCATAACATGCCTACAATGTGCTGGTAAGTACCTAACACAAGAAACATTCTAACTGAAGCACTTTATTCCCAGACCGTGATAGCTGGGAGTCGAATTATGCTTTTTTACTTGTATTCTAAAGCCATTTTCACGTTTGCAGCTCAAGCATTGTTGGAGTTGAGTAAAGAAAAGTCTGGTCAAAAACAAGCAGAAACAAATACTTCACAGTTTTTGAGGACATTAAGTCAGGTGGAAAGTAAACTTAGCGATCAGATAAACTATCTGACTCAAGTATCTACTGGACAACCACATGAGGGATCAGGATATGCATCTCAGAAAGTTTTGCAAATGGCTTGGCACCGATTAGAGCATGTGCGCTCCTGGGTTAACGAGTTGGATCGTTTGAAGGCTTCTCATCTCACTGCATCTCGATCAGTGTCAGGAAACGTTCAGAATGGCAACATGACATCATCGGGAACCAGCACTTGATACTAACTTTGTTCACTCCAAGTTTTTACTAGGAACAAGACTTTTTTTACTATACCTATGCATTTTACATGCACAATGTGTTTTAAATAGTTATGTGAAGTTCTAATTATAGTTATAAGTTTAGCTGCTATAATTATGTGAAAACAAAGAGTTCTGCAATAAATGTTTTCTTTAAACCCTACATGTATTGTGTTAGCAACTGTTGTACTTTTAGAATTGAATTGCTCATTCTTAGTAATTATACATATTACAAATGTGAAAATAATTCTGACTGATTTTGACACCAAAACTACAACTAAACACTTTGACACTAAAATGATATTTGCTGCACAGTTAGTCTTCAGATATGGCATAGGCTGCCTTAGGGTGTGCAAAGTATTATAGGTATTGTTCAAGTTCAGTAAAATGTAACTCTTCTACATATTAATTTAAGCTCTACATATTTATGCAATACATGTGTACCAGTTATTTAGAAAACTGGCATAGCATTGTTGACCATTTTTCCATTTTCAAATAATCTTGATAGCAAAATTATTAATGTAAAACAAGTTGCCTTATAATTAATCAGCCCATAAAATCACTGCTGTAATGTTTTTTTTGTGAATAAGTAGTTATTTATAGGTACATAACAAAATAGCAATAGTAACAAACTATACACATAAAATTATTGTAGCTTGCTATACTATTGAAAAGGTATTTACTCCCAATAAAAGAAACCCATGGACTTAATGAGTTTTTTATTTTTAAATTGAAATACCAATATTTATAACAATCTTATGGTGAAAGTGTCTAAAAAGGAATTCTAGAATTTCTTATCCCAGTCATAAAATAAACACTTTGCTGGTCTAGTGTCTCATAGACAGCTGCTGTGCATGAGGTTCCGGGTCCCTTTCCCGAGACGGCCCGAAATCGCTTTGAGGTAGCCTAGAAGTTGATTATTGATAGGCCCTTGCATTGAAGAGCACGTTAATGTCAGTCTTGCGCCTAATTCCATTCCGATCGTTTCGGATTTCTGTCCCGCAGTCCCGCTGGGCTATGACAGTGAAGGTATACGGAAGGAACTTGCCTGTGTCTGTGCAAATGCTTGTGCACCGTAATATGTCCGGTGCAGCTGGCTGTCCTTACATGGGAACAACGGCCGTGGCCGATAATCAGCTAGGACGCCATTATTATTATTATTTGTACCTAGATAATCGGTACATGGGACCCTATTGACTTATTCATAATCTATGTGCATAGTTCAACTAGATAGTATTAATCATACTCTCATATCAATAAAATATTTGAACTCTACACGTGACTATCTCTCGTGACTAGACAAGCATTGACCTTTCAACTACGGTAGGTAGATGATTAATTTCAATGCATGCAATTAGGCACATAGCATTGGATATTGCAGCGGAATATATCGCACCCTTAGAATGAAAGTGACTTAATTCAAAATTCCTGTAATACTCGTTTTTACAATAAACTGACCTTAAAAAGCATAATCTATAACCCTGTAAATAAAAAGAGACCTATTTCTAACTATAAGAGAGACTACGCTTATTTCGGTCTCTTTAACTCGTTCCGCTATTCGTTTACGCATATTGTGTAAAAGAGCCAGAACTAGTATTACGTCAGATGCGCTTGCAAGTGAACATGTAAAACATCGGCGAATCCCAAAAAGTGTCCGTTTATTGCGAATACTGCCACGGTAAGTTACACAATATTTTTTGTCATGAAGTGACATTTTGATTAATACGTCTTTATAGAACAAAATATGTAGGTAGTATTCAGTGACCTTTTAAGGATTAGGTCTATTTAGTAAAAAATAATTATAAAAGACAAACGACACTTATAATAATAGGTCTGTCTATAACTAAAGGCATATTCATTATTTTTGTTATTCTTAATATTGAACCTGTTTATTACTAAAATTAAAAAGTTTAAGTTGTAACTTTTTTGGAATATGCCCCTATAATATTAAAGTTGTGTGGTATGTTAAGATATTTAGGTACACAAAGCCACACATCAGTGTATTCAGATCTGTGAATTTCTACAATTTATTGATCGATTCTCACCTCAATTTCCAACACGTTATGATAAGATTTTATTAACCTTTTGTGGCTTTTTTCCTACACCGTTTTACCGCACTCCAACCCGTATGCATCCGACAGGACACCCGCCCACTTAACATAATTGTATTGGTTTTTATACCAATACTTTAGCATCCTAATGATATCGCTTGGGAAGTTCTTGATATTTTCTCAATTTTCACCACAATTTTCTCCATAGGCAGTCGTAAGATACGAGGTCGAAAGCCTTGGAGAGGTCCAGAAAACATGCATATACAGGTGTTTTCCTACTTGTATAATATTGAACAGTCTGTTTGAGGCATAGTATAGCTGTTTCCGTGGATAAGATTGGCTTAAAACCAAACTGGGCATCGTTAAGTATTAAGTACTTATCCAGCTGCTGGTCAATCAGACTGTCCAACACCTTTGCAATGATGGTAGCCAGGGATATAGGCCTGTAGTTGCTCTTTTCACTCGCATCTCCAGTTTTATTCTTAACAATAGGCACAACAAACGTTTTAAGTAAATCCGCTGGAAGATACGAGTGACTCAGGCACAAGCTAAAAAACATTGCTAGCACTAGCGGTAAGTGCTTACCAGCATGCAGCAAATGCTCTATACTTAGGTTGTCATGACCCGGCGACTTGCCTCTCTTTAAGTTGCTTATGACAGTAGCTACCTCCCTGGCCGTAAACCTAATAGGCATGTCTTCAGACCACCCCACCACCTCAGGCCCACCAGACGACGTACCCAGGGGAGACCCAACCCCAAAGGTTCTACTAAATAGGTTGGCGATATCACCAGGATCACTAAGGCCATCAATACTCACAGGCAGACCCGACCTTTGATTCAACCTGTTCGTGGCTTTCCAAAAACTACCAAAATTCTTTGCATCATGATGACTTGCAATGATGTCCATTTTTATTTGGTCCTTATTATTTTGGCACCATATCAATTTACTTTTAAAAACCTTTCTACTTTCCATCATTTTTTTTTTCATATAAATCACCATTTTTCGGTCTACCAAACAACGTCCAGGTTTGAAAATCCGAGCCTGTCTGTGTGCGTCCTTCACATGCTTATTCCAGCCCGTTATGTAACTCTTTTTGCGCTGTAATCCGTTCCTACAGTTACTTGCGATTGCACCTTCACAGAGTATACGCACAATTTCCGCATAAATATTGTCTAAAATAGTTTCATGTTCCTTAATTCTACATCTAGTTTTACTACATTCAGTAAATTCTAAGGGAAAGTCTGCATTTTTCAAGAGATCATTACAATTATTGCTATATAACTCAGTCTGCTGCAAAGCTCTGTCACCCCATGTTACTTTGTTACATTTAGGAAGTACAGGTGCAACTTTTGGCCTTAATAACTTAAGATCACACTTTATAATTAGAGGTAAATGGTCCGACCAAGACACGTCATAGAGCACACTGGCGTCTCTAACAGTGTTCCACGCCGCGTCTGTCACTACGCAGTGGTCTAACCAACTAGTAGAACCATCCCAACTAGCACACTAGTGGAAATAGCAGCCTATTTGGCAACTGTTAGCTGTGCAGTAGTGCTTTAGGGGTTCCGAAAGTATCTTTAAGTTCTACTAGCTTCCGTAGCTGCTCATAGCTGTAAATATCACTAAAGGCAGCAGAAACTGAACCAAATGTCACTCTGGGTTTTACAAGAGATCATTCTACAACCTATTTGCAGCCTACATCTTTAAAAGAGAGTTCAAACAATTATGTTAAAGCTTAAAGCTGCTAAAAAGTTTCTATTGCCGCTGATGTACGCGTTAGAACTGCATAACGACTCTAATTGTAGACTTTTTAACGGAACTGTTTAAAAGATATATTTATCACTTTTCTGCCACTAAAGGTTTCATTGCAGAAGTGATTTGTTATTTTGTGCAGACTTAAGTAGGAATTTGATCCTCTGTTCTACTTATAGCCACATTAAGGCTCCACAATAGAAGCAGGAGGTTAATAGACATTGCCTGCTCATTTGGATACATTCTGTTATTTTATTCACAAACACAAGCAAAGGTCCCGTAGATTTTGTATTCTCAATTACTGATAACGAATCATTTACTTGAATAAATGTTATTAAGACTGAAATAAATAAAAACAATCAGATTTTTATAACATTTCATTTTAATTTAATACCCTATGTCCAAATAACTTTCAGTCTTATTATTTATTGTGTCTACGGAATTATTTCCAATAGGTGTCATAAACAGACTTAATTCTTAAAAAAACATAGAATGGCAAACATAATTTTGAAATAAAGTGACTTAATTTGAAACTACTTTATATTTTATGTTAAAATATATATAAAAAAATACTATAAACATAAATTTGCATTGTCATTGTGATCTCAAAAGGCTAATCCACAAATCTGGTAAAAATCAATAGTAAGCCATTAAAAACGGAAGAGATATATTAAGATGTATTCAGTAATATAATTTTTTGATGACGATTTTGCTCATTTCCCACAAATTGCATTTTTTGGATTCGGTCACTTTCATTCTAAGGGTGCGATATGCTTGTTACAGTTTCATGCAAAAACGACTAAATAGATTTTAATGAAACTGCTTATAAATAGAGTACCCTAAAAGCTCCGAAACGACTGAGCTGATTTGAAAAATATTTCCCTGCTGCGGGATTCAGTTCCCCAGGAGGCGGGAGAAACCATGGGTGGAAGCTGGAAGAATTCCATAAAGGGTAATATGTTTGGAGTTTGTCCATGAAACAATTTCCTTTCCTACTGTGTCGTAATTTTCTGCCTAATTACCAAAACAGAATAATAATTAATAACCTGTGTTTATCCAAACAGATATTTTATCCAAATCTATTCCCTATGTTTATTGTAGTAGGATTATAATAGATACTGGGAAATAAAATGAAATTCGAAATACTGAATGCTGAAAAATGAGTTTTAATTTAATACCAAGAGTGTGGAGTCAATTTGGTATACAATTATAGGTAACATTAAGATTATTTATTATTTCTAATGGGATTTTATTACTCATTTCTCCATGGAAAACTATTTGAATAACATTAATTTGAAACCACAGCAATTCATAGAAATCTTTGTAGCAATCACAGTAGTAACAAAAAATACTAAAATACAAAATGTTGGGTTGAATACATATTTAAAAAAGAAATGAATTATTTTGCTTCTATTCCTTTTGGTCACCAATGAGGGCTAGTAACAACTCACACGGAATAAAACACATTAACTTGGAATGCTTTTGCAATTAGCTCAATGACAACCAATAGGGAATAGTTGATCATAGCCGAGTGTGAAATATAAACATATAAAGTGTATCAGTCTTCACTGCACTGGCTATTTTTGGTATTCATTTGAAAGTCAAACAACCTTGCCAACTTGATACTTCTCTTGAATAAATTACCTTTTATCACAAAGTGCCATTAAAAGAGTTTTGCAACAATTTTGTAACATAATTCAAATATTTTGTGAAACATCAGATTTTAATACTAATAATACACCCAATTAAGCTATATATTTATAGACATCTTTGTTAATCTACAATACTTAAAATCATTACTCTTTTCTCTACAATTATTTATGTTTCTTTAACTCATTAATTATGAGGCTACACAATAAACATACTTTTAGATGCAATGTTAAATTGTCATATGAGGTAATTTATATTCATTCCAAAAAGATGTTCTACATACTTGGAAACCCAATACACATGCAGGTACAATCCTTATTCAAAGAGAGTTTTAGCACATTAGCAATTTCACCATTATGTCATCAATCTTCATTTCAGCTGATAACATAATCAGATATCTCATACGCCAAAACTGACTTTAGATAACTAACTCTTTATCTGAATTCACTTTATCTTTAGCTATCAAGCATAAAAAATATGCTAATAAAAGTTTCTATTATGACTATTAGAAAATAAATAAGTTACATTTTACATCAATACATAAATTAACTAATAGTTATAATTAGACATTTAGTGCAGGTCATGCGTTGTGTTGCACAACAGTTTGATCACTCCTCTTTTCAGCTTCTTTGATTTGCATTGGCTTTGGTGAATTTTTCTATATCATCAAGAGACCTCTTGGCCTTTGTTGATATGTCATCCATTGATCTCCTTGCTGTAGATGTGATGTCATCGAGAGATTTCTTTGTTTGTGATAATAGTTCATCTGTACTCTTGCAGGCTGTGCTCGCAAGTTCTTTTATTTCTGAGTCTATTTTGCCAATGACCCATTCAATAGCTTGGCGGCCTTTGCCAGCATTCAAGGATATTTTGTTGGTTAATAAATCCTCCATGTAACTACTAAGTGGTACGCCCTGAAAACAAAAAATTGTTAAATACACTATTTTTCTTAACATAATGTACATTAAATGTTGAAATGATGACAAGAATCAAGTATCATAACACAACATCATTAGTAAAGGTTAGATGCTTCAACTTACTTGTACTGTGACTACAGCCTCTTGAGTTAATAGAGTTTTGGAGGTGTCTGAAGGATGTGGGGTGTACCGAACAGTCTCATCAACGGCAATGTATCGGCAAAATGTCAAGTTAGAGGTTTTTAAAGTCATCTGTCGTTCATTAGGGTTTACTTCTGACTTTTCGCTGGCATAGCATATTTTTGCAGTTCCAATGAGCTAAAATAAAACACGTCTTGTTAAATTCAACCCTGACAAACAAGTCAAGTAAAATAACAACAATAAAATTGAGGAAATTAAAGTGATTAAAACTAGGTACCATAAAAATCTAAAATGTGACTATAAGGTAAACAAGGTAACTTACTGCTTGCGCCCATCTCGGAAAAAACCATTTAGAACTGACAAGTCTGTGTGTGACCAAAACTCCATCGACTACCTTCCTTTCGATTACATCTGTTCCAATAACCGCTGGATTCATAGGATTGGGATATTTTCGCCATGCTGCTTGTGCAACCGTCTCCCACGGATGGCTATAGTTAATCAACAAAGACAAAGATTAGTCAGTTTACGGATAATATTGAGGCTAGTAAATTGGTAATTCAAGGTTGCGTCATAATTTAAATCGTCATTAACTTACTTGAAAGTATGTTCTGAAGTCCAAATCTTCATTTTATTTTCTAAATATCTATTAAATAAATCAATAATTTCGAGATAATACTTAGATTATCTCATTAAAAGCCTGGTTTTTTCCTTGAACTTCAGTTACATAGTAGTCAGTCACATTTACGTACAGACGACCTTTATCCTCTCACAGGAGGTTTGAAGTGACCATTTTCTTATTGGAGATTCTACTACACGCACGTTGCGCTAATAAAATCTACCGCAAAAAAAATACTGACATATATGGCATGCGATGAGTGTGATATTTTTGTTAGTCACTGGTTTAAGATAATTATTTATTTGATTTGGTTAATAAAACCTGAAAAAAGCACACAGAAAAACTAAATGTTTTCAAAGGTCTAGTAGTCGATGGGAAAACATTAGACTCCAAAACTATCACACTGAACTGTCTAGAGCGATGTAAAGATATTTTTTCACCTTTTTTATATTTTGGATGTCAGTTGTTGAACTTCGTTATGAACATGTGTGTAGTGTAATATTCCCACTGACCTCTATATATACCACTGGACAGGCTGTTCCGTACGTTTGACAGCAATTTTTTTGTGCCCATTTGAAGCGCCAATATCGTCTAAGCGAGTGTTCACAGAACTAATTTTGACGTATATTTTCAAATGGCTGTGAGTGAAGTGTTTGTTCATTGGTTCACTGTAAAATAATTTTAGTACCACGAACACTCGCTACGTCTAACAGCGCCAAAATGGCGATTATCAAACGGGCACAAAAGCACGTTGACAGCAGCCTGTCCAGTGTATAAATATAGAGGTCAGTGAATATTCCCTACTAGACGACTATAAAACTACTATTTTCAATAGGTTTTTAAATATGGCAAGTATTTTGTTTAAGGGATAGGCGAAGACGAATTAAACAAAATTCCTAATTTGGATACAATTTAAATTTGTTATATTTTTGTGGTACTTAGTATGTACTTATTCGGTTATTTTTAAATAAAAAGTAAATACTACGAGCTTAGGAACTAAGGAAACCGTGTTTATTCTTAAAATCATTGCGGTAAGGGAAATGGTTAGCGATTGTGTGCACTCAGCTTTAAGTTCATTTGAAGGTTGTCTGGTTGACAGCCCCAGTTTGAGTTTGACAGATAGGTAGTTCAATTCGATAGGTCAATCAATTTGGATTTTGGTTGATTTTGGTAACGATTAATTTGGTACATGTGAGAATTTTAAATATTAAATAACTCGTGTTTTAAAATACGTGACATTGATATAGTCTGATTATGCTTGTGCTGGCTTAGTAACGAGTTGATCCTTCGTAAGTTTATTTATGAAAGTGATAAACCATAAACCGCTGTGAGATAAAACAGTCTACTATATAAACATTTTATTTAAAGATATAGCAGATTATCCCCTGAACTCCCGTGCTCAAGTTTAGATTTATAACATAGAAGTCCCAAATCTATACATTATTTTGCAATTGTGTGACGTGTATGCTTACTGGGTGAACTACCCACAAAAATAATAGTTTGTAACTTTGAGCAGAATCCAGAATTTGTAAAAAGAAAAATGGCTACAGAGTCTGAAGAAAAGGCGCTTCGCTACAGGCGTGCTCAAAGTGTATCCAAAGCTGAGGAGATCACTGAGACAGAGAAAAAAGTTAGGAAATTACAACTGGATAAGCCGTAAGTGAGACTTCATATAGCCCAGTGTTGATTTTGTAATACCTTTAAATGGATAATCAACCTGTTTAAATATAAATAATATAAGCTTGGTGGTGTAACAGTAATTAAAGCTTGAAGTTTTGCTACATAATGCTAAGAAAGTTAGCTGCAGCGTATAGCAGACAGATGGGTCTCTTGAGTCTCTTCTATACTTTCCATTAGGTGCAATGGATACAGGCTTCCAGTTGCCTGGGAGAGCCCCACAATCTGTAGGAAGTTCTTAGTTACACATCAAGCTTATTACATGCATATAGATAGCTGTGTTTGCCAAAAGGACCCTTTATGTGCCAACTGACCCTGAAATGAATCATGCTATTGTTAAATCTTTTTCCTCTTGTCACAGTAAATTGTAGCATTGCATCATCTTTGAATAAAAATCGATAAAAACTAAACATGAATAAATTATAGTGATTAAGTGCATGTTAGTTTTTGCTTTAATAAGTGCAGGTTACTATCAGGTAAACTATTACTATTGCTAATAAGTAAGTAGGTATTGCATAAAAAGTAAATGGAATACCATGCTCCACTGTTGTCGCTACATTACCTATTTGCAAGTCAAATCATATTTACATAACATTTCATTTGTTTTTAAAGTTACTTTACTTTTTACAGTTTCATAGATTTTATGATAATACCGTAGTACTAACAATGGAATAACATTTCAGGGTGCACACACCAAGGGATTCTCTTTTCTCATGGAGTTCAGAATTCAACAACTTCACCGGTCTCGTCAACTGGGGCTTTTTGATGCTGTCTGTGGGTGGCGTGCGTTTAGGACTCGAAAACTTCTTGAAGTGAGTGTCCTTTATGTCTCAGTAGATAATATACTGTAGTGCTTTAATCAATTGTGTGAATCAGATTAGTATTTTAAAATATTTGGCAATATTGACGACTAAGAACTTTGATGAAACAAAAATGGCTCAAAAAATTTTGCTCTGTTCTGCATTGACTGTCTATCATAATATTCAGAAAATATGATCTGGAAATTATTATAAGTATGTCTGTAAAATGACCCAATTTTTTATCTAATGGCCTACAATCTACTTGTGGAAGCTTCTATCTTAAATGTAATAATAAGTTACTAGTCGCTCATTTCTTTTTTTTCTGTTGCTCAGAATGGCTATCCAGGTATGTATGTATTATTATTTAAGAACCTAAACAAAAATATTTAAACTGGCAGTTAATTTAGCTCGTACACTAACATTCTTCTAAAAATACTTGTGTGTCCAATGTCCAGTGACCCCTTTTCTAACTTCTTAAAAACATGTAGAAATCATAATTTATGATTCTTTCTAAGTACATTATCTCCTTGTCTGTTTGATAACACTTATCACAGTTTTAATAGATACTCCATTGCACTACACTATTACACACTAAAATATTCTGAAAAGTTTGTTTGTTTCGTCACGCTAATCTCCGAAACTAATGACCGGATTAAAAAAAGAACTCTCCATCGCTTTTCGTTCTTGAGTCATGGCTTTCAGTTGCAATACAAGGTCTAGGCTAGTCTATACTAATTTTAAAACTATCGATCAATTATAGAAACTAAACTACCATTTTAGTTTTGCTAACTCAAAATTAGTAGTTGGCTAAAATGTTTAATGACCAAATCTGAGAGCCTTATATAATTGCAATTGTGTTGATTTAATACAGAATTGTACAACTGAGATCTTATTAATTATCGCACACTTTTGAGGACGTTTAGTTCATAAAGCATACCTACAGTTGCAGCTTTTGATCGAAGTTTAGTGTTTAAAAATGTGGGAAATCAAAAACATGTTCTATACCTCCCTACTGTCGCATTATGGTAATCCACAATGCGTTTGAGCATAGGCCAATGTCCAAACTCCAATGTTAGTTATTTTCCTTATGTATGACCCACATCGCAAGGTTAGCGAGATGCCATTCAAATGACTGACGAAATGAAGAAAAAATATGTTATAAATTCTAACATCAAGGTCTTTTTTTAATGTGTGCGTATGTTGTTTGTTTGTTTATTTCCTAAAGCTTGCTACCTACATTTTAAATTACAGATATGGATTGCGTGTGAACCCCCTTGAATGGTTCATAGTCTTGACAGGTTACAATGAAGGAGATAGAAGTCAGTATCCGTCGGTTATACTGATAGTTTGTAAGTATCCGAACTATGAAAATGTTCTCTAAGATCCTACAGTTAAATAAGGGTGCGACCACATCTGACGAATGTGCCGCGTGCAGTCACGGCAATGGTTTGGTGCGCCCAGTGCGCCTCTTTAGCGCAACTCATTAAAACGGACTGCGAGCTGCACATGTGTGATATGGACGCACCCTAAGATCTATCATAAATAAATCATAGCGTTGTTTGTTTCAGTCAGCATTGTTCCAATTGTCATTGGTCTTCTAGTTGAAAAGGGTATTGCCGTTGTAAGTTGCATTGATTCCTATAATTCATATATTGTCATATGAAAAGGCCATTATCGAAATTAGATACTTTAGAAAAAAATACATTTAAACTCCCAGTAAGCACCCAGTAGCGTGTCGTTATTTCTCTGTTACATAAAGTTGAAATGTCGATTAAAAATACAAAATAATATGACAAAGAATGCCTAATCAATTTTCGTTTATAACTTAGTTACAAAAAGTCATCGTTATGTGGGAAAGAATCCGTCTCCATATCGATAATGAACTTTTTATACTCAATACAATTTATATTTCATAGCTGATAAGATAATAATGTCTGTTTCTGTTTTTAGGATTTAATACCAGAGAAGTTAGGCGTCGGGTTACAGATATCTAACATGATATGTATGGTTCTTCTGCCTATAATAGCACTGCATTTTAGGGGCAATGATTTCAGTTTTGGTAATCATATTGCAAATTGTATAAGATAAAACATAATGGTGCTTTTGTAATGTTACGGTTAAAGCCCCAAGTGCAGCTACACCTAGGTTTAACCACAACACAATAAGGTTTCCAGCAAGGTGTTTCCAGGTATATGCGGGTAAACTAACTTGTATCCCCTTATATGCGGTCAGAACTAGGTGTAACCTATTTCTCATCGGTAAAAGCTAGGTTTTGGATTCAGATAAGCATTCTGTCATATATGCAGAAAACTAGGTTTAGCCACATATGGTCGGTTACACTTGACAGTAGCCGGTTAAACCTAGGTGTAGCCTAACTTCAGGCTTTAGCCGTAACATATACCTACAAAGATAGCTGATTTTTTATCTGACTCCTCCTTTTACCTGTAAAGTTTGATTAACTTGCTTAAAATATTTTTTTTTACAGTGGGTATAACTTCAGTCTGTATGCTATATTTGATAATATTTTTAAAACTCTGGAGCTATACACAGACCAATCATTGGTGTCGCTTGGGTTTGAAGAGAAAATACTTGGATAATAAACTTAGGAGACAGAGTTTATCGGCACCTAATTGGAGTAAGTGTTCGTTAACTGTGATTTATTATTATTTACGAACGGAAAATTTAGGCCGGTATTACACTGACGATTATGACTACTGAAGGTAGTAGTGCGTAAAGCGCTCTTATTATTGCCTAACTTTTCTGAAAGTTAAGAAATACTTGGGCAATTGCTTGATTTGCAAAATGGATCTGTATTCGACAATTTTGAAATCAGAATTTCGGTATAGCAGTTAATGATTTTTTGTTACCTATAATAGATAATTGAATAAGTATAAATGTTATTTGAATTATTACAGATAAACTAATTACTGCTGAACAAGAGAGTAAGTGAGATATGTCGTGTTGTTGTGTGCCTTATTTCTTTTCTATTTGCTTTTATAGTGTTTTGGCGTTTTCTTATAATGCTTCTGTTTCATGAGTTTAGAGTGAAAATGCTTTGGTTGCAGTAATCTAGAAATAAAAAATCTTTATTAAAGTTTGTATAAGTGTTGTCCTATCTTTCTTAACAGCTCGTTGAGAAGTATTTCTGTCTTATAAGAATGAAGCCTGAAGTAACAGTTCTGTCATTACTTACTTAAATTCTATGGATTATCTGAATATTGCATACCTACTAGATTATTTTTAAACGATAGCGTTATGCAATGTGACCGTATTATTGATTTTTGGACGCTTAACGCTGGTTATCGTATCCTTGTTTTATCTATGTGTGTTTATCTGCTAATCTGTGACTTGCGTGAAAGGCTTGTGTGCACTAATAGCATATTGTATTAGGGGTTAAAGTATGAAATTGCCGTTTTATTCTAGTAGGTTTTTGAATTGCCATAGAGTCTTCATGGTTTGAGGTTTTCGAATGGAACTTTTTTCACGTGGTTTCTGTGATGTTCTTCTTTTAAAAAATGTGAAACATTTGATTATCGATGTTCAATTGTTTTTGTTATTCAACTTAAACAAGAAAGATGGATACTGCGAAAATTTGAGTAATTTTTGAATATGAGTTCCGACGCGGGATTGAACGGCAGAAACAGCCCGCAATATCAATGCTGCATTTGAAGAGGTGTCTGCTAAAGAACGCGCCGTGCGATTTTGGATTAAACGCTTTCGTGGTGGAAACTTCGACTTGAAGAACGAGCCATGAGAAAGACCGCCTGACAGGTGATTAACGAGAAATTAAGAGAGACGGTGAACGCCGATCCTAGTCAAACTACCCAGATACCCAGCCGAACACCGAATAATGTTGAAAAAATTAGCAGTAAAACAGCCACGACTCATGAATCGACCTTCACCGCTATTGCTCCATAACAACGCGAGGCCTCATACAGCAAAATAAACCGTTTTAACTCTTCAGGAACTGCAGTTGGAAACTATTCGTCTTCCTCCATATTCGCCAGACCTTGCTCTAACGGACGACCATTTTTTTTTGTGATTTGGACAATTATCTACGTCACAAGAAGTTTCTTCCCAGGAGGCAGAACAAAATTCTTTCACACTGTTTGTGCAGTCTAGATCCTCAGAGTTCTATCGTAAAGGCATAAATGACCTTCTTATTAGATGACTGCAATGTATAGATAATAATGGCAACTATTTTGATTAAATAAGTTTGTTAAAAATTAAAAAAAAATACAATTTAGGTTTTCAGTACAAATCGGCAATTTCATACTTTAACCCCTATTATATAAATATATTATCGCTTTTAAAGGCTGAGCCACAGCGTAGTTATAATAGTGATTTTTTAAAGGCTTTTACTAGACCTTACTGTCTCTATTTGCTGCACAAGTTGATAGACCCATTCTGCGTTACTGCGGTATTCTGCACCTACTTACAAAGTTCTTAATAACTTCAAGTAAAAATTTAATAATGTTAATTTCGATCTTTTCCACTGTGGACGCTATAGTTCAGTACAGACTTTCGCGATTGCGGAAAGTAATTATAGTAATGCAACCTTGACTTCAATGTTTTTGTGGCAAATTCTTGTGCCAACTATAATTTGCTTACGAAATAATTCACAATCTGTTTGTATATTTGCTTTGGGTATTTAGTAATGTTAAATATCCGGTATCTACGGGACTATCAACGAACATAATATACTAAAGTTACTTTGACTCATGTTAATAAAAGTAGATTTGCTTACTGCAATGACTTGCAACTCTGACTCATCCTTCAAACATCCTACTAACTTACCCCCCTTTTCCCAACAGAGAGTAAGGAGGATCTTATAAACGATACCCCGGCTGCGGCGCGCCTGACCAAGTATCCTGATAATCTGAACCTGAAAGACTTGGTCTACTTCATGTTGGCACCTACCCTTTGTTATGAGTTGAATTACCCCCGCACTGCACGGTTAGTTTTTCATTGCATTTGTTTTATTTTGAGACATTTTTTGAATGTTTTTGGAAGTATTCCTTTGCAAACTACCCAAAGTTATCTATCCAATCTGTGTGCTGCTGTACTATGATGTATGATGAGCGAAAGATAAAGTACCTACATAGGTAAATATAACACCTAAGGTAAATTATGTATATCAGGGAACGGATTACAAAATGTCCTGCCAAGAGAAGTATTAAAACCCACGATCATAATGATTAAATATTTTATCTTTAGTTCGTCATACTCTGACATCATTCATTTATCTAGTAGTCGGTCTAATAAATTGTCACAAGTCAAAAGTCCGAAATGATTTGGAGGTGCAAATTAAACTTCACTAGTAATACGACGATTGGATTGACATTTACTAGTTAGGTGTTGACACCCAGAAATAAACCGTATACAAGAAAGGACAGAATAACGTAATTACAGCAACTATTTCATTATGACATCACAAACACTTTAATTTATAAATCGGCGTTATCTTTGGTAAATAACTTCTGTTAGTTTAGTAATGTGAAGAAGCAGGTGTGAATCAAGTTCAATAAACTCACGTTTTCTCTCAAGAAAACGTGAACGTTCACATGTTCCTTAATCATTTTATCACGATTAATATCAACTGATATTATAAGGCGCACGTGTCTTTTGTTTATTCCGTGTCAAAAGTTGACGGATGGCTACCCTTGATCGGGCTTGAATGAAACAGATTAAACCTAGGTAAATGGACTTACCTATAGAATTTTTGTGGTCTACTGGGAGCCTATGGGAGAAGGTAAGGAAGTATTTGAAATTGAGAAACAAAAATATTACGTCGTCCAAATGATTCATGATTGTTTAATTGTTTCGTAATGGTAATAAGCTGACGTAACATCATTAAGGTTAATAGACTACACTGTTCTGACACAGTTTAAATATGTTCTGCCGTGAAGCAAAGATATAACAATACTAATGTTTACATTTCAGAATCAGGAAGAGGTTCGTAATCAAGAGAGTATTGGAGTTGTTCTTCGGCATAAACCTGGTCTTGGCGTTGTTCCAACAATGGATGATACCGACAATCACCAACTCCGTGGAAACTTTCTCCAAAATGGATCCCATAAGGATCACAGAGAGATTACTTAAGTTAGCGGTAAGTTTTTGGAAATAAATAAATTTAGTTATGCGTGAAATCGCAACTTTAACGAATATGACTACGAGTCTATTGGACACACTCGGAGGCATTTAATGGTTACTTAATAAACCATTCTTTAGTGAAGGATTTCTTTGACAATCCGTCATTAAGGAGTGGCTTAAGTAATCATTAAATGTCTCTTTGAGTGTGGGGGTATGTGGAATTTGCATACCTACTAAACAATTAAAACAATAGAATGTAACTGTCAACTCTCAATGGTAATAATGTTAGACTAATGTTACGCTTGGCAGTACCTAACACAATGCATTTATTAATTCATGTATGTACCTGCATAAATCGTGTGTGATGCATTTCTGGATTTTGTAATACTGTTACAATACGTCTGTGTCTAGTCACACTACACGTAGTCTGTTTACACATAGCATTCAAAATGTTTAGACTACCGTTCAACGATGTGATGAGAAGTTAAACTCACTTTGCATTCCTACTGACATGTACATAATTTCGAGCTTACTCAGGTGTTATTTGATATCAATAACAGTGAATGCACACCAATATACACAGAGAGCAAGTCTTCCCTTCCGGATAGTCTCAATAAGATCAGTGCCAAACTCTTTTTGATTTCGAAACACGGGTTGAATGGCTAGGTCGCAGACACTTCAGGAATAAGTTGCTGATAGATTTTCTGGCAAGTCATCAAAACTTCCCGACGCATTTAGCTACGATTGTTTTATAATGCGTTGCTTCGTTAACATCGACAGGGTCGCCGGCCTTAAACGCAGTCATTGGACTCTATATTTGATTGAAAAATTGCAGTTTCCAATAAATTAATGTTTTGAAAGCATACCATGTTATGCATTTTTTAATCATTACTGTCTTGGATAGTATTTAAAATTGAATAATCATACACGATCACGAAGGTTTGTTATTAAAACTAGATGTATTTCTGGCTTTAAGACCTATCGAAGATTTCCTAGATTTACTCCATTTTAATATCAACAAGCAGCGCGTGCCAATATTAATGAACCGTTTTTACAGTCCATCTGCAGAGCGTAACTAACGACGATTGTTATATAAATATCAATTTACAATAGAAACAGTTTATGTAAATAGACCGACGTTAGTATCCAATATACCTACGCTATTTTAGCAAACTACACACATCCTCCGAGCCTTTTTCCCAACTATGTTGGGGTCGGCTTCCAGTCTAACCGGATGTAGCTGGGTACTAGTGCTTTACAAGGAGCGACTGCCCTTTCTGACCCCCTCAACCCAGCAAAACTACACAAAATGGCAAATAAACTTATTTTTGGCAAATAAAATTGTTTAACTAGCGCTTCTTTTAATTTCCAGGTGCCAAACCATCTCCTATGGCTGTGTTTCTTCTACCTAAGCTTCCATTCGTTCCTAAACCTGATGGGTGAGCTACTCCAGTTCGCGGACCGCAAGTTCTACGCCGACTGGTGGAACTCCAACAATATCTCCGTGTTCTGGAGCACTTGGAACATGCCAGTCCATATGTGGGCGGTGAGACATGTGTACAAGCCTATTACAGAGATGGGATTCAGCAAGTTTAACGCTGGAATCGTCGTTTTTGCTATATCGGCGCTGTTCCATGAGTATTTGGTGAGTACTATTTATTTATTTATTTAACTTTATGCAATCATACAATTACAAAGGCGGACTTAATGCCATTGGCATTCTCTCCAGTCAACCTTAAGGTGATGCACAGATAACATGGTAGGTGCATTACTTACTTAGAAAGACATGTATAAGACAACTAGAGATTACCATTTTAATAGAATACTAAAATATACGTAAGTACATAAATATTATTACAAATATATAACATACAAAAGATTAAAAAAAAAATATATATATACATATATATAAACATTAAACATATATCTATATAATACATATACTAGCATATAATATTCCAATGATTATCATAATGGTGATTCTTCTATCAATTTATTAAGCAGAAACTTCCGCACGGCACTTTTAAATGATTGCTTACTGGTGGACTTCCTAATTTCTAAGGGTAGCGCATTCCACAAAAGGATAGACTTAATATGAAAAGAAGAATGGATAGTATCAGAAGTATGAGAAGGACAGTGAAGAAGAAGGTTGTGAGAAGAACGGAGATTTTTGGAATGACCGGAGCAACGGTATTGAAAATGAGGAGTTAGATACGTAGGAGGAGTTGGAGAGTTGAGTAACGAGTAAAGGGTCGTCAAGGCGCGCAGCGATCTTCTCTGGCGAATGGGCATCCATTTCAATTGCGTCCTATACTCAGAAACATGATCGTACTTCCGCAGGTTAAAGACAAATCTTATGCAATTGTTGATAAGTCGATCAAGTTTGTTGAGCAAGTCCGCATTGAGATCGTAGTAACACACGTCACCATAGTCAATTATAGGAAATATTAGGGACTATTTTATTTTATATGATAAACTGTGTTGGCAAATTAAAGAAGTTCCTTTCTCATGTAGTCCAGTGTCTTTATTTTGGTCTATTAAAAGTTGGTTCGGTTTACTTATTTTACAACAAGGATAATTTTGTGAGGTAATCGTGCCAAGGCGAGTAACGATCTTCGCGTCTTCATGAGTAAAATAATGCGGCACTTGGTTGCAATGTACGCATTACTGCTTTGTGATCTTCCAGTACTCACGTAAAAAAATATTGGGTTTTCTTAGCTGATTGATGCATATTCCGTTAATTATGTACCTACTCTTAAAGAAATATAAGATGTTACTAAAGCTAGTTTTCATCTATTACAGGTGAGCGTCCCTCTACAAATGTTCAGGATTTGGGCATTCCTGGGTATGATGGCGCAACCTCCACTCGCCATCATCTCCCGCACCGCCGAGCTAAGACTGGGACCTCGTTGGGGTAACATCATGGTCTGGAGCTCTCTAATCCTTGGCCAGCCACTTGCCATTATGATGTACTATCACGATTACGCCATGTTGCATTTTAAACCGACATAGAAGATGCCATAAAGAACTTTACATCATTGGATAGTCATGAAAAAAGAGTTGTGCCATTTTTGGCCATTTTAAGAAAAATGGTATTCAAAAGTCGAATTACACATCTGTAATTGTGTTCTTGTCTATGGGTTACAAAAAGTTCCTAATTGCCTATGGGTGTGCTTAATCTTTAAGAAAGAAGCAATTAATACATGTTAAAAATGGTGCAAAACTTTTTTCATAGTGTGCAGTAAAATTTGGGTTGTTTAGAATGTTTTTACAAACATTAGTCATAAGAATAAATGATTCGGTTTATTTAGTCAAGAAATTGCCAAAAGATGAAACTACAAATTTAGTCTTTAAGAATATAATTTTATAGATTTTATATGTATAAAATGAATTTACAGATTTTTAATTTGTTGGATAGGTGGTCGGTGTATTAGTATTTAGAATGTGGGGCTATTAATTAGGCGTATTTATTTGTAGGACTAATTAGTTCTACCTGCAACTCTTCACAGAATATACTATACATATAGCATTTTTATGAAGACTGAATGAATGCGCCTCCAAGGTGCTACTCATTACATTGTGATAAAAGGCCATGTCTCGATAGAAGAAACCAGTGGAATTCCGTATATTTTATATATAATGTTTTAATATTGGTGAACATTTTATAATTATGTTATTATATTTATTTGTCCTTGATCAGTACAATTTAATAGTAAGAATCATAGTACAATATTTTATTTTTGGGTAGTAGGTTTGATGAGAGAATGTTTTACAATTATTTATTTCTGTTATTGTACAACCGATAATAGTTTAAGTTTACCTAATTTTATTTTGAAAAATTTAATCACACCTTTAATTTATGAAGCATTTAAATGAATTTATGATTGGAATTTATAATACGATTTTTTAGTATTATACTTTATATATTTTATGTTTTCTACTTTTATAAAAATAAAGTAATTTTGAATATAATTCACACGTATTTTATTCATCAATGCCCGTTCTAAGGTTGAGTGAAACAAAGTAACACTCCGGAATTCCTCGATGAAATTACATTTGGCACATTACTGCAGATGCCTATAGTAACAGTAACGAAAATACAGTTGTTACGTTTCTGCAAAAACGTGACAGTTCTTAAAATAGGTGACTTGCGCTTGCGCACGTGAGGGAGACACGAGCCCTAGCACTTGAACATATTTGTGGTTCGACCTTGACTGTGTCCGGGCATAGATAATGTTGGGAACGCAAGACAGATAATGTAATAGCCCCGATGGCGACGTGCATTCACACTTCAGCCCTATCGTCTATTATCTATGCTCCAACCTTTGACGCTACGTAGGCATGTGCAGGGGCGTCGAACTTTTATCAGATTGCCTTGAACGCGTATTTACGTATTAGTGTAATCTAAACACGACTCATTTTCATGACGCTACTTTGTCTAGCATGGGTAAACAGACGCATCTAGAAATGATTGATCTGCGATCCTTTAGTGGTAAAAAAAAGTGTTAAGAGCAAATGGGGTTCCTGGCATTTGAAAATAAGAGATTTCGTCGCGACTTATAAGATACATCGAGAGTCTTCGATCGATATGGCCAAAAAGCAATAAACAAATACTTGATACTTCATAACACTGTACGAAAAAACAAAAGAGCGCTGAGTACTCGATTTCAGCTATTTTTCAGCACACTTGGTGCCATGCCACCTATCGTGACACGCTTGAACTACAATCGGGCGTAGAATTGTTGTGTTGCTACGCTCTCCCTTCTTTGCCACACCAACAAACGCTACGTTTTGAAGCGTCATCGAAAAATAATGTATGTTTGTTCTCGTAACACTGTTGGGTTTCAGTAGTTCGCATGTGTTATTTTGATTTTCTGTGACATGGGTAGGTGTCGCTGTAGATCGCAGTGGCAAGATTAGATTATGAAACTTCTATTTATGTGGGAATGTGCACGATGTGAAAACTATTGAAAATAGGATGTTGAATTATTTTCAGATAGAAGGAAATTTTAGGTTGTTCCAAGAGAACATTCTTGTGAAGAGAAGTTCATTGTGTGCTACACAAAGGTTTACAAACAATCGCCTATTTCTTGTTTAATATGAATCTAAGTTATTTCTATATATAGGTTAGGTACCACCACGATTAACTAGGCACATAACATAATTCACACCACGTGTGGTGTACGGAACAGAGGGTAAGACTTCTCTGTCCGTCCGTCCGTTCGTCCGTCTGTCACCAGGCTCTATCTCTTGAACCATAATAGCTAGAGAGCTGAAATTAACTAAAAATTTAATAAGAATTTTAGGGGACATACCAAAAATTTGTTTTCATGTTCAAGCCCGAGTCCGATTTGCTCTTCAGCTGTTTTTTTTCAAGTTCCAGTAATGTGGTTTGCACATTTTCGGTTCACGACAAAAGTTCGCGGTGGGTGGGAATCGAACTCACGCACTTTCGACAATCTAACTAGTGGGATAGATTGAGTAAGGTATGATTTCTCATTGCAGGCAGATTTTCAGAATTCGCACGCAATATAGAAGACTTTTTTCATCTGTTCAGAAACCTACCATATTTATTTAATTCGACTTATATAAAAATCTGAACAAGACTCATTCTTGAGGGATTTTCTAAATAAAGCAGAAACATCGATCCGAATTAATATTTTCTGTTCCAAATGTGAATTTAGGACGTTTGTAGTTTGGCTGGTGGAAACCAGATCGTCGTCCTATTGAGCGGGCGAGAGGGCGAGGAATCAATTGATGAAGTGGCTGCGATAGTGAGCCGCGAACGTGTCTCGCCTCTGGGAGCAAAGCTCTCCTGCGCCCAACCATTCTTATCATTGTTCCTGTTGCATGATAATAACAAAGCCAGGTGGGTAACGCACTTGTGTACAGCGGTATACTTGAATATTGTTTATTGATTTACAATATATTGCTACTTAGGGATTATGGATTTATATAGGTAGGTACAAAAATCATTCGTGTTTTCGAATATTGGATACCTTTCGGGACCTTAAAGCACTTCATAGGAATCATCACACAAAATGAAGAAAAAGAATTGGGTAACTTGCTAAGGCCAATACAATTTGTAGTGTAATTAAATAGGACAGCTTTTAAGGTATTGTGTCGCGCGATATATCTGGCACAAAGTGCTAAGTAAGTAAGCCGATATTCAAGTTCGAGGTTACAATGCATTCGATATGTAGGTACCATAACACTCCCATATCAAGTGTAGCTACATCGTTACACTAACAAAAAGGTGTTACGAAACAACATTTGCTAAAAACTTATTTAATTTATCCTAAACAATCATAGTACGAAAAACCCGCAAAATAATCAAAAAGGGCCTTATCACAGCCGCTTCCACATCTTGTTTGATTTGATGAAATAATTGATGTAGTTACGCAGTTTGGAAGTGGGCAATTAACAAAGCTAGGTCAAACAGAAGTGGGATACGTGTTAGCGTTCGGGTTAATCATGTAATAACGTTTGCGGGCGCGGGCGGAGCGACTAACAATGTTGACCGTGCTGAGCAAACAGCGGCGGCAGCGTCAGCTCACGGGCCGGCGAACCCGCGCCGCACTGCCGAAGAGCAACCCTATCACTCTACTATTGTATAGATACCTATGTATTGTTAACTTCGTCTGAAACATTTTTTAGTTCCGTACTAAAATTGTTGTTGTAGGTTGTTGTAAAATTGTTTTCCTATTGTTGTGCATGCCTCCTATCTGTACCTAAGTAAGTATCTATGTACTTAAATGTCTGAAACATAGAAACGTTTTAATGTTTGAAATAAGTACGAATCCTGAATTATACCTGTCTCTTTAGAACAACGTAGAAAGTTTACTGTGTTATTTTATATGCCCGCTTGCCTTTGGAACAAAAGTTTTGCTAAATTATAAAACAGTTTTCTGCTCAGCACTTTTCATATAACTACCTAACTTATTTCAAACCAGAAGAATAAAACAAAACCAAGAAACCAAAAAAAGATCTATAAGCATTTAATTTGAAATCACAACCATCTTGAATAACAAGCACATCGTTTCAATTATTAAGGGATAATAAGGATGGGGTTGAATGTTTAGAGTGGCAGGTCACGCTTGCTCGGTGATTACATGTAATTCGCGACCCCTCGCCCCGCGGGCTGCCACGCGTGAAATCACTTTGTTCTACAGTTAGCCTCCTCGCTGCCCTGCTTCCTATTAATTAATTGGATATGATAATTCATATGAAATGAAGAGACATCTTAATTAGTTTTCTTGAAATTGAAAAGCGGAGATTAATATGGTCTTCTATTTTACTTTCCATATTTTTCAGTTTATACATACTCGTAATATTTTTATTAATTTATCATTAAAAAACGATTACTGACATTTAGAAATCAACATGATATAACAACAACGAAAAATTTTGGCGATCAAAATGTTACGAAAATACGCATTCATTTTTCGTAGCCTGTAGCGCTCATAGACTGCTACGAAAAATGTACGATGTAGCACAGGTGCTACGAGCTATCCGTAACGAAGGACCAATTTTTTTTTAAACTTAACTTTTTATCGAAGTCTTATTTTCGGTGGTAAATAAATGATTGAGTATCTTATTTACATGATAAAAATAAAGTAACATATACTAAGTAGGTATAATAATATCCAATAATATACCCACCTACGTGATATGCATACTGTTAACTACTAAACCCAAGCTACTTAAGTACACGTATGTTTCGTAATGTATGTCATGTTATTATTATATTATGTTATGATATTATCCTAGTATTAGCGAACTTATGTCAGTGAAAATAAAGGCTGTACGTGTATGCGCGCGTCGCTGTACGTCATTGGGTCGGAGGGCGGAGTCTCGCGCCGCCCTGTGTCGCGGCGGCAGTCCGCTCCAGGCCGGCGTGCGCCCCGCACGGCCCCATGGTGGAACACGCGCTCGTCGACTGCTCCCAGGCGAGCGCCATGCAGACCCTGCCCCCGCAGCCGCACCGCGACGGCGAAGACGACCAACTCGCCGACGAGTATGTGCAGAACTTTGAGCTCGACCACCTCGAGGACCACAATGTTGTGAAACGTGAACCCTTGCGCACGGGCTGGCAAGAGATGGTAGAACCTCCGCCAGCCTGTGCCCGCGCGTGCCGCCCGTGGCCTGATGCGGGCCCCTATCCCCAGCCTCACGTAGCCATCGCCGTGGACCCCAGCACACCTCCAGAAACCCCACCGGCCCCTATCGGGCGAAGTCCCTGTCGTGCAGCTTTAGTCGACGACGTTCTTTGGTTACCACATATGCGAGAACCGCTCGACATGCGTACAGTTCCTTGTGGCAGTTTTGAAGAATGGGACCGTCGCGAGTGGCGGGAGCAAGATCACCATATGCAACAGGTCGGGCTGCGCCCTGCCAGCTCCTGCTCGGCCATGTCCCCTAGAACCGGACCTCATCCATCCTACCAGCCTTCCTCCTGTGGAGATGACCTCATAAGCGATGACTTACTCATGACATTAAGTGTGAGAGAACTCAACAAACGCCTTCATGGTTTCCCAAGAGAAGACGTGACCCGACTAAAGCAGAAACGGCGTACACTGAAGAACCGCGGCTACGCACAAAACTGCCGCAGTAAGCGGCTACAGCAGCGGCAGGAGCTGGAGCTGACGAACCGGTCGCTGCAGGACGAGCTGCACGTGCTGCAGCTGCAGGTGGCGCGCGTGACGCACGAGCGCGACGTGCTGAAGCAGCGGCTGGCGCTGGTGGGGCGCGAGCACGCCGTGCCGCAGCACGCGCCGCCCACGCCGCACTCCTCCCCCGAGTTCTTCTCGGAGCTGTGACGGCAGGGCGCGGCGCCGCGGCCCGGCGCCTCCGCCGCCGCCTCGTCCTGCGCCTGGCAGCGCTACTGAGCCGCGCCCGCCGCCCGCCGGCGCGCTCACAGGGCCGACACCGTGCTTTTGTTAAGTTTGAAATATAATTATCATCAGTTCCAGTTCTATAGTTTCTTTTTATTAAGGTGGAACAATGTAGCCGTCGATCCCGTCGGGAGCGGCTTTCAAACACCGTGTTAAATATATGGTTGTGTCGTAAGATATGCATAGCTTCGTTAATCTATATGTATTATTAAAATTAAATATATGCATAAGTTAAATGAGTCATGAAAACTGATTAATCGAATAATTGTAAATAGATACATAAATGACGAATATTAAGTATAGGAGGATTTGTGTTTTCCTAATAAAATATTTCAGAAAATATTCTTTTATTTATCTATTTTATTCATATATTCATACTTTGAATGAGCGATTGCAATGAATTGAAAATGCTGGTGCTTTTTCATTTATTTTGTTGTCTAATTGTTGATTAGAACATATCGACTTCCAATTAAAGTTATTCAGATTAACATTTCAGTAAACACTGAATTTCATTATAATCTTAATGTGAACTAATAAAACTCCACACAGATAAGCAAAAAGCATTTCAGTTTACATGGGACAAACTAGTTGTACATTGCTACAATTCTAATACTTTTATTTTGACTTTTTAGTTTGGAAAATACCTAGATTTTTAAAGTGATATTATGAGAATACCGCCAAGAATATAAGCGGTTTTAATATACTTTACATAATCAGAATCCCGTAAACAAGCAATTTACTTTTTATTATTTTAGGCCCAAGTTCACCGATAGCGTAAACGTTAATTTTTCTTAAAACAATTGACAGTTTGCCTTGATAATTAACGGGAAATTCATAGAAAACCTATAGTAAACAGTTGTTTTAAGAAAACTGACGTTTATCCTGTCGTTGTCGTTTATTCTCATTTCGCCATAGTTCCTAAGCAAAAAAATTGAGTTATCTTTGAAGGAAATGGTTACTGTGAATTTCAGAGATATTCAACAGACATGTAAAACAATCTACTGTAAAAAATGTCTACCTACTGATTACGAATATACGATTTAAATATAAGAACTTAATTACATATATAACATGAAGTTTTATTTCACAACGAGTATATAGTTAAATTAAAACACAGACAACCAGAGGCATGATAGTTTTAATGTGAAGGGTGTTTGGTCAGTTATTTTATTAAGAAGAATAAGTTTTAATATCACTTTCATTCTATCATTCTGTTGATAATCTTCTTATCGTCTATTTCTACAACTAAATTAAACTACCAGCATCGTTTTTTTGGCAAAACCTAATCTTATTTAATTGCAGGTAGATAGGTATATGAACAATGATGATGATGATGTGATGAATATGATGTCCTCCTAGCCGATTGTCGGCCACAGCGGCTGCTCTCACATAAGCATACAAGCCAGCTGCAGAAGTAATGATAAGATGTCATCAAGTTCAGTAAGATTTTGAATATTAAGTAAATTACTGAAAAGTACAATTTGTAGGTCTGTGACAATTTTATACCCTACTAAAATCTATAACACTTTAGATACTAAAATACCTAGTTCCTCAATTGAAATTATAACAATATTATTTTTGCGAAATAAAGGCATGCATTGTGGCGATTCAGCAGATAATGGTAAGTGTGAGTCCAATGACTTCGTTGGTGGATTGTGCAACTTATAAAGTTTGCGACGACATCAATCAAACAGCGATTGCTCAACACTTGTGTTGAATTGAGGTCGATCGCCACCGATAGGTAAATATTGAATGCGCATTGAATTAGATGGTAATATCACAGGTACCTAATATAAAGTAATTATTTTATTTTACATGAAAATTATGTTAGGTTCTACCTGTATTGATGATGAGAATTCTGGAATAGTGTGGTTTCTTCTTGTGACAACTAGAGTCGTACCTACATAGTTAATTGTTGTTAAAGACATGACGATTAGTGGTGTCTTTATACGACTCTTTGGTACGGTGATTGTGGGATTACAAGGTTGGACGGCCGACTATTTGCTTGTGGTTTGCTGAAAAATATTCCGGATAAACCACCTAATTGTTATTGTATCAAAAATAATTGTTATCATTTCCAATATGCATAATGACTTTAAATAATTTATTTCCTCTTTTACCAGTTATTTCTCCTCAGATTCCACTAACCTAAATTAGGGCCAAGGAGTTAGTTTTGCGATAGATTGGTTGTCTATATTGCACTCCATAGGTGCACACTCAGTTGTTTTTCTAACGCTAGTTTAGCCACACTACAATAACACTCACACATACACATACACACACACACATACACACACACACACATACACACAAATACACACAAAGAGCACAACCCATACATATTCACATTCAGACTCTCATCACACCACTTAGCAAAAGAGCAAGCATATCATTAATTTTTTTTTTCTTATGTATTTACTTTTTTTGTCCTTAGATTTTATTGCATATTAAGTGTTGTTCTAAAAAAACGGGTGAAGACACTGGCTCCTGTAACACAGGTCTCACCTAGCACAGGAGCCAGGGCTTCCTTTGTAATTGTATTTTATTTTTTTATGCCAATAAAACATTTATTCATTATTCATTATTCAGCCACGTGTCGTTTTCAAGTAATAGGTAGAAATGTACGGATGTCTCCATGTTTATTTATATCTGTAAAGTTTGGTAACCCACATTATCGATACATTAAATCATCTAATTAATGATGTAAAGACATTCTTACGTAAACAAGTGTTCATCACACTGTAAATAAGAGGACATTGTTGCAGCTTTCTGTCTCAATATGACTCGTGCAAGATTATTTTATTAAGAAGATAAAAAAATACCCAAGCACTTGGGATTTTTCGGAGTAGATAAGTGCTGCTGATTTCATAGTTAGAAGTCATTACTTGCCTATTCTTAATTTCCGAGTTGATTTTCACAAAACGGTGGGATCGTGGATTGTGCTCGAGGAATGCATAATGTTATGTTTTAGGAATCTCTAGACTAGTCTAGACTTAAATGAAGTTTGTATCCATACCATCTTAACTTCACGAATAGTTAGTTATCTCTTATCTTTTTCTTTGAAGAGTATTTTTACATAAATATACTTACATTCTATATAAGGTATATGAATTTTGTAGCAGTTTACCTACTTCAGTTAAGTTTCAGACAAGTTTAGGATATATGCCTATGTATTGATTTTTTTGTCCATATTGACAATGAGAAACCTTGACATAATTGTATTAGTGTGCGCAGCAAGTCAGCAATACACATGGGTATGACCATCTAATCATAAACTAATGACGTTGTAAGAAGGTATTGTACCTAGTAAGTGTTATAGATTACCTAGATTTTGTGAATTGACCTATGGTTCTTAAACAATATTTAAGTACTTCATGTGATACCTATGTGTCTGTATTTATTAGGGGTTACTAAGACCCATTTTTTACATGATTGCTGTTAGCAAGGAGTTTTGTGATTTCTCTATACCTACCTACCTACCTATACATAACTAACTTCAGATTACTTGTAAATAATGATAAATCAGTTTCAAGAATTGAATCGATATAAAAACTTCTCGATTAGAGTTCCGGCGCTTGTTCAAACATCGATAGCAACTAAGTTGCAAGTACTAAGTACAGCATAACGTTCCGTGTAGAACAACGTCACACGGCGGTCTTAGTAACTCGACACTAACTTGTTATTAGAAATCAAGGCATCAAGTTCTTTGATAACGAAGCGAATACCAATAAACGAGACGGATATAATGTCCGTTTATTTGTACGAGTGAACAAATATTATTGTAACTCGATTTAGTTTTGAATTTGTAACGCGGGCCTTTTGAAATTAGAATTTCGATTGTCTTTTGTTAGGATTCATTTTGATATGCCTTTGTTTAGTAGAACACTTTGGTCAATCAAAGATTAAAAATAAATAAATGGTTTAAATGCATACATCGCCATTGATTGTTACATTGCAGCTAGCAGCCGCCATAGTTTTTTCTGCCTGTATTGATACCTAGACCAAGGGCTTGTTATGTTCTGAGACATGCAGCTGACCCAAGTGAGAAAAGGAAGAAAGGAGGTGTTAATAAATAAGGTTTCGACTTTACTTTCAAATAACGTTCCTTAATTATCTTTCAGCTGTCAATGGAGAAGTTTTCTGATATGAGGTGGAGGCAGGTTACGTGCAGAAATCCCTAATCTTTTTCAGCAATTTGAAGGGATCCATGATAAATTAGTAGGTATGTCGGTTTTCACTTTTTATACACTTTTTCACAGTTTTCATGTACCTAATTCCATATCAAATTACATCAAAATCGCATTAAATAAAATAAAATAATAGATATTGAAGAAACAATAATAAATTAAGATATTAATTTTAATTCACTCATAAAAAGAAAATAATTGTTCATGCAAATATTGCGTTTTCTCGGTAGGTATGTCCTGATTATTCTTGCCGTCAAAAATGAAAGGGAAATGGATCAATGAAAACTATTTTTTTTCAGTTCCAAACTTCTTCATTCAAATTGCTGAATAAATGAAAAACTAACTTTTGTGTGATCGGGTTAAAATGAAACTTAGCAGAACTATAGCTTACCTAAACCTACTACATCAGAATAGCATAATAATAGGCTATTTTGTCCGGATGCAGATGAAATCGCTGCTGGAAGCTGGTAGGTATAGTATTAATCTAGTGATTTTTATTGATTGAGTTGGAAAAATCCCACCAAAAACATGAAATGTAAAAAAAGCCAATCCTCTACGCAATCCCTCCACCGTAAAAAGTTTTGAGATCGCATAGAAGCCAAGTCTTGTTCAACTTTATTTGTAATAATAAATCAATATTTTGTGACGTCATCAATAGTTTCGTTCACTTTACAATAATATTGACTTGGCCATGAGCACAATATAGCGTAATAAACTACAAATATAATACAGCATATCTTGGAGAGGTGAAAGTCAAACATGAAGTTTAATATCAAAGAATTAAATGCTTTTAGCTTATTCAATTGTTACTAAATGACCGACAGGCAGTATCATCCAACATCAATGAACTGCACATGTACTATGGCGCATGTTTAGTCCATGGTGATCTCAAATTCCAATCAGTCCATAATCAATCCAATCGTAAAATCATGCCCATATAGAATTTATCAATTCAATGGTATTTATACATTATTTCAAGGAGTGACTTTTAACTTGTGCTCATGGCCAAGACAATATTATTGTAATGTGAACAAAACTATTGATATAGTCACAAAATATTGATTTATTATTACAAATAAAGTTGAACAAGACTTGGCTTCTATGCGATCTCAAAACTTTTTACGGTGGAGGGATTGCGTAGAGGATTGGCTTTTTTTTACATTTAATGTTTTTGGTGGGATCTAATTTATTTTTTGTAGGTCTCTTTCTTCTCTAAGTATATAACAAATTAAATTAACTAACATGCAACTAACTAAATATATAACAAACTAAAAATATGTACACCGAAAGTAGCACGTAAACAACATTTTGTTTAAATAAACTAAAAAAATTCGAAATTCTCGAATTTTTGAATCGAATATGTTTTAGAATAAAAGAGATTTATTTCAGAGGTAGATGGCGCTATCACATTAAATTATTAGATTTTTTTAAAAGTACTACTTATACTAAGCTATGTAACGAAATCATAGCGCGATTTAGACCAGGACGACGCCATCTATCGAGCCAGCATGCAATATTGATTGCACTGCATTAATATGAAGATTTTATCATTATTCATTTTATTTTAACCTAGCTTTTTTATTCATATGTATGTATATTTAATACATAATAACAATAGAGGTATATTGTGCTACGTAACAATAAAACAAATAGTTACATTTTGTACATAAATAAATAACAAAGTTATCAATGCAGTCAAAATTCATACACAATGTTCTTGAAAAACCGCAAATATAAATTTGTTTCCTATTTTTTTATTAAGTTTTAAGGTTTTTATAATTTTCCCTTTATATGTAGCTAATAACCTATCTTGGTGCCAAATTTGAAGGTTCTAAGTTTGCTAGAAGTACCTTAGACTTTTGATGATCGGTCAGTGAGTGAGTCAGTGACAAAATGGTGTAACTTTGATCGCTCATAACTCGTAAACTATTTATTCAAATGTCTTGTAATTTTGAGACTGAGCTTGTTCTAATACTTACTCTTGGTCATCGAAAACCTAAACTCCTAGCTTTGTTCACATGGAAGATACAGGGGGCTGAAATAGCCGCGAAACGCTTCGAGAAAAGATGGTACGGCCGTGCCCGTTTTGCTCGAGTCTTGGCTGGGGCACTGCCGTGCCCTCAGATATTTCAGTTAATGAAAAGACATGTAATACAGGTACCTATTCACATAGGCGCCGGTCTCTCACAGTGTAAGCAACTAGGTATGTCTAATTTTAAGGTATCTTTGTGAAGAGAAATAGAGTTATTATTACACCTGATTGCGTTCATTCATAAGATATTCATGTACCTACCTAAATCTGGTATACGATATATAATGTATTGTCTGTTTTGGTAAGGTCGCTTAAACCTAATGACACCATTGTAAAGTTGTAGAAGTTTAGTGTTAACATTTTCAGATTTTTACGCCTTTGGTATTGAATATTGAAAACGAGCAACATGGTGTTAAATAGATTTAACATGACAGTACCTAAAACAATCAGTGGTAAAGAATTAGTATCGCAATATCAGAGATAAATCCACAGATAAATTGTCAAAAAAATATTTATAATGTTAAAGTATATAATGTTAGAGTGGTAACCTTTGCAATGACCAATTTTCAATTTTTAATCCTGCACTAAAAGCCTACCCAGTTCAGTTATTATAAGTACAATTATTTTGGTAGTACATTTATCAAGCGACGTCTGAAGTCAACATAGACAGTCCATATCTCGTAGCAGAGCTACGGGCTACGAGAGCCGCGGCGTAGGGACGCGTGGGGCGTGCCCCGGCCCGCCACGCCCCGCCAGAGCGAGACGGCCAGCGCGCCGCCTACCCGCCACGGCCTCGCCAACGATACATTTTCCTCTGAACAACATCCCAGATTTACCTACTCCTCACAAATAAGGCTCAGATTTGAGTAAAAAATATTTGCTCAAATGAAAAGGTTGGAGTATGTATGGGCTTGTAATGGTATGTTCTGAGGGTACAACCACCTCCGCTCTCTCGTACCATCGGCCGCTTATTACAGACCTATAGCGGTACGTAAGTAGAGCCTGTCATGCAAATGGAGGCCTGTTAATGAAGTCGAGGAGAATTATGGGCATTGTTACTGCGGCCCCGGCCATTGTAATGGCCCATTTGGTAGGCGTACATCATAATAATATATGGGACAATTATTTCTACGATGCCATTGGACTGCATTTCTGACCAAGGCTTTTTGGTGACTGCTATTTATTTGGCCTGTCCATACGGACATTACCATATACTTATAGTTTATCACGAAGCCGTACGTACAACGTAAAATATTGCCAGTAATACCGGACTATGTGCATGTATATTCATGAAATTACGCTGTAAGTTATACTGATGTTTTACGCATTTGTTTTCTTTATTGAGCTACATAATTACCCATCACATAGGTACATGTACGTCCTTCGTTTAAACAGTTATGAACTCTTTACATATACATCCAGAACTCTATACCATATAGAGAAAACAATACCTTTACCGTACATTATTCTAATTACAGCCTTCACCAATAAATGACATAGGAACATCAATGTTGTCATCTCTAGTTCCACTAACCCCCTGGAGCAGGTATCTTTGTTGTTAGAAGTGTGTTGTGTTGGACGCGGGTGCGACGCCCGGCGCCGTTCTGATGAGCCAGCAGCTTCACCGACCGACTCGGCACATTTTTCCAGTGGCAAGGTCGGCAGCCAGTGACGTCACCACTCCATACTTTCCATTTTCACACTAGGTATTACTGAAATTATTGTACGAATTGTATTGTTAGGCTATTTGAGCTTATGATTTATAACGATACATAGTTGGTATGAAATTCGAGAAGGCTCTTTAAGTTCCACTCTCCTGATAGAAGTCCTGATATCTAAAGCAATTATCTTATATGACAAAGTCTAAATAATAATTAATTACCTAAAACATTTAAAGGGGGCAAGTACTGCTTACTAACTTACCACGCACGTCAAAAGTTTATAAGACTATAATATTCACTTATAATACCACAAGAGCTTCAAAATTATCGGGTATTTTCCGATAGGTTCGTTGCAAACAAATGAAGGAGTCAAGTTTTTCAGGTTAAAAAATAACGAGCGCGAAGCGCGAGTGATTTTTCCTGGAAAACTTGACGACTTTATTTGTTTGCAGGGAACCTTGAGGGAAATGCCAGAGAATTTTGAAGCTCGTGTGGTATTCGGGGGATTATTTTTCCGTCCCAAATGTCGGCCACAACCTGTCAGTTTGACATAGCAACGACCAGAGAAAATATTCAAAAAATTATCAGTATAATACCATGTAGGTTGTACCACGTGACGTCGAATGGTGCAATTCTATTGGTCGATATTTGGGTCGGAAAAATAATCAGCAGAATTTGTAAATACCTAAACGTATTAGAGTGCAAAATATGATGTATTTAATAACTTGACAAGACTACCCCGATATCCATGTCTGAAAATCAGTTGTGGTTTAAAGACGGTTGTATTACAGAGCTAAAAGGTGTTGCTATTTGGCCCATTTCATAAGAATGGTTGGAGGAAAAATAAGGCAGCATAATTTGGATATCTTAGAAAAAAAACAAAAACACCGAAGTATTGTTCCTACAGTTCACTGCGATTTCATTCGCATCATCTTCAGTCTTCACCTTATAAGATCCTGTTGACCCAAAATAGGGGATACGCTAACAGAACTCATGACCTACTTCCTTGTGGAAATTCATTCAAGTATTTTCTACAATTTCATTGACAATTATCCCAATATAGAATTCCAGAATTTATTTATTATGTGTACATTTAAGAAGTTTTTTTTTTATGTTTAGAAGTCAACAAGTTGAGGCTCACGTATTCCGAAGACACCTGTTAGGAGAATAGTACGGGAGTCGGGAAATGTATGAGAAAACGCTGATGGAGTGTAGTGAGGGGCGAGGAGCGCTTACTCGGAGCTGAGACAGCATTGTGCAGGGTCGGCGTCGGTCGATACTCCCGCACTAGGTCGGCTGCGGCCCATGCTTGATACTTCCAATGTTTTCAAACTGAGGACATCATTTTTGGGAGCTTTGCTTGTTGTTTTGAGGTCAACTTAATGATTTCGAAATATGACTAAAACTCCTTTGTTAAACTATGGGTTTTTATTATCTATCAATGTAATTATTTAAAGGAATATTTCCGAAATACATATTCATGATTTATACATGTTCGTGAACTTCGGGACAGCGATAAGTAAGTACTGGAACATAATTTTTACTAGTTTATACATATAAATATTAATTATCAGATGATTTTCCTGAAATTTCGATTTCTTCAAATTCAAAAGAAACGAATAAATTGACTGCATCTTCAAAGATACGTGTTACCATGAATACGTTAAGAACAACGACCCATTCACTCTTGAAAGAGAAGATAACGCTCCAAAGAAACACAAATAACAACCTACCAATATGAAAGTGTTTTACACAAGGATATCATGTTTACAGACTGAATGTGTAAGACTACTATACTATAGTAGTAGAGTCGCAGAACAGCTGTGCGGGTGAACACACCCAGTGCTGACGAGAGCTGACGAGGGCTGACTCCGCACGAGCCAGCAGGGTCGGCACGCCGCGCGACCCGTGACCTACTGCCACGCTGTCATACTAGCTAGCTCAATATCTCACGTTTCATCATTCACATCGAATTATCATAAACAGAGATATGATTCAAATTAGAATTACAGTGAATGGTGAAAAACCATTGCGAAGTTGATGGTCCTCAAAGAACATTTTAACAAAGGTCCTTTTCCAACTGCCAATTGAACCCATCCACATCCATTTGTATTCTTATAGCTACGAATAAAGACGGTTCTTCATGAATAAATTAGAAAAGTCAGTGTATTGAACATAGAGAGATCTAGATGAAGTGTGTAGGGGTGTAGCGGGGCTCGGGTGGGGCGCGGGTGGGGCGCGATCCGCTAACTAGGCACTATTGCCAATCGATAGGTCGTTACTTGAGCTGGCGAGCCGCGTCGCCGCCGCCCGGCGGACACGCGCGACTCATCACTTTAGATGCTGCTACGTCAGGTCACTCTCCTTTTCTCGATGTCCTTCAAATTAGCTTTGTAGGTCAGGTTTTCGTTGGTTGAACTCCACGTGGTGTTGTTGACATGACCACAGTTATATCACGTTGCTTTACACGCGACTTATCGCTTAAATTACAATTCTCAGTTAGCGGTTACTAAACATTACACAAATCGCTGTAGACGCACACATAAAAGCTTATTCGGTAAAATTATGAATAAGTTTAATATTAAATATGATGAGTTTTGCGAGGTGTCAAGTTAAAAGTGCAGCGTTCATGCATTATTATCATCAAGTTAAGTTTCTGGCTACCTATAACTTTACTAGTCTCCCACGTCTTACCATTCAGCAAAAGTATTTGTTTACAAGTCTATAGTTAACCGAGGTACTTATTCACTAACTCTTTAATCTTATCAACTACAATGGGTTCATGGAAGTGACCTGCTAGACGTAAATAAGTAGCAGACTGGCGACTCAGCAGACTTTCACTGTCTAAGCCTGAGCGTGCAACTAATTGTGTCAATATGATGATAGGGGACGATGAACCGGAACTTTCAAAGTAATTCGATAGCCACAAATATTTTGATATTGGAATTCTTTGAAAAGAAACGAGGTGGCACTTATAAAGTAGTTTAAGAATTTCAGGAATAATACTTATAATTGCGCAAACTTGCAAAATCTTATTCTGCTGAACAGATATTCCCATGTTAGATAAATATTTGACAAGCGGCCCCGCGATTCCGTTACCGCGAAAAGGGTGATGCTTATGTTTACTTATGCAAAATCTTGACGAGTACATTTTGCATTCGTCTTCCCGCATGTGTTTTATATTCGTTTACTTCGGTCGGTCGAGCTCGTAATCGCCGCCGTGTTTGCGAGGGGAAGTCTGCTGACTGAGCCCCACAAATATATGTCGTAAGATTTAATAGACATGTAATGGATATCTGGATGACGTTTTAAGGATTTGTGCAAACCGAATATGTCATTTCATTTCTGTGTAATTGGAATTTTATTTGCGGGATTTTTGGATCATGCCCTCGTCCTTTCAATTTCTTTTATAATAAAGTCGGCACAATGTGGGTATATTGTTATGGCTCTTATCGTTGTGACTATTGGACATATTGAGGTTTTTTATTGTGAAGGTGAATATTTGGCTGGCTTTCTTATATAGTATCTTATGAACTTCAACAATTTTTTGTCAACTTAACTACCCAAACAAAACAAGTTCACGGGAATTTACTTTACTAAAAGGTACAGCACCTGACACGTCTTGCTAAAACACCAAGTGACGGTATTAAATGTGCGAGGTGTGGCGTTAAAGCCGCAAGTGAAGCTCTTTTGAGTCCGTACGTGATTTAAGCATGATTTAAGTGAATTATGCCGCCCTTCAGTCGCGCCGGAGCCCTGCACTCTTTGGAGCCCTGTTTAACGCGTCGCGGGAGTCGCATCAAAGACACTGCCTTCCATCATGTTAAATAGTGTGGAACGAACTTTTATGGAGTAAGCGCTTTCATATATATGTATAGTGCACAATCAATTCATAGGTAAATCATTTACCTAAAGTTATGTATGTTTAGAAAGATTCTTAGTTTTATTTTTTGTTCTGAGTGATTAAGGTATAAAGTAAGATGATATGTTAAGGCGAATTACTGTTAATATACATCATTACGTCTTATTTTTGATATTATAACACAAAAACTTGTATCAAAAGTCCTGCCAATAACATTCATAGAATAACTTCTTTGTAGTCATATGTCCCAATCTTTAGAGTACAATTTATTTTAAGGGCAATATTCACAAAAGATCCGTTTCCACACAGCGTACTGCGGCATGGTTGGGCGCGCGATGGGCTCACGCCGTCGGCGCCGCAGGGTTCCACCGCAAACACGATTGTCGTCAAACGAACCGGCAGACCAAGCCTGCTGCACACCTGCCGACTATTTCCATACACCACCATGTTCTACTGCGAAAGTGCGAAAATACAAAGCTTTATTCACGCACACACTTGCATGACCCGTTGACTTCGTATCGCAAGTGGATTTCGTGGGAGTCCCCGCTGTTTCTTCGTAGAATTTGTTAAACAGATGTGTTTGTGTGCGTTTGTCTCTTCTTGTAGTTGTTAACACTAAAGTGTGGGGCCTAGATGCCTTAACTCCTTGATGTATGCAAATATGTTCACAAATGTTCAGATGACATTCAAGTAGGTGCCTTGAACCGGCGACGACTCTGCGGGAGATAGAAGTCAAGTGTTTTATAATTTTGGAGTGATTTCATTTTTCGTCTAGCATTTCGATGTAATATTAGTATTAGTAGTGGTACCTAGTGCATGCACGTCTTTTTGATAAGTAACTCGAAGCACATAGAAAACATATTGTTTAAAATAAAAATAAACTATTAGTTCTGTAAACAATACCTATTTATTTATGCAATATTTGCCTTCAGAACAAAATAGCAGACAAATATAAATTGCACATTTTATAGCAACTCTTGATAATTTTACCAAAAGCTATGCGTAGCAAAACTACGCTGCGTAGCACATGGCGTAGCACGTGATAACTAAAAACCCACAACTTTACAAAACTTCATAAATGATTATTCTATGTATAAACAAAGTTAGGTATAAAACATTTAATATCTATGTGAAACAATGTAACGTATTTACATATCGGCCGGCACGACCAGATCAAATTGCAAGCGACATCCTGTTCGCGGTACTGCCTGAGGAACCTTTCTAGGAAGCGTGACTAAGTTTCGAAACCAACTTAATATACCTCGTTATCGTAGCAGTATGTCAATAAAGATATTAGAATTGTTTGTTTTTATTTAGATCCAAATTTAATGAAAAAATTACTTAACGTCATGGGTATAATTGAATGCATGTTCAAGGAGAATAACTCGGTAGGTACGTCAGTAAAAGAGTCCATTTTAATGTAAAGTGCCTATTTTAAGACTGGTTCATTCTTTCAGATGAATGTACAGTTGATACACAGACACATGCTGTGCAAGTAATAACTTGCACATTTGACCAAATGAAGGTACCACTAAAGTGATAGCATTATAAAGTATGTATGGTTTCAGTCTGTTAGATCCAAATGAGAATATCCTACTACCTACCTATGCACTTACATTGAATAATCTAGTAAAGATTAATTTAATAAAGACAGGGAAAGGATTTTTTTTTGTTTGGCTAAAAGCTCTAAAACTACATCTGTATAAGTGAGAAAGATCCTAAATCTGTCTTATACAACTTAAGAATAAAGGGCAATGAATGGTGTTGTACCCGCTTTTAGTTCTAAGGTGCGGTTTTACAGCATTCAAATCTTCCTGTTTAGGAAGTGATAATAATCAAGAATTGGTCATTGACATTGAGAACCATAACTGGTGGTTATAAGGCGTTACTTTACACCCTTTTAATAACTTCTACTTTTCAACTAAAGCCATCATGACCGCCACACGTGTAGCCTTTTTATTGTCTACAAACATGCGTCCAATGCTGGGTCATTGTGATTTCCCTGACGTGACAATTTGTGCCGTCGTTCCGGAAGCGCGGCCTCTGCGTTGCGTAAGTGTGGCAGCACCGATTGACGTACGACTTTATTAATTCTAATTAATATATACACGTATTGTTATATTTTTAGCAATCAATCTTTGCCTTGATCACGCGTTTGCTGTGTGACTTTGTTAGAGAATGCAGCTTTAGTGTCCGCTTGCTTTGATTCTGTCTCTTTCACATCTTTAATTTCATCCTCTAAAGTTGGAAGAAAGTACAGGCTTAGACGCTGCAAGATTTATAATATAGCGTTTAGCGATGTACTTTCTATACTTATGGTGAGTTGCACCATTTATCTATACTCTACGATAACCAAACCATAACCAGTCGTGATTGCCTATTGGTCCAATCAAATCTGCCATTTGACAACTGAAAACGTTTCGGTTATCGATATAGGTAAATGGTGCAAGTCGTCGTTAGCCTTCGGAAGTAAAAACTTTTTTATACACATGATTCTTTCATTAGTAACTCATAAAACAACAAAGTAGAACAAGGATCGTCACACGGTGCGGATAAGGCACGGTGTCAGGTTCACACAAACACCAGTGTCGGCGCGATCTGGTTGCAAGGCTCAAGGTGATGGTTTCATAACATGGCAGACAGGAATCCTCCTACACATGTTACATTGTAATGTAAGCAAGCTTTATCGGAACGTATCCGGTGCAGTAAGGTAAGAATATACCTGCATTGTTGTGGAATGGAAGATAATATACGGAGTAAGTAGTCCCTATAACTAGGTATTCTTTAAGAAATACATAAATGAGAAAAGGCGTTTGCTTATTAGGTACACTGTTTCTGTATCTCACTGGCCCTAGAGCACTCTGCTGACAAACCGTCGAAGTTTTTTCAACCGAAGCTTCAGAGCTTCCATCTGATTTTTTTTCATAATTAGGTAGGTCTTCCTTGACATTGGTAATTTGGTACAGAGATGTAACATTGTAGTTGTTGGATTATATAAAGCAAAAACTAATACCCCTAACTTTCGATAACATTGTTCTTTGTTCTATCTGAACAATCTACTGTTTATTTAACTCTACACACACTGCGTCACGGGATCTTGTTAGACGGACGTATTGCTTCCAAGTACCATTTAAAGTATAGAATAAATATTTCAATATCAAATTAGTATATTATTTCTTTTAATCCCATACCTCCTATAGGTTATGGGCCCAGTGCGAAAAAGGACATTTAGTAGTGAGAACATTCAGTAGTGCGTAGTGACAGTAAAGTGCATAGTTGTAAATAAAAATAAAGTTGTGACAATGGAAAAAGTGAAAAGAAACATTAAGCCTTTTAATGGAGAAAAGTACAGTGTATGGAAATTTAGAATTCGTACACTGCTTTCAGAGTTAAACTTGCTCAGTGTTATTGACGAAGAAATTCCTGGAACGCGATCCGCTGAGTGGGAAAAGAATAATAAGGCAGCCAAAAGTATTATAGTCGAATATTTGGCGGACTCATATCTTAATTATATTAATGAAAATGGGACTGCTCAAGCAGTTTTTAAACATTTTGACGCGATCTATGAAAGGAAAAGTGTAGCAACTCAATTAGCGCTGAGAAAACAATTATTGGGATTAAAATTAAAAGCCGATATACCCTTGATCAAACACTTCTCAACATTTGACGATCTGCTGACAGAATTATCAGCTGCTGGAGCTAAATTAGAGGAAACGGACAAAGTAGCTCATTTATTACTTACTCTCCCGAATACATATGATGGCGTTATCACTGCAATTGAGACACTATCTGAAGAAAATATCACTCTCGGTTTTGTAAAAACTAGACTATTAGATCACGAAGTAAAATTAAAAAACGAGAGTCGTGATACCAGTTTAAAGATACTCCATGTTGAAGAAAAATATAATAAAAACAGATACAATCGCACAAAACAAAACTATTTGAAGAATACAACATTCAAGAAAACAAACAAACAAAAATTTGTGAAATGTCATTACTGTGGACGCAAAGGACACAAGAAACAGGATTGTTTCTATTTCAAAAGACAGACAAATATACAAAACAATGCCCCAGAAAGGACAAGACAAGTCCAAACTATTGCCCTGCAAGAGGGAACGACCTCGAATTCTTCTTTTTCAGGATTTGCGTTCATGACAAGCGCATACCATTATGAAAAAGACCACTCGACAATTAAATTCCTATTAGATTCAGGAGCGTCTGATCACATCACAAATAGAGATGATCTCTTCACATCGTTTGAATGTTTAAATCCTCCTTTAAAAATTTCAGTAGCTAAAAACAATACATTTATTTCAGCAACTAAAAGGGGAAACATAAATCTTATCAGTCAAACAGGAGTGCAAGGAATACTTACAAATGTATTGTTCTGTGCCGAAGTACCATATAATTTAATATCGGTATCAAAGATGCAGCAAGCAGGATTCACCATAATATTTGATGACAAAGGCACACAAATTACAAAGGAAGGTAAAATCATCATGAAAGGTAAGACATTGAATAATCTTATAGTTCTAGAGTTTAAAATACCAGTAATAAAAGGGGAATCCGCTTCCCAAGCATGTTATGTTAATGAAAATAAATATGAATTATGGCATCAACGCCTAGGACATATAAGTAAAACTAAATTCCTGCAGTTAAAATGTCATAATATGATTGATGACTTAGATGAAATAAATACCGTAACTCCAAATGATAAGTTGTGTGAAGCATGCATAAATGGGAAGCAGACTCGCCTGCCTTTTAATAAAGTTAAAGACAAAAGTTACATTAAACGCCCTCTGTTTATTGTGCATTCAGATGTTTGTGGTCCTATAACACCTCCAACAATAGATAACAGAAATTATTTTGTTTTATTTGTTGATGAATACACACATTATTGTGTGGTGTATATGTTAACTTACAAATCAGAAGTGTTTACAGCTTTTAAAGACTATGTCGCTAAAAGTGAGGCTAAATTCAATTTCAAAGTAGTAAATCTTTATAGTGATAACGGTGGTGAATACTTATCCACCGAAATGAAAAACTACTGTAGAGAAAGAGGCATAAGCTATCATTTAACAGTTCCTAGGACCCCACAGTTAAATGGTGTTGCAGAACGTATGGTTCGCACAATAACAGAAAAAGCTCGTGCTATGTTAAATGGCACTAAAGCATCAAAACGTTTTTGGGGAAATGCAGTTTTAACTGCAGTTTATTTAATAAATATTACGCCTACGAAAGCTTTAAGTCAATCAAAGACACCATACGAGATGTGGCATGATAGGAAACCAAGCGTTAAAAATCTCAGAGTTTTCGGTTCAACTGTATATGTTCATAATAAAACCAGTAAAAACAAATTTGACAATAGGTCGTGGAAAGGAATACTGGTAGGTTATGAACCCAATGGTTATAAAGTTTGGAATACAGAATTCGAAAAATATGAAACTGTAAGGGACGTTGTAATTGATGAGACTAATTTTATCGAATCTAGGCCTTCATTACGACCTGAACGGAGTAATAATACATATTCCCAAGACGAAACTGATAATGACTCCGTAACAAAATCAGTGTCTTATAAGTCTCATAGTTCTGGCCCTAAATCAGATAGCTCTCAATCTGATGAATGCAGTACAAGTAAAATTCGAAAAATCGGTAGTCATGAAATACCGAATGAACCTGAAAATGAATCTGAGAGTAGTTTGAAACACAAAAATCAGGATAAACCTGATGAATTTTTAAATTTACGAAGAAGTGAAAGACTGAAAACATGTTCGCGTAAATCATATAATGAAAATGACTATGATGTCTATAGTGCGTTATCCATCACAAGTAATATACCAAAATCATTAAATGAAATTAAATCTCTGAACGATAGGAATCAGTGGGAAAAAGCAGTCAGAGAAGAACTCAATTCTCTTAAGAAAAATAATACATGGACATTAGTACCAAAACCATTAAATAAAAATATTGTAGACTGTAAATGGATATTCACTATTAAAAATGACGTTTCAGGTCAACCTTCAAGATATAAGGCACGTCTTGTCGCTAGAGGTTTCAGTCAAGAATATCTTAGTGATTATAATGAAACATTTGCACCAGTTGCTAGAATAGCAAGCTTTAGATTCTTAATTAGCTACGCAAATCAATATAATTTACTGATTCATCATATGGATGTAAAAACAGCATTTCTAAATGGTACACTAAAGGAAGAAATCTACATGAAAGTTCCTGAAGGTGTAAAATGTAAAGATAATTACGTATGCAAATTAAACAAAGCTCTTTATGGCTTAAAACAATCAGCTAGATGTTGGTACGAAACATTTGAACAATGTCTCAAAGAAATAGGTTTTCAGAACTCCCCAGTAGATAGGTGTATATATATGAAAGGTAAAGGAGACATTTCTAAAAATATTTACGTAATCTTGTACGTCGATGATTTGGTTATAGCATGTGCAGATTTGCAAACAATGAATAATTTCAAAGCATATTTAATGACTAAATTCGAAATGACCGACTTACACGATATCAAATTATTTTTGGGCATTAAAATAGAGAGACACCATGATAAAATTACTTTAGACCAAAGTGCTTACATTAAAACCGTTTTGAATAAATTTAATATGAGTGATTGCAATCCTATAAACACACCGATGGAGCTTAAATTAAACTATGAAGCTCTTAACGCTGATAAGAAGTGTGACGCACCATGCCGTCACCTGATCGGTTGTTTAATGTACATTATGCTTTGTACGCGTCCGGACTTAAGTACATGCGTAAATATTTTAAGTCGGTACACAAATAAGAACAATAAAGAATTGTGGTTATGCTTAAAGCGAGTTTTAAGATATATCAAAGGCACAATTGATTTGAAGTTAACATATACAAGAAATAATTACAATAACATCCTAAGTGGATATGTCGACTCAGATTGGGGTGGCCACGATTGTAATGATAGGAAAAGCACTACTGGATATGTGTTTAAATTATTTGATCAAAATACAATTACATGGTGTACAAAGAGACAAACATCAGTAGCGGTCTCGTCTACTGAATCCGAATATATGGCTTTATATGAAGCTGTTAAAGAAGCATTATGGCTTAAGTCTCTAGCAGAAAGCATAAACTTAAAAATTAATAAGCCCATTATTTTATATGAAGATAATAACGGATGTATTAGCATAGCTAATAATCCAACAAGTCATAAAAGGTCCAAACACATAGATATAAAATATCATTTCTCTAGAGAACAAGTTGAGAAAAATGTAATAAAATTAAATTATATTTCCACAGGTAACCAGTTGGCAGACTTGTTGACAAAACCTTTACCAGTCGTGTCTTTTATAAGACTGAGAAAAGGATTGGGTATAGAATAAGTTTTAATTTAAGTACAATTTCATTATGAAATGGTCTGATCAGGTTTTTCTGGGTTTTCCCTGATCCTGTGCAGCAAATGTTGGACCATTATTGTACAGTTGTCCCAGACCTTACTTGGAAGTATAATATGTTACGTCGTATTTATAAGTTAGTATTCACTTTGTAATGTTGAATTGTAGACTAGATACTGTATAGTAAACTAACGAATGACTAAAAGTTAGGGATTAATTTTTGAGGGGGCGTGTTGGATTATATAAAGCAAAAACTAATACCCCTAACTTTCGATAACATTGTTCTTTGTTCTATCTGAACAATCTACTGTTTATTTAACTCTACACACACTGCGTCACGGGATCTTGTTAGACGGACGTATTGCTTCCAAGTACCATTTAAAGTATAGAATAAATATTTCAATATCAAATTAGTATATTATTTCTTTTAATCCCATACCTCCTATAGTAGTACCTACCCATATACGGGTTCCAGGGGATAATTAAGAACAATACTTTAAGCTCAAATTCTACACCTTAACATCTTCAGAACTTAATCAAATACCAGTACAATAACAGTTTTACATAAAACGGCTCTCTCAGTGAAAATGGTTAAACAAATCGAAATAGCTGAGTGATAAATGATCGCGAAACAAGTGTTCAATCAGCTTGTGGTCGAGCTAGGGCGGAGGGCACACCTACCGCGTAATCGCGCCGGGGCTCATTGAGCACGGCGGCACAAAACAATTGGGCCCTAATGACCCCGGGAACAAAACTATGCGTAACGATCGAATTAACGTTACCTAAAGGGTAATTTGATTGTTAGTAAGTCGTATTTAGTTGTACGATTGTGAGAGGAGGTAACTTCGACGTAGCGCTAGGATGTGAAGGATACTGCAAATGTTTTAGAATAAAGCAGTTTGTGTAGTCAGCAACCTACTAACACCCTAATAATATAAAATGCGAAAGTTTGTACGTATGTTTGATACACTTTCACGCTAAAATGCGATGAACTTTGATAAAACTTGTCTTTAACGCAGTATATCAGGATAACATAGGTACCTATAGGATAGGCTATTTATTATCCACGGGAATTAGTTTCCTCAAGACCTCGGGCGAACCCGCTACTGCAAGCTAGTATTCAGATACATAGGTAGGTATAGCTTATGTATCATGACGCAATGATAACAACAATAACTATATTTCTTTTGCCAAAACTGCGCGTTACGAACCGTTGCCTGTGCTATAAATAAAATTAATTAATTGATTGGATTACTATTACAGTGGCTCATATTACAATAAACAAAATCGGCTACGAGCGTATCGGGCCACGCTAGCGTAGGGTTGTGTATTTTCACGATTTTAGATTATTCTCTTACTTGAACACGTCGAGTCGGAAAAATCTAATGCGAAGTAGCCCAAAGCACAACGCAGAGACATCTGTAAGGAAAATTGGGTTACTAAATTATAAAAACTAGATGGCTTATGTACCTATGTTGGGCATTGGGTGGTAATTTTGGATTTCGTAAACCGATTCTAATAAACATGTTCAGGATTATAAAATACGTAGATAATGTTCAAAAAATTACAATTTATAAGCGGTGTAACTTTAGTTTCTACTCAGATAAAATTAATTACTTTTGCACATATAAAAATAAGCACATTCGTGTATTTATGTAAATACTTTTACATTCCTACAATAAAATATTGCGACATTTGCATATGTAAAGCTGAATTGATTACAAGGCAATATCGATTCGATTGTTATGTTTATATTGCTACGCTAAAAACTTTTTGTAATAATTGCAAAATTATAATTTTATTAATTAATTAGGTAAATATGTCGTGAGGTTGTTCACCCCAACAACAGTTAACTATAACTATTGCTGCCATCTCGAATTTCGCCAAACCCGGACAAACATTAAAAAAACCCGGACATTTGGCGTAAACCGCATTTTTCCCCGAACGAGTACGATTTTTTTTAAACAAAATAATACCTATTTTGTAATCAATTTACTATTAACATATACTTAAATTCAATGAGGTGCTTCCTTACATGAAAAGTGTCCGGGTTTTCCCCGGACACTTCTTGAAACCCCGCCCGGACGGACCCCGGACGGCCTCCAAACGAGGACAAATCCGGGGAAACCCGGACGGATGGCAGCCCTAACTATAACTAAACCTTCAGAGAAAATAGTTCTACATAAGCATATCCAATAATAAGTTCGATTCCTAATAAAATTATTAAGCAGACATTACAGAACCCATTTGATTATATTTATGTTCTGTATTTCAAAATAATGCAGATAGTTTTTGTTTATTAATTGCACAGAACAGATTAATATAGTTTTCTGTCTGACTAATTTCTGACAAACTCTTTGATGTATAGGAATCAACAGCAATAATGTTTCAATGTATTGCTTTCTCAAGATATGTATAAAATAGTTGGCTATAAAATTAGATATTTGTTTGAGACAATAGGCAAAAAACCTTTTACTCATACAAACATAAATCATTTTTTTTGTTATCTTCAATCATAACTATAAATAGGTAAGTCTTACATGTCTCTTCTCCGTAGAGGACGAGCGTTCAAGCGTTCAACTTCACAGATTCTATAGGATACCGGTACTAAATCTCAAATCAAATTGACGAATACCTACCAGTACTTCAGAAACTATGCTCTACATTATAATGTCCAACTAAAATCCCCATCTAATTAAGTTTATAACAATCTCCTAGCCGATAACAATAGCTACATAATTGATTGTTACGTGTGCCAACTAAGTACCCGAGATAGGTGACAGGCGTTGAGCCGCGACCGGTGGCTAATCCAATCACGTAATTGGACTTAGCTTTATTCAATGACCGGGTAATGAATACTACGCCTGGCTTCTATGGGATACTATATTTATGATACATTCAAATGTTTTCAGGGGTCACAGATATTTATTATAAGGTTTTTCTTTGTCAAGAAGACAAGCTGGTCAATATTCTGTGATTCATTAACAGTCTGATGTTATAAACTCTTTGGTTGTTATCTACCTTACGACCATCAAAGCTTTCATAAATCATTACAAGCAGTTTTCCTAACCACCACTAAAAATCGAATTCAAAAGGAAGAAAAAAGTTTCTCTGACAATACCTTAGGATTTCCATCTTATGTTGCATGACGTACGCAAGATTCACAGCGCTTTCACACCAGCGGATTTTCCGTTTGGTCATGAAATATCATGAAAAATCCGCCAGTGTGAAAAGGCTGTTATAGGAGCGATTATGAAAAGTCCAGAACATTAGCTTTGTCTAGTCTAACTGATCAGTGATTACTTATTAAGGATTGTACTTGATAAAAGCAGTCTGTTGATGATGAAATGTTTTTTATCCTGGAAATCGTTACTCTATCCATAAAATGTCAATTAAAATGCAAAATGGACGATAACAAAGTAAATTAGTTATATTAAAGGAATTAAGGTTGTTCCGTCATCCAGTGGCAGGAGGCGTTGATCATCGAGCTCGGGGCGGGGTCCCGCGACACTGACGACTCATTAGCACCGGGTCGTGTGCTGGGGCACATCACTCATCAGCCGAGACAGTCGTGACAACTTATCGAACTCCTTTCGGCTATTTGATTCTCATTCAGTCATTATCTTTGGTTCTTTTTAGGCCTTGTTGCTTATTTGCAGAAGAAGAAAATGATACTCTCCAGTGTACGTGGTGCTCTTCAGTTGTTTGTGATTTTATGCTAATGTTGGCACAATGCACATTCTGATATGCCTATAAGCTACAAATCTGTAAACATCCTTCGTAATTTGAAAAATAGGATACTTTCTATGATTGTATAGAAAACTTACACTATAACCTCAATCTGACTGAAAATTCAACGCAATTGTGTATTTAACTTTATCTATGGTATCAGCGCCACATTATATATATTTTGAAACTTACGAGTTTTCCATATAATGTTGCATACTTATTATAATTTATGACATGATAATTTAGGAGCCGTGTTACTAAAGGGTGAAGGGTGACGGTCCACGTAGTGTGCCCTACCTCTGACAGAGCTCAGTGACAGACCAATTGGCTTCGTTTGAGTCGCTGCCTCCTACTAAGTGTCAAGCAGCTAGTTATGATTTCAACGTCCGTAATAATTTATAACTTGATTACACGTTAAAATTAATACAAATTAAAAACTATGCAAGTTTCAATCAGAAAAATTATGATAACATAGTATTATTAGTGTAAGGAATATGCATGTAAACAGCACACTAAACTCCAACCAGTTAAATAAATCGTCTTGTTAGCAACATATTTAGAGAATAAAACTGTGATGATCCCAATCCATTACTAAATTATCTTACAAAGTAGCGCAATAAATATAGATATCTGTCTGTATTGATGCAGCGAGCGGAGACAATATTTACTGGGCTACTCCCCTGGTCCTGCCGAACGGAAACTTATAGTTTTCTTGAGGCGCCCGCCGAATAAAATACTGCTGGTCGGGACATAAATCAGATCGCGTCCGTGGTCGCAGCCGGCGCGGAGACGCCGCCCCCGACCTGACGCCCCGCTACATTTTAATAACAGGACTCCGCCATAAATGGTCACTGACAGATTTTATTTCAAACTCGTATATTATCTCTCCAGTCGCAAACGGACTTCTTTTATTAATATTTGTTCAGTTAGGTCCTCTTCGCTTTACCTGCTGACTTATTGAGAAACCATACATGGGCTGATTTTGTTACAATATGAGCCTGAAAACCTTCTGAAGTTCATGAAAACCTTAAAAGACTTCTGCCTTAAAACATTAATAGTTTTACAATATTTTTAACCTTCACAAATAAGTAGAAGTCAGAGTAAAACAATATTTCTATCATCTCGACGACTGATGTTACCTGAATAGGTGCTTACCTAATTGACAGAACAGTATCAAACACAAGTTGCTTAAAAATATTTAAAGACTGACCCTTAGTACCAAAATATTTAAAGACTGACCACCTTCACCGACACCTTCAGACAACATAGTCACGACACGACGCGACGCACAAATAAATTCTGTTAAGAAAATCCGGCGTCTCCTCGTACATAACATAGTTGGAGTTCTAAAATTATTAATATCGGAAATGGAAAGTTTCAATAAGTGTAGATATGTATCGGTGGTGGCGGGTGTTTTATGGGCAGTTTTAGTGCGCTGGCCGTCGCCAACAATAACGGTGACCGCAAGGGTGTCGCGGGGGTAAGTCACAGCTGTTTTTTACACGTTCTTATACAACCTTTACCTCAGGATGCAGGAACTGTGAAAATCGTTGGAGAGTTTCCTTGAATTGTTAGCCTAGGAGTTTTGTTTTGTATATGTTAGTAGTATTTAGTAGTCATCGTTTGGGCCTGTATTGTTTGAATGATTGAGGAGTAATGTTATGTATATTAGTTATAGATGAAATATGACTGTTATGCAATGCTAAATTAAAGTAAGAAGTAACTAAAGTATTTCAGATTATGGAAAAACTTATGTGCCTACACGTAAACCACCCATCATGTCGTGTCACCACTTTTCTATTTGTTGTATTTCTTGTGCCAGATGAAGGAGAAGTCGTGTCCATAGAATTTTTATTCCGAAGTGACCGTGGCCATTACAATAAAAATATTAAAAACCGCATAAGTAAGAGGCGGAGGTCGTCGGCAGTTCGGTGCAAATGTCGCCCCGGACACTTACATTATTCCTTAGTGGCCCAGGGCCGGCCAGCGCGGGGGGCCGCTCGGCCCCTGCACCTATTATCTCGATACTTTAGATAGTCACCGGGACATTCACGGTCTCCGATCGTTCTCACAAATGACCGGCCATTTGTCCAGATCCGATTAATCATGATTGTGTTTGTGTTGTACCAATACTATAAAAATATAATCCCTTCTTAATATGAGCAACTCAAACGGAAACTGATGAGATTCGAAGACGTTGAAAAGGATTGAATTTCATCAAAGGAAGTCATTATAAACGTATTTGGTCTGAAGGATTTTCTAGGAATTATATCGGACTGTTTGGTAGTTCTTGAAATTAATCTAACGGATTATTTCACTTCAATGGATATGAATCACATAGAAGACAAGCTCCGGATATTAGTGCAGTCATTGAAGCATTATTGCTACGATTTTTTTTACTGTGAACCGATTTGCATGAAATTTTGGAATTAGGTTCATCTTACCCTTAACTTCAAAAGTGAATATGATTTGAACTCCGCCACCCCCCCTGGGGGTGGTTGATACCCCTTCTTTGGGGTAAAAATTTTTTTTGCAAATTTACCTCGGATATCGATAGAAGACCTAATTTGAAGCTAAAGTTGTCTTTAAAGTTTAAAAAAAAATCCAATACTTTTCAAGTTATTGGCAATTGAAAATTCGCAATTTTTTCACGTTTTTCATCGGTTTTTTGCAAATATCTCCAAAAATATAGGTTTTATCGAAAATTTATCAAGAGCAAAATTGTAGCAGGTAAAACAACGAACAATTTGTTTTTTTATAAAAGGTCCTAAGTGCAATATTAAGCTAGATATTAAAGATCAAAGCCGTTTTTTATTTTGTCTGAAATTTAATCGACGTAGTTTATGCCATCTATTATTTTAGTAAGTTGATTAATTTACCAGTTTTATTATTTTCCGGTGACATATATACACATTACAATAGTTGTGACTCTTTATTATACTGCCTACTTTCACAGGTTAGAGCTTTCGGAGGTTAGACCGTATTTTTCAATGACTGCACTATATTGGTTGTCTGCAAAAACCTTACAAGGTAGCCACCATAGACTGACCGGCAGGTATCCTATAGTAGGGGTGGGGATTCAAAATTTAATTTATTACTGATGTAAAAGTATTGTACATGCAAAACTTGGGATCTCCGAGAAAAATAACCATGTTCCAATGCACATTACCAAGCGTACAGCAGTTATACAATTATGAAGAGACGTTTGAGAGGCACCTCTATAAAATTTTGGCAGGCTGTAATAATTTTAGTTTTACTGATTGGCATTTTGAAGTAAATACATAAATAATGCAGTCGATCATTGGATCTCCTCATTTTTAAAAGTCGGTTATAAAGACAATATAATAACTATGTACTTGTGTATAAAGGGTATTTACCAATAAATGCACGAGTATGCAACTGGAGACACATACAAACTGCTGACTGAGGAAATGTTGTCATTGCTACATGACACTTGGTTGACGATAAACAATGCAATTCACAGTATTGTTTTGTTGTAATGCTCTACCTGTACTTATGGACGGTTTATTATTTTATAACTTTATTAGAGTACCTATTAATTATACTTATCTTTATTTACACCTACTTATGCTACCAAGACTGCTTAAGAGCGAAACCTTTAGTACATTACAATCACGCCTAATCATCAAATCTAAATAGTCACAGAACTTCGAATTGCTATTATGTAGTTTGAAACTCTTCTATTACCCCCGATAATAAACTAACATGAAGTGCCTTGTACGTTTTGTTGTTTGTTTCATCAATACCATTGACTGGAAAAATAGAAGAAATGTATAAAATTCTTGAAAATGGATGATAAGAAAGGGTTTCTGTACTTCTGATTGAAATGCAAGCAATAAGTTTAGAGCGACAATCAATAGTGCGATAGTGCGATTGATGCGTGCAGGGGAGTCCGTTCCGCTCGGCTGTGTCTATCGAATGAGCCGATTGGGGATGCCGTTCTGCTCCATTATACCTCGCAATAATCCTCAGAGCAATGTACATTGGCTTGTACCATCGGCTTTACTTGAGATCGGATAAAAAGAAATATGATATTACGGTATTATGGTACGGACAAGGCTTCTGTCTGACTTACAAGATAAGGACTTGTTTTAGGTTTGGGTAGCCTGAAAAATAAGTCTGGGCTTAAAGGTAGGTTGAAAAAACAATAACTTATAAGCAGGTTGAATGTAAAATAACTCCTACTGTCGAAGCACTTGTAAAATAATGCTTTGCCGAAGGTATGAAAGAGCACAAAGAGTTTGCCACGTTTAAAATGACATTAACATCATACAGTAACGTGTTCCAGCAGTTGCTTGGAGCGCCTCTCTCACGGGCTGCGCTCCGCTGAACCCTGATCCTATCATAACGCAATCGCATATCGCCCACCTTTTTAGGACAACAAAGTTGTATGCGCAAACACCATATCAAATCTCCACCTTATACCGTTGACGTAAGAGTGAAAGTACACACATCGGAAAAACTTAGTACCTTGTCAAAGAAGCAGTAAAAATGTGCAGATATTTACGTTGATAGCGTTCCAGCAAAGAAGTGGAGTAGATACGTGAACTCGATCAGGGACCATAATAACCTAAAGCTCACGTTATTCCTTCGATAAATGTAACGTATGTATCCGCAGATTGAAAACAATCTTTTCGTGAGTTATTAGATTTTTGGATATTCATGGGGATCTTAGAATGTTATTAGAAGCTTAAGAAAGGAGTGCCGTAAACAGGATAGATTTTTAATAGCTTTAATTTTTAAGTGACATAATACTGCAGAAAATACTTAACTATAAAATAATAACGAAGATTTTTTTAAATTACAAATAATAAAAAAACATAAGGTAGCATTTGTTAGAGGCCGCAAAGTTTTAGCATTTTGTTTTGAATTGGATACTATCAACAAATTGATAAATAAGTAGTGGTAACGTTAAATGTTTCTGGACTGCATAAGAAGAACATTTTGGAAACGTATGTGGGTAGCCATTTGCTCAGTACAAGTGCCCGAATTAAGGAAAAAATATAAGGAAGTCCACAAAACCATAAAATATCCCCCTAAGCTTCCGCTCACCGATAATCCCTTTAGCGAGGGAAAAACTTCAAAAGTTTGTGCGGGCTTGTGGGGTCCTGAATTTTTGATCTCTATTAAATTGTTTCAAATCGTTTAACTTGTCGCGGCTCAATCAGTGCGCGCCGCGTGCCGTGGCGTGCGATGTCGCGCCGCACCGCGCCTCGCCGCGTCTCTGCTTCACGCTCGCTGCGCCGCATACTGATGCTGAGATTGCGTTCAGCTCACGCTTGACGCGTACGACGCTTGGTGTAACGCCTCCGTGTGTGCATTCGCCGTGACCAACTATAATTTTCCACTGTTGATAATTGGCTTCATAAGCAGTTATTCAATAGTTGTGTTAGAATTCAACCTGAAAATGATATAGTTACGCGGATAATGTCAAAAGAAACTCTGAAATTAAATATACCTAGTTGCCAAATACTGCAATGATTCATAAAAATAGTAAGATGCTGTGCAACAAATACAATTTATTAGAAACCAATTAATTACGTGAAAGCCAAGCTTTGTTTTTAGATGTGCACAATTATTATTTTATCTGTTATACAATATCGTATGACCATAAATCGTTGCTAGTAACGGTAGGTGGAGGGTCGGCGCATCACGGCAAAACTGATTTATTCACTGGTGATATTTTATAGCGCAGTTTGTTCCGGCCGTTATTGTATTAGGGCGGCTGTTTGTTACATCGCCTTTGCCCTCGCCCTCTGACATATAGTCTGACTTTTTCTTTTAAAGTCTTTAATTGTTTTCTTTTAAAACTTTTAGGCATAACTAAGAGCTTTTGTTTTAAGGTGAATTATATTAAGTTCAGAGATAAAACAAGTAAGTAGGTAGTAGATGTCTTATTAATTGCGATATTTTTTTCCGATGTGTCAGGTGTCACATAGTTACGAGTCTTCAAATTCCAAGCATGCTTATTAAGTTTTCTCTACCGAGTCTAAAAGACGAGTAACGGTGCACAGAAGTTAGTCGAAAAACACGCAGAACATAGTTTTTATGCAGTTCAGAGATTTTTGATAATGCAATAGTTTATACAGAAACTAACTTCTATTCATTATAATCGAATAAATACACATCTCTTTTGATTTGATCCGGCTACCCTTCTCATGAATTGACTCCCTTAAAATCGTTTTAAACTTCATAACTGGCGCTCAATAAAAAATAACGTTTCTGACTGTCCCCCAAATTTTTAAATTGCGTGAAATTAAATTTAGAATATACTCTTTATCCTTCCGGAGTCTGACAAATAGGCGAGAGGAGCGGCGGCGCGATTTAGCCATGCTGTAATTGGTTTTTTAATGCGGTACTCGCGAAGTACCGAAGTACCACCTTCCGCTTTATCAAGTGAATACATTATCAAATTGTTAGGCGGTCGACGCGTCCCCCGCGCCATGAATAAGAATCAAATGCGTTCGCGGTTCACACACCAGCCGACCGCAGCGGAGGGGTTGCAAATTAGTGATTCCGTTTTACCAATTCGCATTTTAACGGATGATAAATACAAATTAAACCATAATACTTATTGTTATAGCTTAAGGGAGTCAATACTTTTTTATCTTATATTTTTAAATACGGGTTTTTTTTTAATAGGGCTGTTCTTATAAAAAGACGTGTTCCAACGAAAAGTCACTTTAGTTGCATTATAAAAGTATGTCCTATGAAGAAGAATTATATCTTTTATGTTCTTGATTGTCAGGAAATAAAGTAAAATGTAATGTTTTATTATTCCACCGATGTTTCTTTTGTAACATATAAAACGACTACTACATTGAGTGATATCGACAGGGGTTCGACTGATAGTGCAGATGGAGGGCGCATTAAATTTGACAAGCGAAGATATTCAAAAGGCATGTATGGGCGTGTGCTTCCACTGCAAAATCTCGAACTGACAACCTTTGTTTGAAAGTATTTTACTAAAACAACAGACACTACTGTAAGGTATTGTACTAAAACTACACTAAACTCACTGTATGTCACTGTTGTTAGTTCTCCCGTTAAAATTCTGTCGAAGTATTAATTTATCGTGACGTCTCTCTGCTGAGAATGGACTCATGCTCTCTCTCGCGGGAAGATCGTCTCGTGAACCCGGTCACGTCCGACGTTCCGTCCGATCCGTCCTCTGACACTATGCCTATTGCAGAGAGCTCTGATAACGAGCCTATTGCCTGCCAACTAACATTCACCCTCATGAACTAACTTACATCATACTATCAAGTTAGCTGCACAAAGCCTATCAAAACTTTATTGAGAACCTATGTATTTGTTTCTAGTTAAACAATTCGAAATTTACTATCATTCTTAAAAAATAACATGTAAAAAGCGTGGCGGAACAGTTATCCCTCACATAAAGATGGCTAATACAGTTAGTATGGGAAATCTATGCGCACAACCGGGAGCTTGTCTTCGTGGTTAAGTGGCCCATTCGCGTGCAAACGAGCGCGCACTTTAAAAATAATAAAACCCCTTCAATATCTATGGTGCTGGGCTCTTTCAGGGAACGTGTACTGGTGTAACATCACTAGCTACTTTTGGGGGTTACTTTACAATGGATCTTTGAGTGTAACAATTTCCTGTTTTTATTATATTTTGGAAAAGTTATTTCAGCAAAATCATATGCGTTGCACAGTATCAGCCTGGCATCTGTGATTGTATTAGACTGGTTACACACGGAGCACCCGTTGTGTGCACAAGCGATCAACTGACCAAGGAGGTCGCGCAGTGTAAATACTGCCTAACTAACCGTCGTATCACACCTCCGTGGTAGTTTTAACGTGATTTCGAATGTTCTATTGGGTTTATTAAATAAATATTTGATTTGGTGAAGTTATACCTTTATGTAGTTATATTTTAGCTTTGAAAATTTGAAAAGAAGGTATACCTAATCAAGGTGGTCAAAAGCACCCCACCGAGGGGGTCCCCACGTTGTCGTCGTGGTGGGGCTTGCGTGCCTCAATGATCCTGAAGCTCTGCCGGTAGAGATACTCATGCCGGAAAGGTTCAGGGGAGAGGCCAGACAAAGAGGGACCCAGGGAGGGGCCGCTCCTGACCAGTCGACGCTAGTGGACATGGCAAGGATGCGGCCATACCCGCGGAGGTGCAGGCGCACTAAAGCGGTGGTCGTTTGCTCTTCGTACAACGAAGAGCAAACCTTTCGGCGGGTTTGCTGAGCCGGGTTGGCCGGACAGCAGACGGAGGCATGCATAATGCCGCCGCCGAGGGCTTGGCTTAATCGCCCGGCCCAGAGGAAGGACACCTCTTGATAAAAAACCACCCAATCCCAAGTTTCGGGAGCGCGGCGAGGGGATAAATGGCCGTGGGGGACACGGTCGTTAGCGCTCCCCCCTGTTGGGGCCAGCCGCCCCCAACAGTATGTAGGCTTGCCCCGGTATGAGGCCACTGCCGGGGTTGACGGTTACTTGCTCTCATACTCGTGGGACGTATATGGATTCACAAAACACACACAACAAAAAAGACGAAAAGGAGTGGGATGAGGACTCGGAATCCGAGTCCGTGTCCAGCGAGGGGGATGCGGGGGGTTTTAAGCTCCCCCGCAACAAGAAGGACCACCGGGCCGACGCCTTCCTCAAGAGGAGGAGGGAAGACCCCGGGTCCTCCTCTAGTGGTCGCGGGGCCTCGGCCAAAAAGGTCGCCAGGAGGCCCGTCAGCGAAGGGTCCGCTAGGGCTTCTGGGGGTGGCGGAGGAGCGGCTCATCGGAGCTCCTCCTCCGAGGAGGAGTCGGCCATCGGCTCCGACCGAGAGCGCAGGGCGGACTTCGAGAAGACGGTGGAGTCCGCCATCAGGCAGGTGGCCTTAAAAAGAAAAAAGGCCAGCAAGGACGGCGCCATTGAGGCCGCCACCGCCTCCATCACCGCCGCAGCGGTGAGCAACTTTGGCCGGGCTCCCGTGAGCGAGCTGGCCAAACTGCAGCAGGAGGTGGCCCGTCTGACGGCCGCCCTGCAGTCTCTCTTGGAGGAGAACAGGAGTCTCCGGGCGGACCTCGCCAAGATGCGCGAGCAGGAGGCGGAGCGCGGCGGGGCCAGGCAACAGGCGCAGACTGCGCCGGCTGAGAGCCAGATCCTGGCCCTAGTCCGTCAGGAGATGGCGGCCTTCCAGGCTCGCTTCTCAGTCCTGGAGGGCAGGGTTCTGCGCCCCCCCCTCGCGGCGTCGAAGCCCCCAGCGGCCCAAAGGGCCTCCTATGCGGCTGCGGTTGCAACGGCACCCCCACCCAGAAGGGGACCGCCAAGCAAGCCCCCTGTCGCGGCGCCGAACGGACCGACCAGGAGGGCGGCCGCTCAGCCAAAGCCCAAGACCGCAAAGGCGGCCCAGGCGCAGAGGCCCCCGGTGCCAACATCAGCACCAGTTCCATCGTCGGCACCAGTGGCGAAACGCCCTCCGAAGCCGACACCGTCAGCGGCCCCTACCTCTTCTGCCACTGAGCCTGAGTGGCAGGTGGTGGGGGAGAAGAAAGCTAAACGGAGGGCGGCCAAAGCGGCCAAAAAGAAGGCCCAGAAACGGCGGCGCAGGGAGCGAGCCGCCGCGGCGCAACTCCGCGCCCCCAAAACCGCGGCTGTGGTAGTCACACTACAGCCGGACGCGGTCAAAAGGGGTGTGTCGTACCGCGACGTGCTCGCCCAAGCAAAGGAGGCGGTGAACCTGCAGGAGCTAGGTATCACCTCCGGCCTCCGGCTCAGGGTGACCGCAACGGGCGCCCGAATGCTGGAGGTCCCAGGAGCGGCCAGTGGGCCCGCCGCAGACGCTCTAGCCGAGAGGCTCAGGGCGTCCATAAGTGCGGACGATGCCCGAGTCTCCAGGCCCCACAAGTGCGCGGATCTGCGCATCATGGGCCTGGACGACTCAGTTACTGCGGAGGAGGTGGTGGCCGCCGTCGCTAGGACGGGTGGGTGCTCTGCCGACGAAGTGAAGGCGGGCACCATACGTCCCGACTTCAGGGGCACGTGCACCATCACGGTGAGCTGCCCCGTGACGGCGGCCAAGCGCATCGTTGACGGCCAAAGATTGCTGGTTGGCTGGGTGTCGGCGCAGGTCAAGCTGCTTGACCCCCGACCGCTGAGGTGCTTCCGATGCCACGTCGGGCATCATGTGGGTGTCCGTTGCACCTCGGAGGTCGACCGCAGCGCCCTCTGCTTCCGCTGCGGTCAGCCCGGTCACAAGGCCGTGGCTTGTAGTGCCGCGCCGCACTGCACTGCATGCGCGGCTGCTGGCAAGCCGGCCGAACACCGGGCAGGGAGCAAGTCCTGTGCCCCACCCGCCAAGACCAAGGGTAAGGGCAAGGGCGGGCCGTCCGTCGCCGCCACCGCTACCACCTCCGCAGTGGCCACCACCGCAGCTCCTGCGGCCGCCGCCGCCTCCAACGCTGCCGCCGCTGTCGACGCCGTCGTCGCCACTGCTGCTGTCGCAGAGCCCGTCTCTGCGTCTCAAGAGGAGGAAGACGTGATGGAGTGCTAATCTGGCTCCACTACGCTTCCTCCAGGCGAACATCAACCACTGCGCCCGTGCCCAGGATCTGTTGCTCCAAAGCATGGCGCAGTGGTCGATCAACATCGCCGTGGTCGCTGAGCCGTACTTTGTCCTTCCCAGGGATGACTGGGTTAAGGACCTTAGCGGCTCAGTGACCATCATATCGTCGGCCGCCGCTGGTACTCCTTCCCTCGAAGGGGTGAAGAGTGGAAGGGGTTGCGTCGCAGCACGGTTCGGGGAGATAGTCGTCGTGGGGGTGTACTTCTCCCCGAGCCGAACTCTCGCCGAGTTCCACAACTCCCTCCTGGAGTTGTCCGTCGTCGTCGGAAGTTATTCCCTCCCCGTGATAGTGTTAGGGGACTTCAACGCCAAGAACTTGGCCAGGGGTTCCCGACGCACAGATGCACGGGGTAGGATGGTGGAGGACTGGGCGCTGGAAGCAGGCCTGGTCGTCCTCAATCGGGGTTCTGTCCCCACGTGTGTACGGATGCGGGGCGAGTCAGTGGTGGACATCTCGTTCGCCAGCCCCGCTCTGCTGCCGCGTGTCTTTGACTGGCGCGTGGAGGAGAGGGTGGAGACCTACTCCGATCACCGGTACATCCGGTTTGACGTCTCCGCCCAGAACCCTAGCGCGCCGGTCCTGCAGACCCCGAGTGGTCCACGTTGGGCGCTGAGGCACCTGGACCGGGAGCTTCTCCTGGAAGCCTCAGTCGTGCAGGCCTGGGTGTCATCACCGGACAGGCCCGCCGACATCAACGACGAGGCGGAGTGGTTCCGGGAGACCATGTCCGAGATTTGTGACGTGGCCATGCCCCGAGCCCCGCCAGGACGCGCCCGACGCCAGGTGTACTGGTGGTCTCGCGAGATCGCCGCCCTTCGAGAGGCGTGCGTCGCTGCGAGGCACCTGTACACTAGACACCGCAGGCTGCGCATCCGCCCTCCGGATGCAGAAGCCAGGGAAGCAGAGCTGTACGAGGGATACAGAGCTGCGAAGACCGCCCTCCAATTGGCCATCATCCAGGCCAAGGAGGTGGCCAATGCGGAGCTGCTGGGGTCTCTGGACAGGGACCCGTGGGGGCGCCCGTACAAAATGGTGCGGGGCAAGCTCCGCCCATGGGCCCCCCCACTGACCCAGAGTCTTCGGCCTCAGCTGGTGGAGGAGGTGGTGAGCGCTCTGTTCCCTTCGCGCGGGGAACACTCTCCCCCGCCCATGTCTCTGCAACCCGCGGTGTCAACGACGGACCACACATCCGACGACGACGATGTCCCCGAGGTGACTGGGGTGGACCTGAGAGTGGCGGTGGCTAGGCTGAAAGCCAAAAACACCGCCCCAGGGCCTGACGGCCTGCCTGGCAAGGCCTGGGTCCTGGCCCTTGAGGCTCTCGGGCCTCGACTTAGGGGGCTTCTCAGCGCATGCTTGGAGAGGGGCCAGTTCCCACTTCGTTGGAAGACAGGGAAACTGGTCCTCATACGGAAGCCGGGGCGCCCTGCGGACTCTCCGTCCGCATACCGGCCTATCGTGTTGCTCGACGAGGTGGGCAAGCTCTTTGAGCGAGTTGTCGCACACCGCCTCGTCGCGCACCTTAGGGGGATAGGGCCGGACCTTGCGGACCACCAGTTTGGTTTCCGCAAGGGGCGCTCAACGGTGGACGCCATCATGCGCGTGAGAGCTCTCACGACGGGGGATGCTGTGTCCCGGGGGGGGGGTCGTCTTGGCGGTGTCTCTTGACATCGCCAACGCCTTCAACACCCTTCCCTGGAGTTGCATTAGGGAGGCACTCCGGTATCACCGGGTGCCGACCTACCTTCGTCGCGTGGTCGAGGCCTATCTGTCGGATAGGTCCATCATCTACCCTGGTCACAACGGGGAATGGAACCGGCGAGAAATGTCGTGCGGTGTTCCGCAGGGGTCGGTACTGGGGCCGCTCTTGTGGAACATCGGCTACGACTGGGTGCTGCGCGCCGACCTCCCTAGCGGCGTCAGCGTGGTCTGCTACGCTGACGACACGCTGGTTCTGGCACAAGGGAGGTCGCACCAGGAGGCGGCCGACATAATGACGCGCGGGGTTGCGACAGTCATCGAGAGGATCCAGCTGCTGGGCCTGGAGGTGGCCTTGCACAAATCCGAGGCCATGTGCTTTCATGGGCTTCGGAACGCGCCACCTTCAGGCTCCCAGGTCACGGTGGGGGGGGTTATCATCGGCGTCGAGAGGGCGATGAAGTACCTAGGACTCGTCCTCGACGGCCGGTGGAACTTCGTCGAACATTTCCGACGTTTGGGCCCCAAACTGGAGAAGACAGGTGCTGCCTTCAAGCGGCTCCTGCCCAACCTGGGAGGCCCAAACGCCCCCTGCCGTAAACTCTACGCGGGAGTCTTGCGGTCCATGGCCCTTTACGGGGCCCCGGTATGGGCACGTTCGGTACGGCCGCGGGCTGTACACTACCTGAACGTGCCCCAAAGGGTGATAGCCATTAGGCTAATCCGGGGGTACCGCACGATTTCCCGCGAAGCAGCTGGCCTACTTGCTGGACTGCCACCGTGGGATCTGGAGGCGAGGGTCTTCTTGCGCCTGTACGACTGGCGCGAGGAGGCTCAGCGCCGGGGAGAAACCCCGTTGCAGCGGCAAGTTGTCGCGCAGCGGGCGGAGCTCCGGCGCGATCTCATGGTGGCCTGGAGGGAGCGACTGTCGCAACCCAGTGCAGGGCACGCCACCATCGTGGCGGTAAGTCCCCTCTTTGAGGAGTGGCTCGGGAGGAGTCACGGCGCCCTCACGTACCGCATGACGCAGGTCCTCACCGGACACGGTTGTTTCGGGAGGTACCTGCACCGCATCGGTCGTGAGGAGGCGCCCGGGTGTCACCATTGTGCGGACAGCCCCGAGGACACGGTGGACCACACAGTCCAGGTGTGCCCCGCATGGGAGGGGCACACCTGATAATGCATGATAATTGTTAACAAAAGTTCCTGTGGCGGCCATTTTTGCTCTGATTCCACGTGAGAATTCCAGGAGTTTCAAACTGGTAACAAACTCTCGAAAATATATTTTACATGTTAAGTACAACTTTAGCTTCCCGCTTACATTAAAAAAAAAACATTGATGTGTCTACGCTTTTCCTCTTATTGTAAGGTACAAGAGAGAGAAGAGTAAAGACATAAAGATACGTACTTTTAATAGAAAATAGGAACAGCTTTTATTCGTCATATTCATCCATAGCAACCACCGGTGCCGGTGAAGACACCACATTGCCATCATCCTCAGTCTTGGGAACATTCTCAGGAGTCGAGTTTATCATATCTAACAGATCCACCTTCTGCATCGTGACCCTCACCAGGTCCTTCAATATCTTCCTAATATCATGATCCTGCGCGATCAAGCTTTTAATCTTCTCTTTAGTGAACCCTGACATATCTCTTCTGGTTGGCAATGAATCTGGTAGTTTGCCGGGCGGGAACTTCATTTTCTTTTTTCTGCGTATTATTTGTGGTTGTACTGCTCCCATTCCTGGCTGGTGAGGCTGCGGCATGGATGGCATTGGCTGCATGGGTTGGTAGCCGTTCATTGGCTCCATCTGCCTGCTGCCGTATGAAGGCTGGTTGCCCCCGCACTCGTTGCCGCAGGTGAGGGCACAACACATCTTGGGGAAGGGGCACTCGGGCTGCCTCGGAGGAGGAGGAGGGGGTGGAGGATCGTACCTGAGCTGTACGTGCTCCGTCGTTGTAGTCTCCGGCTTACCCTGACGCTGGCAATCTTTGTAATACAGCAAGTTCTCTATACTGTCCTCATCTGAGGACGATGCTTTGTATTTCCTCGACTTTGATTTCGATTTTGTGAATGCTTGTGGTAGATATAATGCTAGGACTAACTGAAACAAAATGAATGAGGTTTATTTCGGACCCGCATCAGATGATCCAATCTCATGCTGCTTATTTGTTTATATATTCAATGTATTCGTTTGAAAACATTACATGCACATGGTCCATTTCAGACTTTTTATTAATTTATAAGTTCATAGTTTGTCGAAAAATAATTACTTCTACAACTGAGCCTATACCTTAGTTATAGCTATAGGTAGGGACTAGGGACACAGCTATGATTATTCTAACTATGTCCGCAATTAATAAAACAGAGATAGGTCCCAGCCACCGTAGACGTGGGTCTGTGGGCGGTGAGTTCGGGTGGCTCATCGTCCCTCTGTCTTTTTAGACGACAGACCCGTGTCGACGGCGCGCGTTGTTCCACGCGCTCCTCACAGCAACCCCAGCGGGGCCCAGCAGGGCCAAGGCCTGCTGGGGCTGCGGGTTGTTCGAAAGAGATACCGCGGCCCTGGTACATAAAAGGCCTATGACGGAACACGACGATTTTAGTCAGTAAGAGTCTGACACTCCCTCACCGCTGCTAACCCACAGCGGGAGGGGTCATTTGATGATTTTACGTCGATAAAAAAAAAAAAAAAAAAAAAAAGGTGGTCAAAAGCACAACTTTGGCTTTTGGCCAAACTAAAGTTTTAAAACCAAAAAAACCTTATAATCCAAAAATAGTTACAATTCATATAAAATATAGAGACAATACCATATTAATCACGCAAATAAAAAATAGAAGACATGGAACTTGAATAAAGTTCTTTATACCGGCAAGCAAATGTACCTGTTTAAAAGACACGAATATAAAATAGAACGTTCAAACCTTGTTACAGAAGAAACAGACCCGTATTTCCCTTATTCGTTCATGTGACGCGGCACCTCTATCTAGTTAGAGCGGTGCACACGGGAAAAATGAAATATAGAGGCAATCCAAATAGATTGTTATCTACCCGCGTGTTTACCGGTGACGCCGAGCACGTTCGCGCTAACAAGCGACCCTCGCGCCTTAAAACACGAACAGCGGTGACAGACTCCCTCAGCACAGTCCCTAACTGCACGACGCCGACGCAATTTGACAGCAGTGCTCGTGACAGGTGGACGCTCTTATTCTCTCACGCTTTTATTCTACCCTACTAACACAATAAAACTATTTGTTGACCACCGCGAAATAGGTGTCTCTAAAAAATCTTCGCAAATAATGATCTCCTTCACGTACTACCCTTGCAAACGCTCTGTAAGCCATCAATTAAAATACTCATAAAACATTTCTATCAACAACCATAAAAATTAATGTCGCCGATAGCACGCACCTCCTCGGTATTAATTCGTCGACCGTAGCTAAAACTATAAACGTCGGTTAATCCCATGTATCATAGCAGGGTGGTCATTGATTTGCTGCTATCGGATGGTCCCGGTGACTTATTGTCGGTCCCCTCGCGTCTCGCGCCCATTACCTCCGTGACCAACCTCCGTGGACGAATCAAGTCCTCTAATAACTGCACCTTTGATACACCTCGTCTTTCCCTAACGTCTCACTATTCGTTTTGTGACTAATTGAGCGTAGGCGTGGTAGATTTCAGTTTATTGCCGGTACTTTATCACTAGCTACAGCAATGTGGGTTCGCTTTTCTATAAGGAATGCAAATAGACTGGATGTAAAATTCAATTATTATATTGTTGCAAACCTGTAGGTAGACAAAGCGCGATAAGAGAATTACAATTCATCATTAGCATAATCCGGCGCGGGCGCAAAACAGATAGCGGTAAGGTGCTTAGGTAAATTAACTAAGCGCGTCTACGACGCCGCTACGCTCGTAGCGCGTAGTCGTCGCTCGTAGCCTGGAGCTTTATCAGCTTTATTGACGCGTCACTTTAATATTTTCACTCAATTTGGTTGGATGATAATAATTAAGTTCTTTTTAAGTGACTAAATTGTAAAGTATTAATGTAATGTTGAAGGTCGTGAACTCGTGAATAAACATAATATTTTATATTTTGGAATTCGTTGTTGTATGTTACTAAACAAAAGTTGTCATCAATATTCTGTAGTGTTATCTGTGCTGAAATACATGCGTCAGTAAAGGTGGGCGTGTGCAGTTGTGATTGGATTAGGTTGGTGGTGTGTTGACGAGCCCCGCGGGACCGGTGCTACGACCCACGGCCCACGGCGATGCACTGACACCTCGCCACGTTTAATACCACTGTCCAACTCAATACATATAAAACTCACTACTGAAGGTCATTCACTCGTAGCTCATAAAACTTAACGAAATTGCCGTTTTTTTATTATTCTTTACAGATGATGTCCGTCATAAAGCATACTACTACGTTCGGGTTTTAGTACTGTATCGTAGAGAATGTCATTTAGCGTTAGTGTTGTAAGATGTGCAAGGGATTTGTAGCTATTTAAGAAAATTATTAGGTGCAATTACGCAGCTTGTTGTGCGTGATTGGAATGCTTGCTGGGCAGGGGACTTGCGAGGGTCCGACGACAAATTCTTACAAATTAATACATCTATCCGGGAGCCTCGCGACCGCGATACGTGCGGAATACTTTATTATCCCATCTGAACAATTCTCCTGGGACACAGAATTAACGATAAGTAAGTGCTACTGGACAGTTAAGTGACAGATTTAAGAAAATATCAAATGGATCAGTATATTGTATATCTTTAAAGTAAAGAAAATATGTACAGATTCAACAGACAGTAGAGTCACGGTTACAAAATAGTTAAGATATTTTGTCTATGAGATAGAAAATGTTGGCTTCTTGCAGATGGGGCAAGGCCAAATATTGAGATATCCTTGAACAAGATGAGCAGAGGCATTTCGCCGGGTGACAGGGCGCGGACTAAAAAATGAAGACGACATAACAATTGCATATAAGTGTGTTGTAGCAGACAATGCCGCAACATCGCGGGGAATTCTATTTCTAATCTGTGAGTATAATCTGCAACGTCAGCGCGACAGTGCAATATGCGTCGCCCGCCGCCCGCCGCCTTCACACTCGTTGTTTCGAGAGCAATCGAGGCGCCAATAAAAAAGGCGATCGTCGCCCCGAGCCCGGGCACCGACTTATTTACAGAACACCCTGCCGACGCTATTTATTTTATTGACTGCCATTTGCCCTGACTTTTATCGCTGCCCACTTCCCGGATAAAACAACAGCATCAGGTAAAGATTGTCCAGCAGTAACTGCCTCCGTGATACGGGGTCGTCGCAGTAATCATGATAACTTTACTCGAACCAATTCTAATAAAGACAGTTCACATTTGTACAACGATTCCGCTATAAATTCGTTGCTATTGTAATGGTAAACATAAATGCATTTTTTATTTATTTTTTCGAAGGAGAATAATGGGGTTTACGCTGTTTTTAAACCTCCTTTTTTATAAATGACCTTTAATTTATTTTTGTAATCCAATTCAAACTCAATCATTTCGAAAACCTATTTTATTTTAATAGCCCTTCGAAAAAATATAATAAGTTGGTAGCTACGGTGTGCAAAAAATCATATCAAACTGACCTATACACTATAACACAAGGCATAAAATAATAAAACATAAAAGAACAATAAAATTCACTTACAAATGTTAGGTAATTTGTTTTATTGCCGGTTGCCGTGTAGAGGCGCGCGAGACCGCGGGGCCGGCCGGTGCGGCAAGGGGTGACTGCCATTTTCCACACATCATTGCATCGGGCCGCAGATTTATTTGCATGCGGGCCGCTGACCAGGATCCATTACAGCCATTATCATGCTATCTGATCAACCGGCACGAGAGTTATGGCGCCCTTGTTTTTCTTAACTACATGAAAAATGCCAACAAAGGAAAAGCTGAATATTTAGGATACAGGACAGAGGGAATTGGTAATAGGACGGGTTATAGCTTCCGGTATATTTCTTTTATTCGGGGTTGAACAGATTTTGAAAAAATATTGCTTCTTGCTTAGGGTAAATAAATACCTACAATTACAATAATAGAGTTCGTTACTAAAACAATCCAATCCATCTCAAGCGAAGTAATGAGTGCACTTATCTAATACAGATTAGCTAACGTATCAAAGTCTCGTAAGGGAAGTTGTGCGAACTTCTCAAAGTTAACATAAGTCGAGGAAAACTCGGAAGGGCGGGAGGCTATTTGCTGCGTTTCATTCAGATTTATGCCACGCGTCCACTGCTTGCTCAATACAGATAATGAACGGGGCGGAAACTATAAATCTACAAAAGTTGCGTAATGGCGAAGAATCGGGAAAGTAAAATAAACATAATAAAGTGTTTAAGCTGGTTAGTTTAGTCGTCGAAGTTCACCCGTAACGGGCCGGTCTTCCGCGTGCCATTTGAACCTGCTTAGTGAGGTTTCCGCTTAAGCGTATTAATCTGAAATTAGGTCGCAGTTAACACCGTCATGTTAAGTATGTAAGGGTCAGTGTTCCCTCCTACTAATATTGTGTTGAACTGAATAATGAAGCGTTTTGTTTTCACGTGTTTACTTACTTAGAAAGTATTATAAGCGGTGAATATTATGACACCAAGTTCTTGACCCATACTTTAAATTAGTAGGTAAACAACTAAAATTGTAACAGGATTCATTAAAATCCTTCTAGCCGTTGAACCATGAGGATCAAATCCAAAAAGTCATATAAGTAGGATTAAAAATTAAGAAATTCACTCATACCTATTATTAAAAAATGCTTTTGTTTCCTTTGTAGCATGTATGGCAGACACTAGACACAGACAGATTGTTCTGTTAGTTGTCTATTCCGTATATCGTCGTATTTATATCTCGCAATAGTGATTATGCAAGCGGGTCACAATAGTATAGTGCAGATTTGTTTGACCGCGAGGGGGGACATTTTATTTTACTGAGCGCTTTATTGGTTCCATATCAATGGCCTAGTGTGGATTTGTTTCTACTTATTTGCGGTTAGCTCTTGTCGATGTTTACTTTGTAATATTAATGGTACCTGCTGTTGTAACTTTTAAATTACATTTTAACAATTAGTTCGTTTATTAGTACCGACAGTATTGGTCTTGAGATTTTAGCACAAATATCAGATGTTTTGAAACTTGATAGGTATGACCTCTTTGCACTTAATGATTTCTTAAGGATGCTGAAATCGGCATAAAGATAATAACAGTTTCGTGTATTTCAAATATTTTTTTGCTGAAATATACCGAGTTGCCACTAATTAAAAAAAAACAAAAAACAACATTCATCGATATATCGAGTTTCACTACATCACTAGCGGTCATAGCTTCGTGGGATGGACGCGACAAATCAAGCCGCGAGCTGCAATGGGGCGGCTCCGCATCGACAGCGCTGATTTATAGCGGAGCCGCGTTATCGCACCCGCGTCTCGCGCCTACTGTGCAGCTATACTATGCTACGAGGCTGCTACGGGAGAGCTACGCATTAGAAAATATGTACTACGTGAAAATGTGTCTACGAATTTGGTATGACATAAAAAAAATAAAAAGCTTGAAACAATCTACCAAAAAATATATTCTATTTCAAACGTCCACACTAACTATTAACTAACTTACACTTACAAGTAAATACATATACATAATTGGGCTCATAAACAAAGACTTCCTTGAGAGTCCTTAATGAAAAACAAGTAAGAATTCGCTGCAGGGAATATCGAACTGAACCTGGGGAAAATATCCACTGGATTCGATCCGATAGCTTGCTATGTAGGTAATTTAGTATAATGAGAATTTAAATAGCAGCTGCACCTTATCTGAACCAAACCCAACATTTACGAGACTTTTCACAAATGTTTTAAAATCCAAGCGGTCACGCGTAACATTAAATTTAACTCGTATTTGTAGAGGACGTTTAATCGCTTGTTAACGGTCGGTGACCGTGGTAAATCTCTGGTAATCCGGTGCAGAACAAATATAGTTGAGAGGCAGATAAGGTGCGTCCGGCGTGCGGACGGCTCGGACGCGGTCGCTAATGTGCCATTTGTATGATGATGTGGCCCGCGGCCCAAGTCCTCCCCACGGTGTCCTCACGACGTCGTGTGGAAGTGACGCTGCTTCAAGTAATGGGCTTGCAGCTTTACGACTGTCGTAAATAGGTATCTGAAGCTACATGTCTACCAGACTTCAAAACAGTTAGTATACACATATTAAAATGTTTAGTTTTCTAAACCTTCAAAAAAATAACGAAATCACCAACAGCGTTATCTACCACGTGACTCCTATGTGAAAACACTACACACATCTCATGCCTTAGACTTTCTTCTTTCTGTCTGTTCGACGATTCTTGTTCGTACTAATTTCATGAACCTAGGCCAGAAGAGTAGAAAAAAGATACTAATAAACATCTTAGATTCGTTGTGAGTCTATTTTTTAATTTTGGTGCTGGAAAATAGTCAAGGAAAAGAAAAACCTACACAGCGCAACATACCAGGCAGTGTGGACGTGTATCTAAAAGCGGGCGCCAGTGTAAACAGCGGCGACAATATTTGCTTTTTCTGCTAAAAAAATGACCGGCGGAGGTCAGTTAATTTACATAGTAAACGTGCGCTTAGAATGGACCGTCACGCGCGGTCAGTCGCTCACAAGACCGGCTATCAAGGACAGGGCGGTGGACCGCGCCGCTTATAATTTACAACCTTTTAATTTTGGACTTTATAGAACACTTTTAATATGATCTTTTTGTTTACGAAAAGGGCACACATTTTTTGTTTATCCATATGAACAAAAATATCAAGATCACACATTTTTATATCTGTACTCATACCGAATTTGAAAATCTTTTTTTTTGTCCATGGGCTGTTTTGCAGAGGCGGAAAATTTTGGGAAATTCTAAGCAGTATTTTTAATCAGACTGTTTTCATTGGACAATTTTGTACGAAACGTGCAAGGCTTCAGAGAATAAATGTCTAATCCAATCTCCTGGACTTGCGTTTTCCGTTATTTTATTTTTTCTTAAAACTTCAGGTGGAGTAGGATTGGAGATGGAGACACCTATTATAGAAAAAAAGACAATTAACTTAGCTGTTGTAAACATCGACCTTAAAAAGCCTATCGATAAGTTCGTACCATAATAAGCAAGCTAGATTTATGACCACGTTTTTAAACATAAGATAGAATGCTTGCCAGGTATACTGATCGTGATGCACTCTGTACGGCTCATAATGATGTCGGATGGCGATAATTTAATTTAGCCTTGATGGTGTAGCGGATGAGTCGGCGTTAAGAGTGCGTCATTAGCGGTTATCACTTCATTCCGGATGAAAAAACTTCAACAGCCCTCGGCGTCTCTCACGTGCGCTTATGATTTATTAATTTTCACCTTCATAAATATGGTGCACGCCTGTATAATGAGTCGACAATATACAAATTATTTGCAACCAGTGAATAGAATTTTGTACCACACTCAAGTGTTAGGAAAATACGTTCCTGACTTTTCTTTCAAGATTTTATATCGTAAGTAAGTAGGTACCTAAATAGGACCTTAAATGAATGCCATGGATATTGTCGCAGCTGGTAGAGAAGTTGATTTTTAATTTATTGATGCTTTGCGTTTTGTCAACCAAGACGAAAAATCAATCAAGTTTAATCACGTACCTATCTGCGGTCAAATAATAATTAATAGGTCACCGACACCTCTAGTGATTTACATATTTATATGAAAAACCCAATGAACATTAAGTTAGTACCTTCCTAATTTACATAGTGAATGAACACAGTACATAGTAAATGAGCAGCTAAGATTCATATTTTGGATTTTTTATTTCAATATTTTATGAATAAATTCTGTAGAGTTAAAAATTGTTTAGAACTAGCTACACTGTTTACTTAGGTATGTCTTTACGTGAGTAATCCGAGGTATTGTCTACCTACGCGTTAGGTCTAATCAAAAATACTTACCTACCTACTAGGTATGCCAGAATTTTTGAATTTATTTATATATTTGTCTACCCAATTGTTTGCTGTAGATTTATCTCACTGTCGAAATGGATGGTATCCTGTAAGTTCCTTGACAATGATGGAGGAGACTAGAACGTACTTACATACCTACGCATTGAAAAGGTCTATCTAAAAGATTTTATTTCTATAATCGACAATATTTTTGTAATATCTATTTCACTTGTATAGGCAGCAGGAAGTATGAATGGAACATCAACATGTAGCTGTAGTAGGACGCAAGCCGAGAGGATTGCGGAGTCAGCAGCACGCGCGATCGATAGGCACGCATCTCCGCCTGCTTATTCCATAGCTTTTTGTTCTGGAAGCTTTAGATTGGGAATGTACATAAATAATTACTTGTTTGAATATTTAAAATTAGTGGTTTCTTTGATACTTATCAGAATGAAGAAAGAGTTAAATTTAAAAGTAGGTAGATACCACGAAGTTCATTCACAATATACAAGTATATGTATATTCAAGCGTAGAAGTTAACCAGTCAGTTAGCCTGTATGTTGAATGTAAAAGATCATCATCTTCCTGCCCTGTTCCCAAGCCGTTGAATGTAAATAGATAGGTACCTAACAGTAAATTACTACATCTACATGCATACATCACTAGAGGTGTATTGTTACATATGCTTATTCTTATCTACCTTTAATAAACTCTTCAAAGTCTTAAACTAATCGAGCGAAATTTTTATACAAGATTACTACGAATTACCTATTCTCTTGATCAAGATTTTTATCCTACATGATATTGATATGAGAACTGCGAACCATGCCAACGGATTAAGGACTACTGCGGAACCCTGCACTGTGTACGGCCCGATACCCACTTGGCTGGTTTGTCGGGTAGTGTTTCTGGCAACACTAAGTTAAATAATCCGAAACAAGTGCAGCACTAACAATTTTTAGGATCTACTATATTTTCATAATAACATTGATTGCTTCATAGGTCTTACACAAAATGAGCCTGGTCTCTCTTGTCAGTAAATGTTGGATTCATGCAAATATTTTGAATTAATTATGTAAATGTATGCATAGAAGTAAAAAGTAATGACTGCATTTTGAAGTATTTTTTATCAACATAATAGAGCCCTTCTTCCATTTTTTAATCGATAGAGTTCTTCACATTTTTATTTTTAATGTTTTGCTTTACCTTATCTTAACTGGCAACATTGTTTCGACTACGTCAAATGTCAAAATACTGTGATGGATCTGTGAATTGTTTGTTTGTAAGAAAAACTCGTTAGAAAGTATTTCCCAGCCACTAAAAACACTGATTAAATGCAAATATCATTTAAGCCCTATATCTTTATTTATCCATATCAAAAGTTTTTCATGCCTTTGTGGCATTATTCATCTAAGTGGTTAGCCTTGAAGTAGATGTCACCTATTAACTTATATGAGTGTTGTTTATTCTACATTTTAGCTATATTAGTCGCAAATTCACGATTATATGGCTTTGATATTTGACTTATGTCTTACGACGATCCGGAAGAGGCATGTTTTATCTAAGTGTACGGGAGAAAGGTGCTGGTTTAGTCGTAATCAGCTGGATTTGTCTGGCTGTACTGTGCGCCGCATCCACAGCGCCTTGTGACAAGACTCGCAGGGTGTTCACAGACCAGAGCGGGATTATCACCGATGGACCAACTAACTCTAACTACACACAAGTCAGTTTCATGTCCTACAAATGTTTGACACACTAGTGAGTGAAGTGCTAATGAAACATCTTGTTTTAGGACTCTCATTGTGAGTGGCTCATCAAGGCAGCGAATAAGAGCCAGTACATTACGTTGAGCTTTATTCGCATGGGTACAGAATGTTCCTATGACTATGTTTTTGTGTATGACGGTGACTCCTTTGATGCACCATTACTGGGAAGTTTCAGTGGAAAGACAGAACCACAGAATGTTACCGCTTCTAGTGGATTTGTAAGTACAATATTACTAAAGCCAGTGTTTTAACTAGAATTAGTCTTTAAGACCTTGTAAATAGATTGCTTGTTTTAATAATTTTCTCAGAATTTAGTAGTGACATTGTAAAAATGTTAAAGTGCTAATTAGTACACAATAACCATTGAATAATCATAACTTGGTTGTTACAGATGTTAATTTTGCTGTATAGTGACACAAACTATGTGCTGGATGGGTTCCGAGCAACGTATGCTATTCACAACTGTCCTAACAACTGCACAGGGAGGGGGCTGTGCGTGTCCAACAAATGTTTCTGTGTGGGCAACTGGGGAGGCCCTGACTGCAGTGTAGAATTGTGTCCCAATCTCTGCTCAAATAATGGACACTGTAAGGGAGATAGATGTGCATGCAAAAAAGGGTAAGGCTGTCAGTGTACACTATGTAACAATTATTTGATGGTCTACAATAATAATAAAATTTAAATTGACCTTTTATATCAAATTACGGTTAGTTGTTGTGCTATTGAGAGTACTAAGAAGTCAGTTTAGATGTCATATGTATCTACACCTACAGGTATTATGTTTGTAATGTTATGGACATGAAATAAATATAAACATTTCTATCCATTGTTAAGGCCTTTGTTGTTCTAAACATAGATAAATCTATTTTAATGACTGTAAGCTATAAATTGCAAAGGATTTATTACAAATAAATTTCCTCACAATTTTTCCTTCCTTGCTCTTGCAAATATCTTTCAAATTAATTTATTGGTTTATAAAAACTAGCGATTAACTTGATCATTTATTGAATATTATCCTTATTTAATCTTCTGTGAAAATAGTAATAAAACTAAGGAGGACATTATCCACTAACAGCCTATTAGAGACTAATTTACTAATGGATTAAATAGTATTTAATTAACATTATGTGTAGGTATTCTGGTGAATCATGTTCCTTGAAGAAGAATGACAAGGAAGGTAATAGTTGGCACTGGCTGTCTCATACGGAGAGCGGGATGACCAAAAGAGCGGCTCATACAGCCGTATATGTCAATCATACTGACTCTCTCTATGTATTCGGAGGATATGATCTGAACAAAGTGCTGGGATTATTAGAAGTTTACAGGTCTGTATTATTTATATTAGTTATTAATATATTGAAAATATGTAATTCTGGTGCTAATATTGAAAACTGTATTATTTATTTCATTTACATCATAATATAAGAGTGATTATTGTTTCTTGTCCATTTGTCACAATTTGATGGTTAAACCACTCAACTAAGTTTGATGAACATAATGAGGAATGGAAAAAAGGTTGCTGGCTGATCATTATACTAATTGTAACACGAAAGGTCAATATAATGGTATAATTTTTTAATGACTGCTAATCATTTTGTGTGTGTATGCTTTATAACATGAGACCTATGTTATAAATAAAAAAGTATGAAAGGAGCCAACGAAGTAAACAACAATAAATTAATAACATTTATTTTTATTTAACTAGAACTTTATTACTGTCCAGTAAATGGTTCAAGATTAATATTTATTACTGTGATGACCTGTGCTATTAAAATTATTTATTATTACAATATATTTGATCTGTTATTTACAATTGTTTTATGAATTACTTTGTAGGTTTTCAACTAGTCAGTGGTATGATGAAAATGGAAAAGTATTACGTAGGTACCCAACCAATGAAGAGATTGATAAGTCTTTGCTAACTTTATTTAATAAGGTAAGACAATAAAGCCATACAATTTTATTATTGTATACTTTTTTCTTGAAAACACGTATTTTTTACACACAACTTTTATGTTTTAGGGTAATGTTGATGGCAGCTGGCAAATAGGCAACAGGAGCTCATTATTCAATTTGTTACTATCGTCGTTCTCGAATCACGATAAGACCACACTACCTCTCATGTACTCTCACGCGCCCACGCCATACTCAGAGAGCTACCTACATTTTACCGAGCAACCTGAGGTAGTAAATAGTAATGATATGACATCCAACACGACAAAACCAGAGCCGAGATATGGTCATTCTGCATGTGCGTATGGTACTGGGTTCGTATTGTATGGAGGTAAACTGTCCGATGGAACTTTATCGTCAGAACTGTGGATGTTCGACGCTGTACTCAACATGTGGACTTTGCGGGCTGTGAACGCCACCTTCACACCTCCAGGGCTAACGCGCCATACATTAACCGCAGTCAAAGATGAGCTATACCTTTTTGGCGGAAGCACAATGGATGGAGAGTTTTCCTCGAGGTAAATAATTAAATACAATTGGATGCCGTTTACATTTGAATTAATTAGTAACCTTATAAGTAAATATCCTTCCTTCTATTGTTTGCAGTATGTACAAAATAAAACTGGGTGATGTAAACACGGAAACTTGGGAAAGAGTGCAAGTGAGAGGCGGCAAAGAACTGGATGTACGGGTGGTGGCCCACACTGCTGTTTACCATTCACATTCCAATTCAATATTGGTGTATGGAGGCGTAGTTGCCAGCGTAGCACGGTAAGTCACATTATATGACTCGAGCTCAGCAGTCGGACTCGCGAACATTAAACCTAAGATTATTTAAATATTTGTTCATTAGCACACTTCATGAGTGTGTGTACAGAATGATAATGCAAATCTTTTGCAATGATAATAAAATCACTTTGTTTACTCAGGTTTTCCAAGCTCTCAGACAGAATGTTTGCATTTGACATCGACTACAAACATTGGAGCGAAATACACTATCCCAGAGCTCATCTACGTGATACATATGTACCGCGGGAGAGGGCTTTTCACACTTCGACTATCATTGGTAAGCCCGATCTTCTCTTATATATTTATTTACATTAATTCTTGAGTTTGCTTAATCTTTGAATCTACCGAATATTTTTAGTTTTTTTTGGTAACCATCTTTATTTTCTTAACATTCAATGTTTGAATATATTTTCAGGAAACTACTTGGTCGTTTTCGGCGGTTATTCTCATCGCCATAACAGAGAGGAGATCTGTTACGATGGCCAAATGTACATCTATCACCTGGGTTGCCATTCCTGGATACCCCTGGATGTTTTAGGCAAAGTCCGTCGGTTCTATCCGAAGAAACAAGGCGTGTTTGCGCATGCGGCTGCTTTACGACCTCCATCGACTTTATTGATCGCTGGAGGATATCATGGCAATGTTAATGGTAAGCGGTTTTAAGGTTTTAGAAATGGATGAATATTATTCGATGTTCGGAAGATTGTTGACCGACTTCCCAAAGATGAGTTTCTCAATTCGGATGTTTTTTTTTTGCGAACTAATCCCAATGTAATCACAAAAAAGAAATTAAACCTAAAAAAGATGGTTTCATGATAAAAAAACTGAGGTAAAAAATCTTTGCAATAACTCATTATTGCAAAAAAAAAAATATTCCACTGGTTTTTGACGTGACAACGTCTTATAAATCGATGGAGCCGGCTGCACGCACGAAAAAACATGACTCATGCGGCGTTACCTCGCTCTGAGGCGTTCCGTTTAAGGCTTGAAGTGCAAGCGAGAGCACGCAGCGAGCGACAAAGAGGCACAATCGGCAGCTACTCACGTTGTCACGTTCAACTATCGTCAGTAAAACGACTTTACAGACAATGGTTTTTGTTAAATAGTTTTTGAAATGAATTCGCAATACTTTGTCATGCAGGTGACCTCCTAGCGTACATGGTGCCCAGTTGGCAGGCGGGCATCAGTAACAACGACCCCGAGTCCGCTTGCCGTCGACATCGATCGCAACCCGAGTGTCTCGCCGACCCCGAGTGTGGCTGGTGCTCAGCTGATGACGTACGTTAATTTATTTTTATATATGTGTTAGAAATAATGAGTTCTTAGTAAATACTTCCGCAGTCCAGAAGGAGGAAAAAAAACAACTCTGTTTTCAATCGTATTTCCTTTATACATAATACTTTTAAGATGATGAAATTCCCAACATAAAAATATAATAAACAATCTTTAAACGTTTACTTGAAATTGTACATCAATGCATATTTTTAGACTTGCTACGGCAGAAGAATAGGAGCGAACTGCACAACGAATCTTCAATCCATTCGGTGTGGAGGCATTTGCCCAGCGCTGGGCGACTGCCACTCATGCCTCATTCACGGCCCACCTCCCACCAGCGGCAATAGTAGCCGAACTCCACTACCTTCCGTCAGCACCAAGTTGGGCTTAGACCAGTGTAACTGGTGCGTGCAGAACGCGAGGTGCCATCATAAAGACGGTAAGCAAAGACTTCACTGGAACTCAATCTCAAAAGAAAATCTCAAAACTCAAAAGAAAATCAATGTCTTACGTCAATTGTTTATTTTGTAGATAATTACGGTGTTTGCGGAGAGGACACACCGTCAGAAAATCCCGGCTGGTGGGGCACCACCGGCACAGAAGTAACGACTCCCGAGGAATGTAAACTTCTAGACAAACGACCCGGTCTCACGTTTCTTCGATATCAACAACCAGCTGATTGGAATCATCCAGATGGCGTGTCTGTAGTTAACGCGACTACTGTTGACTGGGGCACTGGTGGAGGCAGTAACCATATATTCAGTGGGCCGAGTGAGGCGCGACTAAGGGGTTGGCTACACATACCACAGTACTGGAACGGGACGGGCGAAACGCTGCACATTTGTGCTGGATACTCCAACATATCACTGGCTCTGGGAGAAGCGGGTGGACCCGTCGCCAATTTGACAGCGCAGCCGTCAGCCTGCTCTCTCGTTGATTGGCCCACGTTGTTCCCCGGCCGCTTAGCTGTCGATATGCACGCTAACGATTCTTTACATACCGGCTTATATCCATCACATCATCACGCCAAAATGGAACTTCTTCACAACAAATCTCAGGAGAGTGCTAAGGTAACTTTCATTCATGGTAGTGTTTTATTTGCTTATGTAAAGTAGTATGTATATCGGGAACATAACGGTATATTTTTTTTTAGGTGTTTACATTCGAATTTCTGGAGCCATACTCGGACGGTGAGTGCAAGTACGACAACTGCCTGCTGTGCCTGTCGGACGCGGCGTGCGGCTGGTGCGAGCTGACGGAGCGCTGCGAGCCGCGCCGCGCCGACGAGCACACGGCCTGCGCCGCCGGCGGGCACTGGCGCTACCTCACGCTGCAGCCCGCCGCCTGCCCCAACTGCTCCAACTACATCAGCTGCGAGCGCTGCGTGGGCGCCAACTACTGCGAGTGGTGGGCCGACGAGGCGCGGTGCGCGCGGCGCGGCCGGGCCGCCGGCGCCATCGCCGACCGCGCCGGCTGCCCCGCGCCCTGCCGCCTGCGCGGCGACTGCGAGCACTGCCTGGACGAGCGCGGCCGCTGCGTGTGGTGCGAGGCCACGCGCCAGTGCTTCAGCTTCAGCGTCTACACCAGCGAGTACCAGTTCGGCCTGTGCCGCGAGTGGCTGGACCGCGCCTCCTCGCCGCCCGACGACACGCCGCGCAAGGCCGGCCAGTGCAAGTCCTGCCGCCGTCATACGCAGTGCTCCGCCTGCCTGCGCAGCATGGGCTGCGGCTGGTGCTACTCGCACGAGAATCCCATCAACGGCGCCTGTACGGAGGGCGACTTCACTCGGTCACATGCCGACTGCTCTGCAGTACTGAACGTAACGTCATCGGACGCGGGCTGGGCGTATGCGCAGTGCCCCGATGTCGACGAGTGCGGGCTGGGCCTGCACGACTGCCACGAACATGCTATTTGTAACAACACGCACGGCTCCTACACTTGTAGATGTAAACAGGGATACATCGGTGATGGCAAGAAAAGCTGTATGCGAACTTGCTACAATAACTGCATCCATGGGTACTGTCTCGGATCTCCTCAATACAAGTGCAACTGCGATTTGGGATGGACTGGAGCAGACTGCTCCATTAACTGCGGCTGTCACAATCATTCTACATGCAAGCAGGGCGTGGGCCGGTGTGATGAATGTCAAGACTGGACAGAGGGAGAGTTTTGCGAGTCGTGTAAACCCGGCAGTCACGGCAACGCGACAACCGGTCAGGGGTGCCGACGCTGCGACTGTAACGACCACGGCGACGAGACGCGCGGCGTGTGTGACGTGGCCACTGGAGAATGTATCTGTAAAGATAACACCGAAGGATTGAATTGCGAGCGTTGTAAACCAAAGTTCTACGGCGACCCTAGACACGGTGGCAAGTGTTACTATCAGTGTGAACCCAGGGGAATGTTGAATGCGACGCAAACCGAAGGAATAGGCTCCTACAAAACCGATCCAGATATTAAAGCTATTGGACCTTCAAAAGAATGTTTATGGATAATATCAGCTGACGATATAAAAGATGCTATAATACAATTCACCATAAATTCTTCCACCTTTGATGTTCCGTGCGACGAAAACGCTGTTTATGTATACGACGGCCTCGGTGGAGTTCCTGATCTGAGTAACAACCAGCAGAGTCAGTTACTGGGTGTATTTTGTAACGGCGCCTCATCAGGTGTTATAGAAGCGCGCAGTGGGAACCTGACCGTACATTACAAACAAGGGGAGCCGGAGCAAGGGTTCGAGGGGAGCTACAAGGTACTGGCTTGCGACGGACATTGTTCCTTTCCGAGAGTTTGTAACAAGAGGCACTGCGTCTGCCGCGAGGGGTACGGAGGCCCCAACTGTGAAGTCGAGATCTGTCGCAACAACTGCAGCATGGCGGTCAGTGCTGGCATATGCGATCCAAGCTACGGCAGATGTCTGTGTAACGACGGTTTTGGTGGAGATGACTGCTCAATTAGATTAGACAAGACACAACTCGTATTCACAGAACTTTTTAACTCAGAATATTTATCGGACGGCTTAGATCACTTGAGGAAAACTCTTCCTAGATTTGGTCACAGTTTGGTGGCCGACAGACGCGGGCTCTGGATGTTCGGGGGATACTCGCTTTCCCACGGACCTCTAAATGACATAAGATTTTTTGACACAAAGAATAACACGTGGATGCAAGTCACAGTGGAAGCGACACCAGATGCTAAGATGCCAGAAGGTCGGTATTTTCACGCCGCCGAGATCTATCACTCTAAACAGAACATTTATATTTATGGAGGTTTAAGTTTACAAGAGAAGAGCGGTCAAAACAAAACACTAGGAGATTTCTGGCAGTTCAGCTTAAAGGATCAAAGATGGAGCAACATCCGTAACAAAGATAAAGACGGCCTGCCTCCATCTCTTGCAGGACACACTTTGACTTTACAAAAGAATTTGGACTATGAAAGTCTGGTTTTGATCGGCGGATTTTCATTAGACGAAGGATTTATGTATGACGTGTGGGAGTTCGATCTTGACAATGAGAAATGGATAAAGTTGAAAGATGTAGGTGCTAAGCCTTCTGGTATAATCGGCCACAGCACTGTGTATCACGCGCCTTCACAGAGCCTTTATGTGTATGGAGGAATTCTATATTCGTACAACGGTACCATGCTTTCCAATAAACTGTTCTCATTCCACTATCCCACCAAACAATGGAGCGAATTACCTACATTCCCTATGTTGAATAACTATTATGACAATTTACCTCAAGCTACATATTTACATTCCGCAGTAACGACCAATGATTACATGATAATTTTCGGTGGAAGGACCGATCCTGAAAATAGATCTGATTCCCTTATAGCATACATATACAGCTGCAACCAATGGGTGAGACTCGTTAAAGGAGTGAGTATCGTGGGTCACCCGCCACCGCCGACAATAGCTCACGCTATGGCAATAGATATTGAAACAGAAAACGAAGGCTACATATACATAATAGGGGGTTGGACAGGCAGTGCACATTGTCAAGTTACTCGTATTTCTCTTCCTGAAGATCTTTGTTCTCTATGGAGCTCCAACAAGTTCGAATGTCGCAGTCACATGGGCTGCAGTTTCTGCAGTACTGGGAACTACACGAAATGTTTCTCTGTGGACAAGCCGGGCTGCGAGGGGAGTGACAGCGTGTCGGTGAACCCGGGCGCGGCCTGCGATGCCGAACTCGTGTCCACTCGCGCCTGTGAGAACTTCACAACGTGCACGTCATGTCTAGCCGCATGGCCCATGTACCCAGAAGACAAACCAGCCTGTCGATGGTGCGAATCTTGCGCTGCAGCTGTCGGTACGTACCTTCTATTCATCTTTTGTAATAAAAGCTCACAGCACAAAAATGAATTTTTTATCGTAATGATGCCTCTTTCAGGTGAATGCGTACCTACGGATGAGTCATGCACTAGTATGAAATGTAACGCCGGCACAACCTACATCAGCGATGTGGACAACTGTCCCGAACTCAGGTGCGCTTCATCCGACTGTGAGAAATGTGTTTCCAAAGAATGCACTTGGACGAGACACGCTGTAAGAGAAGGTAAATTAGTTTCATGACCTGACGTGCAATTATTTTGGTGAAATACATACCTACTAATATCCTGTTATCTTTAGGTCAACTGACACGCATAGCTGAAGAATCCGTAGAACTTTTTAACTGGACGTGCGCATTAATAGAAGAGCCGGGTCGAACAAGTCTGAGGGCCACAAAGAACGAGGAATGTCCGAGTAGATGCAATATGTTCGACGATTGTCAGTCGTGCTTGAGTACGGACGGGGGTGAGGGCGGGTTCGCGGAGTGTCGTTGGGCGACGTACCTTGGGAAGTGCATATCACCGGCGTACCAGCCTGTATACTGTGCGGGTGGTGTTTGTGGACTCGTTCTGACAAAAGCGGATGCCGGGAAATGTCCTGCGCCTTGTGATACATTCGAGCAATGTTCGGAGTGCCTCCATCATTCCCACTGCGGCTGGTGTGCTCTATCAGGTGCTAATGGTCAAGGCGTGTGTTCAGAAGGCTCTATCGATGCGCCTCTCGACTATTCCACGCGTACAACTTGCGCTGCTGTTTATGCCGCCGTTCATCATGACGATGATTACAGCAATGATACCTTCTCCTGGCACTATACGCGATGCCCGCCCGAGAATGAATGTGAGAATAACCATCATCAGTGCAAGGCTGAATCGGAGGTGAGCTATTTAATTTTACAACATATTGACGAAATTTTGACGACTGTCATGTGTATACAACTGGGCATTAAAAAATATGTAAAATGCGTGATTGCTGTAGAAAATGTCAGCCATCAGCCTCCGCGCCTTTTTCCCAACTATGTTGGGGTTGGCTTTCAGGCTAACCGGATGTAGCTGAGTACCAGTGTTTTACAAGGAGCGACTGCCCTATCTGACCTCCTCAACCCAGTTACCTGGGCTATCCAATACCCCTTGGTTAGACTGGTGTCAGACTTACTGGCTTCTAACTACCCGTAGCGACTGGCAAGGATGTTCAATGACAGCCAAGTAGATTCAGATAATCCAGTTGCTACTGATAGTCGACATTTAAAATAGTAAATGTTCCATAATATAATCCTGTTCTGTGTTGTCCCAGGTATGTCGCGACTTACCCGAGGGCTACGAGTGCGCGTGCGGCGCGGGGCACAAGCGCGCGGGCGCGGGCGGCGCGGGCGGCTGCGTGGCCGTGTGCTCGCAGGGCTGCGTGCGCGGCGCCTGCGTGCAGCCCGACGTGTGTCGCTGCGAGTTCGGCTACGTCGGCGCCAACTGCACCATACAGTGCCAGTGTAATGGACACTCTGACTGTGAGGGACCGGACAAGCTCGATAAATGTATTGAGTGCCATAATAATACCATGGTATGTTGTCTTTCTTCAAATACATTATCTTCCCCTAATCATCGTCATCAGCCTTTTTATTGCCCACTGCTGGGCCCAGGTATCCTCGCACACAGAGGGATTGAGCCTGCTCAGTGCTCAATGCGGGTTGATGATTTCAGACTTTATAGTCCAGGTTTCCTTGAGATGTTTTCCTTCACCTTTAATAACCCTTACATATTTAGAACAATCCCACTGATATCGTATTTCGTTTCTACAGGGTGATCAATGCGAGAAATGTAAGCCGAATTTCGTAGGCGATCCGGTGAACAACGTGCAATGCGTGCCTTGTTCTACCTACTGCCATGGACATACATCTATTTGTACGAGTGAAGTGGACGCGGCGCCTACGTCCCGTGACGTGGGCGGACCGGCCGACCCTGATGATTATAGAGACGGTGCTGCGAAAGCACGATGTGTAAGATGTGCTAACAATACGGATGGACCACGCTGTGAGAGGTGCATTGAAGGATACTTCAGGGGATCTGATGACTTTAGAGATCCTTGCAGACCGTGAGTACACTACCACTCTATAACGGAATTTATGAAGAATCAAACGGGGAAGTACTAAGGGGTAGCACATAAAGCAATCATATAAAGAATTTTATTGGAAGAATTCACAGGGGTAGTATATAAGCGAGTACTTAGTATAAAAGGGAGCGAATAGAAGGAATACATAAGATCGTAAACGGGGAAAGAATATAAGGAAATACATAGGTGTGAGAGTTTTAGGGGGAGTACATAACGGGAGAATACATATAAGGGGGTGTACTATGCCAAATCGAATGACAAATAATCGAATGCCAATTGATCGACCACTATAAATCGAAATTCTAAATACCCGCATGAGTGATTTCGCCGATTTCCAAAATTCGCACAAAGCGCTACTGTTCGAAAAAAAAATGGCGCGCCGCTGCGCCAGATGGCCGAGTTCACAAGATGTTTTTTTTTATGACTCATTGGTAACATAAGCAATCTCAAGTGTTGTTTTTGTTCAAGCTAATGAATGACTCTTTCAAGTGGTATCAGGTTTTTGTTAACATTGAGCTTCGAATGTTTATATTTTTAGATGTAAACAATGACTAGTTAAAAAAAAAACATTGTTTGACCTTGTACAAAAGAATGTTTTTAAAAGCTGAATTATTAAACCCTTAGGTTAAAACTCGCTTGCACACACAAAGACTATATTCTTATTGTATAATAACACCGTAATTAATACAATAATACGTACAAATAACCGAAATAATGATTAAATTACAAGGACAATCTTCCGCCTAACGCGCGAAAACCAACGAACGACTGACTTTGACATTATTTTTTCAATCCGAATGAACTATTGTGGAACTATTGTCGTATTCTTAGCATGAAGAAATGTATTAAGAATCGTGTAGAAAAGAGAAAAGGTATTAAAACACCGTGTAATAGAAAGAAACAAATATATTGTGATGTGTATCGCACTGGAACGCAAAAAGGGACAAAAGTCACTTGGGTGCGCTTTACTGTCAAAACGAAAAAGGGACAAAAGTCACTTGGTAGCGTTTGAGCGGATACTCGAACATTCATAATATCGAATGGTTATTAAATCGAACATTCAATACATCGCGCAGTCAATACATCGAGTGTTCAAAATATCGAACGTTCGTTTGATCGAGCGTTAAATGCATCGCATATTCATCCTATCGAAAAATTTATATTTTTTATGAATACAAGAAAAACTCATAATTTATGGATCATTCATAAATTTTAATGTAGATTTTATTATTTAACATTTTTTCAATCGCAATATCATCCCTTTTGCCTCTTTTTTGTAAAGTTGGTCTTCCCAATCCCGCGTTTGCCTTTTCAATTCACTCAAAATTTTAAAATGTACCTTTAAAAGATAAGAATTAAAGATTAAAATGTGATCTATTAGTAAATTTTGAGTTTTTCTTGTATTCATAAAAAATATAAATTTTTCGATAGGATGAATATACGATGCATTTAACGCTCGATCAAACGAACATTCGATATTTTGAACACTCGATGTATTGACTGCGCGATGTATTGAATGTTCGATTTAATAACCATTCGATATTATGAATGTTCGTGTATTTAGAATTTCGATTTATAGTGGTCGATCAATTGGCATTCGAGTATTTGTCATTCGATTGGGCATAGTACACCCCATATAAGGGTAGTATGAGGGCGTAAATAGAGGTAGACCATAAGTATTCACTTAAGTCACAGAAGGAAGTAGATAAGGGAATTTATTTTAAATGAATATATATTAAATAAGGGAGAATAAAAGGGCAGTACATAAAAACAGATATATATTTTTTTACTTAACTAAACGATTTTGTTTTAGATGCGAGTGCCACGGTCACGGAGACACTTGTGATCCAGTAACTGGAGAGAAGTGCAACTGTGGCAACAACACTGAGAGTGACATCTCCTGCCAGACGACCAGCTCCAGCAAGAACTCTGCGCAGGAGTGCTGGCGGTACCAGTGCGTCAAGTGCAAGGATCTGTACATGGGCGATCCGAGGAACGGACATCAGTGCTACAAAACTATTAACATTGAAAACAAGCTGTGCTTTGATGGGAAATCAATTGGTACGAAACTCTTTTAAAAAAAATCTTTTTGCTTTCTAGGACACAAATAAATAATACTTTTTCTTTAATTTCAGATGAGTGCAAGATAAAACCACGCCCCCTATATCCAGGCCAAACAGTTTTCGTAGCAGTCAATCCGAGATACATGAACGTTGACATCAGAGTAATAGTAGACGTGACTCAGGGAGCAGTCGATTTGTACCTCAGTCCAAACGACAGCTCGTTTGTGGTGTCAGTGAACTCTAGTAATGGCGACCATGCGGTTGAGCTCGATCCTACATATCATAAACACGAACCGAGTAGACGAATGCCATCTTTTGACGAACACGTGCCCGAAGAGCCGCGAGTCACGTGGTATTATGACAAAATCGAGTACACTCTTGCTGATTATACCGCGAAGGATCTAGCGACGTACGTGACTGTAGATAGAAGGAACATCTTGCTTCGTGTGAGGAATCTCCGCAACCGGCTTGTGCTCACTCTTCCTCAAAACGTTCACGATCTGACTCATACAAAGTTCTACATAGTGATTCGTGCCCGTCATACGGAAGATGGCGCGGCAAGCTTCGGAGTGATATTCTTCCGTCAGGATCAGCTGCATATCGATCTGTTCGTGTTCTTCTCTGTATTCTTCTCGTGCTTCTTTCTGTTCCTCGCGGCGTGTGTGGTCGCGTGGAAAGCGAAACAAGCGGCCGATGTCCGCCGCGCAAGGCGGAGACATGTTGTTGAGGTAAGCCTAGTTGACTTATACTTTTTATTAGGTACCTACAAAATTTACTGTATAAGAACAAAAATATATACTTTTAAATCTGTCAACGAAAAATTCGTTTGTAAATCCTTTCAAATCCAGTGGAGGTCAAAACGGTCCAATATTACAAAAGAGATGCTAATAGAAAATTGTGCCGTCACAGCTATTAAGTTGCGCCTTTGCAACAAAGAGAGTTATATATCACCCTACCCTTGATAATACAAATATTTAAAAATATTTCTTTTTCATAAACAAGCAATTTTGAAGTGACATCATTACATGTATATCACAGATGCTGCACATGGCGAAGCGTCCGTTCGCGGCGGTCACAGTGCTGCTGAGCGGCGGCGTGACGTCAGCCGGCCCGCGCCGCCGCCGCGCGCCCGACCTGCGCCCCGTCGCCATCGAGCCCACCGGCGACGGCCGAGCTGCCGTCACCTCCGTGCTCGTCAAGTGAGTTATATTTTAATAGTCAGTAAAGTACAGTCTGACAAAGTGACAACTTACGGGTGTGATTACTTTAAACGACATGAAACGAAATCGTTGCTTTACCTACCCTTACCAGTGTCTTGAATGCCGCGACTGCTTTTCTGGCGTCCTAAAGCTAGTTACCCTGACAACTCGATTCCTGCTAGTAAAACTGGTTGATAGATTTGGCTTTGAAGATGTATGATGAATGTCTTTCTAACCACGGAGGATCTTACTATGTAGGACAGATAGTCAACCATGTATATATCGACATCGAATATCGACCGTCCCAAGTGTTGCCAAACTTTTTTTTGTAAAATATACTAATGTCGTATGAATGGATGTACAAACGTTTGTTGAATTTGTCTGTTGAATATCAAAACTAATTTACAGATTGCCGGGCGGGTCCCGTGTGCCGGTGCGACTGGCGCTGGCGTCATCACTAGTGTTGGTGGCTCGGCAGCCCGCCACGCGGCCGCGCCGGGCGCCGCCCCTCGCGCGACTGGCCGCGCACACCTAGCCGTCGACGCCACGCTTGCCCGCCCTCTGAATTATTACTACCTAAGCCGCAGTGACCCAGTAGATATAGTCTCACGTCAAATAACTGTGTCGCTCTGAAGTTAGCCATTTGTTGCCCGCGCATGCGCAGTAGTGTTTTGTTCGTACATCTTAACAGTAGGCAACACCAGAGGTACAAGTTATTTGACGTGAGCTGATCACAACACGCTTATAATACGCATCTTAGCATCAAACCAGGCCGCTGGTGCGAACAGACACTCCATTTCGTTCAGTGCAAACTACGTATCCACGGTTGCGACAGATTTTATCTTGTCGCCGCCCTATCGATGTAAGTAAATTTTCAATTTAAGGCGGGTGTTATAGATTTCTACAATAATGTATATATCGATCGGTGAGTGGTGAGATTGGTCTCCACTTACACAATTGTGTCGAGGATCTGCTATTTATCTCCGCTAGTTATTGAATCTCGTGACTGTGCCGTCTCGATGCGAGCGAGGAGCCAAAGGTATCAAAATTGAGCGCATCTCATGCGCGGGTTGTGAATAGCCGATATCCGATGATCTGTTGTGTTGTTTATCTCGAAATTTTATTATTAATGTTGATGCCACATTTTGTTAATGGAATGTTATTGAATGTCTATTTTATGAGTTAGCTTCAGATCTTTATTTACAAGTTTTTAGTAGGTGAGTAAAATATTGCAGCTGAGTATTCTAATTACATTAGAAAACTATGTTCCTACGGATAGATGAATCTCTTAAGATAAAATATATTATTAGTTATTTAAATTACATATCTACGGCAGTTATTTTCTAAATTCGTAATATTTTATTGTATAAAGTATGTAGTATTATTTTCGCTTGAATCAGTAATTGTATAATAATATACTACGTCTTAATATGTATGTCCACTTGCATTTGCTATTTCTTGTATTACTGAATTTAACTTGCCAGATAGTACTTGTCATAAACCGTAAATATAATTAACTGAGATTAATTTAAGTACGTAAGTACCTACATATCTACCTACCCAAATAATAAGCCAATATTGTATATACTTTACAAACGCGATAAATTACGTAACAGCTGGTCAAACTTTCAATTAATCATATTACGCATGTATTTGTATGCTTTTAGAGCATGCCTATTACGAAATACTTCATAGTTTCGCTTTGAAAACGACCGATGTACCGATACGTACATGTTTAGCTTCAGAAATCAAATTAGTAGAATGAAGACCCACTGAGCAAGCTGTTCGTGACGGCGCTAGGGACTGTCTAACTCCTCAAATTTTCTAATGGAGCAATGAGCATGAAATAATTTGTATTCATTGATAAAAGCCTCATTTTTATGCGATTGATTGAAGTTGACTGAAGTGGCAAAGCACAACTGGCTTGGTGGTTCTTTACCCTACTATTCCCGAAAAACCGTTAAAGGGGCTCATTTGTAAGAGTCGGTCCTTATCGAAGTGGTCAAGTTATTAGGATCCTACGTAATAAAAGTACGTTTTAGCTACATATTTAAAATATTTTAAAACATTCGCCGCGTTTTCGATACGATATTAGCACAAACTGTACTGTATATAATGTAAGTAATTAATTTGTGAATAGCTCCAATCTTGCTTGTACAGGCACTGAAGCAATTAATTTTGATTATTAACTTGCTCATTAGTAATCAGCAGTATTGTGTAAATGGATTGATCAATTATTTCATGTGTAAGTAGAATTATATTAAATAATTAGGATTAAATTTAAAATATTAAGAGAGTACTGAATATTGTTATGGCTACATTATTAAGTTATACATAATCAAATGAATTGTACTTGATCAAAGGTATAAACTGAGTCCAAAATACATTCCATTTGTGTAACTTTGTACATAAAATAATGTGTAATATTGTGTATTACCAAATTTTTAGATCAGGTATCAAAGAGCTTTAAGGATATTTATACTAAGAAAATTTATTGCTCATAATCTTCGATTAGATCTTCTTGATATACATTTAAATGCATTTATATATTTATTTCCTCCATAAGCTATATACACGTATTAATTTGAACTGAAATAGGATTTCTTTTTTGTATTATGCCTGTTCTAGAAACTTTAGTTAGGGGTGATTGATGTGGATGTAGATGCATTTATGGCATGAGTATTTCAAAACTACTGAATTTGTGATGAATATTTTGCAGTTAAATTACAATTATTGTCTATGTTATTATAAGATTGGTATGTAGAATTAGTTGAAATGTTATACAATGCTAGCATGGCTAGTACAACACAGGCGTCTATTTCAATACATACGTATTACCTAATTTCGTCCTATTTTATGCTCAATGGATATAAACCCTATTGAAATTATATTATAAATTATATTGATTGCCAAAATGACACAGCATTTTAATGCTTTAATTTGTAATACAAGTACATTTAGCACTTTTTTCTCACTAAAATTTGCTCTCACTATAACTGTGTTGTCCATTTCTATAAATAAATTGTAGTTTTTATTCTTTATAGAATTCTTTAATAGGTATTGGGTTTACCTTAGAAAAATAAGCATAATTTTATTTGCTCAAAATATTTTTGTATAATATGTAATAATGAAAGCTCTGTAATACATTCTGATAAAAGTATCCTTATTCATTATTGTTTTAAATTATATTTTGTTTCCATAAATGAAAAACATGTTTGCGTAGTTGAAGCCATCCTTGCTTTTTTCCAGGTGTGATATTATTTTAAGAGTTTACAACCTATTTTATTTTAATATTCCCTTGTGTACTGTATTAATGTAAGTCATAACTATGTGGAAAGCTGATTTTTATAGTTTTATGTATATATTTGGTACATTTGATTATATTAGGGTATAGGGTCCCTATCAATAAAGAATGTATATCTGGGCAGCGTTTTAAAGATTAAGGTTAGTAGGGTGTTTATTAAAACATGGTATCTAAAAAAAAAATTAGATCTTGTAACCACCACTGTTGTAATAAATATGTCCATGACAAGGCAATATTTTCTTTTTGTAAATGGAATCTTGTGGCAGTATTATGTATAAGCAATATATATATTTTTTGTTTAACCTGAATGTATAATAAATGTTTATAAAATAAAATATACTGTTGGTTGTAAATTGGTGTTTTTTACTGGTAATATTTATTTAATAGTAATATTCTCAAAAGCTCATTAAAAGTCAGGATCGCCACACAAACGAAATTTATTAAATAATAAATTATAATAGAACCTTACGTGTGCGTTCGCGCAGCGGAATGTTGTTGAATTTAAAGATTTTAATTATGCAGATAATTAGTGTAAGATGTCCTATAATTGTGTATGGTAAATAAAAATTTGTGTATGCAGCCATTGTGGAGAAATTCACTAAAAACAGATTCCGCTGGGCGAACGTTGTCCTGGCGGAACTGTTTTAAATCCATAGACTTTAGAAGAAAAGAGATGTGTCCGAAAATTAGTGTGTATTTGTGTATAATTGATTATGTATGAATGAAATCAGTGCATTCATAAACTTCGGAGAAATTCAAGTTTCCGCTACGCGAACGTTTGGCCATTAGCTAGTTTTCATATAAAGCGCTTACATAGAGAGCTGTAGATTTTTACATACGTTGTTTTGAATTTGTTTATATTTGTTTAAAAAACAGATTTAGAAAAAGTCGTAGGGTTTAAAAGATAAAAATATAAACGTAAAATACACTTATTAGGTCTTAGTTCTTAAAGTATGCAGTTTGGGGTCTAGATTTTCACGTTTACACAAACCTTGTAAGTGTCTCCAACATGTTGCCAAGTATCAATGATGTTCCGTTAGTAATTAAAAAGTTATAGGATATTTTACCATGAACAGATCACTGTTTACAAAGCAGTCGAATATCACGACGTTCTAAAGGAATTGCATGGTAAAATGTATGCCAATAATTAGTTTAATCATTCAACTATTCACTTGCAAAATTTCATGTCATTAAATTCAGTAATTAAAGAAAGACAATTATAATACTGACGGAGCATGAAACCCTACATAATCCGACCAAGTTCGGATAGCTACAAAAAAGCGGCCGTGCCATATGTCTAAGCAACGTTCTTAACTTGGTAGGTTAGTATTTATTAATATGGTAAAGTTGCGTACACAAGCATTAGGTAAAAATAAAACAATTGTATTTCTTGATTGAAAAATATTTTTTTAATAATAATGCCACTATCTACGATAAAAATAAATCTTCAATTAACAAGTACTTCTCTATTTAAATATCCGTGTACAAAAATATTTTTATAAATGTATGTCTCTTCCAGACCTCGGGACTATAGAGTCCCGGATTTTTGGGAGGCGAACGTGGGGCCGAAGCCAACACGCTGAAGCCCTTTTGAGACAACTTTAATGAAATGGTGACACAAAACCGACGATTATCCCTGTATACACTATAGAAATGTACCCAAGGACAATCCCCGGTTCTGTGCTAAACTATTGCTAACTATGGATGAAAACTACTTGGGCTATTGTGATGGGATGCTAATGGACTAGGAATGGGGAAACTACGGGAACTATGGCACCTGCCGATGACAATGTATTAAATACATGTTAAAATGGCAGGTGGAGACTCGCCAACTCACTTACTGGGCCCCCGGGAATCAGTCACTGAAAAGCAACAAGAGGGCAACAGGGACATGAGCGGCTGAGAAGGGTGAGGATACCTCGGCGGACTTTAAACGCAGATCACGCGCTCCCTGTGGGTCCAGCATCACCGGCCCACTCGCCACTTACCACGAGGCACCTACCCTCCGAGCAGGACGAACCTTTCTCTAGCGACTCCACTCTGACCGGCCGATGAAGGCAAGCCAAGAGGCGGGAGACCTATCCCCCGTCATGCTTCACTCCGGCAAGCCGGAGATGGGGGACAGTATACTCTCCCTGGAGCACTCGGATATATAGCCCCGCGGGGTCGCTACTCCCCGTAATCCGCCTCAGATGCCCTGCGGGGCATATTTTTGATTATTATTACTTACATAAATTACTTGACTACGTGATTAAAAGTAACGTTAATAAACGTTACGTATTTTAACTAAAATGTCGTAGATAGTGGCATTATTATTAAACAAATATTTTTCATTCAAGAAATGCATTTTTTTTATTTTTTCCTAACGCTTGTGTACGCAACTGTACCATATTAATAAATATACTAACCTTCCAAGTTAAGAACGTTGCTTAGACATATGGCACGGCCGCTTTTTTGTAGCTATCCGAACTTGGTCGGATTATGTAGGGTTTCGATGCTCCGTCAGTATTATAATTGTCTTTCTTTAATTACTGAATTTAATGACATGAAATTTTGCAAGTGAATAGTTGAATGATTAAACTAATTATTGGCATACATTTTACCATGCAATTCCTTTAGAACGTCGTGATATTCGACTGCTTTGTAAACAGTGATCTGTTCATGGCAAAATATCCTATAACTTTTTAATTACTAACGGAACATCATTGATACTTGGCAACATGTTGGAGACACTTACAAGGTTTGTGTAAACGTGAAAATCTAGACCCCAAACTGCATACTTTAAGAACTAAGACCTAATAAGTGTATTTTACGTTTATATTTTTATCTTTTAAACCCTACGACTTTTTCTAAATCTGTTTTTTAAACAAATATAAACAAATTCAAAACAACGTATGTAAAAATCTACAGCTCTCTATGTAAGCGCTTTATATGAAAACTAGCTAATGGCCAAACGTTCGCGTAGCGGAAACTTGAATTTCTCCGAAGTTTATGAATGCACTGATTTCATTCATACATAATCAATTATACACAAATACACACTAATTTTCGGACACATCTCTTTTCTTCTAAAGTCTATGGATTTAAAACAGTTCCGCCAGGACAACGTTCGCCAACGTTCGCCCAGCGGAATCTGTTTTTAGTGAATTTCTCCACAATGGCTGCATACACAAATTTTTATTTACCATACACAATTATAGGACATCTTACACTAATTATCTGCATAATTAAAATCTTTAAATTCAACAACATTCCGCTGCGCGAACGCACACGAACCTTACTTATTACAGATAATTCAGCAAAAAATATGATCTTAATATGTTTTATTACTGAGATGAGCAACTTAAAATTATTTCATGATACAGATATGCGTAAATTCCACCTATTGGTCTTTTTGAGTAAGTAGGTGAGTTTTAATTTTTTGAAGTAATTCTTTCTTCACAGTATCGGGGACTAATGCTCGGGCTCGAGGAGTAACCTTTGTAGCTAGCATATCAAAAGTAATATTATTACTTTCATTTTCTTTGACAACATCCCTGCAGAGCATTCTTACTTGATCTCTCCAACCACATTCTATTAAACGTCTTCTTAACAATTCTTTAAAACTGCAACAAAATAATTAATTGTTACCTATGACAACCAATAGTCCCCGGTGAAGCAGTGAAGTTTATGTAACGCTGATGAAGAGTAACATAGAACATTTATTTCTTTGGTACGTACCGTTCTCTGTCTCCAGTTAAAACCAAACGCTGATGGGCAATGGTGTTATTTACAGTCATATTAACCTGAAATGTGAATTAAGAAAGTAATGAGTTTGCATGAAGACATTTTCGCTACAGGTTAATATTTACAAGTGAAAAGTTAATACAAAATAGACACCATTACGTTTTTAATGTTGGACACTGCAATAACTTGAAAATTACAAGAAAATTTTAGGAGTATAGAACACCGTCGTCAACAAAATTGACAGCTCTTAACAACAAAGAAATGCGAATAGTAACTGTCAGTTTTTGACACTGACAAAGTCAGTTTCTATCGCTAGCCTTTTGTTTTACCCCCAGATTCAATAAATCATAAATTATAATAACAAATACCTAAAAAAACTTCTAGATTTACATTTATCAGATACAATTTTGATAAGATTATTGAAAAGAAATCTTATCCATCCGAAACAAAACAACGAACGAAACGAAACGTTTTCATTACTTTTTTATTTACAATGCATGACATTAATGTCAACATTGTCAACATGTCAACCAGTGTTGCCAACTCTACGTCTTTTTACGTAGATCTACGTACTTTAAACCTTTCTTGCGAACCTACGAACTTTAGTCCCAGAATCTACGTATTTTCTATCAAAATTGTTCAAATTTGCAAAATAGACTGAATGGGCATAATTACCTTTACTTTCGCAAAAAAAAAAAAAAACGTTCCGTTTCATACTAACGCACACCCCTCGCCACGCCACTCAACACGTCGCGCCATTCATTTGAAACGGAGGAGCCATAAATTAAAAAGAAATGAAATGTGACGATGTGACGTGACCGTCAAAGTGTCAAAGTGAATCTTCATAACCTAAAAAAATATTATTTTTCAACTTCCCGCTCAATTTAATTGGATTCAATTATTTCATACCCTATGTGCAAATATATAAATATCTATATAAATAAATGATTTTATATTTGCATATTTGCCATGAGATTCTGGTAGACCTATAATTCATAGATTTTTTGTTTGCTCACAGTAATTTATTTTTAAATTTATTGTTTGTCTGCTGTCTACTACTTTTAGGGTAATATAAATTGTCGTTTTATTTACTTTTACCTACCCTACTCTCTTAATTTCACTCAGAAAAAAAGTACGTAGATCTACGTATTTTCTATATGGCAATTTCACATTTCTACATAATTTTCTTTATCTGAACTACGCCTTTTTTAAAATCCGAGTTGGCAACACTGATGTCAACCCCGATCATACCCCGATGGTCGACCCTAGAATTTGTGTTGATCAATATCAATACAAACTAAAATAGAGGTAATTATTTTATAGTTGATATATACATAAAAGTTATAACATATAGAATCGTAGTAAATAGAATAGTTAAAAAGTTCTACGCACATAACAGGATAACAAGATTTTCATTAAAATGGCTCACGTTATGGTTTTGGATTCTGTGGACGAAGATATTTTTGTATGTGGAACATGTAAAGCCGTATTTAACTCTTTGCAAGTGTTCCTGGATCATAAGAGACTAAAATGTAACAGTGTCGATTTAGCTGGGCGGTTTAATAGTGCTAATTTGGTGCAGACAACAGTAGTTGGTGATGCCTTTTCTGGGAGCACAGCACAAGGTAGTGTACAATCAGAGCCTGTTACTGAACAGATATGGCCCAAAGATTTAACCTGCTCCACATGCAAGAAAAGATTTAAGAAGATGAAAACCTTGCTGGCACATTTGAAAACTCATAGTGACAAACCTTACCAATGCCCTGTATGTGGTCGCTGTTTTATGCAAAATTCTCACTTACAGAGGCATATCATGTCACACAGGATGTGGCCCGATGGTATTAAGGAAACAACTGCAAAGACTCAGGAAGAAGAACTTTTGAGCTACACATGTCCTTACTGTAATGTGATATTGCTAAATTATAGTCAATACAGAGTCCATCTGAAGAATCATTCCTCTTTAAAAAAGTTTAAATGTATCCAAGGAGATTGCATGGAGTATTTTGAAACAGTTGATCAGTTGCTTCATCATGTGTCTGTTGTCCATGAGTATCCACTTTATACTTGTCACCTTTGCAGTTCACCTTTCAACTCGTTAGAAGACATTGCCACACACCTGCAGAGTCATAACGATGTGGATAAAAAGAAACAGACTTCTAATAAACTATATAAATGTTCACAATGTGATGCCAGATTCCGTAAACCTGAAAAATTGACTCTCCACCTGATGACAGAGAATCATAACAAGATGTGTATCCATTGTAATAAGACATTTGCTAGTGATAAGAGATTGCGCCTGCATTTACAAATACACAGGAAATTGAAACCATTTCAATGTAATATTTGTAACAGCAGCTTTCACATGAAGAAATATTTGTCTACTCATATGCTAAAACATGGCAACAGACAGTTCAAATGTACTGTTTGTAAATACACTTTTAAAAGGCAAGATTTGCTTCAGAGGCATACGAAGTTACACCAGGCTAAGAAAATGTTAAAGTGCCCATTCAAGGAAGCTTTGGACTGTCAGAAGGAGTTTAATCGGAGTGACAAATTGAAATCCCATTTAAAGTCTCATACCAAAAATATGGCTCTACAAATGAGTAAAAAGAGCAAACTTTCACAGCCAAAGAATACCTCAGAGATTAGCAGAGATTCACTTAAAAGTTGATTACTCAAAGAATGGTACAGGTTTTGGATTGTCCAGAAACTGATTATGATTAAGTTTAGATTAAAAGTCATGTTCTAAAAACTATAATTTATATTACCTACTCACTATGGTCATTACTTTCCACTAGAAACACCAATCCTAAAAGTGATGTAATAAAAAACAATGGTAGCCACACTTAAAGGGCTTCTTTCATAGATAGTTGGCTATATCTAATTAAGCAGTAAGTCAGTACTGCAGGCAGGCTGCTACATAATAGACATATAAGTGGGTGCTGTGGGTGGGAGGAGTAAAATATTGTGAAATGGAATTCTACAAATCAATGCTGTTCCTAGTTATGGTATCAACCCATCTCATTTTATCCAATGTAAGTGAATGTTTTATAACAAAATTATTTCTGCAATTTAATTTTTCAATGAAAATTTTCAATGATTAATTTTGTTATCTCAAACTTGTGTTCCAGGCTAGACAGTTCAGAGTCACTGACCAGGTTTATTTTGATATTAAAAGTGAAGACAAACTTCTTGGACGAGTTGTGATAGGTTTGTTTGGGGATCTGGCTCCAAATGCAGTAAAAAATTTCAAAGTTTTGGCAACTAAAGGTATAAAGGGGAAGTCATATAAAGGTACATCCTTTAATAGGATAATCAAAAGGTTTATGGTCCAAGGTGAGCCTAATGATTAGTGTATTATTTTAAATACTTCTGTGTATGTCATTTGTATAGTTTGTACATGAATCTTATTTGTGACATGAGTTTTATATTGTAAATTGTAGGTGGTGACGTGGTCGCTGATGATGGTACAGGCTCCACAAGCATTTATGGAGATACTTTCAGTGATGAAAACTTAGAGACACAGCACAGTGGCGCTGGGTTTGTTTCCATGGCTAATAAAGGTATAATCATTATTAAATATAACAGAGTTCTTAAAATATTGCTCTAGGCTCTAGTAACTGTGATAATATTTTATTGCAGGGCCCAATACAAATGGCTGTCAGTTCATTATAACAACGACTGGGACACCCTGGTTGGATAACTTGCACACTGTAGTTGGGAAGGTAAGGGCCATGTTTTTTTTCCACCCAAATTTTGATTTTCTATTGAACTATTTACTTGGATATCAATACTCGTAAATAAATGTCTAAAATGTTTTGCCGGAAGGTGGTGGAAGGCCAGAACATAGTGCATATGTTGGAGCATACGCCGACTGACGTGGACGACCGGCCGACGTTGCATGTGTACATCGCTGACTGTGGACTGATACCTACTCCGCAACCTTACTACATTTCTGATGATCCTTATGAGTAAGATTTCTTTGTTTTTCAATTCTATACTGACGTTGAATCTTTAGTTATAGTTATTCATAAGTGGGTATACTAACAAAATAAGAAATCATGTTGAATTTCAACTTTATTTTCACAAGCCTCTTTTATTTAGCAGTATATTCAATGTCTTAACTTATAATGTTTGGAACATACATTGTTTCTGGATTTTAACATTTGTTGTCTAATTTTCAGTCTGTGGGCGTGGATAAAGGCTTCGGCAGTTCCGCTGACCATGTCGTTCTCAATCCTCGGTTTTTTTCAATGGATGATGATGAAAATGGAAATATAGGTAACTTCGACCCATCCTTTATTTTGTTACAATCTCGTATTTGACCCGAACTTGTAAACCAAGATACTTTTAACACACTGTTTTTATCTCGTCTGACTAAAATGTAAGTGGTGGATTTGAAATTACGTTTTGAATAAAATTGTTTTATACTTAGATGTATTACTTATATTATTTTTTTAATAATTATCATCCCAATTATTTACTCAGCCATAAATACAAAACATAATTTTAAGCTATTGTTATAACACGACTAATATGTGGAACATGAAAAGGGGTCATAAAAAAACTACCGTCGCTCTTATATTTCTTTTTAATAATAAATAATTTTCACTATTGAGACATCGTAAAAAATTTCTATTTATTGAAAAATACTACAAACAATAATACATCTGAACTAATAAAAGATGAGTCTTTTAAAAAAGAACAACATCGTTCGGCATGCTAATATGCGTGTTAATATTAACTTGTTATGATCATAACAATATTGGTTTTTGTATTAGTCTGGTATCTTTTATTAATAATACTCCGCGACATACTTCTACTATGTTATCTTATTAAGTACATTATTTAAAAAAGTGCCATAGATGTTACGAGCAATATCAAAAAAATATCTACATAATTATAATTCGTTCGACTTATTTCAAGAACTAGATTAGTTTCCAAATGAGCACCTGGTGCTGTTATGTAACAAATACGTTTTTCATTTTATTCTAAATCAGAAAATTAAATAACAATAGTATGAAACCAATACTAAGCCATACAAATGTGTCGGGCGCGACGATTAGGTTACTTAGCACATTAATTGACGCGACTCCGTGAGTGGTCATCCAATAAGTAATTTAATATAACTAATCGGCGGAGGTAGACAGCACATACTTCTGAGTTCTCTTTAAACTGCCTGTCCATTGAAGTAGAACGAGGTTGCAGAACTGAGAAACATTAATTAATATTAATAAAAAAAAAAATGTCTGACTTTCTCCGGTCTGGAGCCTCGGCGTCAATGTGCAGGCAGCCTTATACAGAGGCGTAAATGGCCTTGCAAATATGTACTGAACTCCAAGCACTGTACACCACACTGTTAGTCCTATATGCTCAGTAGTATTGGCTATAGTAAAAGCAACGCCGTCGCAAGTATCATCACTGCGGGAGCTAGAACATGCGTGTGCGCGGCGTCAGGCGGCACGTGCGCCGGAGTGTCGGAGCCGGACACTTGTTGCTGAGCCGCGCCGCACGCGCGTGCACACGACGCCCACACGCGGCACACGTCGCATGCACTCGCTGGTACTGCTGAGAAGAATACTCGAGCGCGGTGACCTGCGGATAAGGCATGTTAGATGGTGATCAAGATATACGTGCAAAACTTGTGCCTTACCGAATAATTCCAATACCCTATGCATTAGAATTATTCGGTAAGCATTACAAAAAGAAGAACATATAGGTAAGACAGTTTACTGGAGTGGAGGAGTACATATGAGAGTTCTTAGGGGAGTAGATTCATATAGGGAGAGTGCATAAGGGCAGTACATGAGGATGTTTTAGGGGTAGGTAGTACATGAAGGTTACATAAGGAAACGCTTAAGGAAGTCTATAAAGGATATTACATATTATTATTAGGTAAATTTCAGGGGGAGTACATAGGGAAATATATTTAAAAAAATAGGTAAATGTGGGTGTAAGTAGGGTTAGTGGGCATGCCTATTGTGACCACTACGGTAGTTCCAGCACTGGACAGCAGAATGTTGAAGATTTAGATACTAACTTGAATCATAGAGATCCTGCAGCGTAGCCCAGGCGGCTCGCTGTCGGGCCACGGACAACGCTCGCGCCGCCGCCAGCGTGGCGCAGCGCTCCGCCCGCGCCGCCCTCACGCCCGCCAGCACCCGCGACCCGCCCGCGGACAGGCGAGCCCATACCACGTGACGGACAGACTAAAATGAACAATATACAGTGAGAATATGTACTGAAGTGTATTATTAAAAAATACGGTAAAAGAGTCAAATTCAACAGAAATGTATTATTAAGTAGGTATCTCTTTCACCCGCATCCCGAGGGAACTTCTTCATGTTACCATACAAAATATAGGCTATGTCCTAACTAAGGTTAGCGAGGGGAGTTTAGTTTTCCAACAGTAAAAGAATTTTTCAAATTGAATACCTAAGTAGTTTCGAAGCCTAAGCCTTCGAAGTTAGGGTACATAAAATGATATTTTCTCTTTATTATATAAAACGACCAACAACATAAAAAAGAACATAACATACTTAGTAGCTATTAAATAATTATGGTCTTACCGTCAACTCTGTGAGCGTGTCTATGTCTGCCAAATATCCTGATGGCAGTTGCACAGTCAGCAACGTCAGGCCACTCTCAGTCTCATTCCCTTGAGCCACAAATCTGTAAATAAGTTGCAATCTTATAAAATCAAGTCTTGAATCATGCATTACACAATTTCATACCATGCAGTAAAAATACAGGTTTTTTAGGTCCAATAATCGTTCGTGTTGGAAGCAAACGTTTCCTCTCTTTAACCTTTTCTGTTTCAAGTTGAAGGATCCCAAATCATTTTTCAATTATCTATGGGCACTTCACCATATTATCTTTTTATTCTGTCCATCATCTTCTCAAGACATAATAACTTACCCGAAACAAACGGAGAGTTGCAATCTATCCTTGGTGGAGACTTGGTCGACTCTAGGGTCGAGGGTATACCGTGGCCACGGCGCCGTCACGTTGGTAGCCCCGCGAGCTGACAGACCCAACAGGCCTAGTCCTCGTCCCTCTGTGACTGCGCTTACTGATCTGCTGGCACGGATCTGAAGGTCAAGAAGTTTTGGTTCTTTAGTTTAAGTATGTAGGAACAGGTGTTTTTTCTGTGCATCGGAGAGCACGTAAATGTTAGTCCTGTGCCTGATCTCTTTCTGGTTGTATCGGGTTTCTGTTCCATTGGTCTATGACAGTGATGGAATCGTGAGTGCACCAGTGTCTGCGCAAACGCTTGTGCACGTAATCAGGACATCCCGCGCAGCTGGCTGATGTCCTTCTATAAGAACAGCTGCCGTGACAGAAATCGGCCTCGGACGCCATTATAGGTGTTTTTACCCGACCCCCAAGAAGGCTTGTGCTGTTCTCATCTCTCTCGCTCGTTACCTCACTCAACTTTCTTATCATTATTGTGATCATGATGTTAGATGAGCAATAGATGGCATCGCTATAACGAAAAATCCTGATCAATCTGAATATACCTATTCGGCCCTAAATTGGACGTAGTTATGCAGAAACGTTCCAACCCACTGTAAGTTGAATTTGAGATATAAGCATTTACGCGTTTCAGTTGTATTCTTTTTTATTCTAACTAGTAAAGGTATATACTAGTGTTTAGATAACCATATGCTAAATTTTAGGCTGTTCAATCACAATAACTCGATTTCGGGTGACTTGTGGGTTGGAACGTTTCTGCATAACTACGTCCAATTGAGCTAGATAAGTTTGACTTGGTAATTTTGCAAAGCATTTAAGGTAAGGTGAAGATTATTTACCGGTTTAGTCTGTATGACGAGCGCATTGTTCTCGCCGATTTGGAACTGTCTCGCCTCATCAGAGCCGGTCACGTTCACCGACACTCGGAGTTTAGATGACGTTTTGACCATTTCAGCGTACTGTGCCAACGAGTCCATCTGAAATACCACATTATATAATATTAAGAATAGCGTTATGACCGCAAAAAGTATTTTCAAATTCAAAACCAGTGTTCTTCTTTCTCTCAGGTCATCATGCGCCTTCCCTTTTAAATGTTGGGATCGGCTTTCAATCTAATCGGATGTAGCTGAGTTCTACTGTTTTACAAGGAGCGGCTGCCTATCTGACCAATATCCCTTGGTAAGACTGGTTGTCAGACTTTCTGGCTTCTGTATAGATATTCAAATGACAGCCTGGACCCACCAGCGTGTTCCTTCCAAAACACGGAAGAACTCCCCTTTTTTCAGGTTTAGAAGGATATTCTACTCAAAGGTTCCTTTTGTACATTTTTTAAGGCATGATGTGGTTTCCATCACTAGTACTCACAACTTCAGGATCAGGATCGTGCGGCAGGTAAGCTTGCAGCAGATATCGTACAACAGGCGTAGCTTCGTCCAGCAGCCGCGCCGCCAACATGGCTCGCAGCCCCCACGCCGCGGTGGTAGCTTCAAGGCTGTTGCCCTTCAACCATGGGTTGCGCCACTCGTTGCCTGATAGGGTGCGGGACCAGAATAGGGTGGAACCTGATGAAGAAGATAAGAGAAGAACTTAGAAGATGATGGCATTATTGAGTTATTTAGGAGGTTCGACGCTAAGGGATTAATTCTGCCACAGATTACCCTAAGTTACTTCGTAAGTACTACTGAGAATTTTTTAAAAAATTACAGTATACCTTGCAGAAATGGAACATGATTATGGGTCGGAATTGGTCACAATTTTATTACAAGATTCTGGAATAGTAAAAGGACTCCAAAATATAAGAAAATAAGATATTTTTATGGCATATCTTTATGAAAGAAAATTTGGCCAACCTGTAGTGTTAGCGTATTTGTCCATCATTTCCAGCGTCTGCGTGAGTTGTGGATGTCTAGCAACTGCAAACGCTCCAGCGATGACTGCCAGGGAGTACGCGTCCATGTCGGGAGAAACACCTCGTGCCAGGTAGTCGATCGCTTTGTTTATATTGTTTTTGTATAAAACATCGCTGCCCTGAAAATCAATCAAGTAGTATTAGTATTTAGATAACAAGAATGAGTTATCGGTGACTTTTAAGGCCCGGTTCCACTGGTTACTGATAAAGCGTTAGTTAACTATCTTATGGTTAATGCTATCTGTCACAGGAATGTCTCCTTAGTGGTTTTGTATTAGCTATGCATTGGCAACACTATACATATTTTTTACTATTTTTCCTACGTCTAGTATGGCTGACTGTCCTATGATTGTCCTCAAATATTCACTGGCTATAATTTTAAGTTACCTTAGTCTGGTGCAATGCAACGAGTGCATACGCAGCTAACGGCAGCGGCGCCTGCGCGTGCGGTGAGGTACGAGTAGAAGGCGCAGGCGCGGGCCAGCCGCCCGAGCCCTCCTGCGCATGCGCCAGCCAGCCTGCCGCGCTGCGAGCCGCCTCGGGCTCCACGCGCACGTAGCGAGCGCAGCGGGACAGCCAGCGGAGGGCTACTGACGTCATCCTGAACACAAGTATCAACATAATCTTCATAAAAATGTATAGAGAGAAGCTATTATTTCATGAGACAGCGCTGTCCAAAAAAATTGTATTTCAGTCTTTGAAGTCGAAAAATCCATGGAATACCCATATTTTACAAGTCTAATGGACACACTCAGAGACATTTAATGGTTACTTAAGCCATTCCTTAGTGAAGGATTTCTTTGACATTTAGTTGTTGGAGATACCTACTATAATTAATTTGGTAATGTTTACTTACCAAACATCCCCGGGAGCTTCTGCATCAATTTCAGCAGCAAACGATCCGTCTGAGCGTCGGAACGCCATCAAACGCTGATAGCCAATAGCTGCCAGTTCTCGCGCTTCCTTCGTTGTCGCAACCTCTTCTTGACCAGAAGCCTACGGTAACAAGACAATGTGTTAGTAACGCAAATACAAAGGCATAAAGAGATACTCATTCTATTCGTAGTATGACTCACCTGTAAATAGTCGAGTAGCACACAAGCAAGTGCGAGGGGTCTGACTGCATGAACAGGATCTGCGGCGGGTCCCGGCGGCTCCCGTACTGCCTGTAGGGCTCCTGACAGCAGGTCTCCCGTGGCTTGCAGAGAAGTGGCCCCTGCCTTTATCCCGGCCGGCACATCTAGTGTTACGTTAGCTCGGGCCACACCCCGGCGAGCGTCTAGGAGACTCCACGAAAATAGATCTTCTTCGTAACCATCCTGAAAACAAGTGAAATTCATCAGACATCGTCTTTTGTCAGGCACTGATTGAGTGGTGCCTGGTAGAAGTGAAATGGTGGGCCCAAATGAAAGAGCAAAGTAATGGAATATATCTCTGTGCTCTTAGTAGGAAAGAGGTGGAGATGAAGCATTACGGCGTGGTATGCGTCATGCGTGGAGTGGGTTCATCAGTTACCTTGACTTGAATGGTCCTGAAGAGCGAGTCAGAGACGCCGTTGCCACTGGCCTCCACTATGATAGGCGCGTCGCCGCTGCGTACTGCGGTGACCAGGAACGCCGTGCTCACCGACCCACGCGCCGGAACTGTCACGCGCTCGCGACGGAATAATTCGATCTCTGAGGAAGATACCACTTTGAGTATAGAATTAAAATTCCAAGTATATTGAAATCACAAAAGGGTAGTTATGTTCGGAGCAGTGCGAATAAGGAAATCCAATTTATCGAGAATGACCAATATTACCATAAATCTAATTGCGAATTTTATTAAAGCCATAAGTTCGCTTACTTTTCGCTGAATCAAGTTCGTTGTCGAGTGGTTCGAATTCGAAGTATTGATCGCTGTTGTAGAAAGTGACCTCGACCGACGTGTCCACAGCTAACGTGGTCTTCAATATAATGACAGCAGCCACGGATTCCCCTCGTTGTAACGTAGTGGGCAGTTCGGCAGTCATTGATAAAGGCACAGAGGTGGTAAACTTCTGTGGGGTAGCTAAACCGAGACCCAGGGTAGGGTGAACGGAGAAAGCGCCGATTGAGAATTCTCCTGCAGTAACTGATGTCCAGCGTTCTTTTGCTCCGGTTCCGTCGTTGCTGTAAATAATAAACAGCGTGAGAAATTAAAGATCAGAGTAACGGAATCAGGAAAACATACCGTCGTAAATAAATTCTATATTCAGCTTACCCAATGGTAAGATTGGCGAGCATCCAGGTAGGTTGTGGATTAACAGTAAGGTAGTATCGAGGTGACGGTGGAGGTGGCAGCCGACTGAACGCATAAGGACCAGCTTGTGGGGCTCTTGTACCGGTCTCCAGAGGAGCCGGTGTTGGGTGCGAGCCTGAAAAAAAAAAGTATTTTTGTAAATGATCATACACTTGGAATTAGATATTGAAAAGAAAATATTGAAGAACCTTACCATCGGGATTACTTTTGACTACTACGCCGTCTGTAAGAATGACAACTCCTGCGTTCTGAAAAGGAAGCGTTTATTATTCTCTATTCTATCACTTGAATGTTAGGGGATTAAAAATTGAAAAAAAAATAGGACAAGCACTTTGAAAACATCAGAAGCAGTGTAGCCTCCCAGATCCAAACCCATTCCGGGGAGATGGTCTTCATTTTTGAATACGGAATACGATAATCCACTGAAGCTTTCCACTTCGCGTTCAACCTGCAAAAAGAACCATTTATAACCAACCGTCTATGCATTTCTTGGTTTGATAATTCTTTAGAATCAAAACTAACCGTATGCATATCAAGTCCGTTTCCTAATCCATTCTGGTTAGCGAGACCAGCTTTGATAGCGTTGGTATCTTCTGCTAAAAGCGCTACATAAGCGCCTGCGTCTCCTGACACTCGCAGTTCTACTAATGTGTTGGGTTTTACGCCTGCACCACTGCTTGAGACTGGAGATACGGACACCTGAAAAAGTAATAATGGGAGATTACAAGGAATCTGAGAAAAATGGCCAGATCGATGGAGTTGAATGAATTTTTGCCTTTAAAGAGGTGGAAAAGATGTAACTTTTCGTAATTAACCCTAGACCACTAACCTTCCAGAGTACCCTATTAAAACTAACCATTCGTCGTTTCGACGAACATGTTTTTAACGCGGTATTTTTAGGTGAATTATGCTGTTTTTTATCTAAATTCTTCTGAACAATTAAATAACATAGGTTACATTTACAAATAAAACTACAAAAAATAAAGTAATGAGAAATATTTATTCAAACTTAACATTTTTAGTAAAGCACTTGGTTTTCATGAGATCAAAAAAACGTTATTTTTTGGAAAATTAACAAAAATATTTAAACAAAAAAAAAAAATATTTTTCTCTTAATTACTTATAGAACGAGATCTAAGTAATATAAAAAAATATATAAAAGCTATTTTTTGGCTGCGCAACTAGTGCAGAAATCAATCTTATGTTCACCGCAGATTGCGATGCTGCACTGTGAGTTCTCTGTGTGTTCTTATAGGAACATATACCGCAAATTTTCTTTTTCTTATATTTTCACCTGTCGATACAGACTCATTTCTCGACGTTGACTGCACTTCGTCACGATCACCACCTTCAACATCAGTACCAATCCCTAATACATTTTGTATTTTCGTTTTTGTATGCGTGGGCATTGTGGGCATTTGCAGTCGTGTTTCGAGCCACGGTATTACAAGTATAGTTGTATTGGGAATGCAAATCTTTCATATAATTACGACGGCTCATTATCTTTTGTCCCAGAGTTGACACATTATAGTAATATTTTCTTCCGATAGTGGTTGTTTTGAAGCCATCACAAAGAAAACTGCGAAATAAAATATTCAATTTAAATATGAAAAGTGACACAAACACTAACCATTCGTCGAAACGACGACTAAATATTGAATATCTCAAAAACTTTAAAACTTACCTGCCGCACACAACCGCTTTCTGAAAGAGCGCGAGAGGCACTGAGTTGACAAGTCGCGACACGATCACTGGCGCCCGCTTTAAAAAGATATAGCCTATTTTGTGTCGCGTATTCGTCGATTTGACGAAGGTTAGTTGTCCAGGGTTAAACGCTCAAAGTATATGTTGGAAGAGATTTCTTTAGAAATACGCATTACCTTTGTTAATTATTTATTTCCTGTCGTCTTTCTTTATTGTGTGTGTGTTCAAAAAATTATAATAAAAATAAATGTTTTGTTAATTGCTTAATTGCATTTTACAAGTTATTATTTTTTTTAATAATTTTGGGAGTACAAATTCCACCGACCCCCAACATAGTTGGGAAAAAGGCTTGGAGGATGATGGGGGTACAAAACCTTACGGGCGACTTTTCTGGTCTTTTACCTCGTTCTGCAGAAGATTGGTGTGCGGGGCATATACGGCAGCAGAGAGCAGGTTGTTGACATCAAGACGTGGATACCACGCCACCAGCACGCAGCCAGGAGACATGCGTGATGTCACCGACACCGAAATGTCCACGCTACGCCGAGCTGGGCTTAACTGTAAGTCACAGTGTCAAATTAAGATGGTGAAGAAGTTTTACCTTATTAACTTTTTTAAAACATTTTCTACACGGTCGTTTAGTTTGCCCAATGGTAAGCCATTGATCACCTTGTGTTATGGGTGCAGACATGCTCAACACACAAATGTTGACCGTACTGGGAATCGAACCCAGGACCAAACTCAAACTCAAAATTTGTTATTTCAAATAGGCCTATAAAAGCTCTTTCGAAACGTCAAAGTTAGGTGCACGGTTCCAAAGAAAATGAAACCCTCTGTTCGAATTGTTGATCGATATTCCCTCTATGTGTTTGACCCTCTGTTCATTCTAGCATGGAGACCATTTTAAATGTAATGGTAAATAGTACCCTATTTCAGAAAAAACACACACATATACACACATTACAGGGTTCTACATACTGAAAAGCAAATCAAAATAACAATGCTCGTGCATAATATATTAACACGCTTGTAACTGACCTCGACAGTCTTAGCGACAATGATGTCACCGCGTCCTATAACGGCGTAATGCACCAAGTCCATAGGTTCTGTCGCGGTGATGCGTGCTCGCATCTCGTCTCCTACTCCCGTGCCTCGAGTTAGAATCTCAGCTGTTAGGAATTGGCCGAATGAATACTCGTTCCTTTGTACGTTGACTACACGTTCTGTCACCTCTTTGTATTTTACCTGTTGGCACAAATCATGAATATATTAAAATATACACAAATCATGAAAACATTTATAAAAAAAATGTTTTCCACTACAGCTATTATCGAAGGCTTGTTAGAAGCAAAACAGAAAATAAAACATGCACTGGATTATCCGATCATCATAGCTTTCTTTCTATCATGATCATAGTCTTCGAGTGAAATTCTAAGTCTCACAATTCTCAAATGATTATTTAATGTCATTTGGTTGATATAACATGGGAAGATCATAGCTGAAAATCACCTGAGAAAGCAACTGTATACTACTTAAGCCTTACCACTAAGTTGAGTGTGGAGTTCACATGTGCATTGTCCGGTACGAGCGTGTATGTGGCGATGCCTTTGCTCATAGTCACGGTGGTGACATTGACCGGAGCGCCGTCGTCCCACAGGCGCTCTACTGTCACCTCCCCATCGGTAGGCATCACTTGTCCTGATGGATCCACTAGTTCTATCTGTTGATGTTACATTGAGTTTTAAGACAACAATATTTGATTATAGTAGGAATAAATTTATAGTTAAGTTCTCTTCACCCAGCCCATAAAAGGTCTACCATCCGATATGGATGAAAATTCACATTCATTAAATTCAGGTACGGGTGAGGGAGGGAGTAATAGCGAGAGTAATATAATATATTGGGAGAGTAAATAAATGAGTACATAGGGGTAGTACAACAGGCAGTACATAAGAAAGTACTAGAAGTATATAAGAGAGTAAACAGAGAAAGTAAATAACAAAATACATAGGGAAGTATTGACCATTGGTTGAATCATGTTTGCTTTTTTACATCATACATGCAACAATATCCTTGTGCCTTAAAATAACATACTTGAGCAATATTTAAGAGCGCTATTACAAAATCGAATTGCTCAGTTGTAGGTAAATTAGACGATAGCCGGCAGCACTTGCGCATGTGTGCGTCTAGTGAAATACGCAACGCACACCTGCGGACCGCCACGCGGCACAAACAAACTTGAGACTTTGCCACTTTTTTCCGAAATAATTTATTGTTTTTATAGTTTATGAAATATTATTTGTACCGATGAATTTTATAACCTAGAATAGCTCGATTGAGTTACAATAAACAAGTAATCGTTTACAATTTTTAAATTATTTAATCGACAACCAAACTTTTCACCATGTTTATCAATTATAAGTAATTGATTTATAAAAAAACTAAAATCTATAATTCGTCTTCCATGTATTGTATCTTCATTTTCCTGCAACAATGAAAACTAGGAATGTAGATAGTTTATTAAAACAAATATGTCACGTATACCTTTTGCGGGTGACAAAAATACTTACCATATTATTTGTACTGGTATTCAATTGAGTCTGATAGTCTGAATTAAATATGCTTTCATTATCCTGCAAGAATCAAAGAAGTCCAATTACATTATTATGCAACAGCGAAACTAACGACGATGACATTTACGTACATATTTCTTTATAACCAACATCAAAAAAAGAGAACCCAATCTATAACATTTTCGAATTAGAATATCATGGCCTAATACTTATGTATATTACATTTCAACCAGATCATTATAACTAATAAATAAAATAAAACTCACTAGTATCAAAACGTGTTAGATGCGTAGGTTGCGCTATATTTTTCGAACTCCGGCGAGTTTACGCGGCGCAACAGCGAGCGATACGTCCCTCCTCGGTAAGCGCCTGGCGCTGACTAAAGTTGAACACCGCGCGTCACAAGATTTATATTGATTTTTGCATTGCAAACAAAAATTATTTTAAAATATTGTTTTTCTTTTAAATAGACCAATTTTTTTTTTCAAGCTTTATAACAATACCACCTTAATTATTAAATGTTTTTTATTTGAATTTGGATTATACTTTCATAGATAAAAAATATAGTTTCGTACGGAAAATTGTCAGTAACTCTCAGTTTTATAGAATTATTTTTGGTGTAATACTGTATGAATTGTAATAAATTGATTTAAGCACTTCCAAGTACAAGATATAGTTGTATCTTGAACATTTTTATAAATGGTTAAATTGCTATATCCTCGGAGTACCGAAGCATCAAAAGATACCCAAAAGCAACATTTTATGAAACATCCTTTGCAGAGACAAAGATTTTACTGATGTACGTGGACAAATTAAAATATTTATTTAATACACTTTCAAGATAAATGATCAAACTTTCTGAATCTTATTTTTGTTTTTTTATTGTGACTATATCCAAAGCATCAAAACTCGTATAAAACGTTTAAATTCGCGAAAATTTGTGATAGCCCTCTTTTGCCTAATGTTAATTTCTTTACCTCATTCGAAATAAAACGTTGCATTAATTTTGATCATAAATGTGGATGGTGAAGTTGAATTGCTTACCTGTACGATGTAAGGCAGAGTAGGTTTGAAGTAATCCGGCGCTGTCACCTTCAATCTATAAGGTGTTCTTAAAAGCAGAATCCTGGATGATACATTCTGTTTTATTAGTGTATCTTTCTCCTCAATTACAGCTTCTACAACCAGTGGCCTCGCTGCATCCTCAGCTAGGTCTAGGTCAGTTTTAAGGTCAAACGTTACTTGAGCCTGACCGTTCATATCGACCACTTTCCTTGTGGGCGCTGCCACTACGGGTTGTAGTACCCCAGAGAAGAACACGGGGTACGCAGATATAGTTAGTTCACCCCGAACTGGAACACCGTTGAAGTGCCTAAAAGATATTTTAATTAATGAAAATGTTATTTCTTAAGAATAGAAAGTTAGTACAGGATACTAATTAGATTCTGTGGTGCAAGTAACGGTACTTGCATTCTGGTTCAATACTGACATGTATGTTTATTACGACTTACGAGATATGCTCAATGATAAACTTACATTTCACATATTTTACGGTAATGTAAATTCATTTGTCGGCGTTGTGAAATAAAAATACCTACATAGTTAAGTATTCGTTCGATGCTAAAACAACAGCGATGTTCAATAAAGTTTTTATGAAATATTACTGTTTTATCGGATTGTACTGCTGATAAAAACTGACAGCGTTGCGTCTACAAACAGTTCTTGCTTATTTACGTAATGATTATTATTCTATTGAATTGGATTGATGAGTTTTTCTGTAGCGTAATGAGAATCGACTTTCGCTGTGAAAATTGCTTTGTTTAGAGGTACTACGAGTGAAGTTCATTCCAGTTCATTATAGAACATTGTGTGGGTTTTCGCAGCGAATCCAATTATGGCGTTAGAAATTATTCTAGTAAATCTCCTTTGAGAATAAGAAAATTATATAAATTCGTTAGAACCTATTATGTCATTTTGATAAACAAGTCGGGCGACACCAGTTCCTTCAGTTGCCAACTTGTTTTTGGACATAAAATCTCTCAAACGGGTTGATTGAATTAATTAATTTTTGTTTTGGTATGTCCAAATAAAATATCAACATAGCTATGTCAATGATTTTAACGCAATGGGTGATGACTTATACATTTAAGGAAATCAATCTTTTGATTAAATGTAGGATTATTTTCAGTATTAGGAACTTAAAAAAAAAACAAAACAGATATTTACTTAGCGGTAACGTTGATGTCAAATCTGCCATCTGTGAAGAGGATTTCCTTGGGCATCTGCATGTCCATATGGAACCTTGGCTGCACATAATCTGCGACCAACACTTGGCGAGAGTACTTCTGCCCACGGACCTCCACCTGTGCGGATAAAGTTATGCAAACGTAACGTATGTAAATCCTAAGGCCATCTTAGAGTGGGCAGTCGAATTCAAGAATTACGATTTCGAGGCTAATCGCAATTTCCGGAGTTATTTGAGCAAAATCTATTTAGCATTGTATGTACTCTTTAAAACAGTCTAAATTTATAAGATTAAAAAAATAGTTTTCTAGCTTAAATGATGCATAATTTAGCAAAAGTCTAGCTCTAGGGAGAACTGACGATGATCTTGATTCAGTAAAGACGAATGTTGATACTAGTCTAAAAAGCTTGATAACATTGACTAAGACAATATGAGGAAGTAACAACATACAGTGCAATTCTTGTTTTCCTTCCCAGCTGGAGCAATTATTTACAAATTAATATAAATATGAACTGCTTCAGCATAAACAAAATTGCATACCTTGCGGATACCACGCAGACATTCCGTAATAAAAATGTTAATAATGAAAGTTTCAACTCAGATCCGTGGCAATTTTAGAATTTCGTAAATGGCGATGTTGGTTTACCTGTATCGTCCATTCTCCAAGAGCCGGTTCATCAGCTAGCACCAACTCTTCGGTGAGTACTCCCCGGTCCAGTTCAGCGCCTGCCCACTGTCTTATAGGCGAGCCCCCGGTATCCAGCACGCTGACATCTACCGTCGACGACAGCGGCAGCAGGTACCTGCGCAACCGCACAGGTCAACGACCCTCCCGTAATCACACGTAATCTTACGCGCACGAGCTCTCGCACCGATGCCACAGAAAATGAAAGTGTCTCGCGCTTACTACCAAATTCTTAGTTAACAGCTCTTCGAATAATTTTCCTCGTTAAACGGAACAAGGACACAGGTGGCCACTGATAGGAAGGTAGACAAACAATCGATTGATGTGTTACGCATTAACAATTGCGTTAATGTTTTGTTTAACTACGAAGATAATTACTAGTGACCTCAGATTATAGGGTTATTGTTGTTTTATGAAGGCAGTCAAGCTTAAACTCTATTTAATAGAAACTTCAATGTCTACTGATCAGTTCCATCTTGTAGCTTTGTGTTGTTAATCGGAACTTAATTAAAAAGTAATTTACTTCTTATAGACAAGTAAATATTCAATTAAAACGGCATATTGGTGTTGTTGTTGATGATCGACATTAAAATAGAGTTGTAAATAACAGTTAAGTAGGTAACCATAGCATCTCAGCTCAGCTCAGCCGTCCTAGAACTGAGATCATTATTTCTTGGTGTTGCAACTTGGTAACAGGATGCGCTGTACAGTAAAGTAAAACGGTGATAATCTTACTTGTCTAAGGCGATGACCCTAAAGTTAATAGTGTCTCCGGGTTGGTAGACACGTTTGTCGGTCTGCACGAAGACGGCGAAACTGCGCGGTTGGTAGAGCAACGGTGACGACGATGAGAATAGCGGGCCTGAGGTTGACCGCGCCACCAGTGAGTACTGCCCGGGCCCAGGGTCACCGATCTACATCAGGTGCAACAGATTCGGTCACGTTTTGTTGTGGGTAAAGCGCTTCATTTATTACTAATGTGGTCAGTTATTGGTTTTGGATGGCCTACTGAACTGTTATTACGAACGTGCAAGTCCAAAATGTAGGTGTTATGTAAGTAGTTCAAGCCCATACTCAACCATAGATAACATCTTTTGTTAGGTACTTTCTAAATGGCGAAACATTTATATTTTCAACTTACTTCAAGTTCTATAAGTCTGGATGCAGCAGCTGGGACCTGTACTTCCCGTCCCTTGGTGAACTGCTCTCCATTGGCGCGACGGCCCTCCACAGCTACATATAGGGTATACGCCCGGGAGCCACCAGCTATTGCCACCGTGTATGAGTTGAACGGCCGCAGCACTCTTGGACCCAGCACTGATATACTGAAAACAGTATTTATGTAGACATTGTCACATGTTTTAAAGTAATAGGTTTCCGTTAAAACCGGCCACTTTTGTCCTACTTGTGAGTCTACATTCCCTGAACTAAAAGCTTGTAAGTACATACTAAGCTTATAGACATGCTATACACCAACCATTAACGGAACCTTAACGTCGTACGTACAACTAAACTAGTCTTTAGGGGTCGTTGAAATAACAGAACACCATCTCCTTATATGAGTCGTAAAATCTTTGTCCTGGAACTAGAATTACATTCTTAGAAATATTGTTTTTCAACTTTAAGAAATTACTTAACTGTAAATCTATTGAAGTTTCAGGTGATGAATGTAATCTTTCAGAAAATCTGCTTTTGTACCTTTCATGGCGTAAACAACTAGGTACGTGAGCAAGAATAAGTCTTTTGCTAACTTGAGGTAAGTATAAGTATTTTCTCGTACGAAGGTATAGAGGTATATAAACCATTGTAAGTTTGTAAGAATGATGAATGAATGAAGGAAGTTCATTAAGTGTTGATCACATGAACACTAAACCCATAAACCTATACTTACCTGTATTATTTAGTAGATATGAGACAGATGACGATCTTGTCACGTTCTAGTAATTAATATTAGCATACAGTTTAATATTAATATTAAACTTACCTTTGTACAAGAAGTGGCGTAGTCAATGCTACTACGAAGTAGTATAGAGCTATTTTATGAGTCATCTTTCTGAAATAAGAATTAATTGTATCATGATTAACAATGTTCACATCAAACAATCAGAAGTATATTTCTTGGCATTGTAAGTAATGTGTACATATCTCGGCCATACAAAAACATATAAGAAGACTTTAGTAATTGAAATAGATATAACTTACTCATACAATAGATATCTTGCAAATGTGAGGATCCTGTTTTATAGAATCTGACTATTAACACATTTTTATTAGGTGGACCTGTATGTACCTAAACCTAAACTGTGTCATGAAAATTGTCTGTACTGTTGATCTGATCTGATGAAGGAGCTGGAGGATATTAATTAACTAGCACTTCACAGTAGAACATCCTAAGTATCATAAGTAGTTCTGTGAGCTTGGACTTGTTAGATAAGTCTTGATGATATTTACGTGCATTTATGAAACCGTGTTTTTCTAATATGTTTTATTGTAAACGGAGATTTTCTCTCAGGGCGGATAATGCAGAAATTATGAAATCGTCTTTTATAAAGAGTTCTCCCAGAATCTACCCTAAAAACCAATCGCTATGCTATCAATCTTTTAATTGCTATTGAATTTTGGAACCGTTGCATCGCAAAAGTCATAAGTAGATCTAAAGTCTTTCTTCGTGAAAACTTTCATGGCAGGAGGTAACTACTCGCAGGTATGTCAGGCCAGAATAAAGAAAACCATTTTATAAATAAAATAGGCTTATGAGTGTATATGCAAATACATTCATTATTTACTTCCTTCACTTGTATTCTGCCACTACGAGAATCTTAAAAGCCGCAGCCTTCTGAATGGTCACGCTCTATATGGTCAACAGTGAACTACCTACACTTTATTTATGTAATTGTAAGATTTATCATTCGTTAAATAAGCTTCGATCATCCTTTTCTTTATATGCGTGTGACTTATTAATATTATAAAAGTTTCCTTATTGTACTTTCTTCTTGCATATTTAGAAGATCTAGCTATTACCTAGCTAGGTATTTGTTTTGCTCCAGAAGATATCTGCTAAAAATCAAAGACATCTCCGTTTTTGTAGCTAATTTGAAAATAAGTTATTGTTATTTTAAATCCCTGATAAGTAATAATAAATCCAGTCTTAAGACTGAATTAACATTTTTTGTTTGCCCAGAGGAAACAATGATCAGTTTATTTTGCAAATATTACAACGTGAATCATGATATTATAATGAGACAAGAACCGATATTTCCTTGTAACTTATCAAAAGATGTATTTGAGAGTCGTGGGTGAGCTGTTCGCTACGAATCATGAATGTATTGAATTCACATATTTGTCATACATATATGTATGTACAACTTGTGTCCTTGTTGTTTCTGACTCACTATGTCAACAGTTGCGTGGGCGGAACAGCCTTTTCGACCGATATGGTAAAACTGCTAATTCTTAGAAAAAATTGCCGCCTAAACTAGAAGAGATTATTTTGTTATCGCTACGTAATAAATGTGTATTTAAAGTTTTCTATACGGATGTAAATGTTTCCGAAGATACAATATAAGAAATAAGTGTACCTACATTGCAGTAAGAAACTTTCTCTAGGCTCACGACATCGCTCGAGTTGTTCAGTGTTTACCTTCTCAGGCAACAAAACAATCGCCGCAAGAGTGCTAGAGAAGTGCGTGACTCTGCATCTAGTACACCTACTTACCAGAGCTTAGATTACTATAATCATTGTAACAGGAACATTTCATTCACATTTACCAACCAAATGCAAGGAAAACCCAAAATGCACCAACTTGATGTCATTTAAAATCTCGACATTCAACTTGTACAAAAATAGAGATTACGTACACCCCGAATTATATGCAGCTTTACGAACTTTTAATGAAGCTCACCTTTTGGGCACTTGAGTCACTCGTAACACTTAATTAAATAAAACTTATCACTATATCACAGATCGTTTGATTCGGGTGCACATAGTTTGTGGCAGCGTGAGTGCGCGACTCAGGTCGGCGCGGGGTGCACTATACAACTAACAATAAGTGTTGCGGAGTGAGGCAGCGGCGCCTACGCACGCAGGTGGGGCGCCGAGAAGCCTTGCGAAAATTCACCGTCGCACAGTACCTGCGAATGCGCTCTGCACCTAGTCGTGCTATGCAGCGTTGAGCTGGATCTTTCCTCATTCATGCCAAAAGCATTAGCTATTATAACGTAGCGTAGTAAACATTGTAAGTACGTACTGTACTGTCACAGTAATAAGTTAGTGTCTTAATCTTAGTGGGGCGTCGTACCAGTTATTGCGAGGGTCTTTTGTCGTTTTAAATATCGCAATAGTCCAAATCGAAATTAGGGTAACGTATAGTATGTACCTAGTTGCATACAATTAGAGGCTCAAGTTAGCCAACACACACTGCGTTTTTTTTAAGAAATGGTTTTTTGCTTCAACTGCTACGACTATTTGCGTTTTGTAAGTTTTTTTGAAATAACAACAGGTTGTTTATCACGTACTGGACGCGTACATCTCAGATGGCCGATGATATGTTAGAGGCTCGATGCGAGTTGAGTGCAGTGCATTCCTAGGAACCAGTTTTAGTGCAACACTCCATAATAATCGCTTAGACAGACAGAGTTAGAAATACTATTCAGGCATATTGAATGCTTTTATTGTTTCACAGAGGCTATTCATAAAACCCCGAGTCGCGAAATGTGTATGCGGCCAAGCCAAGAATAAGTTTGATTTTAAAAAGGATATCTTGCAGGTATCCATCTAGACGTGAAAGCTTTGTAATGTTTTTTTGCGCTAAACAGTTTTAGTTTTCCCGTTGAAATAAGAATTTTCGCGGAATTGAAGGAGGTAAAAGATTAAACGTTTTTTGTATGATTAGAATAGGGGCTTTATTAAACTTATGGATATATTACTTGGTCAAATTAGTGTATTTATTTGGTTTTCAATAATGTGCCGTTACATGAGCAATACCTACTTACCATCACACAAATATTTAGGTACCTACTACATAGGTCAGACAGAAAACGTAACATTCTTGGAAAGGACGATATGACCTCTAAGTTTTGGACATGCGATGCGAGACTATAAAACCTGTTCCTAATATAAATTGCGCTTCGGTGGCTTCTCCCACATCATTGTTTTCTAATGAAGTCTGGGTAGCGATAGGTACTATAAATATAGTATACTGTAACATTATATTTTGTTCATAAGTAACTTACAAGTTTTTGTCTGTATCTGTCTGACTAATAAATTGATCACCCTTGCGTATCCGAGCAGTGATGACATATTCTATTACGTAACCTCCTAGGCAGCTCAACTAAGCTTGACGAATGTGTTACATAAAATCTTTGCAATATTATTTTTAAAACAATAAAACATTCATTTAATTTAATAAAACTAGTCGATTTCATAGAAGAAATGTTTTTAGTCAGCTAGAAAAGAATCAATAGGACAAATGTTAGTAGAAGCAGATTCTAGCGGGGTTGAAGCTTTTTCAACTCCGTCAGTATTATCTGCAACGTGCAAGCGAGCAGCTAAACTCGCGTTATCCGCTAAAGCTGCTGCCAGCGCTTTTTCAAGCTTCGATGCACCAGCCCGCTCAGCTTCTAAAGCTGCTCTTGTTTCAGCTAGGGCCTCAACATCAGGATCAACAGTGTTATTGCAGGAACCGTTGTTACTTAGTTCTGATATATGAATTTGCAATTCGGAAACGGTGGCTTTGAGTTTTGTTATTTCTGCTGCAAGAAAGATTAGACTATATTAAACACTAACCTGCTTAGTAAAGTCCTTGTTTTAGTTAGAATGGCAGCTACTTGCCGTTAGCAGTGAGTAGTTCCTTGCTGGTATGTTGCAGTTCCGCGGCTGCGAGGCGTCTCTCACGCGCATGCGCAGCAGCGGCAAGTCGCGCTCTCTCACGAATTTCTGAGCCAGCAGCTGCGCATTTTTCTACTCTTCTAAGTTCGCTTTCGAGACGGGTAGATTCTCTGAAGAGGTTCAATAAAGGCTTATGGGACCTCTTTTAAAGAATAAGATGTCGCATTAGTATGAATACCAAAATACATCTTACCTGCGAGCTTCTTCAGTTGCTTGACAGATACGCTCCTGCAAATCTGTATATTGTCGTTGAAGAGTCAGGTGGGCTGACTGCACTGGCTTCAGTTGCTGTACTTGTCTCTCTAAGGCACTAATCTGCGCTGACATTTCGCCACAACGATCTTCTAAGAGCTTTCGCTGTCTCTCCTAATGGACATAGGTATTGCGTAGGTTGCGAGTTTGCGACTTGTGTTCATCAACAAACAGTTGTGACGTAACACATATTGCTTCGTACATGGATATGATATTGCGTCATGTGTATATTGTATGATGTTTAAAGAACATAAGTTATGATTGTACCTCTTTGTTTGCTTGAAGACAAGTACTAAGTCAAGCTCGGTAATAAACTTTGCAGTAACATACCCACTTAAATGTAAAGTACTAACTGAAAACTAAAGTTTATAGCTATATCACGAAATAAGATTAGCACAAAGAACATGCATACATATATCTAGCCTTGTCTTTTACAGGAAAATATGAAACCATTTGCATATCATCCACAAGATTCTTGCAACTTTTCCATACTTCAATTAGATCATCATTGTCGATTCGAAAGTAGGTAAATTACCGTAAGATCCAGATGTATCTTAAGTCCTGTGAGGTGTTCCTGAGTGCTGGCGAGGGCAGTGGTTGCCTTGGTGACGGCAGCAGTGGCCGCGGCGGCTCCGTTGCGGGCCTCCGCCGCAGCTCGCTCGGCCGCCGCCCTCGCCGCCTCCGCAGCCTCGGCACGAGTCGCCTCGGTACGAAGCGACCCACGCAGCCGACTCTCGGATATCTACAATTTAATTATTAGGTACCTTTATGTACCTATTTAGATCATACAATTAAGCACTTCTTATGTGATGTTTAAATACTCTAATCGTAAAATTATAAGTAGGTCTGTATGCAGTGCTCGATATTTTGATGCTTGATTTGCCTATCAAACTTTTCTTCTCAACTTCGTGGAATAAATGAGACGTGCTAGAAGTTAAAATATTTTTTTATATGTGATATAAGTAAACTAATTATAATAAACAGTCAACGTACGGTTAGAGTCCGAAATTCGCTAATTAGCTCCAAAAACTGTTGCTCCAAAGTTTCAAATTCTGTTGGGATGCCCATCGTGATTGATGATAATATCTAACAAAAAAGCGCGGGAATTTATGGCAGGATGCTAACTTTTTTTTTAGTAATGAACCTCTTTTCCTATTAATTCCTTGCCTGTGCCTAGATAGTTATAAAAGAGACCAATTAAGTATATGTAAGATGTAAGTAAGTAGTGTTATTACAGACGAATTAAAAAAGTATCCTTTAACAAATTCGTAATAAGTATTGTTTTATTTTTATTCATATTATTTACCTTTTCACCGCCACGCCCCATATCGGTATTCCTATGCCCTGTACGCCAAGCCCGAAAATCTTGAATTAAATATCTACTACAAAATACATAAAAGTAATGATTTAATAGGTTTATTTTGTATTTTTCTGCGACCTGTTTTTTGTCGAGTATAGCCGTCGTTGGCGCACAGGGCACGCTTGCTCATGTCGGCTATAGCCGACATTGGCGTTCAAAAGGTTAACAACAAGAACAATATACCTATCCACAGATCAAACCAAAGCGTTTATAATGAGAACCAAAACCCAAATACTAATTATTGTAATGTTACCTTAAACATACTATTTATTTTCTCTTTATACTTTTGTTTAATTCATGAATAATTAATTAATTTAGAATTCCGTAAGTGAAGAAATAAACATAGACAATAATAATCATAGCAGCGCAGAAAAGAACATAACATTTTAAATAAAGAACCATGATATATATTACGCGCCAGCAAAAAAAAAAGAGTATTTTTTTAAATAAATGAGGTTGATATTCTCGTTCCTTTTTTCGTTTCGTTTTTTTTATTTTATTTTGGTACACAAGGTTAAGTTTTCATTAAAAAAAAAACTTTTTTGTTTTGTTGGAGCAGAGACTAAAGAAAATTATGAAAATGTTTCCTTGGCAGTAATAAGATCAATTTGTACGGTTATAATAATTGAAATCTGTCAATTACTATCCTTTGAATTTATAAGCGTAGACAGGCTCTGAGGGGAATATTAAAGAAGGGGGAATGATGTTTTCCAACGGGAGCACAGTATATAAACTGTGGTTACTGTTTTTCTCATTCATTCCTGTTTAGCGAGCTGTGACTGGTAAGTAACCCTAGATAATGTTCATATAGTGCATTCTCATGCTGTATTTTATTAGAATGGCTTACTTCATATTTCATTGGTTCTTAGAAAAAATACAAGTTTTTTTCTATAAATTACTTAATTAGATTTTTTAAAATTTCAATTTTATTTTCCTAGATACTAAACATTGTCAGCACACGGGTTTTTACGTAAATTAGTTGCCTAATGTGGGTACACTCAATTCATTCGTGGCAATTATTTTTAAATTTCGAGAATGTTTCGTTGTTACTCCATTATTCCTTCCTATACGATTACACTTCTGTATCATTTCAATTCCTCATTCTTCTTTGGTGTTACAAAACTTATGTAGATGTATGTATTACAAAATTCGCCACTATCAATGGCAATATCTATCTGCCACTATTTCTATTCAGTATTGAGAAATAGCAATTTTAGAGCAATACTTGAATAAATTATTTCCAGATCCTGTCATTTTACAAAATGCGGCTAGTAACGATTGTTGCGATGGCGATAACCGTAGCGTTGGCAGTGTTGGTGCGTTGCTGCGAGAGTGCCAACCTCCGCGGCTTCGCCCTCCCCGAGGAAGACGAGGAGTTCAGGCACCGGCCTCTGTACAGAGACTACAGCTTGATCCGTAGGGCTGCCCGCGCTGATGACGCATTCGATGACTACGGTCACCTCCGATTCGGCAGATCTGATGACTGACGCAAGCGCGCCTCTCGCAAAATACAACCCACGGTCCAGCACAGAGAACGAAAACCAGACAAATCGTGTACTTAATTCCTAGGTCTTTGTAAGCGGAATCCGTTTCCTAATAACATATAATTTTAATGTATTTTTGTAGATGTAGATAGAGTATGAATCTTCTTTCTTTTATATATGTTGGTTCATTCAATAAAACGTTTTCGTTTCTCTGCAAAAAAATGAAAGTGAAATATTGAGGGCTGGTTAAATATTTCACACTGAACTGTACTTCATAGAAAACATAAGTTTGGAATTTGTTATACTTACCTACGGTATTATTAGTTACTTTGAAACTATGTATATTATATCTCATTTAAATATTGTAGCTAAGTTATAACTAAGTAGAAATAAAACACATGAGATTACTTCCATGAGTATATTATTACCCAATAAATACATTTTACAACAGTTATTATTATAATAAAATGTGTTACAATGTTGAAGCGTCATGAACTGCGAACAATGACGAACATTTTAGTACCTAATATAATCTTTAGTAGGTACCTACTCCAAGTTCAAAGTAAAGGCATTTCTTCAGCTTTAGCTTATTCAGATGTCATTACATCTATTCAATGGAAATGGTTTAAATTCTAACCAAGAAGCCAACAATTTTAATATCTCAGCATTAAACATTAAGGCAATGATTTTTCTTACAATTAATAAAAGCTATTTTTAATGCATGAATGATAAAACTCATTTAGATGTATTAAAGCTGCATTCGATTTTTGTTTGTATGCGTGGCAGTGGCCCGCTGCTGGTGACATATTATTTGAATTCATACAAGCCTTGTACTATAATAATATTATGATTTCATTTCGTTGTACTGGTTACAATGCAATCGTTCGTAGTTGTAACATTGCTGATAACTTGTCCGTGTTAATTGAAGTTGTTAATCACTTGTGGTGGGACATCATCATAGCATGCACTGGATTTAGTTTCAATAATCTAATATTCATTAGGCACACGTAATATCACTACTCTATATTAAATAATATGAGACTAGTTAGTTCCTTCCCTAAGCTAAGTTATAATTTATATTTATATTATGTATGTAGTTCTAGCTAACACACATTTTATGGTTAATTGTACTTGGTGAGATGAAGCGTATCGTGGAGAATAAACTTCGGAAATAAAACTGTTAACCAAGTTCCCTATCGAATTTTACAGTAATATAGAATGTGACAGATATAAATAAAACACGTATCTTTAACAAATGACGACTCCATCTCATAACTCTTCATTCTAACTTTTGTGTTATACACATCATTTTATGAGTATTTCAGTAACGCCAATGGTTATTATTTCGTCATTTCATTTAGATGATGTCCTTTTTCTGTGAGCTTCCCAATAGAGCCTGAAACAACAAAACACGGAATTAATTACATTGTCCATTTACATACTAACAAGAAAACTATACGAAGCTTAGAAATATAAGTTATTTACCTTGTTAACAAAGTTAACGATGGCAGTAGCGGGTTGCTCGGGCTCCAGCTCGGCGAACACGTGGCATTGGTTGTCGGCACCCGAAGACGCCCGAGCCACGAAAGCGAATATTCGTCTGCGAGAAAAATAGCAATATATGTTAACAAAATAATTTCATAGTAAGTGTGTACAATCACACGTATTTTATGCAAGAGTTTCTTTGAAGAGCATATAAAAACTAAGGAGTCTTCACCGTAACACAAGAAAATGTATGGAATCGGAGGTAAAGCCCTTGTGGTTTGCAATGGCTCATCAGCATTACTAGCTACGGACCTTAGGTCTTTGATAACAAATATGAAAGTGATGACAATTATACTCACTTTTCAAGCTGCGTATTATTATCGGTGTGTGTATATCTCCTCTCGTCGGGATCAAGTCCCGCGTACGACACGCCGGTGGCGGGGTAGTGACGACGGAAGAACAGCTTGCGTGCCGCATCTGTCAGCGTGATGCCGCCGCCGAACACTTTGAAATGCACCACATGTGCTGGGCCCTGGAAAGAACACAAGTTTATAAATAGATTCAACATAGCTTAGAAGAGAAAGCTACAACATCAGAGAGGGCAGAAAAAATCCAAAAGGAGTCAGCCAAACTGGTGTAGCAGTTCAACTATACGATGTTTAAACACTGACCTTTTTAGACAGTATATGGGAGACAGCCCTCTTGACAGCAGCTGGACCAGTCAGCGCCTCGGTGTTTTCAGAGCCGAGTAACAAGACATGACACGCTGCACCTGTCGCAAGCAAAGCTCTCGCTGCTGCGTTCGCGCTACCGCCTGTCCATGGATCTCTGTGGATTAAACATACATATAATATAGGTAATTTGAAGCTTTTAATATAAGTAGATAATTGCAGCGTCATGCATCAAGAGGTCTGTGAAGCTTACTAAGCAATTTAAACAGTGCAGAGAAATGTGGCGCGTTGGTCTCACCTGTCAGGTAATCTTAGTGGCACGGGCAACGCCAAAGGTGTGACAGTATGCTGGTAGACGAGTGCAGAGAGTGAGCTGAAGACTGGCTCATCAGGACAGCCTCGCAGACGCACTCCGCGTGCGGTAGGCTCGATCAGGAAGTGTCTCACACCCCCCGCCCCTCCAGCACGGACTGCCAGCCCGAATGCACCAGGGAACGAGTTCGAGTCGCGGACGATGAACGCACCTTCCTCTAGTTGTAATAGCGCTGATACCGCTGTTGAGGAGGTTAAATAAATACAACTATTAGTGAAAAAACAAGAAGAGGTCATTTTCTAAATCCATTAGGTCTTATGAATCTATTTTTAACTGATTTGCTCATATCTAAAGTTGCATTAGGGGAAGTCTAGAGTAAGTAACTAGTCCAGTTTTTGTACTTACCATCGTCTCTGGAAATGTTGGGCTTGTACCAATAGTGGCTGGTATCCCTCGCGAATCGCACTCTGTCCGGGGCCACGTGCTGTGGCTCAGCAGTCCCGCTGACGCTGGACCGACGGGACCCACTGCTGCCGTTGTATATACGGTACTCCGACTCGGGACTTACTTCACGTTCTTTTCTGTATTTCGAGGAATACAATGTTTACTAAGTGATTGCAATATAGTGATTGATTAGGTGTGTAGGATTGTGCGTATCGGTGCCAGTTAGTTATTATTTAAGCAGTCAATATACTTAAAAACACTAATAAGTCACATTTTAAAGGGCCTTTTACTAGGTAGACTATGTTAATAATGGGTGGCAAGTGTGTAAAGTGATGCGTGTAAATACAATCGCGGTCAAAAGATTAGGCGGCAACCTTGAATAAGCTCCCGATTGGCGATGACCATGATTGCATCATCGATTGTTCTGTACCTTACGTCCTCCAGGTCAAACGTATTGTACCTGGTAACGGAGGGTGACCGCGGCGGGCGAGCGGAGAGCGACGGCGTCGGCGTTGGAGGGTACGGCGTTCGCGGGTGTGTCGGGAATGCTGGAGTGCCTGCCCGGGATTCCGTGCGGGATTCAGCGCGAGACCAGCTTTCTGCACGATCCTGGATATAAAATCAAAATTGAATACTCCACCCTTTTCAAAGTCTTATCTTTTGTCAAAAAATTTCTTTCTCCGGCTCAATTATATAAACTTTATATAGTTTACTCACGACAGTGTCAGTGTTAGGGGGCTCCGCTAGCGACAGTAATCCAGGCGCGGGAGTGCTGTTTGGTGTACTGGTCGCACTCCACTCGCGCAGCGTCATCTTTTCGTACATAAACTTTCTAGATGAGGTTCTGTGGACATAACAATAACCATTCTTCAAAAAGAAAATATTACAAAAAGCTAAAAGGCAATTTTCGGAGTTATGCAATCAAGCGACACCTATTTGCATGCTGATACCTCTCGACACAGGTAACATCAGATTTCTCAGAAAACTCTAGGGTTCCCACATAAAACAAAAAAACGATTATATTTTGTTTATACAAAGCAACAACACAAGTTAGCTCCACAACAAAGAACAGCAAATACTTGGAAATGAATATAATACCTGTCTGGAGCTTGAGGACTGACGTGATCATTCCTGAGAGGAGTGCGCGTGTTCACGTGAAGAGGAACGCTGAAGTCTTCATCATCGTCAGCGAATGCCGTCGTGTCACTCGTGTAGCCATCGACTCTGCAATCGTCATTCATGTTAAAAGGGGAAGCCAAAACGGTTTAATCTTTTGGTAGAGCTTTCACCACATTGAAATTGATGTATCTAAACAGATTATGTGTCTTACCGGTGGCTAGCAGAGCGGCGCACTTGTCGGGAGGAAGCAGTATCCCACTCGAGCGGTAGTCGAGCGACTCTTTCCCTTGCCTCTTTCCTCTCACGTAACTTCTGCTGTTGTCGCTGGAGCCATGTGAGGCCTGCACTGCCTTCGATCCCGGTCTCTGAGCGACGCGGCTCCCGAGCTCGAGAACTTTCGTGCCAGCCCAGAGTACTCGCTGATCGCCATGTTCCATTCTCGGGTGGTGTTTTCCGTAGAGTTGCTGCTGCACTAGCGGGCCGCTCAGCCCATTCTACTTCGCCGTTCAACCATCTGCTAACAAAATTTGTTCTAGGTTAGATATGGTTATGGTATATTCCCAACGATATGAACGGGATGATAGATAGATCATTTTATTTGTCATAACATATCGGGGATCTATCTTTGATTTGGGATGTAGGATTTTAATAGGAAATTAATTAAAATCCGTTGTTTATAAACCGTAGAGTACTTAATGTTTATGAGCTTGACATAACCTTGACTGATTTAAAATGTATTTAAGTTTTGGACGAAATTAACCATTTTGTCAAGGCTTCGGGCCGGTTGTTATCTTAGAAGGTACGTTTTTTTTATTTGCGTGTAGGACTTGAAGGTCCGAGTGATCTTGTTATGGCAATGGGAAACCTTGTATCCGCGTGCTAAGAATCTCTAAATAGTGGGTGTCTGATGTAGGCTTGGATACTTCATATAATATTAAATGAATTTTATTTGAATATTAATAGTCTTCCGTTAAGAATGGAATGTGTTCAATGCTGCTTGTTTTTATTTATCTATTCATTAAAGCTAACGACACCGGATTGAGAACAAACGTGGAGGATATACAGTTAAACCACATGTTTTAACAGAAACTTAACTGTTTCATTGAACAGGGAAGTAAAGGGTCGTAACAAAGCGGTCTTTATTAGAAAGTAAATAGTGTATCGGGGAGTGCGTGCGGCGGTGCGGCGCTGCGGCGGTGAGGCGTCGCAGTGTCGTGGCTCGCTCGACACCCGCCCGTTTATGGCCACGTTTATCTCGAAATAGTAACTTGTTTGGGTCATGGCGCGACGCAATCACACACCATCGCTCCAAATCAAATCGAGAATTGCAAGTCGACAGTCGACATCACTTTCCGACGTGCCTCTATGTATGGCGACGTGTTTAACTACTCGATTACATTTGTTGATCATTACTATTCACTACATTAAGCTGAAGTGAGCAATTAGGTACAAATAAGTTGACGAGATGTTATCAGAAAAAATTCGTAATCCAATACCATATAGGGTCATTTCGCCTGTTGGCGACCATTTAGTGCAGTTGGCAAGTTTGACGGCGATAATAAAAATGCTCCAGCACTCATTTCCATGTCAAATTTGTGTAATGTATTCCTTATATACTCTATTTTAAGATTAACTTTCAGTTGTATTAGAAATATCTTACGTTTTCTATTTAAATCGATAAACCTCAAAATTAGGCGTTTTACCCAGTTTGCGTCCACAAAATCCAATTCGCGTCCACCCATGGTCCAGTTCGCGTCCAGTAGCTTAGAAAAGGAATATAGGGGTGATTTTTTTAAGAATTAATAAAGAAAGATTGTATTAGATCAATTTCTTTATTTAACAATAAACTTAATTATTAAAAGTCAACATTATCATCATTTAAAATTCACTTTAAAAAATAAAAATAATTCTTCTCAACATTGGTTTAAGTAACTTAAAATAAGATTAAACAGTAATTTTTTTTATTAAGATATATACGTGGTTATAATTAAATTATAATTATAATTTAAATATTTAATTATAATTTAATGATTAAAAATTATAATTATAATTTAAATATTTAATTATAATTTAATTATAATTTAAATATTTAACTATAATTTAATTATAACCACGTATATATCTTAATAAAAAAAATGTACTGTTTAATCTTAATATATTAAGTAATTTCATTTAAGATAAGTTCTTCGGATACAGGAAAAAAGAAGGAAAAGACAACATACACAGAAGAAGACTTAAAGAAAGCATTAAGGGCTGATTTTTCAATCGCCAGATAACTTCTATCTGAGGAATATTTTTAACGTTTTGACAGCTTTTGTATGGAAAATATGTCAAACCGCCATATTTATTCCTCAGATAGAAGTTAACTGATGATTGAAAAATCAGCCCTTAATGATATTCGAGAGTAGAATAAATCGATAAAAAAAATATTCAAAGAATATGCCTTGTCTGATAATTTATTGACTCAACAATTCTTTTAGTTGTATGTTTAGACAAAATTGTTATATTGTTTTGTTAATTTAATATGGCCAAAAACTTACTATAATCAACGCGGGTCTTTCCCTGTGATTTTAGGGTAAAATTAACAGAACTGATTACTGTTTATTTTTAAGTTGCAAAATTAATTGCCTAACTTTAAGTTACTTAAACCAATGTTGAGAAAAATTATTTTTATTTTTTTAAAGTGAATTTTAAATGATAATGTTGATTTTTAATTTAAAATAACAAATAAAAAATTTACTGTTTAATCTTAATATATTAAACAGTACCCATGTTTTAATTATTTTTTATAAGCAAGTATTTAACGAAAACAGTGGACGCAATTTGGTTTATTAGTATAGAGGATAGTTTTAGTTCGCGTACATTGTGGACGCAAAGTGGAAGTTTTGTAAAATTCGATGTAGTAATTCGCGTCCACCTTATTTTATTCGTTAAATATAAAAAACATTACCAAATTCATAAAAAACATTATACCTTTATTCATCATTAAACTGTAGAAATAGCTATCTATCCTAAAATTCACATAAAACAATATAAAACTTACCATCAAACACGCCGCTGCACACTAATTTTTATCTAAAATTCAACGTGTTTGCGCTTTCTTGTTGAAGAGCCTAGACTAATTATTTTTTCTAAAAGGATTGGTTGGACGCACAGAACTTTTGTCTATCTGTGCGTGCCTCTTATACATTAACGTATTAGCGGTAATGATCTTTCGTTTGATTGGTGTGTTAATTATCTTGTTTTCGAAGTTTTTTTAAAGGAGATCGGCAAAATGGACGCGAACTGGGCGATGGTCGCGAACAGGCGAAATGACCCTACGGTCAGATTAGAAAGGATTTTGAATGCAGTTTAGAAGCTATAAATATTAGTTTGTTGGCTCGAGGTGATTCCAGGAATGGTTATGCCGTGTCAGTAATTTGACTGGAAACTTAAGAAGCCATTCATTGAGCGGGCGCCACATAAATAATTCGCAGTAGGTAGCCGAGCCTCAGCTGAGCACGTTATGTGCGGCGGGCAATGTTGCAGAACGACCGGATTGATACTTGGTTCGGTTTCAGCCCACGCCTATCGCCGACTCAATTAATGTGACGAACGCTTCCGGTTCTTAATGTTACTGCAAATGGCTCTAGACTCACTGTTAAATACCATTAGAAGCTAATTGAAATATAAATTAGATTAAGTTGTTTACTTCGTTTGGGGTCCCTACGGTATCTACCTTAATCGAGTCATCTATCTAAGGTTGTTTAACTATGTTCATCTATTGCATACCCTTTTGTGCAAAATATAGGTACAGCAGCAACAATAGTACGATAATTTCTTACGTCTCTTATAAGAATGACATTCACCCTGATTCTTTATCCGCACAACTGACCCTACATAAAATGTAACTAAACCCGAACAATACCTATCTGAGCGAGTGAGTATTACTCACCATAACAAAAGCATTCACATTAAGTGCTGTGATTACAATGCATTATGACGATATGATTGACAACACAGATATTGATATCGTGTTATTTATCAACATGTCGATCATTTTGATGTCAGCCTGCGACGTGTGCCATTGTTTGCCAGAAACAGGTATTATATTCATACATCGTGAACTACTTCTTTATAATAAAAAGAAAAATCTAGACTCATTGCCAGTTTAACCTTCTCAATAGCTACGCTACAAAGATAAGCTATAGCATCATAATAAACAAAACATTCTTAGAATTCGATGGATGATAATATCATAATTCTGAAAAGTATTTAAAGAATGTTTATGTTGATTCAATACAAACTGCATCTCCGTCGGCAAAGACTGGAGGACTGAGATACTAAACATAGTTAGGTACGGATATTAGTAGGAACAAAGAAGGGCATTACCTATGCCATAGTAGCTACATACACCGCACACGCATTGTTTATGATAATAACCATAATTTACTCCTTGTTTCTGTTGTCACGCCGCATCATTATTTATTGTTAACGCGTGTCATGGCTCGAATATTGTTATTAGATCATTTTATGAAGATTTCATGTTGCAATTAAGTATTTAATATTTGTTTTGAACTGAGGACATTTTTGAAATCTTTTACATTTTGTTTTTCTTCTACAAATGATATCGAATGTTGTCTATAAAAAATGTAGCACTGCACACAAACAATATTGGAACACTTTAAGCCAGTTTTTGTTGTAATCATTGTATATTTACAGCACGCCCACTGGCGCTGGCGGCTCCTACGCTATAATCCATAATTTAATGTTTAGCATTTGTTCAATCGAACTGTTTTTACAATGTGTTTTTTTGTTATTTGCGACATATCAATTTAAGAGCTTCGATTACTTTGTTTATATATTTAAACCCGTCTCTATCAGGAAATGCTCCACTGAGATGAGACAAAGTTCTTTAATGATCGTGTGTAATCTTACATAATCTCATCAATGTCAATGTTTTCTGTCGTAAGTTAATTGAAAGATAAAATATTTATAAAACAATTTACAAGCTTGTAAATTGGCAGGTACAGCACTACAGGTACTGCACGAGTATTGTAGATTAGCTAATATTGAATGAATGTTCTGTTTAACTGAACAAAGCATTGAAGATTTTATGCATTCGTTGTCTTTGTTTTATGCCTATCTAGATGAGTCAGTAAGTGGGGGTCATTCAACATAGGTGAATATCCACAGTTATCTAGTTAATGATTAATAATCACTTGAAACTCAAGTATAGACTCTAGTGCTAATATAAAATAGCTGAAGGTTGTAGAGAAAATTTGATATTCTGCAAAGTTGTGTTTCTTCAAGATCACAAATAAACCAATGAGAGAAAATTCTTGACTATGTATGATTTATATCGGTGAAGATGTCTCCGATGCAGATACCCTAGTTTACTAAGGGCTGATTTTTCAATCATCAGTTAACTTCTATCTGAGAAATAAATATGGCGGTTTGACATATTTTCCATACAAAAGCTGTCAAAACGTCAAACATATTCCTCAGATAACAGTTATCTGGCGATTGAAAAATCAGCCCTAAATTAAACAGTGCACCATAAATAATTTATTAGCGTAACTTGTAGCGGTCGTGATTGGTAATGTTATATTTTATTGCTCTTCTTCATTGACAGTGAAGTGGGTCGAGTGGAACGCGGCTAAATAAATTAAGAGGACAACGCCGATGCCGCTCTTTTACAGTTTTACAAACAATTTGTTACAGATTACGCTGATCAAGTCGTGTGTTCCCACGGATGTTATATGTATTCTGAAGTTTATCGATATGAATGTAGGGAACCGCAAAGAACTCAGTTTTGTTATAAATAATTCGATCGGTGACGTTGTGAATGTAAACAATGTCCCCGGTTGTGTAGGCGGAGCGACCTCCACGCCTACAGGAACACATGTTTACATCTGCCACCAGATCCCTTCCTTTAATTACACTAATATAAATTTAATGTTTTGCCTTTGACCCCAGTATAAATAAAACAATAACAAAATATACAGATGTTTGATTTTCATCTCACAACTTTTTTTGACTTTTTAAAGTCAACAAAGAAATGTTTATTTTAAATGTAAGTAGGTACGTATTTTTATAAAAGCTAGGATTTTCTCCAGATATGCCTGCTGCAAAAGCGAAGGGAGAACTGGTTTTGAAAGACAGTTATTTATACAGAACTGCTTAATTACAATATGTTTAAATAGATAGGTACCTACATACATAGGTAAATATATATTTCTTCAATTTTGTATTTAAAACGACTTACCTGCCATTTCGTATGGGAGAGGCCGGTGGCGGTGCTGCAGTAGTGGTGGTGGTGACGTCTTCATGTGTGAGCTTCCTGAGGGTGCGCGGTGACAGTGGCGTACGTGGGGAAGAGGGATCCGGGGTAACTGTGCGCTCATCATCGTCGTCCTCTATGGGGCGGTAATTGCGGTCACCCCCCAACGCTCGGCGCACCAGCTCGGGGCTGGCGAGGCGGTTGGGCGCGCGCAGCATGCCTGGTCGCAGGCCGGGCGCTCCGTAGGTGAAGGGCGCGGAGTCTGCGCGCGCGTGGTACGGTATGTCAGGCGGTCGGTCGGCGTGCGACTGCGGCGTGTGCGGCGCCGGCGGCGGGTCTGGCAGCGCGCTCACTGTGCGCAGCATGTCGCCCAGGAGCGCGTCGAGCTCGTCGGGCGGGCTGGGGGCCGCGCGCCGCCCCGCCGACGAGATGCCCGAGTCCATGGAGGCGCTGAGCGGCGAGGACGGCCCGCCGCCGCCGGCGCGCACCACCGTGGCGTAGATGGACCCGTCGAGGGGCCCAAACGTATGCGCCGCCTCGGTCCCGTCGCCCGTCTCACCTCCCGAGCCAGACCCTTCAGCGCTACCGTTGTTGTCACCTGCGCCAAATTGGAACACATATGAAGATTGGCTACTAACATTGAAATGTTCTCACATCACTACGTTGTGATTAGATCCGCCGCGGGGCAATGTATTTAGCGACGGTTTAATTACGAATAGCTTTTAAATTGGATTCGATTCGCTCCAATAAACCGGCGGGGCCTCCTCGCAACGATGTAGTCGTGGAATCTATCTAGCTAGCACGTGTATAATTTTCTACTGCACTTTGTACGAGGACAGAATTAATTAACATGTAGATAGGTAAGTTAAGCGACAGGTATTATTATCATATTCACAGGTAATATACCAATAGAGAGAAGTAGCGAGTGTTTAATTAGCCGAGTGCCACCTGGTACAGTAGCGGGTGCAATTAATGTCGCCCCGACAGAGCCAGCAAGTCCTAAAAAGGACTAAGTTTGCTTCCCGTTACTCCAGCAGTGGGATGCCACCGTTACGTGTTGTTTGATGAAGTGCCGGTACGACGTCCTACTTATAGATAAGTGCACACTCTTATACGGAAATGATATAAAAACACATGTTGCCTGAGCCTGCAACTGAACGGTATACATTAGAAGTAATAAGGTAATGACGTCGCCGTCGCTGCTTATTTATGTAGCTGACTATAAATGTTAAAGCTGTCTTTGTTAGTATAGTACATTATGTACCTCATATAGTCTGCAAATAACTTATCGATATAACTAACTTGATAACAGTATTTTTAAACGAGTCATATTTTTTACAGACATTGCAAAAAAGTTGGTAATGACCCTTCGTGATAACCCCGCGATACAAAAACGTCTTGAAATGTTCTAAAATAGGCTTGGTAGGTACTCGGTTCAAGGCGATACTGCCAAATGAGTAAAATGACTCTATACAACAACACCTGTTTAATTTATTTTAGAATATAGCCCTGATTCCATATAGGTAACGTGATCGAAATGAACGTAGAACTAGGAAAAAATAAATATTTTTAAGGTATAATGACATGACTTAGAAAAGAATAGAATTTGTGAAGAAAGTAAATTGTCAAGAAACTGACCAGTCGTTGCAGTGTCGTCTGCTACGCCGCTACGTCGAACTTGATTATAAATAAAATCGAAGCAGCCCACACAATATTTTGACCAACAACCATTTACGAGATGGTTAAAGACGTTAAAGTGTCAAAGCGTGTAATACTAAATGCAAATAAGGAGGAATGACACTATTACTCGGCCAATTTACATAACGAGCGTGTCGCGTTCGCGTAGCCAACGTTTTGTATCACATTTGTGATTTTTCCGATGGCAGACTGCGAGATCGTGCGCCGGCGCCGCGGCTCACGTTCGCGATGTTCGATTTCGAAACTGAACTAAATGTGCGGTTGTCAATAACGCAATTAGTGTAAAGATATCAACGTCAGCGTCTGGTGACCGTCGCCGTCAGTCGCTGTTAAGGAAGATGTGGTTATTTCTGTGTTGTCAACGAAAATAACGCGTCGGGCGGGGAGCGAGGGCTAGTGTTACGAAATGTGCAGCGCAGGAAGAGGATGTGCGCCCTAGCGTGCTCGAGTCGCCTGCGCCCGCGCCGGCCCGCTCGCGTCCCACGATATATCTCAGTCAGACACGTGGAGATAAAGAAATCAGTTTTCATTAATTATAGAGACATGTGGTACTGATTGCAATCCCTGTGTTGTAAAAATTAAAATACAGATTTGATCTTACTTTCGATTGCATTTCGGATTACAACTACAACTTTTTCACACAAAAAATGATAACCAAACTGATTGACTTTATCAATGAAGATAGTTTTCTTAAATGACGGCCAAAAGTTATATTGTGGTGAAGTCATTTACCAGTGTGAATGAGAAATATAGTGGTATACAGTTACAAACTTATATCTAGTCCTACTAGTCACTGAAACATCACAGTAACTCTCACCCAACAAGATTTCAGTTCGTTAGCATTTGAAAATGAGCGTGACGGTGAAGCTTTGAATGCTTCGATTTAGATGTAATGATGCCACATCTCACTCACAGGTCGTATATCAGAAGTGTACAGTCAGGAAGAAATATAGTGTTTGCTCAGTGGACGTATGTTTTAACATTGTTGCGATAACGTTCGTTACCTATGAAGGTGAGCGTGTGCTGGTGAGCGCGCAGCCGCAGTGATGTCATCAGGCACCACCTTGTGTTTCTGCGAAACTCTAAGCCCAGCTCTACCGCATTATTATTCGACACTGACCGTTTGGCTATCTACGTTCGTTATCCGACGTGAGCGCCGAATTCTAACCAGTTTTAGTCTTTTGCGTTTTTTCTAAGTAAGGAATGTGGTTCAGTTTGAGCGAAATTTGCATATTAATTCACTTATTTTGATCTTCAAATGAACGGATTTGCGAGTCATTACATTCTTGGTGTTGATTGGCTGATACGTGATAACAGGCTTATATGAAGGGACACAGAAGTATCACACACTTAATTTAATATTTTTGTAAATAACACGATAAACAGTAAAACATCGTTTATAGCACAATCTTTCACATAACACACACGTCCGCTACACGTAAGCGGGTTGTATTAACTGTTCATCAAAACTGAAAGCTCTGCCGATAAAATAATACGGATAGGATAGTTATCGCGACAGGACATGTGTGCGTAATGTCAGGGTAAGCAAGCGCGGATAAACTCCCATACAATCGATACACGATACTATGTAGACAGTTTGTACAGTCTGTAGCACAGTGATCTAACAACCAGCACACAGAATCGGCTAATGGATGGACAATTTAAACAAACAAATGCTCAATGAATCAACCTTGTAAAACTCAAACAAAATCTCTTGTTATAAATACACGAGTGTTTTAAACAACACTCTCTAGTTAGACTGGCTGGGTAGCTACATAGCAGATTGATTAATTCGACATGCGTCCGACAGGATAGTAACATGGAACATACTTTTGCACAGTTTGGCATGACGTCAGTGTAAACATAGCCTTGCGTGTGAATATAAACTTCATTAAGTATGGCTCGGCACGACTGACATACGTACAACTTGCAAGTACGACTCTCTGCTGACCTTACTACGTGCGAGCGTCTTTTAATCTCATTAGCGCAACTTTTTGTCCAAATCATAACATAGTACTACAACTCCTGGGAGATAACTTTTTTATAATCGATTGGTTAAAAAAACATCAACGCTTATTGCGAAACACAATCAGATATGACACGCAGGTCGGGTATCTGACACTGTGATCATGATTATTTATTTCTTAAAGAGCCGTAGATGCCGGCGATCTCGATTCTCGTATCGAATTAAATTGATGTGTGTCGAATGGTGGCCCTAAGGGCAGGCTGTCGTTCGAGATCAGAGGACATACATCAGCGATTCTCCTCGGCGGTCAATTAGCGGGCAGGCGCCGGACGAACCGACTCCAATCTCATTTGTCGTTAGCACTAACACCGCCTATTGTTATCTCTGCTCGAGCCCTACCATTGTTAAACATGAAAGCCGGTACGAACTTTCAATTTATTCCGACACACTCTTCGTGAAGCTTTAGAGACACATAATCAATCACTGCCTCCATATATGAATCGGAGCACTAATTCAATGGCCAATGGAAATGCGTTCACTAATTTCGAAGTCATAAAACTGCTTCACTAGCAGCGAAATTAATGTCACACTCACCTCGATTGTGATTTTGTTAGCCAGCCTCGAAATATCCGAACGAAATTGTTAATTGGTTTACTTGTTTATTTTTTTTGAAACATAAAATATTAATCAAAACTTTGAGGTAATTTTTGCAGTTGGTTGAGGTTCACGAAACTTTTAAGTCATGTTAAAGTTTGTATCGCTATGTGTCGCTAGGGATGTGCGCGTGCGTGGCGACTCGCAAGGCGGGCGCGGACGGACTGGGCGGGCGGGCGGCGCGCTGGCCGGACACATCACTAAAATAGCCCGTCACCTGCACCGCAGCCGCGACCTCTCTAACCGGTGTAGTTAGGTCGCTTTGTCAACACACGTGACACATATCAGTTCAGTTACGGGACTTTCAGTTACGAAAACTAACCTAGTTTTAATTTAGTTAGTAACTAAGCCGTCTTACTTTAATTGTTTTCTTTCACTGTCATTTAATGAAATTCAATTGTTGACATAACAATTAAACTACACTAAACAAAAAAATAATTTGAAATTCTACAGGATGTACGCAATGACGCACTTCGACCAGTCCCTGTGAAAAGGGCTGTTACGCAAGTTAGTTGAAGTAAGCGAGTGACATTGTTGTCAGTAATGGCTGACGGATGTTCTGCTTGACTTGGCATTGGCCACATGCGGGAACCCCTCATACAAATCATTAGACAAGCTTTTAATGCCCACCAGAATAGATTATAACTTGCGGATGTTGAACTAATAAAACGCAGTTAGGCGAATCTCGTAGATTTCTTTACGTATGTGAAGTTGTCGTTGACGATGGTTAAGTAAAAGCTATTTTGGTTTATTTCTCGTAATAACATATGTGAGATGACTTCACGGAAGACACTGGGTGGCAATACTGTTTACAAATATTTTACTTTTGTATTTATTTATTACTAACTGTTTGCCCGCGATTTCATCCGCGTCCTGTGAGAACACAGACCTTACCCGGATCATTTATACTCTATGTTACTCGGAAATAGTTAAGCTATCCAAAAGTGAAATAGTTTCGGAGCCTTTGGGATATGAACAAACTAAAACATATTTCTGCTTATTATTGTAGATAGTATATAGATATTTGGTAGGTACCTATAAAATTTAAATGTACGTCAATAAATTATTATAATTTAAGTATTTCAGTTATTGCACTTACTATTATAATTTTGAACTAAACAGTGAATTACTAACACATACTGTGCAAGATAAGGTTAGCCTACCCGTTTACTGTGACCCACAGACCGGTCGAGTCACTCAGTCAAGGTTGAGAGCTTTTTACTGGATTAGCACTCATGTTAATTATTTATGCTTCCCATCCGCGAAATTGCCTTGGAACCACGCCCCTTCGCTCGAGCGCATCGCTATACTTATCGATACATATGGCGTATCTATAGTTAGAAAACAGATTAGATTTACATTCAGGTCAGGGTTCAGGTGTAAGATTGATGTGTTTTCGTTATTTTAAAGTTAGAAAAGTAAGTACCTAATGTTACTGTAAAACTAACATGAATTTAATTAAACACGTAGACACTTCGCCTACGTGCTACGAAGGTCTACGAGGTGTTACGTGGACTGTCATATTAAGTTGAAAATCTCCAAAAAGCACTTTAATACAAAGGTTTATAGGAAATTACTGATATCTCTTCACTACCTCTGTGTGCTACGATACATATGACAAGAATTTTTAACGAGTTTCAAATTGAAAACTTTTCCTTATATAAGAGCAGAATATATTGTTTGTTCTAAGTTTTCGTTTCCATTTGATAGCGACTTTTTATTGCACTTTCAGCATTTTCTAGTTCCTGCCGGAGTTCTTTCATGGGAGTACTATCAACCTACGATAGATGGCGCACCAGTCGTTTTTTTCTTTTGATAGGAGGTATTACAATGACACAAATTAATGAATTGTTTAGTTGGCGAAAATGATAATGTTATTATTAAATTTGCTTTTTATTATTACGGAGAAAAGAGCCTGCGAAGTCTCTAATACTTATTATGAGTGATCTGGCTTCATTCTACACGGTGCCGTGAGCACCTAAATTCTTTGGTGGTAGGTTTAGAATGATTAAAAATATTTTATGGAAATAACTTACACGGAAGTAGAGAGTCGATAGTGCAGTATTAAAGCAAATAATAATGTCTGCCAGACAGATATTCGACCACGGCGACCACATGAGAGCTCAAACGTTTGCAAATAGGTACAGGGGCATCGGTTAGAGACATATTAGCTGCATGTCTGCTTATTAAGTCCTCTATGTATCACCACCAGCTTCCTGCTGCTTTGTGCAAGTTTCTTAAGACCACAAATTGATGTGATTGACCAACACAACCGAGGCAACCGCAGGAGTTAAAAGCTCCTATACAAACATTAACATCTCATCATCTCCCGAGCCTTTCCCAACTATGTTGTTTTCGGCTTAAAGTCTAACATCATTAACATCATAAATGAAAAGATTTGTTCCTCATGCATAACTTACCAGGATCGTCATCGGTGAGCGTGGACAGCGGCCGCAGATGCTCCAACGAGTCTGCCCTAGCGAGCGCGTCGGGTGCTGCGCGGAGGGGGGCGGCGGGGGTGGGCGCTGGTGCTGCGCCCCCGCCACCTTCGCCCCGGAGGAAAACCAGCTCTACGGCACCGTCACTCGGGAATGATGGATCTGGTCAAATAAGGGTATATTAGCTGAATGCCCCTAAGATTGGTTTAGTGTAGATGTGATTTTCTATATAGGTACTATTAGATCAATAGTGAAGGAATAGTGAGTACCTACACCTGTGTCTGCGCAAATGCTTGTGCACTAGATAAAATATGTCCTGCGCAGTTGGCTAATCTCCTAACAAGAGAACAGGCTCGGCTAGGAGGACATTATCATAATCATCATTAGATCAATGGTCACCTATGGTCACGAGGAATTTTAGAGGAAACATTAGCAGTGTTTATGGTGATTTTCACTTTGTCTCAAAAGGATAGTGACACCTCATTGTATGGAGATTCTAATGTGACTTTTAAAACAAATTCTGCGGTCATATAAACTATGTTTAGTTAATACAAACAATAGTAATTGGGCATAAAAAACAACACTAAATTAATGTATCCTCACTGTTATATTTATTACTTTGACCTCGCACTGAATAGTTAAAGCAATTTTCCTGATAACAAAATCACGTTGGCGTAATTGTAGTCAATTTTTGTAGACAAGATTATTGAAATATATCTTTTGTCTTACTTATGTTTTCATTATAATGATATCATTCAGTTGCCATAGGTATAGCAGATAAGCGGCATAATCATCAGAGTAGTTATAATTGCAATTATGGCAGATGACACATTATTTTAACAGTGAAGCAGGTATGCAGTAAAGAAACAACAGGGAGCTCTGGCACAAGCAGCAGAAAACATAAGAATCTCTTTGGAGTTCAATAAACAATTAATAATACGTACCTACGACGTTTTATTGTTTATGGAAGTGAATTGAATTTATTGAATTGGTTCGTATTATAAATTGTTTATTGAGGTATGAAGAAAGTCTTTTTTCCTTTGAAACTATTAACAGAGCAGTAGTAGCCATTCCATCTCAGTATACATTTGAGTTCTCATCAATCATCAATTCAGCTCGATGTCAGGATATGCTCAAGGTTTATTAGGAAGCCAGAAGATGTGGTTACCGTGCACGGCATGATCGAGCTGCTGCTTAGTGAAGGAGAGCGTGTGGTCAGCCACGGCGCACGTGTGGAACTGACACGCGAACACGAGGCGGCGCTGCGCCGGCCGCGCCTGCGCCTGCGCCGAGCGCCGGTATGCGCGCACCACCACGTCGCCGCGGAGAGCCAGCCGCCCTACTCCCACTGTCCAGCCGCCGCCGTTCACCATGTATAATCCTGTGAAAAAAAAATATAAAACAATGTAAGGATGCGCAAGACATGTGCATAAGGAGAAAGACCGGTCGATTTGAAGATATCAGTTTGGTTAATTTTAATAAGAAATCATTTTCTTCTGAGCTTAAAGATCTTAATGATGGAAAGGCAATATATTTAGTAAATTCAAAACATACAACCACTGGTGTGATACTCTATTTTGTGCTACTGATAGACATAGACAAGATATTTTAAATGCCCTCAGAAGACTATTTTAGAATATGATGCTACAATTTAGTTTACAGTGAATGTGTACTTGCCTGATGTATAAACGCAGACGAAATTCTCGTATATCTTGAGGAAGGCGATGGTGGGCGTGGCGGGAGACGCCAGCGAGCCGGCCACGCTCACGTGAGTGAGATGCAGTGGTGCCGCGTTCACTCGGATCTGACCAGCCAGCAGACCAGCAAACGTGTCGATGTAGCTGTTCACACAAAATGATATACTTAATATAATAGCTGAGTCAGTATGTACTTAAAACTTTAGCCAAATATATGTTACGTTTCAGGTTAAAGGAACACTTCGAAAGCTATCTTACTAATGGTCCTCAAAATTAGTGTTTCTGCTTTTTGACGATCTTTCAAGTTGGCCAACTGCAGATATCAAATCTAGAGTTAAGTCCCTCATACATCACATTAAGGACCAATGATACCTAATGATTTTTCAGTTTTCAGAAATCTAGCTAAAAAATTTTGAGAACATGTTTTTATTTTCTGTTAGCCGTGGTAAGAAAGCTGTGGTACTATTGTGTTCTCCGTACCGTTTATTGCTGGGCAGCTGGAAGACAGGTACTCGGTCGTCCAGGTATCTCCGCATGGCGTATCTGTCGAGTGCATGCTCTGGTGCCCCACATATTGCTGAATAGTGCATGTACGCCGCCACTAACACTCCTAGCCGCTCACGATTGCCCCTGAAAGTTCGAAGAAAATTATCTTTTAGTACAGTACTATAAACATGATGTATGGGCTGGGTATAAATGAAAGAATCCTAAAATGACAAACTATCATTTTTATCTTTAGACTATTTTTCATTCACATTTTCCTGGATAGATAACATTTCAATAGTTGTAGGCAGTTAAATATTGCTCTATTTTATTACCTACTATTAATAATACAATCATGGGTATTTGCTATCAACTCATATCAGATTATTCAACCGGAAAACGATGGCAAACAAGTATTATCAGGCTCATAATTTCCTTATAGACCACCACGATATACTGCCTAGAACGCGGATTAGTCTATTAATTGATAGCGTATCTGTTACAGTATACTTTATCTAGCGTAGTGAAATAATAGAACGCTTTAACAGCATTGTCTCCAAAAAACATTGTCTAACATTCCGCCTACAGAAGTTGGAAAATGCCCAAAGTTCCTTTACATTAGTGAGTGAGATATTTATTTACCATGCAAGTAATATAGCGACGTTCTTCGGATGCGCTGCGAGCCAGCTTTCAATGTGCTTGCAGGCCGCACACAGACGTTCCAGAGGGGGCGCCAAGTCGCCGGCCCAACCGAGCGACCGGGCGCGCCCGAAGACATTGCGTGCCGCCCCGACTCCGCCCGCGCTGTCGCCGCCGCTCACCTCGAACACCTGGAAAAAGGCAAAAAGAAGATTTATATTAATGACGATTATATTCATGAAACTTTTGTCTTCGATACTTACTGGTCGTATTCCTCTACGGTCTATGATACTAAATTGCTAACTAAGTACTTCTAATTCCACTCAGGTCCGAGCATATATGTATACGTTTCGCTATTTCCATAAAAGCGGTTCTTAAGCTTTTCCAAGTAACAAAACTTAAAATAAGTATCTAAGTACATATCCAAGTAAAACTTAAGTAAACCCATAAAGATCGCGTTACATCGAGACTGAATTAACGATATGGACATTTGCAGAAGGAGAGAGTAACAAACTATGTAACTTGGCTAAGTTCCATTAACTTAATACTACTTAACGATGCTTTTTGATAACTTAGGCCATTCTCATATGGGGCAACTTAGAAAGAATAAGTTTCAACTTCGACGCGACTTAGGAAGCACTTATACTTTCTACATTTTAAATATAGGTTTCAACTTCTTATTCATCATCAGAAAGTAAGTAACACCTTGCTTAAAAAAAAGTCTTGATGCTTTCAAATTGTCGAAGCTTCAAAAGATTACTATACAAAGCATTGTTTCATCAGGAAGTGCAAGTTTAATATCACCATGTGGAGACATAAGCACGTTTTTCAAATTCAGTTGATGTTTCGTTGTCGTTCAGTAGCCTGATGTGAAATGGCCCTAAAGGTCTCGCGACTAACATCCACTAGCGGCTTTTAAGGCTGGGCTGCCTCTTATTTGTAGCATTAGAGATAAACCAATTCCATATAAGGGGCAGGTCAAATTTACATTAGACTTTGTAGCTCTAATGTTGTACGGGTGGAATACGGTACGAGACTTACTATAACCAGTAGATAACATGATGAAATTAAACTGATATGTTTCTTTTGCGTATTATTTATGATTATATATAATAGAGCTTTTAAGCTGTAGCAAGATGTTTTTAAAACAAAATACGCGAGAACTTTTGAAATCACTCTTTTATATTTTTAATGAAACTAATAGGAACCAATTAAACGCCCGCGTTATTAAATAATATTTCAAATAAAATATATCTTCAAAGCTGCCGCTCTTATGAGACAGCGACGCGCCCAGTCTGTGTCCGTAGGTAGCACTTCCTCTAATTAAAATATTTAACATAATATAAAAACAAATTACATATCCGATGCTGTATTCGAAAGAAAAACTGATTTTGTGTCAGTAAAAAAAACTCTGGTTTTTAGAATATTTTGTTAAGAATCTACAAACGATGTGACTTTAAACAATGTTTGCAATCACAACGCTACAATGGAACTAGTAGTTCCATTATGAATCTAAAATTGGCGCAGCCGTGTCTGAAAAGCCACGAACATTCGCAATCACCGCTTGTACAAATATGGTCCTCCTTTTTATTGAGATAGGTAGTGTGTGCTAACCACCTTATACATATAGCACGATATTTGCTGAACGTGAAAGTGGATGAATAAAGAGGAAAGTAAAAATGGATTTTGTGAAAGAAGAATGCCATGAAGATAGATAAAAAAGCACGGAATAAAATGTCTGTTTTTTTTTGACCCAAAACAGTCAAAATTATTTTATAAATGAGACAGTACGTAATTAATAATACTTGTGTTGAGGCAAGGAAGATTAAATAAAACTTTAAATAAAACTTACCATGAAATGTTCTCCATGCTTATTGGTGAGCATATGCGCGGCCTGAGCCTCTGCATGTGCATCTCTCTCGGGTAAGTGCAGTGCCAGCATTCGCTCCGCCACATAGCACAGGTCTAGCCTGCTGCCAGGTCCGGTAGGATAGCTTGCTGACCGGGATCCACCCTGGGTTACAAAAGGATAAGGGTTTAGTAAGTCAGAAGGAATACGACGACGTTGATGACGACTTTAAGGAGGAGTGGTGACTTAGAATTGGCAAGACGTTAAAAATTGTGATCATATCGGAGATTTTTAGTTTTACTAGTGGTAGTAATTTTTATGAGAGGAAAATGTTCTTAAAATTTTCCAGAGAGACCTGATCTTGAATAAACGAGTAAATGGACCTAAATTGTGTTTTTCCGACGACGTGTAGTTTCAGACTGTAGGGAAGCAGGCAAGGTCGCTAATTGAGCTACGGATGTCAGGTAGGTATGATTGGTTATGGTAATCTATACATTATCTAGGATGCTCAGTATAAAGAGCAGGTAAATAACTGTCCGTAGGATATGTGTTGACAAATTTGTTTTAAAATATTTATTGGTGTGCACGTGCACCTAAAAATATAATTAAATGACTACACAAAATATCTCAAATTATAATGAATCACACAAATCTTTGAGAATGATACAAGATTTCAACGCAATTTTAACACTAAAACTATCACCCATAACATTCAAAACGACCGGTTTATGCAGTAACATTTACTTCAAGTGTAGGAGGTAACATCCTTTACATTCCCATTATCAGTCCCACGAAATCCAAGGTCAACAGGCAGGAAATAAAGTCACAACGTTCACAATGAGTTATTTTTAGGAGCCCTCTTACAGCTCTAACACGTGTAACTGTGTTACTGCCGCCGGGTGCGCGCTGAAGGACTCGTAAACATTCGACGGAGCTTCCAAACATACTCGAAAACACTAATCGCGTCATAATTTCCGTTTTATGAAATAAAGCCAATCTTGTAGAAAAGTGTAATACTGTTGTTACGGTAAACTAGAATAGAAAGGTGACGGTGAAGAGAAAAGCCCTGATTTGTCTTGCTTTTAAGTGTTTATGTCAGAGCCAACATAAGGTCGTAGGCGCGCCATAATTCCGTGAAAGTGTCTCAAGCGGTGCGTAGGCGCAGCCGCGCGGGCGACGCGAACTAGCGTACTCTGCGAGCTTTGCCTTCAATGCACTTAATCCGATTAGAGTAGTCGATGCGTAAGCCCCGCTGCTATGAGATGTAAATTAAGGCTATTTGACCACAAGACGTTTATTTGTATTGATGGCCTATTAAAATGCTTATTACGGTTGATTAAAGATAATTGCAAATTACAGAAAATCTAGCTTAGTTTCCTTTTGAAATAAATGCCTGCATAAATCGCCATTGCAGTAAATATTTGCAGTACGAATTCTAAATAGGCAAGTATTTTCTTAACACAATTGTGGGAATTCAGCTGTCAAATTACCTACTTATTTTAAAATTACATAGAGCGATTGCAAAAAGCTACTTCTAATAAAAATGTATTATAGCTGCTATCGAGAAAACATCGCTATGCGTTCAAGTGGTTTGGATTCGTGCCAAAAAAATACATGATATGAATATTATGATTACATTACGTAAAATATTATGCTCATTTATTGTTGTTCACTGCATCCACTGTTATTAGTATTATTACTGATAGCGAGATGCGATCAAATCAATTAGTTCTCTCTAAGCCACAGCACGGTTACGTGACTACTATCAATTTCTTGGTGTCAAGAAGATCAGGAAACTATTAATTACTTATAACCAATTAGATAAAGTTACAAAGTTCAATTTGTCGCAAATCATAAATCATGATTATCCATACAAAACAAAATGTTGAATATATGTAAACATTGTCCAAATAAATGTTTTTATTAACTTTAAGAGGAAAGCTTACATAATTAAACATACTTTATTAATGTTTCATATTTACCTGGTCTCTCGAAAATGTGGTTGAAGCCGGCGTGGCGGGCGCACTCACGGCTCGGCTCTGCAACAAAACAAAACATGATGTTATTAAAACATCAGCTGTACAGATTACTGCCAAGCTCTTATTACTATTGCAAAATAAATCTCTGTGAAGGCCCGCGAGGTCGACCTGTCATTAAAATGAAATCAAAAGTAGTAATTTAATCCTTGTCATTTTTTCTCAATGTCGGCGTCGAGTTGATGGGATTTCGTTTCACAGAAATATTATTGTATGGCGCTGAGGTGGCATTGAGGAATGCGTTTCATTTCACTATCTAATGTCGTTGATTGTAATGAGCTTTGTATGGAAAGTCATTTTATTTTGTACAGCTTGTAGTTTGTAGGTCGTGACAGTTCAATTGACAACGAAAGAACTTGTTTTGTACTACTGTTGACGAGGTCTGTTGAGATCTTATGATAATGTACACACAGTGTACTACATACTACGAAACATATGTATTTAAATAATCCACAAATATTTTCCTTCAAAAGTCATTCGCTTTTCGAGTCACTTAAAATTATTTATTTTACTCGACAAATCTACCTTTAAAGATGGTCAAAATAACCAAGACAGTTATTTATGATAAAGATTTGTAAAGATGAGGGATTATATTATTTATGTTTTTTTTTTCTACGAAAACAATAATCTGCTACGACATGCGTAGTAAGAACATCGTAGCAAACACCTACGCCAGGATAAGACCAAAAACAAATTTATTTTCGCTACGCTAGCTAATGTTATTCAAAGCTTTGCAAGCAGTGGAAATCGTAGTAAAACTGAGCGAATAAAGTTTTGTCGTAATAAATCGGACGGCGTTTTAGTATCGTAAGACGTAGCGGAACAAAGTTTAGCGCCGTCAGTTCCGTGTATCGCGATCGGATGGCCGCACGGCTGATCGCTTCAATAAAACTGACAAATGAGCCCACTGGGCGCGGCTTAAGTGATTACTGCAGCCTTTATAGCTTTATAATATACCTAATAACTTAGAGATTAATTGGGGACTTTATTGTTATTAATAGATATAGATAAGCCCTTGTAACTCGTCATAGTATCACGAAAATAAACTTGTAATTCTTTAACACTATTTTTACACGTTGTGCACTTAAAATGCCATATTTCTGCATTTAGGTATGGAAATTACCAGTACAGGAAAAAACCCTAACGACAAACACCAAAAAAACTTCGCAAAAAATATAACCTACCTACGCTCATTATTTTTTTAAGTACCTATACTAAGACCTCATTAAATACTGCCGTCTACGTGATAACTGAAAAACTGTTGGAACCTTGATATACCTAATACTGCGTACATAAAAGTAATATTAAATCTAGCAGCTAAAGATATTTTACGTTTTTGATGATCTTAATAAAACTGATGCTAGCGATAGTAGCACATTATAGGTACTACTACTACATGTATTTATGCGTGTGCGTATAAATCCGTACTTTATAAATAGAGTTAAAACGGATATATAAAAGTTTTAAAATAGGTCGCATATTGTTTATGAGCGTTTCGTAGTATCAGCGAGACAGACCACGGCAGCGGCACGCGTGTGCGCGGCGAGGCTGCGCGAGCGGCGCGCTGCATGCGCGGGCGCACGCTGCAGGTAGAAGACTGCGCGCCACAGTGCGAACGCCAGCCGGTGCAGCGCGCGCGCCGCGTCCGCGCCTCTGCCGCAGCGACCACGCATCGTCACCCACTCGCACGCACAACACCCAGTTCATGAACTCATAGTTCCTTGATGACATTTATCTAAACTACAATCCTCCTCAATCTATTGGCATAACTTCGTCACACTTTACAGTGCTTCAGAGGACTTACGTATATGAAAAAGCTCTCCTAAAATAATAGGACTTTTGTTTCATTTCATGAAAAGAATACTTAAAAAGAGAATAGTAGATTAATAGTGGATGTTGTGGACAAAAACAAAGGATGTAGTGAAAGGAGCGTGCGGTTTATAGGACACATGGAGTGTCGGCGGCAGCGCGGCCGGCGCCCGGGGGCATGCGCCCCGAACCCTGCACTGCGACAACCGCGCACATACGCTGCACTACAGTGAGAATTTGGGAGGTATATGCATAGGATATATTACAGGATTATTTTATAATCCAGCTATAATAATGTTTAAGCAATTAATTGAAAATTCCTTGTTTATTTTGAGTATAAATTAAGTGATAAGAGCAGCTGTTTGGCAAGGCGTGTCTATAAGCAAAACACTGACACTGACTGCAGTTTTAACGGCAATCAGTCGGGCCTGCAGGAGTGGTGCACCGTCACGTCACCGCAATAACCCTGACCTTCCTCATAAGCGCGTGCCACGGCGCGGGGGTGAATAACCTCGGGGGTGTGCCTCATCTAAATAAAAGACCGTCATATGACGGGAATCAGCGGTCACCGAGACGCCGAGCCGCCGACGACTCTTTTCATTGCTCAAGCTTTTTTGCTTTCTGTAGCCGTGATTACAAACGGTACGGGTGATTGAAACGTTTCTTTGAATATCGTGCGGCTAGAATTTCCTTTCCATCACGCACATGAACTACCTAACTGTTCAAAACAATACCTAGGAGTTACAGGCTGTTAGTTTGTAAGTAAAATTATCCAAGGTTCGTTCACTTTATCTTAATTTGCAAAGCGGCTATCAAGGTAATGTAATCCTTGTTTTGCCCTCCTCTATCTTATCTAAGAATGTTTAAACATCTGAATTAAAGAGATAAGAAAATAGTTTTTCATTCAACTATTTTCATAACTTTGTCTTTAAGAAATTCTTGTACAGTAAGCCCAAGTACATAAATTAACTTTTTTTCATATCCACTTTACCAAAAACTAAACAAACATAGCAAAGAAAACTCTTAAATATATTTAACACTGCTAGTAAACATTCAAAAAAACTTTTTCACTGGTCAAATTATCACTGCACTTTAATCAAAAACTTCAGCTTTTAATTTAAAATTTGGGCCACTTCATTTTTTATTGGCACTGGTATAAAGGTGTTGAGCCAAGTTTCACAAGAAGTCCATACTGCATGGTGGATTTATTTAGTGCTGCGTGCGTGTCGGGTAGACGCGTGAGGCGACGTCGGGAGCGGCACTGGCGGCGCTCGGCCGCAGCGTCCCGGCGCTGCTCTCGGCGGCACGCTGGCGTCACAGCGTTGCTAGGCAACCGACGCGCTAGACAATCGCGTCCACTACACACTTCGCTGCTATCTTATAGAACATTAGGTGCAGCCACCACTCAAGCGTTACATGACAATCGAACCTAACGAAAATAGTTCCAAGTTTTTTCAGCATGCGCGGCGCAACGAGGCATGGAAATACCAGACAGATGTCTTAATTGCTATAATGTCTAGACTACGCTGATTAATATGAATTTTATTCAAATTCTAAGATCAGTGCTATAATAATCCAAAAGTATAAGTTAACATTCTTATTAATTGCAAGTCATAGGTATACTACATAGTAATGATTAGAGAGCTTGCACATTTGTATGTTCAATCGCACCAATCGGTTGTGTGATTAAAGTCGCAGGCGCACATAAAATGGCGCTTTCCAATATTTCAATTAAAACCACGCTATAAAAGCAAAATGGAAACCAATAAAAACATTTGCAGGTATATACAGAACTAACTAGTTTAATGTGTGCTTGTACAACTGCAGTCATGAGCCACATAACGTTGGTTAAAGTAATTGGCTTCGAAATTACTGTTTGGTGTGAACGAGATAATTAATTTAATGCTTCATTAAAATTAAAATGTAATGCAAAAGTTCTGTTTAAGTATCATTTTAATAAGCGTGGAGTTGTTTTAATGCAAAATAGTTGTGTGGTGCGCATGACGCAATGGGTACCGGTTCATTCATACGTTAGTGCGGCTGGGCGGGCGGCGGGCGGGCGGCTTCCGTAAACAAACTCGCGTGCACCGCGCCCGGGACGATATCCACGTGCTAACTAAACCCGCGATGAAAAATATATTCATTCTCTATAACGTATCCCTTTTAAGTTTTTTTTAACTTTTTCCCTTATTTAGTTAAGTGTTGATGTAAGGTCTTGATGATGGAATTATAATCGCCTAAAGTTTTTATCCAACTTAATTTAAAACATGATTAACAAAGGTTTTCTTAACACAAAATTGAGTTTATTAAAGCACAAAGAATAATTAAACTCCAAAAAAGTTTTGCTCTTACTTATTAAGTTGCACAAACTTTCTTCATTATGAAACGCGGAAATATTAAAAAGTAAGCGTGAAATCTGATTAACCATAAACTTTTTTTTGTTCCCAAGTACTTATACGAACCTTTTTTGAAGGCTCTTGACACATGACATGTGTCAAATTCCAAATTTGACCGTCTCTTGTCAGTGTAGCGGTTTGTGACGTCACGGGCCCCGGCCATAGCGGTCCCTATTATGAACTTATCTGGATGTGTCCTGACAATGCGACATTCTGCTGGGGTCGCGGCCTGCGCCAAGTGGGGGTCAACTCGTGAATGCCAATCACGTACCTGTACTTACATTTCGTCGCTAATATTAACTACGATTGAAGTCCACTTTAAAACGATATTTCAGGATTTATAAAAAAAAAATGTTTTTAGTCTTATGTACCTACAGTCTCTACCTAAGTACCATTAATTTTGCAGCAACCTTGCTTTTTTATGAATAGAAAAAACAAAGAGCCTGAAACATAATTTATTCAATGGAACACACTTATTTTAACCGACCATTATTTTAATATAGCCAGCGTCTGTCGTATTTCAAAATACAAGTGATAACATTTAAATTAAATATGCTTAATGGTGATGATCTCTGATGGATGATATATCATAATGATGCCAAATAAAGTACCCGTGTTCCAAACAGTTAAACTGATAACAAACTCGACGTTTGATTCCGAATGAATCAATCTATGAATAAATGGTTTTATATCTACGTATAACTCATCATCCTCCGAGCCTTTTCCCAATCATGTTGGGGTCGGCTTCCAGTCTAACCGGATGCAGCTGAGTACCAGTGCTTTATATCTACGTATAACTAATCTTGTAAATTATCGGTAGAATCAATTAGATTTTTATCAGATACTGGATTACTTAGCGCCTGTTTAAAAATAATGATTAAATTAGTAGCAATTTGTTTACGCAGGTTTGTAAATAGGAAGTATGTAGAGACACATGCCTATGTTAAAGTTGTATAAACACGTTAAACATTCTCGGGTAACCGGTTTCCATACGAAACGCTTAATTAACCGTTTTTAACACTTCTGAATACAAGCGATTATTTTGATAACTATATGAAGGCGAATGTACGTTTATAGTTAGGGTGACGACGTGCACGGTATTTAACCCAATTCCTCCCTAGCTGCACGCTGCACCTCCAAGTAGATAAATATAAATAGTGACTCCATTTAAATTGAGTTCTGCTGCATGAAAATACAAGTGCACTGATCACCAAGCCTTTGAAAGTGGTCCACGAAGGTAAATATTACTTTAAAAAGCAACTAATGTAAGCGTAACGTCCACCAACGACTCGGAGCCCAAATATTTACACACCGACTTAATATTTACATAACATTTCATTTCTATGGAATAAACTTTCTATTTCTACCGTTTGCTTCTTTAACTGCTGCTGTAATTACACACGCACAGTACATCAGTGCAACGATGAACTCAGTAATTATACCATTTATGGGGAAAACTTTAGCATCGTACGGTTCTTTACGACCAGATAATTGTAGGCAAACATATTCTTGACTTTTCTGCTAAATTAACAAGTTGCAGAATTCCTTTTAGAGAAAACTTATTCCCTGCGGTCGCTGGAGGCACTAAAGCAAAGTCACTAAATAACGAAAGTGCGGTGTGCAGTCCGAGTAAACAACATTATCTCTGACTGTAAAAGGAACTACAATATTTTGTCGGTATTCCCGTAAGCCAGGAAGATACGTAGCCGCGGGCTCGCTCCTATCGCAATAGCCATCGTGAGAAAGTTTCGCGATCCGCCGCCCAATCACTTATCTAACATTAATCCCGGCCCGCGGCCTCTTTGACAGCCACTTACGGCCGAAAGCAATTTGTATTAATTACGCCGCACCGACCTATATTGACGAGCAAGTATTTATTTAAGTTTTGTTCAATTTTATTATGTGAATATTGAAATAGTTTTATTTACAAATTGAATATGGTCGGTCGCAGCATGAGGCACGATGTAGATAATAGTGATGTGTGTACGGTTGAGTGGAGAGGTGTGACGGTACTTGTGCGCGCTGACCGGCAGCCAGAACAGGTTGTCTAATACGCAGTGTTGTGATTGCGGAGGAGCGGGTATCGCCCGATCTCCGGGTCTGTGGGTCGGGTCGGCCGGCCTATTGTTTAAGTGTCGAATTTTATTTATGGCGACGTCGGGGACGGCCGCCATGGCCTGCGCGCCGACACCTGATGCCGTGATCCGTATCTCGTGTTCGCCGGGTGGTCCGCTCTCAGGCCAACTCTTTCTTAAACTCACACAGACTACAAATACTACAATTGGGAACAAAAAACCGCCTCATTAACAAAAACATATTTAATTTTACTTTAAACTTATGAAAGGATGTGATTCTGACTGATTACTTACATCTCAGTTAGTTAATCGGTAATTGTTCTAAGAATTTTTAAAACTTCTCAGTAGAGTTTTATTTGACCTAATTTTATTGCACTCGACTGTACAAGTCATGATTTGTTTACTACTTTATTTGTTTTGCACCACACATATGTTTTCGTATTTCATTCAATACTCGTTTATACACACTACGTTACTCACACGCATATTTCAAGGCAGGTAATTGCTTATGCTAATTGTATATTATTTTGCATGGACAAACACTGGATTATTGATTGCGGAATAAATGGCCTTAGATATTATTTATATTCCTAATGACATCATTGGACAATAGGTAGGTGTCTATTATAGAAATAAATATTAACGACAATCCATAGTTATTACCAACATATTTACTTCGACTGTACACATAACTTTACTACACAGGTAGAACATTAGATCAGATAAAGAAAATCTTAATTCGTTTTGTAATTTGCAAAGTCACTAAAATCAACTTCGCAATGAGAGAGCGACGCCTTTTCGGCGCTAAGCGAATAAGTAAATACCTTCTCTTAAACAGCAAATACATTAATTATTGTAATGTGGCCATACAATACAAACAGTACGCGTCAAGCCCACGCCAATACCCATTACGTAACAGTTTTCTCGCTGTCCTACGCCTAGAAAACTGTTTAGCATTGTATTGTCAGTCAGAACTGAGATTAGATCATTGTATTTGCAATGCTAAATGTTCGACAGCCAACTTAACTGGCGCGAAAGCCATTAGAATTCCATAAAGTCTTCCCTCAGTAGCTGTTGTCCTCTCGCTGAATAGATAAATAACACGTTACGTAATGTGAATTTCAACGCTATTGTTAAATACTTTGGACCTTAGAAAGCTACCTTTAGTTACGCTTACACTTTTGCCTGAATGGCTTTTACCTACGTATTGTTTTAATAAGCTGTTAGAACGAACTAAGCTACGTTGATTAAATCCGTCTGCTCTTTTTGGTCGAAACCTTGTAGAAGACGCTTATTTCAGAACAGAATCTACGTTTTAATAAGCAAAGTAGCTATGTATATTATTTTTGGAGGATTAACTAAACAATGAATTTGAAAATGGAATTACACACCTATATCTTAGAATATTTCTTAAGTCTTTTAATTTTCAGGTAGCTTTAATAAAGAAAGATTATTCTTTTGTGAAAACCCTGAGGAGGCGGTATCAGTCTACACAATCTAAGACATTTCCTCGACAGGCTCAATTATTCATTCTTGGCTTCAGCAGCTAAAATACGGTCTCATCTGCGTATCCCTTTCTTTGAACGTATGCATTATTCATGAGAACGGCATAGTGATTTTATTCACAAGTTAAACTTAATTCTTCGCAAGAAATTCCGACCGGGAATTTCGCTATTTAATACTTCGTCTAGAAACTGCATTGTTAAGTCCAGGTACTTTACTTATGCACTACTTTTTAAGTTAATGCTGTAGAGCCTTGAATATATTTGAATTAATATAGAATTCTTCCATTCCTTCGTTTTTATTACTTTCCGAGAAATTTTTAACTAAGTAAGTAGGGCAAATAAGTTTACTTTTAATCTTTTAGAATTTCCTTCAAAGTTAGTAATTCGTAAATGTGTCGCATGAAATAAAAATGAAAGAAAGTTCAAAGCAATGTAAAGCACGTGCACGTAACAAAACGTAATTTCATAACAAATTCAACCTGCTTCGCAAATTTTGAGAGAATACAGGAGTATCTAGCTACTAAATATGTTAGGCAAGGAACTAGCTCCCCAGCTCATATTCACTGAAATAGTTCTAGCATGTAACATGTATTGAGCTAGAAATGAACTTCATTCCTTAGAATATTACGCAGCTCTGGGACAAGCCTGCAGAATTTCTTAGCAAGCGACCGTAAAAAGGTAAGCTTATTGGAATGCCGTGTCGACCATTTCGTACGCCTATGCATATAAAGAGAACCCTTTATTCCTAGGCCCAAGTTCACCGACAACATAAACGCCCGTTTTTCGTAAAACAATTGCTTACGCGGTGTCCTGCGTGAGCGACGAACGCGACGCGACGCGACGCAACACGACGCGACGTAATGCGACGCGATGCTATACGCGACAGATGTCCTACGTGATTTTGGTCATTACTTCTCAAATCATGGAGAAGTTGTGTTACAATTTTGCTTGAAAGTTCATATTTAAAGTGCAGACAGCAACAATCTTCCAACTTGTTTGTACTAATAAACGATTTCTTTAATATTTATGTTTTTTTTGTCCCACAACAATCAACGCTTCTGAATAGTTCGCGGTGTCGCGTCTGGTCGCCCTCAAAACAAGTACGCGTTACGTCGCGTCTCGCCGCAAACTGTCACATAGGCCGCATGTAGGGAATTCCTTTGAGTTGATCGCGTTCGTCGCGTTCGCAGCGTCGCGTCGCGTCGCGTTCGTCGCTCACGCAGGACACCGCGTTACTATGAATTTTCACGTTCAATTTTCAAAGAAGGTAAACATTTGTTTGGTATACGAAAAACAAATGAAAATAAGCCTTGAAGAGAAGCCCCCTTTACATTCCGGGTAGCATATAATTCTAGCCTTTGTTTCGGTGCCTAGTATTTTCCATAACGATCTTTTGAATATTCCATAGATAAGATAAACAACATCATAATTTTAATCACCTTATCATCTCGTAGTTTAGATAAAAGCTGACGTATAGCGGTTGTTGGCAAACCTAATTGGCAAAACGATGGAATTTACGAGACTTTTAAAAAACTGATCAATACTTGCATGAAAGGTGGACGAATTTCGCATGTACAAGTTAACAGGAACTAGACCATTAATAGGACAGGAGGTTACAGCGATTGGTTCATCAATTATTGGCGAGCACAATTACCCCATTAGTGGGGAACTACCCCGAGGCCAGCACTTACCTACTGCGCAGGAAATTGTCACAAACGACCTTAGGGGACAATTTCTATAGACAGGTCTCGACGACGCAACCCCTGAACTTTTACTATGACTAATATAGCCTACAGAAAATTATATTCAGACAGAAAATTTTTGCATACAACAGGTTATATATTTTTAATAAAGAAATTATGTAAACAATAAATATTTATTCAGTATTTAGCCAAGATATTTTAACAGATATACTTAACTCTGGCACAATAACTGTATCGGCAAATAAACGCTCGCAGCGTTGATATGGCAATCACATTACAACTAATAAACTGTATCGATTTACAGCTTAATTAAAATATCTAGCGCTTTGTTAAATCGCGTTCACAATAATAACTAGTTCTCACAATAATTGCAAGGCTAGCACATGATTTACACAAATATCTTTGTGAATTATAAAGCGATCGGAATTATCAGAGTTCTACCGCAACATATTGTTAAACGAAACAAAACGTCTTAAAAAAGTATTATTTTACTACTAAGTAATGAACTTTATTGTTTTTTAATTGAATTTTCTCACAGTCCTAACTGAACTGAACAATTTATAACTGGCCACTATGACAAATTAATTCTATAGGTACCTAAAATAGTGTGTTATTGTATTTAAAACAAATATGACGCATGAAGAAAGGTCTATGTGGTTGTCACGAGATTCAATTGAATGAATGTTGAACAAACCACGATTTGCGCCAGCACTTCCACCGACATTACAACAATAACACAATTACTGAAATGTAAACAATACTCGTTGTTAAGAGTAAGTGAAAATAGCTTAGTGCTGGTCGCATGCGTGGGCGCAGGCCGCTGCGAGGAAACAAATAGCCAAGCTCCATGGTGTCCCTAAACCACTCGCAATATTAATGGCCCCGACATCCGGCCCAGTTGTGTCGCCATGTCGCCCCTTTGTTGTAACTTCTCGAGCAATAACCGTCCCTGTAACTTCTAGCCATGATGGCCACTTTCTGAAATATTGACGCCTTCCATTGACAGCTAAGTATTTGGCAAGCAATCGTTACTTCCTTATAGCTTTTGTGTCTGTTAGTATGTAAGTATTAAGGCTTTGTGTTGTCACACGTGATCCGGTATGAGGTGCGATAGTACACATGAAAGTACTCTGAATGTTCGTCTAACAGAAAATAAAATGCTAGTAATATAATAGCAGGGTTTAGTGACAGCAGGCGGCGGTCTCCGGCCACTAACCCTCATTTTACGAGCGTGCGAGCACAAAGGTACATTAGCGAAACAACAGGAACTCGCGGCTCGTGAGTACGCCTCTAAGCCGCCGGAGCCCTGGGCCGGCAGATTATGATTTATGACCAGTTAATGCAAATCTATAGTTCGAAAGCCGAGGTTCAGTTTCTATGTCGCCGTCGTGTACGAGCGTGCGCGCGCTGCGCTGGCGTCGCGCGCGGTGCCGTTTGACGGGTTAATACCACGTCCGCATACCCGCTTATTCGATTCAATTTCCAATGGTAAAATTGCCCACACATCATTCGTCACCCACTCACGACTAGTTAATTACAAGAGTAGGATGTCAAAATAAAATAAACGCCAGCTGATCCGCGAACTTTTGATTTATGGTTAGAAGTTTCCTCAATTACTTACCTCTCGAGATAATTACAGATAAATATGTAGTACATGACACGCGGCTCTCTACTCGAGACAGATAAGCATTAAATAAACAAACATTAGACAGATATAAGCATGAATACGACGATAGCCTCGTAATAAACCACAGATTATAAAACTGTATGCACCGGTATCTATTAAAATGAATAGCGTATATCGTCGTAGCGTTTAAGTATTTTACCTTATCACCGTAATTGTTATTATAAATCTTGTTTGATAAAAAATGACATTGAGCATACGAAATAAAGGTAAAAAGATAAAATTAATTCATAAGATTATTGAGCTCTCAATCCCAGAGTTATGTGATACGATTGAAGAATTTTAAGTTCTTAATATAATTCAAGATAGAGTTTTAATTTTAAATTGTATAGCTTTTTAAAATAAACTTGCTGTACCAATTCAAACATAGATTTAAAAATAAGCACATGAAACAACGTTTTTTGTTCCTGCACTAATTTGCATGGAAGCTCATTGCTTTAATTTGCCTACTTACGACTACTTTTGCGACTATGTATTTCCTTTCATTTGTTTTCCTATTCAGTACAAGGAATTGACGTGTCACCTCGATCCAGAAATGGATCAATATTAATGTTCTCTCGTATTTGAAATTATATTTGTCGCATTTTAAATATTGATGAGCAATTAGCCCACTTACCGTAATGGTGTCGTAGATGCCATTTTGTTCGGAGCGTAAGGTGACGGACGCTGACGGCGCGGGCGGCGGCGCGTTAAGCGGAGCGGGCAGCGAGCGCGAAGGGGTTGGCGACAAGGGTAGCGGGTCGCCATTGCGCATCCACGTGCGATGGATTTGCCAGCTCGTGTCCGAGAAACGAGCTCTGTCCTGTTAAGCAAAGAAATGAATTAAGTTATTTACACAAATATAAAAATGCAAATGAACTATGGAGACTTATTTTATAAATCCACAGAGTCTAGCGAGAGATCTAGCGATCTAGGCAACAAAGTAATGATACGGCTGTCCGTAGTAAATGAAGATCATGATGATTGACATCATAGTCTCAATAAAAATCGTAGAGAAAATTGAAAGCGACGCAATGTCGCGAGTGAGTTATTGTTGTAGCTAATAAGTGTTTAGACGCGCGGGCACGCGAAGTCGAGGTATTGTCACCAGACTTACGAAGCCTTGTTGAGCCGTGTCTGCGAACAAAAGCTTTCGAATCCGGGTTGGAGCCTAGACCATACTGCTTCTGTTGCAATCTTATTCAATCTGTAGACATGCCAATTTTATTTAAGACTATAGGTTCTTAAAGCTATTCTAGAGCAAAAATATATTGCAACAATACGTGATATTCCTAGAACACTTTCAGTCATAAATATTGTTTACTTTGATCAATTTAGTTTGTTTATAAAATCATGAAGGTTGGAGCGGCAATAATTCCACATTCAGTGATATGAATGGAGTCGATGATTTAACGTCCGTCTGACACAATTACAGTGCATGGAAATATCACAAAATTATAAGCCAAGAAGCTAATCATACCGAGATTGTAACATTGCGTCAGCCGCTGTGATTGAGTTGTGAGCAGAGGTCGGTGCATAATAGGATTGGTTTTATTATATTTACTGATTGGTTCCGCACCGACTATGAGCACCTACGTATTCCGGTCACGTCCGAGGTTTCTCAGCTGGACATCTTTGTAATACAAACCGCAGTCACACAGGATACCGGCTATAACTAATCTAAAAAGGCGCTAGACACGTCGCGCCTAGGTAACCTCATGACATACAATGGAACCTTTGACTGTTTGGACTATTTTCCCTGTCTTTAGCTTCGAATTCATTGATTTACAGATCAGATAGTCCAAATACATACTAAATCACAACACACGTGTTGGTTTAATGCTACGGTTTGAGAGCGATTGATTTATACGCAAACGTTCCGAGATCCCCATCTAGTTAATTGGGGTGAAATTGAATAATGATTGCTTGATAACTTCGAAGGCAACGCCTTTCATTCCTCGGCGAAATTACCGGGAATATTGATAAATAGCCTCTAGCTAGTATTTAAAATCACTTTTAAAACTTGAAAATTACATTTATCAAGAAACAATATTTTATCAAGGAGACGTTAAAATATCGTTAATGTTCATAAATGTTATGTTGACGACGCGGACACAGTGTTACATAAAATATCTAAACAAGTCGTGCATCGTGTTTATGTGCATTCGTGAAGTTTACGTCGACGAGCTGCGTTCGACAAGCGCGATATAAAAATAACTCGCGAGTAGATACGCGAATGGCGCTGTTTTGTAAGAGCCACAAACAATGCGTAATTTATAAGATGTTATAAATTTCCAGAATTTCAAAACCCTTGCTCTACATTGTGTGAAAATAGTACATCGGATTAGCTAGTGGATAGATAAGATACGCATCCCACGTGAGCTGATGCGAGCGTCTGCAGCGGCCGCGATACTCGGCCCTTGTTCACAGGCCTGCGTGGGCGCATGCACTTAACATTTCGTTACCACTTTCAACACGTATCGGCTAGATAAGCCAACTGGAGGAATTAATAAAGTTATCCACGCTTCTTGTTAACCTCTCACTTGATCCTATACACCATTTGACTCATTTTCGTTTGAGTATGTACCTACTTGCATTTACCTGCATATTTGGAGTAGGTAATCCATATTATTATTATGTTTTCTGTGCACCGAATACACTTTTGTCATTATACAGGTCAACCGACATTCTTCGCTTTTGACGTATAATAATACTTAATTGGATTTGACTATCTTTTGCTTAATCCATTTATCTTCAGTGACAATCCGAGCTGTCACAATCAGTATACAGTTGAACATTGAATTATTTATTTAATTCCTTTCAGATAATAGCGTCAATATTTTAAGGAATAAGGAAGTCCAAAAAGCGTGCGATAACGTTGGCATTCCGCCAAATATGCTACTAATACTGAAGAAATGTGTTTGTAATAATTGGTATTAAATACTATTTGTAGTAAAAGCAACTGCATTGGCATTAGCAAGTATAAGTACATAGACATTACCTACCACATGTACAAATGTTGACTCGGCTTCTTTCTTCGGAGAAATCGTGAGTACATAGCTACGTGGGTATAAGAAATAGTTAAAAATCTAAATAACGCTGCGCCCACGCCGACCGTAGCTCATTGCAGCATCATTGCATTGATTGATTGTTTTAAAACAATATGATTGTATTATAAAACAGATCATTTCTGCAGAACAGTGGCTTTGTACCTGAACAAATATATAATGCATAAATATATAAATATAAAATACCATAAAACATAAATACTCATTCAGCTATAGAAAGGGTAACATCCCGATTTTTATACACTTCATGACTAGGATTTATTTCTCTCTTTTGCCTATGCTTGGCCAAACTAGGTCGGGGTCGGCTCCCAGTTTAACTAGATGCGGCTAAATATCAATATTTACATGGAGCCACTGCCATCTGCCATCTGACCTCCACATCTCAACTACTGGATGATATTTGAAATCAAACTTTAGAACAGATGTCGTATTTTCTGAATTTTTACTACCAATATCGAAAGATATTTGAGGAGTTCTGCTGATGTATGCAGGTCATAAACTTCATCCAAGAGACAGACCAATGACGATTTTTTTCTAGAACAAAAATCTATTCAGCAAACAAAGCTAGGATCACAAATAGATCCACAAGAATTCCAAACTGGAACAAACAAGAGTCGTTAATCAATCGACGTGAATTATTAATTAGTCATACTTCGGATAGTTTATTTCCAGTGACTGGACATTTTGTAACATATTTGTCTTTGTATTTTAAGTGAACGGCCGCAAGTAAACAGTATTATCCAACCGAAAATTCGTAAAGTACAATATTTATTGTGACCTGCGTGAGTCTTCTTACTATAAATAAATAAAACTGGTTTCAAACGTTCAATGTCTTGAACTTTTTATTAGCTGTACGTTACGAATTGTTATATCTTTATTAGTTGCGTAAGCAGTTACATCCTGACTTCCAAGTATTGCTTTATGTTTATCCGATTTATGATTTATCCCATTAAATTGGAAGTCTTCAAGATTCGATAGTTGTGACAAGACTATACAGAAGGTGACATCCATAATAAAATAGGTCACATTAGATAGACACAGCACCTTAGCAACATTTTTAAGGAAACCAAGTCATACATAATCAATAACACGTTTCGAAACAATACATTCCTCATTTGACAGTCAAAAACAGAAATAAATCTCTGAAATTTTCCTTAACTTTTCCGCGCGTTCGCAAATTGTAACACAATGAAGTAAGGAACACAATGTGTGAGTGCGATACAAATTCCCAATGCAGTGTGATCACGTAACACACAGAGGCCAAGGACAAATGGCCGCACATTAGCAGTGCGATGGCGCGCGCTGATTGCACCTACAAACACACCACTGCACCTCACCTCGTTTCTCTGTACTTGCTTCCTTTATCCCGTCATGCCATCTATGGCCTTTAAGTTTAACTGCTGCAGGTCAGACAAAACCTCATTAGGGTCTTACAGCGTAGCCTACGTCAATCGAGCACAATAGATCGCATTCCAGCCTACAATTCCCAAGCATAAGTACTCATATGACTTGTATTTTATTAACGACCGGCATTGACGAACAGATTTAAACATCTGTATAAATAATTTATAGTACGTTCACATGTTAGTGAGATCATAATTGTAAGATCTTTGAGCACATTAACATCACAAAGATCTGAGAGACGAAAACAATTCGTCAGTTTGTGGTCGAAAATTCATGGAAGGTTGCAAAATAATGTTTTTTTTCCAGTCGCTGACTGCGCACCGCGGTTTGCAAAAAATACGACGTTGGTTTTGTTAGCATATAATTACCAAATGTTAGATATTTCAGTGGAGTTTTAAACCTTGATCATGAATAGTCTGCCCGAAATGAATTTATGACGATAACTGTGAGGATCACTTTAACTTCGTTAGTTTAGGTAGTGGGTCCGATTTCTAATATTTAGCTTTAGGATCACGTATTAGCGAGTTTAAAGTATTGGGAGCGGACGCCAGAAGCCATACATTTTCGATTCGCAGAATTGAATTGCAAGTGGCTGAGCGTTGGAGCGGTACGTCGCGGCCTCCGCCTGATAAGATAACCTTGCCTTTCAATTTGCTTTGCTAAAGCGAACACTTCTAGCACTGAAAACACAACACTACGACTACGTAACGCTAATCAATTACACTGTGTTATTTACAACCATGTGTTTAAAGAAACGCGCTGTGTTCTCCTCGAAACTCTGTGCCGGTATCGTTATCAACAAACCACGAATTTTATTGTGTGTAGTAGAAGTGTTTTTTTAAGCATCTACATATTAAATTGTCTATATTTCTACATCTAAGTATATTATTAAAATTGAATCCAGTTTTGTTTCATGTTTTAAATTATTACAAGGATGCTGCTTTTAGTGATGATATCAGCTGTTCGTATAATACCTTCGTATACACACCTAGTTACGTATATCTTTATGCACGCGAATACTTAGTGATATCTACAAGATGTAGAGCCATGAGACATGGGTCTATTAAGTACCTCGTGTTCAAAGGGATCGTCTGTGCGGGGAACCTGTTTCTGTTTATCTGCGCTGAACGACAGCCTCCTCTTGAACAACTTCATCTTGCCGGTGGACGCGTGTCCTGCCAGTTACCGCGCGTGTCTGACGCGTTACCAACTCATTACCGGCAAGCTATGTCACATTAACTTCAGAGTTATTTTTTTCACGAGACACAAAAAATCAAACAAATTCTCTTTGACTGTCCAAAGGGGATTGTCATCACTACATCACTTGGCAAGTTAGCCGCGGTTTTGTAAAAAACCGCGTAAACTGCCTATTTTGGCGGCATCTGAGCACGCGAGTACTGATAGTGGTCGGGCACGGGCTTCAGCAGCGCATGGCTTTGGTATGCGGTGCGGCCAGGTCGCGGGCGCGTCGCGCACTGTCCGCGCTCGGGCCGCACTATGCAGCCGCGCGGCCGCGCCCGCCACCGCGTCACCTTCACACCGTGACACACGTGTCAACCCGCCCCCCAATGTTTACATTTATCTCTATCACCACTCATTAAGACCTCTCATAAATCAAAGTTTTCACCTTACTCATTCCAAGTCCCAAAACCTCTTCTTCTACTAATTCTTATGCAAAGCCAGCCATCGGACAAATAGCTCAGTTGATAAAGTGTTATCGTAAACTGACCTACAAACTAGTAAGATAATGTAGTGATGATATGTAATATAGTATGTATGTACCTTCATGCCTTGTAAGTACTTGTAAATTAATTTCCATTACTGTAGAACCGACTTGCGTATGAAATAGAGAAGCAGCATCCGCTGTTGGGATAAACAATTCCGAAATAGGAACGGCTATGCTGGCTTTGTTTGACAGATGTCAATTACATAAAACGCACTGGTTCCTCCGCAGACCGGCACTATTACAAATTACAGTTTTGAAGGGTGAAAGAAATAATGAAAGTGAATATTTCGGGATGTTTTCATATTAAACGTAGCATGTTTACTAACAGGTATACATATTGCAAACATTTATGGAATGTTTGTTGTTACAAAAACAACTCTCAGAATAGTAGCAGCAGTTAGTTATTAAGTTTATTTGTCAACATTACCAAGTAGGCAGTGTCTTTCCCAAAGCTTCAAATTTAATGCGTGTGTACTGCAATTAGCCCGTAGGGTGACCCCACATAAATTGGCATGCCAATGCTTACGAAGCGCATTATAATAACAATGAAGATGGAATTAGGACGGGGATATTATCTAGCTATGTTATATTATTCAATGACCTAAGAGAGAATACTAACATTTAGAAACGTTAGAGTACCTATTCTAAATCCCAAAGGTACATTTATAGCCTATAATTTAGGAGTACCTACTCGGCTAATTGACATTTTGCGAGACCGGAGATATTTCATTATGAACGGCAAATAATACTTAATTGATTTTAAGAGCGGAGACCGCAAGCAAGTCGGCCATTTATTTCACTTTAAATTTAACAACTGCAATAGCAGCTAAAACGATTTCAAATTAGGTGTCCCGATGTAAAATTTGTTCAATTCTGAAATATCGAAAGTACTTTGCCCTTATACTTTTACAATGATGAAAAATATATCTGAGCGCAGTCATTTGTTCTTATACTGTCGGAAAAAATATCCATGTAAATTATAGACCATGGATTAAGAATAAACTACATAGGAACAAAGTAGCTACCGCTAGGCATAAGTTCAAGTCCGATGAGTGCGTCTATACCTACTGTGCAAGAGTATGGAGCAAAGTAGTTGATTATAATTAGTATTATAAATTACGTCATTTATTCTTCTTAACTCATCAGCATGCAAGGTTGTAATCTCATACATAGCTCACATATAAATTAGCGGTATATTTTGCAAATAAAGGTATTCCCGAGTGTGACTGAGTTTCCTATTGGTCTTTGTATTTTAATCTAGACACAGTTCTATTTTTAGCTTGTTATGTAACTGTTCCCACGGGCGTAGAAAATGTAGCCTTACCGTCCTTCGGTGTTTGCACAAAAATCAAACAGGAAGAGGAATGTAGAGCCCGGAATGTAACGCTAACGTTAACCCGCCAATGTTTGATCTGTTGTTAGAGCTTTCTAAATCCTTGTTGGACTTGTTGGATACATGAACAACGGATTCGTGCTATATTGTCCGCAATGACCAAAGGCGGCTAGCAAAAATAAGACGTAGTTCTTGATATTCTGACCTTCATAAACGGAAGCAATATATTCTTAGAACCTAATGCAAATTAATTTTATTTGTACTACATAATTGTATTATTGCTGTTGAATACTAATGCTGTTTCATGTGGAAGGCACTACCTACACATCCTCAACACTGAAAATTTGCCAAATGGCGTGAAAATGAAGTGGATGTCGGCGTGAGCCACGTTTTGACCCGTCGTCAGTCGTGCCACTTTCTTGTTCACGTCCCATAATCATAATGGGGAGTAATATCAGCAATTTCTGCTCCAAAGAGACCCTTACATCATCCATATCTCGCAGCTCGTATCCATTCAGAGCTGAATGCGAAAGTTAATGATCGAACTCTTTGAAGATACCTCCCGAAATAATTATAGCGAATTCATTTATACGCCATGTTTCCAGCAATTATCGGTTAAACGTTCCATACACGGGCCCGTTTAACGTCACACGCGATATGATTTTTACATTATAACAGTTATAAAATTTCAATAGGGGCTGATAAGACGTTTTTATGTTAATTGCGCTGTTAAAAATATGGTATCTTCTTACGAATAAGGAGATGCGGTGTTCATTGTAGAGAGACGGTAAATCAAAAGTTAGTTGAACAAGGTTGTGTACTTACAGAGTTTTGTACTTGCGCCAATATCTGCGCGGTATTGGCGGACTCGCTCAGCTCCACGGCACCGGCCACCTGAAACAAACAAACATTTCTCGAGCTACATTAAGTGGGTCAATTGTTCCCGAGGGACAGACTCCGCGCGGACCACGAATGTCGGTATTTCATTTGCGCTTATTGTACTGAAATTGGGAAAATACAATTTCAGAAAAACATGGCCTATTTTAGAAAATTATATTCGTACTTTATTTCCTTAAACGTGATTACGATTTGGGTATAAAAACCTGTTTGTGTTACCGAATATTAAGTCACGGAAATGAAGCCATGACTGTGCCGAGGTCAGAGCTGCTATAGAAACAAAATCTGCATTCCATCTAAGCCTCGTAGTGGTTACTAGCAGTGTAAAGAGCTTCGCCTGGGGCAGGGCGCATCGACCTTGTGCTACTACGTATTCGCGACTTGGTCTCGGACTCACCTTGCCAAAACGTTACGTGCCACTGCAGTCTAATAAATTATAACTCGCGGGTTCGAATCCCGCGCCCGCCACTTATGCCGTGTACAAATTGTTTTTACACTGCATGTTTTACTTTAAACATATATTTTCTTATTTCAAGAAATGAATTCCTATATATATTCCTAATAGAAGGCTTTACCGTACATCAGTACAATTAAATTCGTATCATAAAACAACCCCTTAAAGTTAAAGTTGTATTCCTTTAAAAATACAATTTTTATAAGCTAAATGTATGTCAAGGAAGAAATATTAAGGAAAATGTTATTGTTTACAATTTTATTTTATTCAAGATCTTTTTGAGAAGAAAAAATTCCCATTACTATTTTGTTGAGTTTTTCCTTACTAATATCCAATTTGACGCAACATAATGTACGTCATGACATTCAACAAACACAAACAAGCGCGAGAAGTACGCAATATCCCCAAATATAAAATTACACCAACCTAGACTAAGAAAATACACGAAAACATCATGATTTGAAGAACAATGCCTCAGTAAAGTTGCTTTAGAGTTTTAGATAGGTATGTTACCTTCATAATCTTAAAGAATCAAAGTCAGGACTTTAGCTGTTGCGTTTACACCCACTGATCACAGTCAATCAGTGAAAATTACTCAAACGCAGTAAAATCAAAGTGAAAGTAGTAAATAGTCCACAAACGGACACGAGAGTGGGTTTACTTGTTTTCGTGTGAAGTTGCAAGCGAATCAAAACGCCCCGAGGGGATAATTTGTAAAGTATTGTCTGATATAGCGATATCTCTGCATTGGTCACGGGATTGTGCCGTATGTGTACAGCGTACGTTTTCTTTATGCACATACCACATATTTTACCTTCTCGTAAGGTCTATTTACTGTTAATAGATAAAGGCCATATTATTATATACAACACATGCTGTCACGCCTGTCTATCAAACATATCAATAGATAATCACAACAAATGAAATCACTTAAGGCTATCTATTGCTGTTGAGAAAACATTCCGAGCAAATCACAGTTTTTCAGGAACTTCTCGTAAAAATATACGGCTATAAAGCGCTACTGATGGCAAACCATTTAGAGACGTAAATCTCACAACGTTAGCGTTGGAAAGATAGAAGCGTTTAACCAAAAAGTGAAGGCCAAGAATAGTAATCATAATTATGGTATTAGAACGCAACGAAGGTACATTACACAAGAGAACAATTATACGTAAAACTACGAAAAACGTAACCGTAGTACACACGGTGATTTCCCAATATAGGAAGAGATTTCTGTAATTGTTTTCCGTGAAAACACATGAGCGTTTAAGACTGAGGCTAATGGCATAATGATAGATTTCATGGTGAAAACTTCATGTAACACTTAATAATTCATAAAGTAGAGAGAAATCCACGCAAAATTACAGGGGTGCCAAGTTGACGACACAATCTTCTCGCGGGTAGGATGCCGCCGACGCAATTATAAAACTCATCTTCGAAAGCGCCGACGCATTCCTCGGCCCAAGAGTTTATAAAGTGATAAGTGCGATAACTCCTTAAAAGAGACCGACACCATATTTGTAGTAATAACACGAATATTTTACGTTGATTCTCATCATTTCTCCCAAGAATGTTCGTTATTGCTCCTTTATTTCATTTAAATTATGAACATAACGCCATATTTGAGCAATGATCAATATTGAATAAATTATATCTGTATTTGACTGCGTTCCTACACATAAGTGGGTATGTCCTTATTCTGGGTTGATGTAGAAAATGTAGTAAAACTACTTAAAAGTTGTATGTTTATACAACTCCCAAGTATTTTTTCTTTGGTACTTAAGCAAAAAAACTGATCGTAGGTCTGCGATAACTCGCAGTTTATTACATTTTCATAGGAGTAACGATAACGACATATTTATCGTTTCTCAGAATTCACAGTTACTTTAAATGCTTATCACTATTGCATAAGTCTTTAAGTACTTTGATATTTTAATGTACGAACAAAACACTGTCAGTACAAATAATGACGATTTCAATCTCTGCACTTAGTTACTAGTTACTCGACGGAATGCTTCTGAACTTTAAAATGGCGTTTGACCCTTTCTCTGCCTACGATAAGGTTAATTTCCTGTAGCCGGTGGCGAGCCCATCGCCATTACTTTCCATTAGCTTAGGAAATTCATCACATACGCGGTAAATAACGAGGAAGGAGGACACCAAGACCGCGTAACTTATAACCAGCAATCGGTCACCTTCCTCGAACATTTTTTACTAAGACAGCTAATGAGTGTTACAGCGGACGTGTTCGTTACGTGGCATTGTTCTTTGTCACGTGTGAAATTAACAAAACCTTGTTGAACCGTAACATAATTAAGTACAACTATTCAGCCCCGGATCTAGGGGGGGGCAAGCCGGGGCCTGTGCCCCGGGCGGCAAATTCAGGGGGCGGCAAAACTCACACTTCACAGACCAATGGATAACTAATTTTGACCACGGAAAAATTAACGGTTAAATAAAAATAGCACAAGTACAGCCATTTCATGGCCATATCAACTTGACCGGTACCCTGAGCGCGGAGTTAGCCATGCTGCATGACTGCACGAACATTTATTATTCACGAGGCGAAGTTTTAGCAAACTAAAAAAATATTTGCGATCATCTATGAGCCAGGAATATCGCATATTTATTTTTATTTTAATCCTACATTACAGATTACTGTAATAGTTACCTACAGCGCCATATTAACCTATGGTGCAAGGTGTGCGAATAACCCGGGCGCCTCGGTCTCAGGGGCGCCCCGGGACGCCCCACCACCAGGAATTTTGGATGAAATTACACCCGTTTGATAAGGAAGTTCCACATTGTATCACGATACTGACAAGAAAAAGTCGCCTTCGCTTTGTTTGATTGATCATTTTGATTATTTTTTACTTTTAACATCCTCCAACTAAGTAAAAAAATTCTCGCTCGCTACGCTCGCGGTTAAATGACATTTTTATTTTTATCAATTTTTATTGTCTCGGTCGTCGGTCATTGATTCGGTCTCTAATCACGTTTTCTTTTTATTTGTACCTACGTAATTCCCAGTTTAATTTGTGAGTCTTGTCAGTGTACTTGATCAGGTAATTTTGTGTCATAGGCTCAAAAAATTTCGCGCTCGCTTCGCTCGCGAAATATTATACATACATTGCCTTGATAACTTCGTAAGTCAAGTCCACGCTCTCTTACCTTTTATAAGTCAAATGTAGAAAGGATGTTTTTTATGGAGTCCTCAAAACCACAAAAAGTTTGCGCTTCCGACTGCTTGTTACTTTACAGCGCTTTTTAAAACTTATTAACTTTTTGTGTCCCAAAATTGAAAAATTTTGCGCGCTCGCTTCGCTCGCGCTACTTTTCACAATTGCATTGCTCTGTCTCGACTTTCATAACTTAAACCTGGCCAACAGTTTGAGCCTACAATGAATTGGACACATTTTTTAAAGTCCTTTTACCTACCAAAAAAGTGCACTTCATTCGAACGTTCTTATTTATATTCCTTGTAACTACTGTAAGTATTTCAATACATAGTTGGCGCTCGGGTGATGATTGCACCCAAGCGCTACATGAGCTAGAGACGGCCCTGCCTGCCTACATATTGATAGCTAATATTATATAGATGATAAAGATGAAAATAAACATAAGTAGGTAGGCGGGGCGGCATTTTTCAGTTTTTGCCCCGCCTAATAAAAATTGAAGATCCGGGGCTGCAACTACTGAAGAAAGGGCTCCTTTAAAATAATGGATGCAAAATCAATGTTACGTGAAACCAGTTGCCTCGTATCGATAATTTAAGTATATTTATATTGAAGCTGTTAATAAACGCGAAACATTATATCGATGATCATATTTGTTCTGACAGTAAACATGTAAGCAACCAGTAACGTGTAAGATACAGTCCTCCGGCGTACCACTCCACATGCCGCATTGCTGTAAAAATAAACCTGAGCAGCACTCTCGTCCCGAAGGAGAAGTTCGACCCGGTTTACGTTGCTTGATCGACTCCAGAACCTCACTTACCTATGTTTATTAGGTCGACCAGGAAATGGCGAAGCTATAATACAGTTTATTTTCATTTGATGCTCTCAGATGTTCTGCGGTTACGCGTCATCCATTCAAAATTAGATCCCAATCGACGAATGATGAATCAAAGACTAACCATCAATAAAACTGAGGTTTTGTAAAGGGAGAGGCCAGAGTTACCTTTGATGTGACTTTATGTAACATCAATACTTTAAACATTTATCGTGTTTTCGCCAGATATGTTTTAAATGCACAAAAAATCCGAGATGTGGAATTTTTCGGCTCAAAACAAAGTTAAAGATTATTTAAGAACGCAGTACCCAAAACAAAATAACATCAGTCACGCAATCGGTATGGCAGGCTATAATTTGGAATGTTCAGTGGTGGGCAACGTGCAAAGGTGTCCTATTACCGGCTTGTGTCAGTAAAGCCGCAATTTGTAAGCATGCTGTTATTAATTACGAAGCTCGGTGGTCCCGTCTCAGGGGTATGAGCCGTACGGCCGACCGCTCGCGCGATCTTCTGACAAACTAATTTCGAAACATGTTTATGGCCCCTTGTGAATTAACCTGAAATATTGTTTTTGTAAGTAAAATGAGGAACATATATCAACAGGTTTGATGACAAGAAAAAAGTACTTACTCGTTTTTTAAACAAAATTTACTCTGCCGAAATATTAAAAACATTCACAATTACGTTTTATGAGTGGACTTATAGCCTTTTTAGATACTGTATCTGAATTAGGAGTAAAAGCCGACCTCACGTTATCAGCATAAAACGTGTACCCCGTCTTGTAATAGCAGTTTACATAATTTTTCATATTTATGAAACGTTTTCAATTGGTTCGCGTTTCTGTTGCGACACTTCAAATTACGTTGAAGCCCGCCTTATAAGGCTATCCGTGACGTTAAGTATAATTTAAGGCACAATTTAAAGGGAAATGTTCGAGATTAAATAAGTGTTTAAGTTGTTTGCGTGCAGTGACCGACGTGGACGTCTCAATTCGCCGAGATGACATCGGCCGTCTCCACAAATTAAGGTGTAAGCCGTAACGGAATACAGACGCAGCCCAACTTTCATACGTTCACTTGATACGAGCCGATAAATTGTGAAGGGATCGACCAAAATATTTGGGTGAAAATAAAATACCAAATAACTCGATCTGTATGCAACTTTTGTCATTCGATATCAAGACAATAAATAAAGAATATAAGTCATAAAAAAGATATCGGATTATTTGTGTTTTGCTGATCTTTTTCTTCGGGTCATTACGCCCACCGTCTGTGCAACTTACTACGAAAGCCGTAAACTTTAGCCATGGGAATCGTAAATGTACTTTAACGAAATAGTGCGTAATTCCATTGTCGTTTACGTTGTTACTATATTTACCCAAATTTGTGCCGGTCGGGTGCACCGCCTAATGTTTCATGAACCTCATCATTCATCAAGCTGGCCACCTACATGTGTAGATTACATGTAATCTACATAGTTCCCCATCTTTGAATGATTACATAACTGTGATGAAATTATTTTCGCATTAGTAAGATCCCATATTAAGTTACATTACATGTCATATTTTTTATACTGATATTTCTATTGGAATTCCTTCAAATAAAATGTAGGTACTTTCCCAATTTAAATAAAATCATTTGAAAACTAACCTAACCTAACGAGTCTATTTCTGATAATGAGATTTAACAACATAAATCCTTAAACGATTTAATAAAATAAAATGATCCGAAAGACCATTGTGTAAGATGTGATCTTATAACGGCACTTAAACCGTCGGCGTCGTTAGAACGACTGCTAACAAGAAATCGATTATAATATTTTTTTACATTTTAGTCGAATCACGGTTTAAATGTAACAGCCAGCAAAAAAAAAAGGTGCACGTCATAAGACGATTAGCAAGCGGACACAACCCGCATGCGATGGTTAATTCAAACTATTCGAATTTCGAACGTATTGCTAAGTGACCAGTAACACTTGACACGCGGGGAAATAGGGAACTAATCCTTTAATACTGGTTTTGACATTAGTGGCCTTACTACAAAAACTTTAACCCCTGTTTTACACTTGTCTAATAAAATTTTGGCTGCAAAATGAACCATATGTCAACGTCATAATTTGTCATTTTTTTAGACAAGGCATAAACTGACGTTTAAAAGTTTTTGTGGTAAGACGGTTTGTCTTTACAAGTGGTGCTACAACTAAAGGTCTAGCTAAACTGGGTTTACATTTAGCATGGGTTTCTTTCGGAATTCATACGGCCAGTATGATTGACTGGTAAGTAGTTCCGGGTCATGCGGAGTGCTCCATTGATGTTTTCGTACACTGCTACAATTACGATATGAACTCTTCAAGGCAAGGGGCAATGATAGTCAGGGGAGATAAAAGTGACAACTGATTAAATTTTTACTTTCTTGTTACCATATCTGACTAAATTGGATCAAGCTTTCAAAGTAAAGCATTTTTAAATATAAATAGAAAACTGATAATCAAATCCTGCTAATGTTCAATCGTACTCTTTCATTTATTTTCCTAACATAAAGCTTTTGTCTATCTGTGGTTACGCATCATCTACTACTGTTTACCCATAAATCAAAGAACCCACAACGACTGTTTACAAGGTTAATGAGCTTGGAGAAAGCAATACTTTACTTAAGAGTAAATTAATCCAATTAAACTGCCTGCTGGTATTACATGGTACAATACGCAGTATACGCCCGGCTTTCTTATTAACTTTATGTATTCTAAAACGACGGTTAACTTAATTTCAACGAAGAAATTCGAGAATGAGGTAGACTAAAAAACAGAAACAGGAAAATGGCATTGAAATGGAATGAATAGACAGTTCTAGTAGCCAAAAATAAGGTTCAATGACTGGAACACCGTTTAAGGAAATGCCAAATTAAATTCTTTCTCGATGTAACTATTAGATATTATGTTCAACCTAACCTTTATTGAGCTATTTTAATTTAATTTAGCCAAACCGTTACAATCGTTAAATATTTTTTTCTTAACAGTAACGTTTATCCTTTTTTTATAAAAACATCAATGACCGAATTGGCAAACTCCAATACTAATTATACGTCTTTAAAATAAAACTCAAAGCTAATGATTAACTCTGGTCTGATCCGAGTAATATACTTCAATATGATTCAAGCTTCTGATCAAATTGCTGCCATTGAAATGGCAGCATTCTCTTCATATTGGTATATTGATTTTTGGCCACATCTGATAGAAAGGCGGACCTCTCCTAGCTGTAGAAGTCATTTATTGAAACAAACGAACAACGATAACTATTCGGAATATCTACAGATCGACGCTAGTAATTCCAAGAAGCGCATTTAAGCTATTCCAAGCATAGAGCATGTCTTCACAAAGATTCCAATAATGTTGCCATTTAGTGCGGTTGGGCGTACATCTACATAAACACGGCACCACAATCATGCAAACAGACTAACACAATCAACGAATACCACAGACGGCCGTAAACTATAGCGGCAGATATAAATAAGGACGCCTGTCTCACCGATCTTACCAACTTATCTCGGAAATATGTCTCGTATCTCTTTCTCCTGACTTTCATCTTTGTTAAAGGAGCTTTTGACTCAAAAATATATCTTACAAGATTTTTTTCAAAGGCACACCTCTATATTAAATTCTCATCTTACATCGCAAGAGCGCGAGGCTCGCGAAATTCCACAAACAACCGAAACGACCTTGCATTGTTAGTGTTCCAGACTCTTTTGGCATGAATGATTACATGGACTCGATAAAACATTGTCCAAATATATTACACGAGTTGCCGGAGAGCGAGCCTCGAGCTGGAAGATGCGACCCGGGAACTATACGGAACCGTTTTTATGGTTGTTTGTTGCACTGCGGTTTAGTTAACGGAGCAAAGTAAAGTTGCTTTGCATAAACAGAGCAAACAACGCAGATTAGTTTAAGAGCTCACACAGTTAGAGAGAACTTTCTACAGATTAATGTTAAATGGAAATGGACACTGTTACTCAGAAAATGCTCACATAAATATTGTACAGCATTCAATTTATTGAAACATAAGTTAACGGATTAATTCTGAGGACGTTATATTTTACTGTTTATATCTTTTACTGTTTCGTTGTAGAGGATTGCTTTATTAGTGGATGACAAAAAAAAGGCAACATTCCCACACTTTCTTCGCAATATTAACAGATATCAGTGTATCTAGTTGCAAGTTGCAAAACTGGAGCTAATAACATTAGCATTGCTCCGTGTCGTTCAGACCGGTCCTCATCGTATTTAATCTTCCCCGGGCAGGAGGCAATGTACCCGGAAACTGGGTGACATTTAAAATATCGACCGACCTAGCAGAAGAGGTATTAGATCTCACCACACCCCAATACAGCGGCGTGCCGAACTGCCGACGACCTAATAACTACGCCTTAAGTGGTCTGACGAGATTCTCACCCGGATTTAAGGGTGATTTTGTCGCCAATTTCGCACAAAGAACTTAAAACAACCGTAATCTTAATTTTATGTTCTTGCGAAGAAAGTTAAGCAACCGATTTGAATTCTATTTTATTAAATTGTGAAAGTATTTAAATTTTCGGATTTAAGAAATTCTGTGGTCTAGAATTCTAGATAACGTTACCATCACTTTTTAAGCATACCGTTTTAAAACAGACTGACATGACCATTTTATATGCCAGAAAAATGAATCATAGCCACCCTTTACCCCTTAATAAATTCGATCTGAAAGTATATCCGATATTGGAAATCGGATTGTCTGAGCCGTTGTGATTATCGAGTGCCCCGAGCGGTCTCAGGGTCAGACTTGAAGCACCTATTGAACCTTTTGAAATTAACATACTTTACTTAGGTACTTTATTTTGTCAAGCATTTTCCTTTACGGAATAAAGAAAAGTTGAAGAGGTTTTAACTTCAAGCTCGTAGGTACTACTTAAAGGCTTTAACTGTCAATTGAGCGGTGGTGAATTTAGATGGCAATATTACATTTTATTTATGACCAAATCCTGAGAAGCATTCCTAATGGCGTGACATTTCCATTAATTGGAATTCAGGATTATCTGAAGAGAATTAGAAAACAATGTAAATTCAGATCTAGACATACCTAGATATACCCTAGCTAGATATTATATAACCCTAGCCTTCAATTCAAGACGGAAATTATCATGACCTACTCATATTACGAATTGCAGGGAGATTATACTACTAATGGTCTGCCCACACTACATGGAGAGGAAGTTACTTCACTAGGATTTGATCAGTTTGCGTTCCCATTGTTAAATAGTCGCATAGCTATAGATTTAAGTACCTCATCCTTGATTGTTCACAAAGTTATTGAATCATAATACATAGCTACGTGGGTATATCAACCTGAATAGACTCTGAGCTTAATAGGCCTCTCAATTGACAATAAACGGTCAATCGAAGGGATTGATGACCGCAATTTTATGATGATCGCACTAGGAAGATCGAATTGCTACTCTTGACTGACTGATGGAGATTACAGACCAGACATGTACTAGAAGCTACGTAGCTGAAAATGAATTTGAATTTCAAAAGTTAGTTCCTTTCCGAGTAACTCGTTCTATCGATTTCAAGTGTATTCAAGTCGAGTTGGAGAAAAGTCGTCGAAGATTCGAAACGTGCGCTGATTTTCCCGGGATCGATTACGTAAAACCGCCGTAACGACATTCCTGCGCGGTGTCAATCTACATTCTAGGCAAATAGGAAAAGGTGTTATATGAAACACTTACTACGCCTAGGCAAGTACTAATTGGTTAAACTTAACATGGCTACGGCACTTTCTCTCATAAAATTCAAATTAAATATACAATTCATGTCACATACAATCGTGAATGTTAGAAAGAAGTTAGCCTTGATCACAATTGATATTATAATGCAACAATTTTAGAGGGCATGAGGACATAAGCATTTTCCTCAAACTGGCCATCACGTCCAATAAACGGTAAAGAGGCAGAAGGAAGTAACAATTTAGCCAAAACAAGTCGATTACTTGCTAGTTGATGGGGCACCGATTTGGCAACCAAGAATTAATCGTTTGAAACATCCGCTGGGGTCGAGAGATTTATATTCGAGCCAAAATATATGTATTGAGTGGTCAAGTTATCCCAACACATTACAAACACCGGTTTCATAAATTCTAACGTTCCAAATTAGGAAATAACAACAAAATCTCATATGGTTATGGCAAATAGCTCGTTTAACGAACTCCGGGCCATAACGAGGCAGTTATTATTCAACCTTTACGGTAAGTAGAATCAAGTACAACTTTATCAACATGCTTGATCTTTTGAAAGCTATTAATTAATTATTTTGAAATTGTTAGTTGAGCCCTATTATTAGTGCAACGGTAAATAGAGATATAATGTGCGTTTAGCTGGTATTGCACCGTGGAGCCTGTGCGGCCGCCTCGGGGCGCACAGCACGGCTGCGCGAGCGCATTCCCGCTCTGTGCAATGTTTATCACAGTCATAATTTTCATTTTGTACATAATTATACCATTTAATACATAAGTAGTTGAGATTGAGGCACATAGTACTCGACGGAATGCTATACACACCAGGAAGGCTTAGATAAAACTTTGACGGAATTGAATAGGAAAAATTAAGTTCTTATGGAAATAAAGGCTTGAAAAATCTTTAAATAGAACAGGTTGACATATAATTCTTGGTAATTCGCTGCTTGTACTAGAATAACTGGGGCCTCGAAAGAAATATAAAGCAGTCTGCTGGACAAGTCACCATAGGAATGGACCAAGATAACGACAGGATTAAAGAGCAAATACGACGAAGAACGTTAGCATTGTCCGGTGAAAAGATCTTTTTAAATTGTATGTGGTACTTCCATATTGCACTTCAATAGCGGTTTGTGCATTGAGTTGAGGCCGTCTAGTTGCGCAGGCGGCGAGCGAGGCGGTAACGTACGGCCGCCTGTGCCCGGTGCCCGCGAACCTATCATTGTATGCAATCTTTGACCCGAAGACCGCGGTTACAACGCAGACGCACAATCACTGTTGCATTTAACATACTTGAGAATCGTCATTCGTCAAGATGAATATGCCATACTGACAATTTGCCATTAAGGTTTAAGAAACTTACCCTCAAATCGGAACTACCCGATGACGTGCTGCTGCTGTCCAATCTCCCATTGTAGTACATTTTAAATCCTCATAGAACTTCAACAAACTCACACTTATCAAGTCCGTTGCATTCACTGACTAAATCTTTGCACACGCGATGTTTGAACACACTTCAGTCCCGTTCCTAATTTTTATGGAGTTACCAATCTTCCGTTTACTACAGTTAGTTACAATTAACTAGTTGTGGTACACATTGTTCCAAGTGACCGATTAAATTGCCGTCTTCATCTTAATAAACACTTGACACCATTAAAACCGGCTCTCGCGACCAAGTAGAGCACTTCACGACTACTCCGTGTTCATACACTTCTGGGAAATTAGAATATAATATTGAATGAAGCGGATTATATAAGTTGTATTTACTAATAGTACGTTAATCAGTCGTCTAACGTTACAGTCGCTCACAGCACCTGTGTATTGAGCAATGGCTACGTGACTCAAGGAGTTAGTTTATCGGTAAAACTGAAACACAACAGTGTTATCGCGTACGATCGTCATTCGCGGTAATATCTACAACTATTTTTAAGTGATAACCAAAAAAATCGCTTTCACCTTGAACGATTGGATTGAACGATTGCATATTTTAACATTGATATGAATCGATTTAGCGTTTTTATTTACAGTTCAGAAAAAATCTGTAAAAATCTTCAGACTTTTGATAGTGTTACCATTTGCATAGATAACGTGAAACGCTAGTCTTCGTGATTCTCGAAAGATTTTGTGAATTCAGGAGATAACATTATTTTCGTTGCTGCTCAAAAAGATAACATCATACGACTTTTAGGTTGATATGCATATAATTATTATCTACACAAGGACGTGTCAATTATAGGCAGTTATACAAGAGAAGCATTGTTTTAGAAAAGCTATAAAGAAAGCTCCATGTTATGTTTCTACACGCCTGTCTAATAAAAAGAAGAATTGAAAGGCTTTTCATGAAAAGTAATGTTGCAAGATTTATTATTATTATCTAAGTAAATGGCAACAATAATAATCATGTAACGTTTACTCTTTTCTTACGCACACTTACAAAGTAAACTGTTAACAATACTGATTCAATATTTATGGAAATATAATCACCCAAGACGCCTAGCGTTCAGCTCTCCTTATTCGGTTCAGAGTTGTTAAAATAGTCCAATATCTCAAGTTTATAACATAAGAACATATGCACAGATTTCGCGAACTCGCTAGAGCACATCGGCCCACCGGTTGGCGTTATTTATAGAGCGACCGAGCTTTGCGACTATAAAAGGATTTTGTTTGTAAATGGGAAGCTGTTTGCATTAGTGCGAATTTGTATCGCGAAACGCAGATTTGGCGTGCGCGTGGGCCAGTCAACGCGCGCGGTGGCACTGGTCGCGTCGGGCTGCGCGCGCGCCGCGTGCGTTGCACCTGACTCGGCCCGCGCCCGCGGCCGCCGCAGCCACCAGCTTCCACGCCACCACCACCTACCTATTACGGGAGATAATATCCTGAATGTCGCACCAACACGCTGTCATTCACGTTGCTTTCTTTGCTATTAAATATATTTTAAGTAGGTACCTGCTGACGATCGTAACTCGGAAAAACATAGCCAATGCTATTACAATCAAAAGCTCGACATATTGGTGTTATTTTTAAGACTGCTTGGCTTGATTGAAAAAATGACAATTAAGGAATAATATTGTCCTATGAATTACAGCTTTTTCAAAAATGAGCTTTTTCACGACACGTGGGGCTTTTCGTGGACTCTTCTAAATTCATACGCAATATCAAATTAGTTTGTGACAGATCATAGACTGCTTATTAAGTTAAAAATAACCAAACCTTCAGACCTCCCGATTTCCCCGTAAGCGCTATGAGTAAGCATCAGGAACATTACTCATTCTTAAGTTGCGCCCGCGCACCCGCGCGTTTCACTCGCACCTCTCAACCTGTCGCAACGCAGAAGCTTTTGTCACACGTGCTCATAATTTATTGTCTACATTTCACATATGTACTTAACATACGTTTCACTTACCTAAATAAAAATATTATAGTAGGTAGGTTGCTTAAAAGTGCTCATGTCAAATCAAAAACGTGTTTATTACCGGAATCAATCCAAGCGACCATATCTTTCATCGAATGTCGTTCCACAAACTCAGTAGACTGTTGGTGATTGTGGAGCATGAAATATTAGCTATATGCCAAAACAAGTTTGTTTGTAGGAGTGTTTGAATGAGCGGTGACGTCACGTCACGCGTGCGCAGAACGTTGACACCGAGTTAACGGCACCGCACACAATGACACCCTTGTACTTGTACCCCAACGTCTTGCTGAAATATGAACACCTTGTTTGTGACACAAATTCCCGACGTTTAATAAATGCTCATTCTGTTTATGAGAACTAGACGCCATAAATTATAATTTTGTTGATAAAATCTATGAATGTGAGATAAATTCAAAATTTATAAATAATTTTAACCAAAAAGTACCTATGTCTTGTCTACGTCTAAACAAATAAAACTGAGTTTATTTAGCAAAGTGTTGTGAATGTTCTTTTATTGATCCAGAAGGTTTTACATTTAAATCTTTTATCTACACCCCATTTATCAAAGCCGGATTCGCAGTAATTACAGCTACTTTACACCCAGCGGTGCTAAAAATACACTTAATTAACAAACGTAAAAAATACGTTCCTGCCGCTTTCGTGATCGTACTGTAGTTTGATTATCTCGAAGAAAACCAAGCCAGCCCCACTTGTATTTAAAATGTTAAAATATTGTGAATTGTCGACGATATTCTTCATTATTTGATACTTGGATGCCACTTGGTTTTAAATTCGGAATCATTTAAATTATCATGCATTATAAAAAGTGATCTAAAATAACTTCCTAATTCAGTATCGACACTATTAAGTGAAAACATCGTTTCTTCTTTTCCGGAGATAGACATAGGATGCGTTTACAGAGGAAATAAAACATAGATGAAAAATTGAATTTCCGAAGTTTTCACTCTGAAACGTTACGGAACGTTATGGAAGTTTTAGATGCACCAATTACGGCCAAAAAATTATATTTCTGAAAACCTGGCCGTACTTACGAGCAAATGCCATTGTACATTGTATTTTTACAACAAGAGTTTCATGGCCATTAAAATGTATCAGGCATGGAATCAATGTTCCCGTGAGTGCGGGACCCTCAAACAAGAGTCGACTCGAGTGTAAAACGAAACGGTTATTGCTGATCGTGCCTGATATCGACACTTCCAGTCGCGCCGCATCCTACAATCGGCACTGTCTCTCTCACTTATTTCAGTTATTTCACAGTCGAAATATTTCTCTTTATATCCACAAAATACCAATACTTTTCTCGATAATCTGAAGTCTGTTTGTTTGTGACTGCTTAATACTTGAACGGACACTTAAGAGAATTTGGCGCAAGTTTTGAAAGTGATGGTCTATTTGGCTTCTGAAGTGCCAAACTAATATAAATATTTTATGGGGAATTTAAGTTATTGACAGAAAGACGTTTAACCAAAAAACTTAGGATTCATTCAACTCTCAGAGACTTTACTTTTTATTCTTCCTAAAGTCACACGCCAAAGCTAGTTTTACAACATTTTTATTTACCTCTAACAATAAGTAACATTAAATCTAAGTTTATGTGGTGCCTATTGTCACAATACAATTTACTCGGACGTATGTGGCTTCAAGAATTCGTTCGCGAGAAGACTCCTACGTTGTGCTGTAAAATTTACGAGCATTTTACGATTCAATTTACATTTAAAAAGCCCAAGTAACGGGTTTCCAAGTGATCTCTGTGTTTTGGTAATAGCAGTACAAAATATGCGACAATTTCTTTATGTATTAGTATAACTATCGGGTAGAATGTGAGTACAGATTTTATTTCCAGTGAAATTTATTTTTATTTAGTTTTTATCATTTCTTGGATAACTAGTGGAACATGAATAACTAATGGCGTGCTAGATGTGTTCTGGCTACCGATGACCTACATTTATGTAGGAAATGTTCTAAAAGACAACATATTATTCATACATAAATAGAAAGACGAACCACCCAAAATTATCCGTAATATTGTTTGAACTATGTACATTTGTTGTGATTAATTTAATTGTTGTCATTACTATTTATGTAATCTTTATTTCCTCAATCTACAATCAACATTGAACTCAATTTAAATCTCATGTAAGATCTTCACCTTCAACTAACGACATCCTAGAAGGATCTACAGAACACGTTTTATAAAACCTTTAACTAAAAGGAAACTTCATTCAACTTCAAGGTTTAACTCAACATTGTGTCGGTAGAGTATAAATAACTATTGATACACGGGCAAGATTCATTAGCATTGCAGATTTACGATACCGCGAGAAAACGCCTGGCTTCACAAGCACTGAAAATGTTCGCATATCGCACTGTTTTCACTACCATAGCACACATTTTACTGAAACACTCAATTATTGTAGGAAAGCCACGGGCGTAAGTAGTCATCAAGCAAGACATAGTCTTCTTCTTCTTTCTCCTGCCCTGTTCCCAAATTTTAGTTGGGGTCGGCGCAATATGTCATTTTCTTCCATTTTCCCCTGTCACTCGTCATACTGTCAGTATGCTCACTCCCTTCCTATTCACATCATCTTTCAGGCAATCCATCCATCTTTTCTTAGGTCTTCCTCTTCATCCATCTACATTCATACAAGCAAGACGTAGTAAGACACATATACACCGCAAGTGGTCCGCCAAAAACGTTGCCTCGTGTTCAGAAAAATAATTTCACAAAGCTCTTATCCAATTCTCTTGCAAGAATTTTCCTGACATGAATGTGACGTGGACTCGGCACATTTGAGTAAAATGTTATATGTATGTAAAATAACATTTTTGCTGAAAGCTTCTGTCATATTATGTAAGTTTCCATAAAATATTACTTACTATTTTTCTAGTTCAATTTATCTTTCACATCGTTTTAAAAAATACAATTATAAATCAATAATGTAATTATATTTCTTGTTTTATATAATATATTATATTTTTCATTTGTATGTTTCACGATTATATATTATTATTTATTTAATTCTATAAATTTCATTCAGCTTTCTCGCGGTTACACGGGCGTATTGAAGGAACCATTTAGCGTGCCAGTAGCTTGAAACCTATATTAGTAACTTTTTATCTGAGTGCTTAAACAGTTTCCTTACCCGTAAAAAGCTAGTACGTACATAAAGATACAAAATTGCTAGTGAACTGAAAACTAAATATGTAGCACGTAAGTCGACTTTCCCCTTTGACGTTGCAGCCTGTCGTGGGAGATACTGTGAGGATATGATCACGAGTCTATTCACGTAAATTGGAAGCCGCAGGGCATAACCTAGTGTCGTGGCATACCTTCAGAGCTGCCATCATTTTGCGACGCGTTAGATTCAGTTTTTAAAGGTATTTTGTGTTTAGTTTCAGGTTTCATTAAAGCTGTTGTAGTACGGTTAATGAGGTACAAGAATAAGTAAAGCGTGATTCAGTTTTGTTTTTGCTTTATCATAGTAGAATAAAATATTTTCATAAGATGACGATAACATGATACAGCTATACCAACACAGACAGTCAAATATTTAAGATACCTTCTTTGTTTAATTTTCAGCGTAATAAAGCGTCGGAGGCTTTACGAATTATCAAGTGAAAACGTCTGTTAAGTGTTACTTTATTAAAGAAAGTAATAAATATGCACATTATACAGTAATTAATGTTTAATTTTAGCAGAGTCACAGCGAGGGGAGCTTGTAATTACAAGTTTCAGGCCCGAACGATGCCTCTACAGAGCTACGAAGTCAGATTAAACGGAAAATTATATCTGCACCTTCAAGTAACAACGTAAATTCGATGCGAAACAGCAAAAGTATCTGTTTGAAATTCTTTAAGCGTCGTATTGCAGTTTTGTTCAATGGCGTGCCAGTTTCCAACAAGAACAAACAACAAGTTTCAAAACAAAAACAAGCGAGTCTTTGCGTGTTTGTTTGCAGTAGACTACCGAAAGCAATTTGTGTTTGTGCTTGCACAAAATATAAAGTAGTCTACATTTAACATAAACTTGCACTATGAACTGTCTAGGCATCTTCAGGAGCCTTGTCATTTGAATGAAATTGTTACGAGTAATGAGGTACAATGGTATGAAAAGGGTCGAAATCTTGATGCCGGAAAAAGGACAAATAAGCTTTTTATCTTTATATAGAATAAAATGTGAAACGAAATTTTCGCCTTTTCCATTTTTTATATTCGTTAGGTTTTCAGGTCCTCATGAGTATATAAACAATTAATATGAGGTTAAGTCTTTTCAAAGTCCTAAATATTGTTATTTATTCATTTACTACTAACTATTACTATACATATACACTAGCTATCAACACTAAAGGATGAGTCAAAAATGAAAGCCTTAGTAAACTGTAAACCTTAGTAAAATATTGACATTGCCAATTAGCACAGGTCCCTCGGTACATATTGACAGTGTCCAACATCACGTTATTATAACGGTGTTGGTACATTGTTTGCTGAGCGGCCAATTTCGGTAAGACATGGAACAATGGAAGCGTGACCGCCGGCAACCAGCTGATTGCCATCAAATGCTCATTGCTCGCTAAACATGGCAGGCAGAGAAACAAACCGGACTATTATCTAGCATATGAATAAATTTTAGTAGGCAAGCTCGGATAAGCCCACGGTATGCCCAGCAACCGTCGTGGCGGGTCACGAACATCAATGATAACTCCACGATAATAGTGCGCTTGCACATAGTAGCCATGAGAACTTTGGTAATAAGTCGTTTAATTGATCATTATCTTCAAAAACTTTTGTTAAATACCTTGATGGACAGATATAATTTATTGTCATATTTTTAATTCAACAATAATACTAGTGATATTGCTGAAGAAAAATTCAATGATAATATTACTCAAAAGTTAACTACAAATTTTATAATTTAATATAGTTTTCTATAAAATATGTAAGATAACTTATTTATTTCAAATGCATTATTAAAAAAGTACTCAGACGCCATCTTTCGGTAGCTTTATAAGGTTACCACTTGGAATACCATTATCGCTCTGCGCGTGCGACTATGCTCACAGCTCATAATAATGAGTCATCCCAATGCTACTAGAGGGCGACACCATACATTTATTAAATTATTCTGAAAATGTTTTTGTCTGATTCGTGTATTACGTTTGATGCCAAATGTATTGAGAAACCCGCGTATTTAATTTGGATTTTGTAGAAATTCTGAATACAGTTTTCAGGGTATGTTTGGGTCTACTTATTATGCATAGGACATACTCTGCGTCTCCGGTTCTACATACATATGCGGATTATTATATTCTATGGAACCTTGGCACCGATCAGACTTATTCTAGACATAATTCTAATTGCATGCACGTTACGTCCGCCGTTTTCAGCTAAGCCGGCGCGGGCGCAGGCGCGTGTCATGGTAATGTTATGACTTTATGTTACGTACCTTGCTCTCGCACGTCGTGTGACAGACATATTTGCACACTGAAACAAATAAGAATTTATTAAAATATTATTACCTATGTACCTCTCATGCACCATCAAGTTTACCTAACTGCAAGACTGAAATATCGAAGTTTTTCAGCTTATTTTTTGAAGCAATAAAATATGCATACTTTTCTCAATAGATCAAATGTTTCTTAGGTAGAAAACACTTCGAAGAAATATTCGCTAAGGCCGTGACATTCACAGAATCAAAATACCTGACAGTTCATTGAACATTTAGTTCAAACATCGACAAGCAAATTGATATTTAACGTGACATTTCACCAACTACAATCTTCTTGAAACATTGATTCTGTCGTCAACAGGTCTTCAATGATCTTTGAATGTCAAACCTCTCGATTAATAGAATCGCAAGTCAGGTTTCTACGAATAGACAAATCGGTCAAGTAAAATACTTTCGAATATTTCAAGTGCAACTTGGTATAGGTACTTAAGTTAGTATTAAACAAGTGTTTACATGAAGCATACCTCTGCAACAGGACCCTGTGTTGTGCACCGGCTGATGACACCAATGACATGGTCGAGGCTTCCTGAAGGACTTGCTGCGGAATGCGTGAGCTTGGCCCACTCCCTCCTTCTGTGAACAAAAAAAAACATTTTATTATTACTGTTCTACCAACTTATAGGTATGCTTTAAAGTTGCCCTTACTAAGATGTCTGTGTCAAACATGGAAGTCATTTCTAAGCTCGACATTTTCCCATAGACTAACAAGAACAAATAGCTCGGGGCGAACAACGAGACTGGAAAACGTTTAACACTAGCGCGTGAAATGACGTGGTATTGTTGATAGTGCCGGCTCCCAGGACGCATGCCGCCGGATATTTATGACGGGTTGTGCACCAGCCCTTACCTGCCCAGTGCGCCAGCTCGCCCTTCGTTAACGCCCGGACAATGCATAAGAGGGAGAGCCCATTCAACTGCACAGATTACTCTTTACTACAGCACACTTTTTGTTCTCTGTTGATATGAACCAACATTTATTCCTACGATTATCTAACTCCTTGATAACTTACAGATTGCGGCCGCCGCTTTCATAGCTTTCCTACCGTTTTATTTATGATTCTAGGCAAGTCAGAAGTCAATTCAAACCAAACGAAGTAAAAGGATTTTCTCTATTTACCAAACCAACACGGACCGCTGTCGCTGACAGGACAATGCGTGAGTAAATAATTAGTTTCTATTCAATCTATCTCCAATACGATACTTGTCGTTTGTGTTTGCAATTTGCATTCAATAATACGAGTGGGCCATGATCTTTATCTGAAGCCCTGACATGTTTTACACTCGTTAGCAAATTGCAACTGACAGCTGTAAATCAGATCTCGCTTTATCTAGATAACATCACTCTGGCGAAGGCTTGAGAAAACTTGATTTATTATTTTTATAGACAACTAAAGTCTGGTCACACGTTTCCTAACTTGAAAGATCCTCTAAAAGATCATGTTCAGTTCAATAACTTCAATTGAGTATACATATAGGAATTCACACGCAATTTGCTTTGCCGCTGTTCTTTGTATGGGGTCGGAGTGTTCTGGACTCAATGACGTCACCGATGCCTGCGCAGACGCCGGTCGACGCCGCCGCCGACGCTCCAGGCGCCACATTTGCAGCGCACATGATACATGAACGATGTATGTACTTGAAATCGGTGTTTGAAATAAATCACTCCTTTGTGTTATCTCCCCGAGCCGCAAGCCACTCTCGAGAGCTTTTAAAGCTCGCTACTATACCGGTAGTGATTGTAAGTTTGATTAAGCATTTTCATAGTACCTAATCTATGCGTATTTGCGGTTCAGTAGGTATTAGTCATTGTACTCAGACTTTATTTAATGTTGTTACTTTTGTATAACAGATAAAAATCAGTGCGGGATTTATTTATAAAAAAAACAGACTTTTGTGCGAACTTTTACAAAACTCCTGTTACATTTTGCACCGCTGCGCACACGTGCTAATAGACATGAATGCATATTATGTAATGTATGTATGCAGACACGTGCGCCCAAATCACCTGCTCAAATCACAGCAACTGCGGCGCAGCCGTCACGGGTGCACGGCGCTCGGCGCCCGCGCAGCCCGTGCCAAGCGAATCCGAACAAAAAATCACATCCGCACAAAAGGTGCAGGCAGTAACTGAACAGATTGACGCGATTCTCACAATACACCTATTTCATGCGCTCCATTAAATAACTGAATCAAATTTCATTGAACATCTGGACATAACATTGTACATTTCCAAAGAACGACCCAACTATCGAGACAAATGATATCTCCATTTTACGATAGCTTTCGAACAGAAACTTATCTCGAATGGAAACTTGCTCCAGTAATAAATAAGATAGGTAAGCTCTGCATGGTCTGCAGTAAATAACAAGCAAGTATCGGCAGTTCCCTCGGTGTAACGTGTTACATTTCTAGAAAATGCCTAGTGAGTGTTGAAAGGACTTAAGTCGTTAAATTCCCGGAAATGTATTCAACAGAGTAATTCGCTATATCCCTACGGTAAGTCGGTAATTGCGAGGGCCCGGTGAGCCCGACTCGGCTCCCGCACTCGGCAAGCACCCTCCACACAAAACAAAACAACATTAATATTACGCTGCCATTTGTTTTTACAAGCAGATCTGTAAAAATGCCGCATTGCTGATACACTGACATTGAACTAAAGCCATGGTGACACTTTTTGTTTCCTGTTCCCAGCTTGTAACAACAAACGTTTTTTTGACCACTCTCAAGCTTTGAGTTATTTCTTCCTACGAACTTGTAGCTATGTAAGCCTACGCCTTTTGTATTAAAAAGATAAACAAAAAATGTGGTCGGGGTAAATCCTTTAAAATCCTCTCAACAATTCAAATGACGTCCGATTCCACTTTTACTTTTTGGCGTTTAATCCATATTTCATTTTTCTTAAAAACGATAAAGCTTAGTATAAAAATTAGGAACTTTTTGAACATTAATTTCGCAAGACCAGTAGAAAGCGTCAGTTGTTTGAATGACACTCGGTAGTGAGAAAGGTTGGGTACGGTTTCATGTCTATGAAATATAATTAATATTCTTTTTGGGTGTCGGGCGGCGAACTTTTGACCGGGCGACATGTGATTGAAGCCGCCGTACTGCGTGGAAGAAAACAAAGGGCTCGGTGTCCGAGTGATAAATCAACTGAACGCCCTGCCCTTTGATATTAAACTCCATTGTTTTGTAATGAATTACTACCGCGAGTACGCCGATAGCTAACTAAATGACTATATTCTTTATTAAGAACCGAATTTACGGAGATATGAATGTTACTTGATTAGAGACAGGTTAAACAAGCTTGTTTGTTACTGTTATCTCTGATACGAATGCTGCATGCCTTATTAAACATTAACTGTTCATTGAAGATTACAAACAACTATAAATTATTGCATCGATGAAATACTTAGATTCGGCGCTACACGAGAATCATAAATATTTGTGTGCTGCTTTTTGAATATAGGGCGACCCGAATAGGGAGATACTAAGGCGTGGATTAAAAGGACACTACTATTTTAAATCAGATAACAGTGAAGGTAGTGTTGATAACAAAGTTATTGCCGTATAAAGTACAACGATGTTCCAATTCCATAGTTATCTGTTTGCTCCGGCGAAACTTTCGTAAGATGTGCACGTGCGGACGCTGCCGTCAAATTAGGTCTACTGTCGCAGTTATATGGTCGTATTATGGGGAATGCATGAAGCTCGCTAAGTTTTCAGCACGTCTTCGTAAAATATCAATAATATTCGGGCAGGCAGCCATCTGCCATCTGTTAGGAGCGGTGCTTTCTCAAGGCGTTGGTACGTGACATCCGTTTAATATCGAGGCGTTATAAGCCATACAAAATTGTCTCACGCGCTGAGCAGAGACCCGGCAGTGCTCGCCAGTGGCCGGCACTTGGCATCGCACCACTGTCACTCACATTAACATACTGTTTCTGGTTACTTACTTATGTACATTAATTCCAACTTCGTGAACACAATATTGTATGCGTTAAATCGATTAGAAACTCATTAAATTGTCAAACCGGAAAATGACGTCATCGAATGTCAATATCGAACGCAAATCGACTGGTTTTGAGAGGTGTTAAACAATCAAACATGGATGTGTTTATTTTGTATTCAAGAACAATACAATGATTATTAAAATCTCATTTTATGCAAATCGTTGAAAACCATGAGGAAAGGTTAGGCAGATGATGGCACTGTAAATATTGTAGGAAGTTATTATCATGAAAACAACAAAAGGCAATTAAATGTAACCTTTATCATGTCTGAAATTAAAATTGCAAACACTAATATATAAAAAAGTATTATAAGTACCTGGGTCTTATTCTCTAGTCATGTTAAAGTGTCTCGTTTAGTTAGCGGGAATTAAATACCTGAGCAATAAAAGGAAAACTGTAAACGTTACGTTCCAAACCTTGAAATTAAATAATAAATCAATGCATACCTATTTAAATGTTATTAATGCAACCTTTATTTTTATTACCTAGTGTATGTATGCCTTATCTTTATTGTTTAGTTACTGGTGCGCATGTTCTGATAAAAAAGTAATAAATACCGTAACATGTTCTCTAGCGCGGAGGTATTCCGTACCAATGTAGTTTCAAGGCGACAGATCCAGAACAAATTATAAACTAAAACTTTAAACGCTTTATACAATAGTTGGCCGCGGTTCGGTCACTGACTTTAATTACGACTACCAATTAAAGTACTACGGACCCTTTGTACGCCGTTACGGACCAAATTCCTTTCTATTGTTAACAATTTAATCACATATATATTTTGTCTAAATTCTACGGAACTCAATATCTTTAGCTGTACGAATTAATCATGACCAGATACAAATCCAGTCCTAAGAAATATGTTTGAGTTAGTATTCTAAGTGCATAGACGTAAAATAAAATAGCATTGTTTGCATTCAATTGAAACAACCGACAATTAATTCTCATTGTTATATAAATCACTGTCAACTTTATTCCTAATTTATTTATTTATTTATTTATTTATTTAAAGGGACACCAACAGCTTCTGTGTAAAAATTAACAAAGGGAGGTTTTAAGGAGTAAAAGGCTTACACAGTCGCCAATTACAGGTGAACCAACATTCACATACTTAAGTGGTAACTTAAACTAGATAATCAAAACATGAAACAAACTATAAATAAACAGAATCAAAATTAAATTATACAAAAAAAAAACAATCAAAAAATGGAAAGAAAAAACTAATAAACATGGTAAGGAAAAAAATGAGATCAAATTGTTGACTTAATCTTAAAAACTATCAAAATTACAGAGAAAGTGGTTGCATGGTACATATATATATAACACAGTTGATACAGTTAATCTTTTGGGATTTTATGATTTAAAATGTGGGCTTTAAAGATTGTCATAGAGTTCTGGTATATGTCAACATCTGGGTTTGATTTTGCATGACTATTCATCACTTTACTAAGCCTATTGAGAGGGGAATTTTCTCCTAAATTTGTGTTGGAAGTTTTAGTGTGGAATAAATTGGTAATGGGATATCTGGGTATTCTATAGGGGACTTTTAATCCTATTTGTTCAATCAACTTTACGCAATCTAATTTATTGTTGACTAATTTGTAGAAAAACATAAGATCCTGTACCAGTCGACGGTCGCGCAGTGTGATCATTTTGTAGTGACGTATTCGTTGTTCGTATGGACACCGAGGAGATACACCACCGAAGGTATACGCCAGGTGTTTTGTGAAGGCCCTTTGAATACTCTCTAGTCTTTGCGAGTGTACTGCGTAGTGCGGATTCCACACTACGCTGGCAAATTCAAGGTGGCTGCGGACTAAGGCGTTATACAACACAATTTTCGTTCTTACTAGCTTGAATCCTTTAGTGCTTCTTTTAAGAAATCCTAGTAGTCGTGCCGATTTTGTAACGATGTTATCGATATGGCTTATGAAGTTGACTTTACTGTCCATAGTGATGCCGAGATCGCGAACCTCATTTACAGTTTCTAATAAGGCTCCATTTATATTATATGATACAATGTTAGACTGCTTTTTCCTTGTGAACCGTATATGGCTACATTTATGTACGTTAAGTTTCATGTGATTAAGTTTGCACCAGTGTTCTATTCTATTTAAATCCTCCTGAATTAGGGTAGTCTCTTCATTTGAAGTAACAACTTTATATATTTTGAGGTCATCAGCAAACATTAGATATTTGCAATGACGGATTTGGGCTCCGATGTCGTTGATAAATAATAAAAACAAAACCGGTGCAAGATGGGAACCCTGGGGAACCCCTGAGTCGGCGTAATATGCATAAGATTCGTAACCATTAACTACAAGAGTTTGCGACCTTTGTGACAAATAAGATTTGAACCAGTTTAGAAGTGAACCATGTATGCCATTATACTCTAACTTAGACAGTAACAGAGAATGGTCAACTTTGTCAAACGCACTGCTGAAGTCCGTGTACACAGCATCTACTTCTAGTCTTTTGTCAAGAGCTTGAGTGACATCCGACACAAACTCGACTAGGTTTGTTTCTACGCTGCGACCAGCTTTGAATCCATGCTGACTTGGTGAAATAATTCTGTCAATGTGGTGAGTAATTACTGGACAAACAAGAGACTCGAATATCTTAGAGAAACATGACAATATTGAAATAGGGCGATAGTTTTGAACATTGGCAGGATCACCCTTTTTAAAAACCGGGACAATTCTTGCATTTTTCCAGAGATCAGGAAATATGCCCTCAGCAAGGGAAGAATTAAAAATAAATCAATACCAAAATCAGATTTAATTATTGTTTACATCTGTGTTCAACTCGTAATACGTAAGACCTAATATCATATAATCGGTAATTTCGACAACATTGCCAAGAGCAGAGTGGCGCAGTGGAAGCGTGCTGGGCCCATAACCCAGAGGTCCGTGGATCGAAACCACGCTCTGCTAGGTATATTTTTTTTCAATTATATTTTTTTATTGAATTTTCTTTGTGCTTTTTAAATTTTTATTTCTTATTTTCCATAAATAAACTACTATAAATAATTATTTTTAATTATAATTACTCAGAACACAAGCTTGCGTGACTAGCAGTGATAGCGCAACGCTATTTTAAATTATCAGACAAGGCAACAGACCGGTTATAAACTAATATTGTCTTCTTCACCCCAGTGAGTGATGATGATGAGTAGCCACTCCCTTATGTTACGGCAATATAAGGGACGGACCCTCACCTATTACAGGGGTGGCTAAGTAATGGCTTACGGCGAAGGTAAACTTCGTTATGTAAGTTTTCACAGTTCTCGATCGATTCAAAATTAAACAATAGTTGTAATCATTCTGTTGATAAACTATTGAACCGTTTTATCGGCGCACGCGTTGCGTTATGCGTAGCCAATAACACAGTTGTCGATAGCAGGCTGCAATATCAAGCATGCAATGATTCTGGGTGGCTCAAACACTATCTTTGTGGATAATTATGTTTATTTTATCGTGAATGTGTAATTTTGGTATTACTTTTGCAGACAATCCGAAGTAAAGAAACTCGCAAATAAGGCTATCATTAGGCAGTTAGCCAAAAAACATGTAGGTGCCCACGTGTAGCACCCATAAACAATAATCTAGACGGTAAAGTTTTGACTTCTTTATTTCCCATCATTCTTAACTTAATGCAGAGGAGTCGGGTCATAACGTTATATGGGCCTTTTTATAGCTTAATTAATTATTTCCGCTTTAATATTTTACCGGTTGAATTACTTTTTAAGTTAAATACTCTTTACCTTTTAATCAATCCCACAGTTTTAAAAGTAGAAATTAACTCGTACCTTGACATTCTAGATTTAGACACATTGTATGATTAAAATCTTGTACGTGGGTGCCTAAGCTTGAGTTATTGCTTTTACTCATAAATGATTGTTGAGCACAGTCGACCGCTTCCATATACAGTGCCATAGAGAAAGTCTAGATCACGCTAATGCTCTTGAAAGTAGTACATATCATGTTAAAAGGTACCAACAACAATTCTCGATTCTACAAACAAATCTCGTGTTATTGACTCCGGGGTCGGCGCGAGGTGGCTTCGAGACAGCCAGTACAAAGCTGAGAGGGGTCCACAAACGGGCCATTAATGTAATTTGATTATGCAGTAGGAACCAATACGGGTCTGCGGTTACACCGCACGATTTCAGATGGAATGTGCGCTGGACTACACTCGTATATCAGACAGCACCAGCATTTCGTAAGGCTCATAACTTCTTTATTTATAGCCACAAACATCTTTGGTGCACTTATGCATTCCAGATTGCATAGACATTTAACAGACCTTTTATTTTTCTGGAAATGCATGCCATAGCTAATCAAGAAGGTTCTAACACTGCTCAAAATTTCAATTTTAGATTCGTGCACAACATCATTCATTACCCAAAAGGAAATTGATAATTTCTCCGTAGTGGGCCGGATTCCGGGAGACCACCCGGGTCGTGGGTAATAGCGGTCGCTGTATGAACTACAAGTACGAGTGATATTTGTGGCGGAGCTTATGTATCTGCATGACGCGGAAATTACCGCATACACGTAAGCCACATGTCCCTTAAGGTCGTATATATTGCTGCATTTGAATTGGTTTCATTTTGAAGCGAAGTAGACTACTTAGAGCGGAATCTAAGCAATTTATCATAAAGAACATACTTAGCCTTAACTATCACTGCATAAAGCATTAATTCAATGTTGAAGGGTTTGCTTGAGGTACAACTTTATGACCACAAACCGAAATCTACTATTAAGTACATTTAGTAATATCTCAGTAATGGTAATCAAAATTCTCTTAGCCTTCGTTAAAAAGTACTTATCGCAAGGGGCTTCAATTAAATTAAATCTTCACTTATACGGGTTAAGTCACGATAACTATAGACGTGAAGATCATCATTTGATCATCTATGACGATTGAGAGAACTTAGTTTCATTGACAGAATATTTAAGCCTGTCAAACAAAATCTGAGACCTCCCGCCATCCTCCCGTTCAGATAATGTTGTATGTTAATTTATTTCCCAAATAATTCATTGTTTGTCCTAGAAATGAGCACACAATGTGTGCCAGAGGCTTGCGGCTTTGTTTGTAAAGTGTTGAAACTACGATATGATGTCATATAGGTACAGTAATACAGTTCACACTGAGGCGAACTTGCGCAACGCCATGATTACAGGAAACTTGCACTTCATGCGACTTTACAGCCTCACATGGACTTGCTCACAAATTAAGACTATATCATGCATGTTAACTAACTCGATGTTAATAACATTAAGCTAAAACCTCGCGAGAATGACGTAACCCAATTTGTTTTCGGTACGAACCTATTATTGTCTCAACAATCTGGCCATTTTGAGAATGACAAACATATGTGTTGCCTTTTAAGTGTATTGCCGTAACTGCGCGGTTACTTATCCAAAACTAAAAGCACCAATAATCATTATACGGTCTTGTAAACGTAAACTGTATGACCGCGTTTAACTTGAGACATCTAATAAAATATTTACTTCAACGCTCAAAAGTATTAACGATAATGTTGCAGTGACAAGTTAATTGCCGTGCCGGAGGTGTCAGCACGACAGCAGTGAAAGGAGTGACGTGACGAGGGGATGACGTCGGCCACGACTACAAACCATTAGAATACTGATACAAACCGTTTATGTAATAATGCGGTTAAACAATTGGTTAAATAATCAATGACTTTCATTTCATTTCGAACAAGTTAGATCTTCATCGGTTCATGGAATCTTCTCAATTCATGTTATTACTTAATTCATTGTCCGTAACAATAGTGGCCGTGTGGCCGGATCTAAGCTTCGTTTTCTTTTTACAGTGCCTTTAATCATTTGAAGAGCTTAACATTTTTGGGTTCCGAAATAATGGTACAGACGTGAGAGTATTCGGGATACAGCGATTATGATTTTGGAAAGTAATTTAGGTACCTATATTTTTTGTGAGTTATGATGTTTTTTACTGTACATTTAAAAGTCAAGAATGCACATTTATTGCAACATTACGTATTGACACAAAATATTTCAATAAAATATTTTTTGGTAATTTAGAATTTCGAGAAAATAATCGACCTCCCACGTCGAACACGAAACGTTCTCAGCGTCCATAACACATCTACTTCTCAGTACCAAATGCATCGGTGCGATGCGGTCATTTGGGATTGGGATTACTGGCCACCGTTCAGCCGTGAATAATGTACGAGTGAACAATAACCAATATTGCCGAAGTCTGAGATGATAGATCACAATTCCTACAAAACTAAAATTACAATACAATACTTGATCTATCAAAATATCAAGCAGTCAATTCAATAGCAATGTGTCGAGTTAGTTGTCTAAACGAATTAATTTATAACCCCTCGATATTGTTATAGGGGTAATAATGATAAGCGTATAAATAAGTCTTTGTACCCGTTAGAGTAACAGTCAGCCCACTTGAAATATCTACCCTGGGACAATTTGTTCTCTAGAAAAATAGTCAAGGGTTATGAAGGGTTATATTTGCGGTTGCATTGTGTGGCTTAAAGACCCATAAATCACGTTCCCTGCACTCGAAGTTGGGAGCAGAGTGTACCAGGTGGTCCCAACTATTTTTAAACTCTGTTTATGTACCAATAAGGGAATAAAATTTATTTTATGAGTTCCTTTCATGGGTTTTGATTCATGGGTATGAATTTACAATTGCTTTCAGTATCGGGTTCGTTAGGCGCATGTGTCGATTATTGCCGTGGTGACGAGTACGTGTGTAGAGGTGAGTAGTGCTGTGAACGCTGAATGGTTTCCCCGAGCGCGACATGTCAGCCTGACAGCTGCCGACCATGCTCCGCGAACCGTGACGAGTTTTTTTGCAAAGACCTTGCTGAACGAGTATTTGAATTTCAGCAACGACATTTGATACAACTAAGAAACCCTACACCCACTCTAAATTACGCATTCTATTGTAATCCTTTCACTATACTTACATTACATACCTTCCTACCTATATTATCTTACCTAACAGCTAAACATTTACTGTGTCAAATTATTTTCCGAGGTGTCTAAAATGTTTTACGATATATCCATTAGGTACTAGAATTCCTAACGTTCTCGAGGGTCGCGTTATTTCTTGTCTAAAGGTACCTTAGACATTTAAGAAAATTTACTATTAATAGCAACGTAATAAATCGAGGTTCGCACTTTAAATTCCATAAATTTTCTAGAAATACCTCTATCACAGTTACGATTTCTTAGGAAAGATACTAGGTACTACATGGTTTACGAAACGCGCCCGAAGCATGCAGCAATTACTGGCGGCTGGCGCACTAATTGTGGCTAATGTATTGCGCATTACCAATAATAAGGTTTGGTGCCGTGGTGCCGCTCCCGTGCTGTTCATTAGAGCCATCATTTAGTACCTGTGAACGAGAGCCCGCGTCCCGCGCCCTGCGGACCTCACTTCCGGTCAAGCGCTTTAGTTCGGCAGTTAAAACGCACTTGCGCAACATCCGCTCGGAATTACGAATATGTAAACATTTTGAGCATGCACCGTACTGCGTAATAATATGAGTTCAAAATTCATAACCAGGAGAAGCTTTGACACAAACTTTCTTTTGTAAGAATTCTTATATTTCAGAAGCTACATGCTTCAGTACCTCGCCTTATAAGAAAACGTCTATTTTGTGGTCCACCGGCGAGATCCGGGAAGTTCTATATAAGTACATGCACGTAAAATAACGTAAGCTATGTAAGTGTGCTACATAATAGCTACTTACATGTAACACTGTAATACTCAATATGAGAACCTCGCATAGGTTTGCACAGATGTGAAACGAATACGGTACCTTGCTAACAATGAAAAGAGAGATCGCAATAAATTCTTGTCTTTACTTATGCATATTTATTCATTGGTAGTTGTTATAAGTACAAGATACAATTTGTCTCTTACGATACGGGCGATGAGTAATCCTCGGTTTAAACGCGCGAGGCTTAGCCAGACGTCTCCGGAGTGGTCCGAACAATGATGCTACAAAGAGCTTTGTCTGTCACCAGACCAATCTGTGAGAAGTGATCTTGTTCCCATCGGTCTGCGCAGGCGCACTGACAGATCCTCGTCGCGCTCTGCGCAGGAATGCCGTAAATCATAGGCTGTAGTTACTTATAACCCTTAGCGGCGGACTCGCCTTCTGACACCGTTTGCCGCCTGTCACTGACGTTAATTTATAAGCTGATACGTACAGCTACCAGTTAAATAAACAATTATTGTTTCTGGCAATACTGTTGGTATTTAACGAATTGTTTATTTTGTTAAAAATATCTTCCTATAAGAAACATATTGTGTTGTTCTCAATCCTTAATATTTCGGGCAACAATATGACTGGGTAGATACTGTTTTCGTTTAAAAAAGCTACTTCCGCAGCTTTTCTTTCTACATCGATTCTTCGACTATCCGCCTGGAATGCGTTGAAATCAAGTATCTAGTACAGTCAAGAAGCATTGCGTCAAGCAGATAAAAAACATCGCAAAATACACCGTGACAACATCAAAGTCACAACAGATTATGGAAGCATGAACGAGCAATGACCGAGCGCGACAGTATGACACCGACAGAAATGTTCGCTACGGGCTTTTTTACTAAGCTAGCGGCCACAGTTTCGTTATACTTGATTGTTGTACCAAGCACTTTTCCATTAAGCAATAAAAGTTACTATTACCTAACTTAGGGAAAAGGGCCTGTCCGGCAGTCTTTGGGTAAGCGACACCACACAGCAACTCCTAGTATATTTAAATTGAAAATAAATTTGGATTTTTAACTCGTTTCAGAAAGTAACTTTACATCGAGGGATTACATATTGGGGCAAAGCTATCATAAAAGATATACCTACAGATGCACCTGGGTATGTCTTTTGATAGAATAATAAATAGAATTTTAGGCAGATAGGTGTACCTTTTCTTAAAATTCTAATGAAACTTTATTTATTTTCTAGAAAAAATGAAGCCAATTTACAAAGCCAGGTGATTATTATGAGCTTCGAACAAAAGAAGCCTCCCTTTTACTCGGGTCGGTGGAAAAATATTAAATTATTTGCATAAAATATTACAATTGTACATAAACTCCGCAAGACGGTACACAGTTGGTTGCTACATTCTAATTTGCTACGCCTCGTAGCGTAGTAGAGCGAACTTTTATCATTTCAAGATATCTAATGGAAACAATGTTTTCTTCTACGCTACGCTACATATTTGTTATAAGAAGGTACACCCAAAATAATATTTTTATTTATAACCTGGATTTTCATCTCGTATCTTAAAACTTGTCTCCTCTACATATTGGTACCAAAGGGATTAGATCATAATCAGCCGAGAAAATGCACAGATCATGATCATGGTATATATAATGACTTTTCTTTCTATCTCCTGTGCTAGACAGTCTATACACAATAAGGATTGATAAGTACATAATCGGACTAATAACATAAGCGCACAAAGGCACCGCCCGCTGAAAGGCTTTATTGTACGTCGGGATGCGCTCGCGTAGCCCCACATGCTTCTAATTAACTTATAAACGTTAGAGAGATACCATGATTGAATAAATTCGAACCAAGCGTTCCACTTGCGTTCAAGCTGTGAACCGGTAAATATGAATACTGCAGCCATCTTCATAGTTAAAACTAGAAATAAATCACACTGACAACATTACGCTGTTATTGTATGAATAATATATTCGTTTCAAATTGGTTATTACAGCGAGAGATATCGCCATTACATATTATAAGTAAAATTAATACGACCTCTCTTAACTTTCTCAAGTCTCTTTGCTCAGTGTAGTAAGATATTTTAAGCGTAATTTATTCGAATTGGTCGACAATGAACTTGTCTAGAGTTATTTGCTTAGAGGGGCGACCGGTGACGGTGCTGTCGCCGGCGCCGGCCGTGGGCGGCGTACCCGCGGTTGCACAACCTTTGGGAAGCTAGGCCTAACGCGCGCGAGTTCATGCGACAATGCTACAAGCTCGCCTCATCACATTAGCATTCTACCGTTACCTCCAGTGCCTGGTAAGGCAACCTAATGAAACGATGTCACAACAATAAAATTATTATAGAATGTATATCGAGTGTTTGTGCCCTGCGCCGTATGTTGATGGCGAAGGATATAAATTGCGCTGTACTGCGCCGCGTGAACTGACAACAATGAAATTAATTTGCTCCTGTTCGAAATGAGTTTATGTTTTATCGATGATTAATTGTACACCTTTACCATTAATAGATCCTTGGTACATAATACCTACCTAATACAAAATCATTAGATACTTAGATAAGTAGGTAAGTATCTGTGCTTAAGTTAATATTTAGCTATCTATAAGTTTTCAAGTAGCTAACGTTTCCTTTTTTTCTTTAATTCTGACTACAAAAATAACTAAAACATTGATTAAAATGAAAGTAAGTATTTGGAAAACGTAATTCAACTAAGTATGTACCTATTGTAGGGCTCCAATTACCTTAAAGAACGTTGAAAGTTACTTTACTGGGTCAGACAAACAAACATTCTTATTGTATTCTACAAGCAGTAAGTAATAAACCTCATTGAATACTGTCTTTGTATTGTAAACTACTTATAAAGGTTTGAAACGAATTCTAAATAGATAACCAAATAAATTAACGTTAACATACGTACGTAAACTGCGTCACGATTTACCTATGTACTGTTTATGATTAAATGAGATTTTTCTACTACAACTAGGACTGTTTTTTATACCTGACATACAGTCATTATTACATGTATTACTTCATTTCTACGATTAATCATGAAATTAATAATACTGAACTATCACGCTATAGTATTATTGATTTTAAAACAATCTACGTACCTAGGTATATTGTTGTGTCATACAAATTATGGCCACATGCAATCTGCATTTTGATCGATAGATATTGATATACATAATTGCTTTTTACATGTTATACTACAAAACCTAATTGGGTGCACAAGGTTAGGTGATGTTTCAGGCTCTATAATCATTAACTAAGCATATTCTAAAAATTTGGTATTTTTTCTATAAAAATATCTGTCAAAATTAATTATTAGGAAGTGAATTGAAAAATGTAATTCCCTTATTAATATTTACCATAGCATTTAATATTTTTGAATTGCTTACCTACTCTTATTTACTCTATACTATAATACGCATAATACCGGATAGGTATATACCTACGTAATACACGCGGTAAATTGCCGTGCATTTTCCGATTATAAGTAAACGCAAGCAGCTGCAATTACGTTCAAACAATACCTAGTTAAAATAGCTACAGAACATTTTATCTGCAGATGTAGATAATTAAAAAAATTATTATTATAGAATTTTATTTTTAATAAGTACCTGCAAAATTAAATGCAGCGGACCGCTAACCCTGCAGGCCGGTGCAGGTGCTTGATATCCCCATAGACAATTCCAAGGCATTTTATATCCTAATCATTTTAAACTAAAAACTAATTTAATGTCCTAACTAAAAAAAAAACATCACATTTCACATTGCACAAATTACATTCAAGTTTATTTCTTATAATAGTTTTTATGTAATATTTGTTTTGATCAAGTAATCACTGTGTATGGTTAACAAATCCACGTTGGTGCGATTATCCGTTAGGTGCACATACGCGCACCCGCGATCACAAGCAACTTGTGACTGAGCTGAGTCGCCCGGCCAGCTGACTGCACTCTTCAACCTCATCAATGCTGCACTTACGATCACGGATACTTCTCCCACAGTGTCAAACTCAGCCTCCATTGAGATACACAGGATACTTTTGATAATAAGTAAATCCTGCCACTAATACATTTTGCATCAAAGATTGTAGTGGTCTCAAGACACATGTGCACCTAGGGCTGTAACTTCGACTCATTTTACTTTTAATGTATCTTGTAAATACATTAAAAAATTCTCAATAATAGGTCGATATTTTAAGTATCTAGGGTCTGTGTATTTTCAAGGAAAGAACATAAACCTCAAATTCCGTCAATACCACAAAAAGTTGTCAAGTCAAATAGAACATTTCTATTGTAATCACGTCGAAACACTCAGGTAAGGAATACAATACATTACTATTATTGTACAAAGTTAACGATTTTGGCACTTCCTCCGTGCTGACTTCTTTCATAGACGTTAGCTTTCGCTTGTATTATTATATTCATGTATCTAGGTAGGTGCCATTATTACAATGACAACTGTACTTGCATTGACTTTACATTAACAAAAGATCCTTTTAAATATTTCGTAAATTAAAAATTTAATTGCCTGTGAGTACATAATTACAAAGATACTAGCAATATAAAACATAGATGAAATATGTACTTATTTATCATCACAGAAAAGTTAAGTAGAACCGTCACGCATGGATTCCATCTCAACTTTTTATGGACTTGATATTAACACGCATAGAGCACTTTAAATCCATTAAAACATTCCCGGGATAACGTCTCCCTCCCTGACTACTAACATTATCAAACTAGGATTGTCCTACTATAACTTTCCAATCGGTTAAACAGACATCAAACTGTCACATATGAATTTGGTAATGAGTTCATTGACTACACTATCTTCAAATTCTTCCCATAAAAATATAGAGCGTGTGACACTGGATCCGAAGAAGCTCTGGTCAACTGATTTGAATTCCACTTGGAATGGAAGCCGACTTTGAAGTTCTCTAAAGTTTGTCTTGTCAATAAATCTAATTTAAAAACTAGCGAACAAGGTGCCAATATTTTCGTTATTAAAAGTTTGACATAATAAAAACAAACCTGCACCAACACCTGAAGGGGAGGACTGACCGCAAGTGGCTGCTGGCGGTCGCGCGACCACGGACAGCTCCAGGGCATGTTGCTGAACTAGACAACCGTTTTTTGCACTTCTGACCTTACGACATATTATATTTAATAACTATCTAATGACCGCCACAGCTTACTAACAAAGAAACTTAGGGTCCTTTCATGTTAACTAGTTGAAACACATAGAAATTACTGGTCGTCATTGACGTTGATGAATAAGCTGTAGTTATCTAACACAGCGTAAACATTCGCGGCGGGGAAGGTGCCAGGACTACGTAATGCGTGCAACAGGATACGGGAGCGTACGCATGCGTGCGGCCGGCCGGGCGCGCGCCTCCTCACTACGGCACAGGGCTCAGCCAGCTCGCCTCTCCAGGACACTAATACGAAATCCCAAACGCTCCCGACATTCGGGCGCACGCCCCCCGCCGGGACTGCGAGAATGAAATACGAAAGGGCGAGCCGGCACGGTGCGGTACCTAAATACCGCGAAGAATTTCATGCGTTCCATTCCAAAGATATTTTAGACGTCGATTCAAGTATAAGTATGCCTCTGTATAAATGCTTCGGATATGCCACACTTACGCTATAAATAAATACACTTCGAATCTTTTGTTCTCAAAGCAAGTTAGGGCCAAATCCGACTTAGGTATATTGAAAGATATTTTCAATTAATCGTATTTACCTACCTATCATATTGGAAAAACATCAATATAGGAACCAACAACACCGCCACAAAAAACAGGTCGGTACAGATCCATCCTATAACACAATACCGCTCATCCGACGAATTCAGAGCAATTTACGTTTTGTACTATTTCAAGTGACCTCATCAATTAATTTACTTTATCGACGGTAAATGCGTTAATTATACGAAATTAGCATTTACGTAAGCTTTTGGAACCGTCATTGCTATAGATAGACGAATCTTTATCATCACATAAATACAATGATAAGAGCCGCAGTAGGGTCAACCAAGTGCAGTGGTCACTTCAACTTACTACAGTTACGTACTTACTTACATAGTCAGCACTGATCTTAAGAATCTTCAGAAAGATGAATTATTATTATCAAGCACAAAAAGCGTCTTCTGACTACCCGTAAGGACTGCCAAAGATGTTCAAATGACAGTCGGGACCCATCAATTTATCGTGCCTTTCGGAAGGCACGAGAAAATGGTCACCCATCCACGGACAGACCGCGCCAAGTTTGGAAAAGTCTACGCAGATAATGCGATAGCCCATATATGCTACTAAAAATGAATTTTAACGTAACGCCAGCGCGCGACTGGAAAATCTATCATATTTTTCTCTAACATTACGAATAATAGGTATAAAACGTTGTTATTATATTGCATAAGTTGTAAGATTTATTATGTGAAAGATAAGTGTAATCAGGATCAAAAACAAAGTGATGAAATTATAGAATAAACGTACCTATCTCAAAAATTTTGCTGGGTGAAGGAATCCAACGAATGTGCAAAATAACACTGTCTTCGCCACTTAAAACAAGTAAGGCGTCCACACCACGGCATATAGAGACCTAAATTCTAATCTACCTACATCTATACATATAATAAATCTATACATATAATAAATCTGTAAAAAAACTGTGTCTGTACATTGAATATAATAAAAAAATAATAATTGGGTGGGGTTTAGAAACAGTAATGGAGCACAAATCCAAAAAAAAAATTCTGTCTGTATGTCTGTATGTCTGTATGTCTGTATGTCTGTATGTCTGTTTGTTTGTACACGCTAATCTTCGGAATTACTGGACAGATTTGAATGATTTTTTCTTTGGTGTATTGGTATTAAGTCTGGGCAACATATAGGCTATAATTTATCTTGGAAACTTGAAGACCTGATGAAGAACAGCAACAGACCAGCTAAACTATAAGAGATACAAAAATGGTGCCCTAGCAAAAATGGTTACACTTGATGAGCATTTTCTGCTGAGATAATAAATTTGAAGATCTGGAACATCTGATGCAGAACAGCAACAGACCAGCTAAACTACAAGAGATACAAAAATGGTGCCCTAGCAAAAATGGTTACACTTGATGAGCATTTTCTGCTGAGAGAATAAATTTGAAGATCTGGAACATCTGATGCAGAACAGCAACAGACCAGCTAAACTATAAGAGATACAAAAATGGTGCCATAGCAAAAATTGCTACACTTGATGAGCATTTTCTGCTGAGAGAATAAATTTGAAGATCTGGAGCACCAGATGTGGAACTCCAACCACCTTATTAGAGCCCAGCTACACTAAAGCATATATAGGAACGATGTCTTAACAAAAGTTGTTCGGTCTGATAAGTATTTACTATTGATCTAAAATAACATAAGCTGGGAGTACCTCCACGCGGTGAAGGCGGTAACAGTTTAGGACAATTAGACTCCTACTGGCCAAAACTCCCATTTCTTTTTATTTTTTCACGAATAAATATGCCTTCGGGCTTATGTTATTTGAGTGTTTAATTTCCTTTTCCGTTTATCTTTGTGACACGGTAGCCTACCCGGTAACGCAGGGGAGCAGTCACTTAGAATTCAATTGATCAGGTATATTTTTCACAATATAAAGAACTATCACCATGCCTAGAAAGAGGTCAAGTCTTTCCCAATACTCTAAAGGAGCTAAAAGGTTAAGGATTATAAGATCCCAAGAATCCATAGAAGAGCGTCAGGAGAGACTTGATGCTGTTCGAGAACACCAGGCTGCAACTCGATCCCAGGAAACCTCTTCAGATCGCGAAGCACGCCTGCTTTCACAACGTATTTACGCATCGACATCTATTATAGGTCCTTAGAGACAAGTGCGGAACATGATGCGCGACTGTCCGCTGATCGTGAACGGCATGCATCGTCTCGCGAATCGGAGACGTTCACGGATAGAGAATTGCGATTGAGTTCTTTGCGTACCTACGCTTCGACTTCTAGGTCTCTAGAGTCAAGTGCGGAACGTGATGCGCGACTGACTGCTGATCGTGAACGTCACGCATTGTCTCGCGAGTCGGAGACGTTCACGGACAGAGAATTGCGATTGAGTTCTCTGCGTGACTACTCATCGACTTCAAGGTCTCAAGAGTCAAATTCGGAACGTAATGCGCGACTAACTGCTGATCGTGAACGACACGCATTGTCTCGCGAGTCGGAGACGTTCACGGACAGAGAATTGCGATTGAGTTCTCTGCGTGACTACTCATCGACTTCAAGGTCTCAAGAGTCAAATTCGGAACGTAATGCGCGACTAACTGCTGATCGTGAACGACACGCATTGTCTCGCGAGTCGGAGACGTTCACGGACAGAGAATTGCGATTGAGTTCTCTGCGTGACTACTCATCGACTTCAAGGTCTCAAGAGTCAAATTCGGAACGTAATGCGCGACTAACTGCTGATCGAGAACGTCACACATTGTCCCGAACACGCACACAACAAAATATTCACGATCAGCTAGAAAGTGAGAGAGAAAGAATTGCTGGAATACGGCATGAAGAGACAGAAGAAGAGCGGAACGAACGTTTGAATTCTGATCGACTTCGACAATCTCTGAACAGAATGTCGATATCATCTGAAGAATCAGATGTGTCCCAAAATTTAGTCGTAGGGCATGGCGACCTTCCTTGGGTTGATAAGGAACGGAGTGCATTTACCTACACTCCTATGATTGACTACGCCACATATTCCGCTATCGGAGGTATGGTTCAAATTTGTACTTTTTGTGAAGCTGTTAAATGGCAAAAAGAAACAAACGGTATGTGTTGTTCAGGTGGGAAAGTACATATTGAAATGTTACAAAATCCTCCAGAAATACTAAGATCACTGCTAATCGGTGACCATCCACAGTCTAAACATTTTTTGGACAACATCCGTTCTTACAATAATGCCTTTCAAATGACATCTTTTGGTGCGAAACAGATTTCAGAAGGCCCATTCATGCCAACATTTAAGGTGCAAGGTCAAGTTTACCACCTAATTGGTTCATTATTGCCTGAAAATGACCCCAAGTATCTTCAAATATATTTCGTATCTAATTATCAAGATCAGGCAAATATTAGAAACCAAAACTTTCCGCAATTGAATAATAATCTGATTTCATTGCTTCAAAATATGTTACATGAAGTAAATCCCTATGTACACAGTTTTAAATCTGCATTAGAATCTATCCCCCCTGGACAAAGCAACAGTTATAAATTTGTGATTGATGCTGATAAACGGCCCGCTACCGAACATCGTGGCAGGTACAACGCTCCAGTAACAAATGAAGTTGCAGTGGTTTTGGCTAATCAAGAATGTGACCGACGTGACATAGTGTTACGTACACAAGATAATCGCCTGCAACGCATTTATGAAACACATCGATCTTATGATGCATTGCAGTACCCTCTAATTTATTGCCATGGTGATGATGGTTATAACTTTTCAATTCATCAAGTTCAACCTGCCACAAGGGAAACAAATTTAAATAAAAAAGTTTCAGCTCAACAATTTTATTCTTATCTTCTTCAAATCAGACTCAATCGTTTCGTTTATCTACAAAGGTTTCGTGGTCTATTTAGCCAGTTTATTGTGGACATGTACGCCAAAATTGAAACAGAGCGATTGGTATATATACGCACAAACCAGAGGCGTCTACGAGCTGAAGAATACGTGCATTTGCGGGACGCTATGCAGCAGGATACAGAAATAGAAAACTTAGGCCGTTTAGTTATTCTGCCCTCCAGTTTCACCGGTGGTCCCCGCTATATGCACGAGCGCACTCAAGACGCTTTTTGCTACGTCAGGAAATATGGTCGACCTGATCTTTTTATAACGTTCACTACAAATCCAAAATGGGATGAAATTACTCGAGAACTATGTGCAGGACAAGTTTCATTTGATCGACATGATTTGATAGCAAGAGTTTTCCATTTAAAATTAAAGGTAATGATGGACCTATTAACTAAAGAAAGCATATTTGGAACCTCTCTGTGTTACATGTACAGCGTTGAGTGGCAGAAACGTGGCTTACCACATGCACACATCCTACTTTGGTTGCACGAAAAAGTGCGCCCCAACGACGTCGATAAGTTAATAAGTGCAGAGTTTCCAAATCCAGATGAAGATCCTCTACTGTATGCTATTGTTAAAACACATATGGTGCATGGCCCCTGCGGCCCTATAAACAGGAACTCTCCATGCATGCAAGATAATCGTTGTGCTAAGAAATATCCGCGTGCAATAACAGAACAAACAGTAACGGGTGAAAATGGATATCCATTATATAGACGACGTTTACCAGAACACGGAGGATTCACTGCGGAAGTCAGGGTACGTGGGCAACAGATCACTGTTAATAAAAGTTGGGTTGTCCCCTATTCACCGATTTTGTCAAAAATATTTAATGCACACATAAATATGGAAATTTGCAATAGTGTAGAATCCATAAAATATATCTGTAAGTATGTAAATAAAGGGAGTGACCAAGCTTCATTTGCTTTACTGGGAATGGACCGAGATGAAGTAACTAGGTACCAATCCGGTCGATACATAAGTACTTCTGAAGGTATTTGGCGAATATTTGGATTTCCTATCCATGAACGCCATCCCACAGTCATGCATCTAGACGTCCACCTAGAAAATGGCCAGCGCGTGTATTTTGATCCGAGCAATGTTAGAGACCGAATAGAAAATCCACGTCATACGACACTATTGGCATTTTTCAAGTTATGTCAAGAAGACGACTTTGCGAAAACTTTGACCTATGACCAAGTGCCATCTTATTATACGTACAATAAACAGGGGTACCTTCAATCGACGTCGACGTGGTCAACCAGTTGATGGATTTCCAGGGATTTTTAAAGACGCTGCTCTGGGCAGAGTCTATACAGTGCATCCTAACAATGGAGAATGTTATTACTTACGCCTTTTGCTCCATATTATTCATGGACCAACTTCTTTTTCCATTTTAAAGACTGTTGATGGTGTAGAGCATGCTTCATTTCAAGCAACTTGCAGGGCGCTTAACCTCCTTGACGATGATCAACACTGGGACAACACCCTTGAGGAAGCCTGCATCAGCGACAGTCCCAGTGGTTTACGAAATTTGTTTGCCATAATGTTAGTATTTTGTGCTCTCTCAGACCCTTTGACATTGTGGGAAAAGTACAAAACATATTTCTCTGAAGACTTTTTACGCATTCTGCGGGCCAATGCGGAAGGCACTATTAGTCCTACAGATGACAGAGTGTTGAATAGTTCCCTACGTGCTATACAAGATACCGTTCTTTCGATTGGAGGCAACTCTCTAAGCACTTACGGCCTACCTGTTCCGCAAGCAGAACCCAATCAACCACGCACCAATCGTGAGTATATCGCTGAAACGAGCTACAGTCCTGCAGAGTTAGCCACCACAGTCAATAACAGTAGGGCACATTTCAATACAGAACAGAGGGAATTATTTGAAATAGTGGTTCAAAGTGTCTTAGATAACGAAGGGAAGCTGTTTTTTTTAGATGCTCCAGGTGGTACCGGAAAAACTTACCTGATGAGAGCAATCCTTGCTGAAATTAGACGGCAAAATAAGATAGCTCTTGCCGTAGCATCGTCAGGTATTGCTGCCACATTGCTTCCAGGCGGAAAAACGGCACATACAATGTTCAAAATCCCAATTGATTTAGACAGATCTGAAACACCAACCTGCTCAGTAACACGAAACTGTGACAAAGCGAGAGTGTTTCAGGATTGTTGTCTAATCATCTGGGATGAGTGCACCATGTCCAACAAAAAGGCAGTAGAGGCTGTGGATAGGACACTGCGAGACATTCGTCGAGATGACAGGCCAATGGGGAACGTAACTGTTTTGTTTTCGGGAGATTTTCGGCAAACCCTTCCTGTCATAAGCCGGGGAACTAGAGCAGATGAAATTAATGCCTCATTAAAACACTCATATTTGTGGCCTCAGATACAAAAGCTTAAACTATCTGTGAATATGAGAGCCTTGCTTGGTGACAATTTACAAGCCCAAGAGTTTTCAGCAGCATTACTGAAAGTCGGCGAAGGACAAGTAAATGGTTTGGTGAATATTCCTGAAATACTTGGAAGTGTGGTTGCCTCTGAAGAAGAACTGATCCGTTCAGTATTTGGGAATATTCAGCATATACCAAACCAAGAAAGTTCATGGTTGTGCGAACGCGCCATATTAACCCCAAGAAATGACCAAGCTGCAAAAATTAATAAAACAATTTTGGAGGATATTGTTGGGGATGAAGTGGTTTACACTTCGTTTGACAGTGTTGTTGATCAGGGCGACGTTACCAATTACCCCGTTGAATTTCTAAATTCATTAACAGCAAGTGGTCTCCCTGCTCATAGAATAACTCTTAAAGTGGGTGTTCCCATAATGCTGATGCGAAATTTAGCTCCACCAAAACTGTGCAACGGAACCCGCCTTATCGTCAACAACACACAGCGAAATATAATTGTTGCTACAATCCTCACTGGTTGTGGTGCCGGTGAGACTGTTTTTATACCGCGCATACCACTCATCCCCAACAATTTCCCATTCCAATTTAAGCGCACACAGTTCCCTGTGACTACATGCTTTGCCATGACAATAAACAAGTCACAGGGGCAGACGCTTAAAGCAGCTGGTGTTGACCTGTCAACCAGCTGCTTTTCACATGGTCAATTGTATGTTGCTTTGTCAAGGGTCAGCAACGCCTCCGGCCTTTACATACTAGCGCCTGAAGGAAGGACCACAAATATCGTTTACAAGGAAATTTTTTGAATTTTATTTTGCCATTTGTATTTTTGTGTAGTTTGCCTGGGCAACATAATAAGCTATAATTTATTTTGGAAAATGGGCTCTTAGAATTCGACTTTAAAATCTTTGATGGCAACCCCGTTATCGCTGGCATAAGCAACAGAATCCGCGTACGAAGTCGCGGGCAGAAGCTAGTACAAAATAAAAATATTTACAGAAGCGCTTGAGGACCCTGCCGGCTTGATTTGATGAATACTACCTACATAAAAATCGATAATTTTGTGTAAATTGAAGGTTATCTAAAAAGCAATAATTTAAGCAATATTTAAAAAAACAAGTTTGAAACTTACCCCAGTATATGTCAACAGAGACTTATCGCTGTTACGGAACCATTGCACCCATTTCATTATACTTGTTACACTGACAAAGTTACACAAAAATACTGAACCAACTGTTAATAAAACAATAATTAACCACGTAGTATCTAAGTGCTCTATCATATTAGAGCTTACGGTCCTTGAAATTCGATAATAGAAGGACCGGTTTCAGGTGAAGGAGATCCCGGTGTTGTGCTTGATGTGAACCTCTCGGATATAATGAGTACTTGGCCAGCACACACCGCTCCATACAACACGTTCGCTACATGTTAATTGCCTGCTACAATTACCAACGTGTGAATTTCCTCCCAGTATTGAATTAAATTCAATTGGTAAGCGTAGTTAAGGTCTCGGGCGGGATTTGCTCCATATTTGAGTAAGTTCGTCTATTCCCTCTACCAACCAATACGCCTTTACTAAGTAAAAAATTACACAAGGGAACAAAATAAGACTTTTTTTGTGTTGCATGAAATTTTACGACTTATGTTTACTAATTCGAGGTCGCTGATTTCAAATCTACCCACATTTTTTTTCTAACAGCTTTAGTTTTTGAGATACAGCTATTGACCGTATGTTCGAACTAGTTACACTTAAATTACATAAAATTATAAATTTAAAAAAACCCCCGACCCAAAAAAAGTACGCAATAATTATGCCATAAGGTTAAAAACGCTAAACCCTATAAAAAGCAAAAAATAACTTTTATCACTACGTAAACTAAATTTTGTCGTGTCGGGGGACCGCTCTAATTCATTACTTTAGATACGTGTTTTTTTTTAAACGAATGTTGTAATCAGGTAGGTATCATTTGCTTTATGTAAGTATTTATGAAGGTAAAAAGCGGTCCCCCGACACGTCAAAATTTAGTTTACGTAGTGATAAAAGTTATTTTTTGCTTTTTATAGGGTTTAGCGTTTTTAACCTTATGGCATAATTATTGCGTACTTTTTTTGGGTCGGGGGTTTTTTTAAATTTATAATTTAATTTTATTTCATGCTTTTTAAAGGAGCTCCTTAATTTTTCCTTCTTTCATTTAATTTATTTTATCTTAAGATGGGGTCGCTATATGAGATGTCGAGATTTCGAGAAACAATAAAGATTAACCTTTGGACATTCTAGATTTTCAGCAAAAATATAAATCGGTTTATCCGTTTCATTCCGGCATTCCAGGGTTTCATCCGCCACATCCCATTTCCAGCATCAGGTTCTCGTCAATCAGAAACATGAAGAGAACTCGTCAAGACAAATTCAACGAGCCCAAACTCGATGGGTTTACTAAAAGGCAGTTCAGGGTTACGTCTCCTACCTTCGTGCCCTAACAGCAGACCAGCTCAGTGGTTCCAAAAGACATTAGTGTTTCAAATTTCAGATCCCACATATACTTGCAAGTAAACTGAGCGTGTAACATTCCTATCACATCTAGCAAACGAGCTGATGACCTTGAAGACCTGAACCGATTTCCACCAAACATAGCTAAAAACACTCCCGACTGACATACCTTTTAAACAAAAAAAACCGCATTACAATCGGATCATCCGTTTGGGAGCTACGATGCCACATACACACACACACACACACACACACACACACACACACACAGACACGTCAAACTTATAACACCCCGTCGTTTTTGCGTCGGGGGTTAAAAACAGAGCATTTTATTAAAAAAGTATAAGTATTATTTTTACTATTTCCATGTTTCAAAATAATTGTAAAAAAGATACTAACTAATTCTGTAATATTTGTGGTGAATATACATTTAAAGATTGTAGACTAAGCGTGTCGGAGATCTTGAAACGGGTGTACTTTGAGTTCTTTGGATTTTCTTTGGACACCTGCGACAGTTAAATACTGGGTGTCGAAAATAGTATGTAAAACATGCGTCGAGTCTTCAAGGTTATGGAAAAATAAGAAAAGACCCCATTTCAAGTAACAAACACATATGATCTGGCGAGAACCCTCGAATCATTAGGTAGTTTTTCTGCGTGGTTGATATGAACGGTATACAAAAAAAAAAACGGTCCAAATGGATTTACCCTAACTTGTTATCTACTACTTTATCTTAATAAAGGTGCTACCACCTTTGCACATCAAACTCGGGCTCATGAAACAATTTGTAAAAGCTCTGAACAAAAATGCTCAATACATATCTAAAAAGTCCCATAATTTGAGTATAGAGAAACTAAAAGCCGGAATTTCTGATGGTCCACAAATAAGGTGGTTGATGTAAGTGTAAGTTTCATAATTACATGACCGATATCGAAAAAAATGACTGAAACGAATTCGTTTGGATTGCACAAAATTTTCTATCAAACAAAAAGGATGAAAGCTTATTCAAATCACTTTGAACAGATGTTGTCGGCTTGGTTGTAATATGAGCATCAAGGTATACTTCCTCCTTAGCCATTTCGACCATTCCCCTGAAAATCTATGTGATCTCAGAGAAGAACAAGGCGAACGGTTCCATTAAGATATTCGGACTATGGAAAAGCGGTCCCAGGGTCATTGGAATGCCAACATGATGGCGAACTACTGTTGCAGCATTAAAGACAGCCCTAGTGAACCGAATCAAGCTAGAAAATCTTATAAAAGAAAGTTTTTTGATGCTTAATTGTTTTTCTTCTGCTGTTTTTTGTTAATAAAATTGTGTTTTTCTTGAAAATCACGTTTTGTTGATATCTCAAAAACTAAAGCTGATACAGAAATTCTGACTTCAGATCTTCAATTAGCAGCCTAAAAATATACAATATTGGTCATAATATTTCATGCATCAAAAATCTTGTTCCCTTGTGTTATTTTCGGGCAGCTCGTCCATGATATCACCTAAATAGTGTAGAGTTTTAATTTATGTACCCGACTAAATTAATAGATATGTTCAAACGTGGGGCCACGGTTGTATTTAAAAAACTGCAGCGAGCATTTCAGTGCAAAGTGTATAAATACCTACAAATACTTAGGTACAAACCTATATACTTACATTTTCACCATGAAATCAGTTCTAAATAGTTAATAATGACAAATAGCAAATGAACCAAGTCAAAAGTACTAAGCACTTATCGAAGTACTACAAGATGTTGTTAATTATGGTGACTCATGATTGTGTGTCCATTTCGACCGCGCGGCCACCTCATAATTTTTGATGAAACTTTGCCAGGAATTAGTAGTAATTTGTTACTTTTCACTCCTCTTTTCCTGAATTTGTTACAAAAAAAACTAAGCTGCTATGACAAAGAACAGTTGGCCGCTAGAAGCGCCACTTGCCGTAGTCATCGCCCGTGATTACTCAGAAACTATACAATGTAGATAGACGAATGATACATCAAAAGAAAGGTCTTAATTTGTTTAATTTGTTACAAAAATAAAAAAGGTCAAAACGTAGATATACAAAAAGTTATGCAATGTTAAGTTTTCAGGTTATGAGTAGGTAAGTATATCACCGTAGGCACCAAATTAATAGAGGCTAATGTGTATAGAAAATTAGTCTTTAATTTGTTACAGCGAAAAAAGACAAAAAAAATACTAGAAAGCAGGTTCAATAATATGTTAGAGTCGATTTTAGTTGGCCGCGCGGACGGCAATATGCCTAAAATACAATTTCGTTTTTCTCGTTATTAAAAGTAGGTTTTAGCTTAATTAAAGTACTAGTCGATGGGTTACGTAACCTAGTTTGAATAAATATAGCGAATTTAACTGCAGCATTCGTATTTTAGGAGATATTTACAAAAACACAGTGGTATGAAACTGTATGAGAGTAGGGTGTCCATGCATTTTCACATATTCGAAATTTTCGTTGTTCACGTCTTATTTTTTTAGGGAGAGTGCATACTTTATAAAAATCAAAGTCACAAATAGATTAAAATTTCTTTATTTACAATCAACACAAAGGCAAACAAATCAAGTAATAAAAGACAACCAGATAAATATAAAATCTTCATAAACTAACATAATATTTATAAATTCTGTGTCACATATTTTCGTGTCTAACTGACACGAAAATATGTGACACAGAATGTAGACATATTTTCTTAGAGGTACTTATTTCAATTTTAAAAGAATTGTCGTCGTAACAAAAATATTTATTGTTATTTAAAAAATGACATTTATAGTGGCCTATTTTTGTGCCTGGTATAAATTCTATAGTACCAACTAAGAAATAATAATTATCCTTAATGCTAAGAGTAATCGGCAATTCAGTGAGTAAAACTGAGTCTGCAGCTCCGTTTAAATCAAATGTTATGATCTAGCCTAGCTTAAGTTCACCTTTCAACTCTGTGTCACATTTTTGACACATTGTGTTAACTAATTGTAAATAAAGAAATTTTAATCTATTTGTGACTTTGATTTTTATAAAGTATGCACTCTCCCTAAAAATTAAGACGTGAATAACGAAAATTTCGAATATGTGAAAATGCATGGACACCCTACTCTCATACAGTTTCATACCACTGTGTTTTTGTAAATATCTCCTAAAATACGAATGCTGCAGTTAAATTCGCTATATTTATTCAAACTAGGTTACGTAACCCATCGACTAGTACTTTAATTAAGCTAAAACCTACTTTTAATAACGAGAAAAACGAAATTGTATTTTAGGCATATTGCCGTCCGCGCGGCCAACTAAAATCGACTCTAACATATTATTGAACCTGCTTTCTAGTATTTTTTTGTCTTTTTTCGCTGCAACAAATTAAAGACTAATTTTCTATACACATTAGCCTCTATTAATTTGGTGCCTACGGTGATATACTTACCTACTCATAACCTGAAAACTTAACATTGCATAACTTTTTGTATATCTACGTTTTGACCTTTTTTATTTTTGTAACAAATTTAACAAATTAAGACCTTTCTTTTGATGTATCATTCGTCTATCTGCATTGTATAGTTTCTGAGTAATCACGGGCGATGACTACGGCAAGTGGCGGTTCTAGCGGCCAACTGTTCTTTGTCATAGCGGCTTGGTTTTTTTTGTAACAAATTCAGGAAAAGAGGAGTGAAAAGTAACAAATTACTACTAATTCCTGGCAAAGTTTCATCAAAAATTATGAGGTGGCCGCGCGGTCGAAATGGACACATGATTGTGACTGGTGGAAGAGAGTCTATGCAGTTTCTTGTCGTTTCTTCTCCATGAGACTCACTCCTTGGACCCGTGTAACTAACTTTGAAGTTTCGACAGTCTACGTCCTACGTCCTACCTACGTCCCGCTCCCCGCAGGGACCATGGTAGTGTCACTATGGAGATGGGTCTAGGTAGGGACGGAAAATTAATAGAAGATGGAGAAAAAGAGACTAATATAATACCTCCTTTTTGAACGTCGCACATCGGTTAAAAGCCTCTTCATAGGTTTATTGCAGGAAGCTAATTACAGCTATTTAGTTACATAGTCCTTTAATAAATTGGCGTACGTAACAGATGATAAATATAGCTCTTTTATTATACCTAACATGGATAAGGGTGTGATAAATAAAAAACACGTCTTTATTTAGATATTAATATATTTTCGAATCTAAAATGTACAAAAAAATACAACTTAAATGTTATGTACTCATAATGCCTGATTTCATCAATGAATAAAATATTACAGTTCAAACATTCTGAAGGTATTAGTATGTGACGTGTATGTTTTATTAATTGACAGTTACTAAATGGTAAGTGACCCGGAGCAAGCTACTAGGAACAAAAGGAGTATAAAACATTCTCGACTCCTTTACATTGTTTATTTTCTGTTACATTATTTTAAATTTCGACATTATTTTTGTGCCAAAAATAACAATTTCATTATTCCTAATACCAGGGCGGTTGTTTAAAACTCTAAGACAAGACATTGGATGTACTGACATTGCAACTGTACAGATTTCTTTGTATCTCTTCTAAAATAAACTTAACGACCTATAGTTAAATTTCTTATTTAATCAACCATCACTTCATAACAACTTTGGTTGTGTATGCTAATCGTAAAAATATATGTATTTTAGCTATTTACAATATATAAACATACATACATACAATGCGTAGAAATGCACAGCAACACAAAAGGCCTTAACTAACATCTGAAGAACTAAATAACACAGACTTAACGGCCACTCACAAAAAGGATCGTATAGAAACAAGGGACTAGGTTTCTGTGTCTTACAACAGTTTTCTATGAAATCAGCTTGACGTAGTATATCGTGATCACTTGGAACATATGACTGAAGGAAACCTACTGTTGAGCTTATTCCTACAATGAATAGAAACACACAGCTCTACCGTACAACTAATAAAGCAAACATTCTTAAAAATCAATTCTGTGAGCGACCAGATCTAAGATCACTTTGCAATGTTTTAGAAAAACATAATTAGTTTAGTTATAACTCTATAACAGAATATTAAACCTAAACAATATTCACAATATAAAAATACCCTTGACTCAGACGACAGGCCAAGACAAAAGGCATGATTTTATACAAAAAATAAAATCAGCTGCGTACGGGAATGCCTAATTGTGTTAGCGACTGTCATCCTACTATAATAAATATTTTATCACACAATCTTACCTCTAAGTCGAGGAATTTTTAGAAAACCCTTTGTTTATTATTATATCAGGAAAAATCAACAATAACTATAAATAAATTGATTCATCGTGTAACATAAGAGTGAAAAACAAATTCGTTTAAACTAATTATGTTTTCCTTCAGAATCAAAGACTCCCGTACCCGTCTCTGTTTCTTGTCACAATGATGCATAGTGATATTGATTATAGGCCCCTGCCGCAGAGTAATTTTATGAATGATAAAAAAATATTTCTATTACACATCGATATATCACATTTGTTAATGCAGTCCAATTGAATTTTTTCTGCAAGATTGGATGGAATTTTGGACCCAATTAATTATATTTTAAGTAATTAAATTTACTCTGAGACAATGGGTCGTATATTCTTAATTATAAAATGAAATCATTATTTCAATCTTCTTATATAGAATTCCAAATTATACGTAACATTTCAATATATATACCAATTTCTCCAGAAATGTAATTATAGAATGTAAAATCTATCATGCTCTTACAATTTATGTTCGACATAATTATTTATTCCAAAAATTCATAGATTTTAAACAATATCTAAATCGGGTTACCCACAATTTGCAAATCAAATATATTCTTAAATTAATTAGAAAAAAGACTTACAGGTATATCAGCACACACTAGCGTTTTTAAATGATCTTTCTTCAACTTATGTTTTAAACAGTATTGTAGCAGTTTGTACAACTTTGTTTATGAACTAGAAGTTCGAATTGATTCTTACAATGAGGTATTCATTCATTACACCAAGACAAATATCTTCCTAACACTTGATTATAGCTAGACGATTCCCATACATGTAATCCATTTATAAAGCCCATTTTAAAATTTAAATGTTTGGTTATCAAAATAGTTATTTATACTATAGGAATACTAATTTTCGTTGATGATTATAGACGTGTTGCATTAATGTCGTAACAAAGAGCACGTTAAGGTTAATGATTCAACGCGGCAGCGCGCAATCCAATGACGTTACTTTTTAGCTAGAAAATGTTATTTCGTATTCTAGAATTTATTATAGGGAAAAGTAATGTAATAGCATATTGAGCGTTTAGAAAGTGAAGTAAAACGTGCGTTTTTATTTTAATAGTCGTTGTACAAATCGTCATATCGATTTCTACTTATTATTGGCGCAATGACCGGATTAACGCCGGACTGAACCGCGCAAATGATATAGGTACTGATATTAATTTGTCAACGATCATGCTGTAGAAAATTTCAAAGAACAATTTAATAAAATATGTACGTGGAGGATCAAAATTATGGATTTAAAACAAGTTAGTTATGTAAATAAGCGACTACAAAATGGCACACAATTTACACAGATGTAGTTTAACAATACCGATAGCAAGTACAAAATTATTTAGAGTAATTAGAGTCAAAAATAAATATTGATGATATTTTTATAAGCATTTTAGTAATTTTTTTAAGAGATAATTTCTGCCCAATTAACGCATTAAATGCCCAAATTAATAAACCGCGAAAGAGTCATGGTTCAATTGATTTTCTGACTGAAGTCGATCTAGCTCCTCAGACCTCCATTTTAAGTTCACGTTTGATAAGCGGTTTCTTAGTTTGGGCCTTAATGCGGCAATCCGAGGTCAAAGTTTAGGACGCAGTCCAAAAAACTTTCATACTTGGAAGACTAAAATTCTCCAATATTATGATTTCACTGTCTCTACATAAAATTATTATGTAGACGTGAGTCCCGCTTGAAGTTAATTTTTATATCGAAGGCATTATTTATTGTGTAGGCTGATTGTCCATCTCACGATGAGGGCGCGTGGAAGATGCATCTCATACGTAAGTACCGGCTCTAAATTCGATGTAGATTATTTACAATGATTCAACTATGTATAGGCTATTATCATATTTTAATGGAATCTATGTGTTTGCAGACTTATAGACATTAATCCATATTTTATGCATAGTCTTTACTAAATATTTCAATATTATTAATAATCGTATCATATTACTTTTTAAAAGGTGGCATTGAAAAAATATTCTTTATCTTTAATTTTCAGGCACCGACGCTTTATTTACGGCATGACTTTATTATTTACATTTAACAGAAAATTAAACGGTTTAATCATGCAATGGACGTGTTTCAAACGTTATTATATAGTCTTGATTACATAAACTAGTTATGTTACCGTATATCTGCAAAAAATATAACATTTGTGTACATCAATCCTCGTCGAGATGTTGTAAACTATGTAAGTGACGGCATTATATGCTGTTTCATCTAGCGACCAGTTACGAGTAAATAAATTTCGTTACCATATATTTATATATTATGAATGTATTAGACACGACTACTTCCTCGCCTATTTGCTTAAATTTCCATGTAACAAGGCCATCACTTGTACTTTATTGGTTTGGAATTTACTTATTACCACAGGACTCGCCTCTCTGAAACCATCGTGGAATGAATTACGTTGCTATGGTCTTCAGATTGCGTAAAGCTTCGTTTTCTCACTATCTATAGACGTCAACTGAGCCGAACTTGTCCAATTTTATCAACGACAATGACAAATTAAATTGGTCAGTGGCCTACACAACATTCTATTTATTCTGTATGGTATAAAAATATTTTTTATATTATTTCATAGTCAGATTACTTGTTTAACTTGACTTGTGGTTTATCTATACATATTTTGTACGTTCATTATTTAGTTATAGCACATCACAATATACTTCTTTAATGTATCTACACCCTATATGTTATGGTTGGTATTTTGAAAAGTGTTATTGGAAAGTAATTAATACATTTAAGGAAACTTACTTATATTTATGAACTAAATTGAGTGAACCCCCGAACTCGTTTAAGTACTTCATGTCGATCAAGTCCTTGCCATTAATGGAATACATAGAGAGTGCAACAGGTATCAATCGGTAATGTATAACAATTCCTGATCAAAACATAGTAGGCGGTAGCATGTACCCTAAGTATCAAAGATCGTTGTGCGCACCATCAACGTGTGTTTGTTGGGATTGCACGTTAATAACGCTCAGGCTATGGTCCCGTATATAAAAATAATGGAGCAACAACTGCGCTAAACGTTCTACCAATGGGATTATATTAAAATTTTAAGTTACACATATTAGACCGTTATTAGGATACACACCACACCCAAAGGTCTTAGCCATATTTTAATATTACACTTTAAAGTTACCGTATATTTATTATTATTAGGTAATATTGTGCAATTCTAGTACGCTTAATTGTTAACGTCGAATGTACATGCCACTTCAAGCAGTATTAATTCAATCAATATATTTCCAATGGTTACAACAAACAGATCTAAAATTATATGCTCGCACAACATGTTGGTAATCTGTAACCATTGATCTGCTATGTTTTTGTAATATTTCAAAGAAAATATTTTTATATAATTTTGCGATTCAACATCGTACTGCCTGAAATGGCGAAGTAGTAAATACTGCTAATTTCGTGCCTAAAGTTTAATTTATAGTTACTAATAACGACATCCAACATTGATGTTTTTCAACATTAACCATCCACCGTAGAACTAAGAACAATACGCACACAGTTAATAACATTCAATGCACTTAATTATAAACATCATTTTGAAGAAACCACTAACTTTAATATCGTAAATAAACTACCCAAAGGAAATATATTTCAAATATATAAACAACGTTTATAATTAAGACTGTGTCATGTACGATTAAAATGTCCTTACCATAATGTCGATTACTTTATCGGCAGCAAAAACGTCGTGTACGAGTATGTAACACGATGACACGTTTATGCGTATGTGAAAGTTAACAATGTACATATTATTAGCGCACAGACGTTCATGTATGTACCGTTACGATCGTCAAATGCTATCTTATCGTTAGCATTATTTGCAACTATTTTACGCGAATTAGTAAATTTTGTTTGATGAAAAAAGTCACATTCCCGACAGATTAAATCCATGTTAATAGAATCAATATTATTTAAGAGCTTCCTATATAGCCCATTCTAAATAGGTCTAGATAGCAGTGGACCTATGATTCGCAAGAGGTTTTAGTTTTCTGACTGCTGCAAATAGTCCTAACGGTAGCATATTGATCGCAATATAATTATGTTTATGTCAATCTCGTTGTGGCACGATCCACATGCCATATTCAATACGTATCAAAATTTAAGTCATCATATATTAAGATATTCATCAAATCCAATATATTTTATGCACGGTGTGCCAAGATAATCGATACACTGAATTGATAAAAATAGAAACTAAATTTATCAATTCATTATCACCCTTTCTTATTTTCTATTTATAACAAATCCGCGCCTATGTATTAGTTAATTTCATCGACCAAACAAGGGGGTTTTACTCTTATTGTAAGACGTGGCAAATGTTATAATCACAGACATTTCAAAGTGTAAAACAATATTATAAAATAATGTCATAACAAGATAAAAAATTATATATTTTCGTCACGTATTTTCATAATTTAATATCTAAAGGGCTTTATAAAATGTTATTTATACACTAGGTATACATACTAGATATAGTTCCGTTGCCAAGTATCGTCAACAATATTTTGGCTCAATTTCATGAAACAAAAAAAAACAATCACTGTGATTATAACATCACTGAGTCATTAGTTAAAATAATAGAAAACAGGTATTGGAAAAACATAAAAAAATATTTGTAATTATTTAATCAATTTCATAATTGGGCTGAAATTAAAAGAATATTGTACCATACACGAAACACAAAGAAATATCATAACAAAATATTTACAATAAAGCAACAGCTATAATTTAACAACATATTATTTACACGTAAAAATAATATTCTCCATAAGAGAAACATTTCACTCGACGTCTCGTCATCATATACTATAATACAAATTACTTTGTCATAACAGGTAACATCTGACTTTCATACTATAATACATAACGTTCACAACGCCAAAATATGTATTTAATATTTCTATACAATATTGCACGCGGTATATTTCTATTGTACATTGTGTATGTGTACTGGGCGTACGAGTCAATTAAATATTTTTAATCACTATTTTTTTTCCATCACAGGAAGCTACGAATTTCGCATCGATTCGTTTTTCGTTAAAATTAGAGCGTAACTAAAGATACATACATAGATACATATTTATACAAGACCATACCTAAAGTTTCTCAAAGAACTTAGAAGTAAATATATCATCAACGAAACGATTTTATACAACTCGAAAACATCACTAGCACTACTAGACTACATTATAGATGTCTATAAATACGCGTATGTACTATATTATTCTCACGAAGTGAGATTTACAGCCGCAGAGGTACCACGTAGACCGTAACTCGGAACGACGACGTTCGTTACGTTGGAATCTAGGGATCGTCGATTAACGTCCATCCGATGAAGCGAGAAATTAATAAATGCATAATTCAGCCGAAGACGCGGGGCTGCAGCGGCGCGGGCGATCACTGCGACAGCAGCTTCTGCAGCAGCGACGCCTTACTCGCCGCCCCCGCGCCCGCCGCCCGCGCCTCATCACCGCCCGCCGCCCGCGCCGCCTCCGCCGAGCCCGCCTCCGTAGTACTCTGCGCAGACCAAACACGTCAGTGCCAGCACCTACCACGCTCATCGCTATTGTCTACTTCCAACTTTGGCATAGTCGTTGGGAATCAAATGACTATTTATAAACTGCGCCAAATTAACATTTATAAGAGCATTATTATTGAGAGTTGAATTATAAGATCACCACACACTTTCATATTAACTTAGTGAACCCATCTTAAAGATTCCAAAAAATGGGTTGAAATATGCGCGTCCTTATTACCTAATTTAAAAAACTAAGTGCTGGTATGCGAGAATCAGAATAACGCTAATTTTCGTTTTGTTAAGGTTATGTAATAAATTCCTAAAGCGTCAACTTATACCGAATAGGACGAATTGATTACTCTAAAGAATTGTCAGAAATTAGAGCACAATAAATTGAGCGATTTAAAATTTATAACGCTTCATTTTCTAATTTTGGCATTTTAAAATAATTAACAGCGTTTTTTTAAAAGCAAAGATAAATGTAAATACTATACACGAGAAACGATCAAAATATAAATAATTGTTTTTCTTACTGTACACAGTAGCAATTGAATTTTTTTTTTTAATACCACGTCTGACCAAGGAATAAAAATGTCTCAATCACCAATCATCATAATCCATTCCATGTCATAAAGTTCATGGTACAGTGGAATAGGTATTTTTACTATTCAATTTGTAATTTTAGAAGAGTGTATAAAAAAGCATTTAAATCCAAGTAACTAATTAAAACATTTTGATCGCTACTCGCACATCGTCTAAAAGGATAAACCGATTCAAGTCTCAAATACCGCCATGCAATCGTCTCCTGAGTATCTACGTAATCAACGAAAAATGTTCTAGAACATTTTAGAAGCGGACAATAAGCGAACTATTGCAAAAATATAATGCTTTTGTTTTATTACTACAACGTCACAAAACCTTCACCACACTTCATAGTTTGCGCATGCGATTTCTTCCCCGATTTTGTCTAAGCTTAACCTTTAGAAAGTTAAATCCTATAAGCCGGTGAATAATATTAAGATAATTTACGTTTGAAATAAGGTTTCTAAGAAAAAAATATTTGAGATGATTATTATTAGAATTAAAATAGTTTTCACTAGTATAAGAGACATTATTATACATCACATCACAAAAGCTTGTTCAAAGTTCAGGAATGTACCAATTTGAGCTATTCTAAACAAGTTTGATTTAAACTTCAACTGCGAAATCAAAAATAGGTAAATACGTAGGAAGCTAGTGTAGATAGCTAACCTTGGTACATTTCTCTCAGCTTCTAGTTTGAAGATGATCGACAACACACGCAGCAGAGCAGACGTAATAATCATAGGTAGGTCTACAGAATAATGAAAACCTATAAAGTAGTGAAGTGGCTAGATGATATTTTGTATTCGCTGAACGCGTCCCAAGCTTACCGGGGTGCTCTGTTGCGATTCCCACGAATTAGTCGACGCCGAGGACGCTCGGCCCCCCACCACACTGCCGCCACCTACGTACGTACACACGTATACATTGGCAGTGGTTATCCCCTACACTGACAATGTTTCAACAGTACGCGCTACCGAGAGCAACGTGCCTATATTGTTCCCAAATACTCTGGATAGGAAGGGGTATATCCGACTACTTATGAACAACATTTTCATTACAAGGCATAACCATTATTTGTAATGTTTTAAGCAGAGCTCAGTGAAGGCACTGATTATCCCAAGCAGGTTAGATTTTTCGTTTTAGGCGGACTAAAGAGTAAAATTAAACACACACGTACGTTTTAACTACTATACATTAAGATGACCTAATTTTCACCTAAGTTTTAACTATATAACTAATAAAAACTCACATACCTATTATTGCTAAATGAAAACAAAACCAAAATTGACACAAGAACAAACAATCCTTCTTACTCCTCAGTAAATAAATGAAATCTACAAGACACCTTTTACTGTCTAGTGTCGTTCTCCAATTAAAGGAAATATCTTCTTAAATAATTACTATTTTTGATCACTCATGGAGCGGCTGTAAAGACGCAGCTTAACAGATAAATGTACCAATTGGCGGGCTTTTAATATAAATCAACATTATTTGCTATGAACTATCATTGTCTCACGTTCAGACCGGACGATTTGATGGGGTTGAATATGTCCGAGGTTCCATATTACCAATTCATTTCTCATTTACCTTTGTGTCAATTTTATAGTATTTATATTTATTGGCGGCATTTACATCCGGGAAGGATACTTGTTAGTAGCAAAACACCCTATTTAGTTTTAGCACCAGTGAGGGAGTCAAGTTTGAAGTGAGAATAGTGGTGGTTCGGGGCTGAGGAGGGAGGAGTGCGGGGAGTGCGCTCACCGGGCGGCGTGATGTCGTAGGCGATGAGCGCGTCCATGTCGGGCGGCTGCAGCGCGTGCAGCTCGGGCCGCGCGCGCGCGCCCACCACGGCGCGCAGCTCGTTGCGCACGTACTCCGACGTGCCGCCCGCGCCCGCGCCGCCGCCGCCGTTACCCGCACCTACAAAAAACACTCTTATCACACCGCGACCTTTCGAATTTGCCGCATCCGTTCCACGTGACATGAGCCAGAAACTATCAATTCCTACCTTTGCCAGACCCTACCACGATGCATTCGGTTATCCGAGAGTCCGGTTTGTCGCTCTGTCCGATGCGGGACCATCGAATAACTAACGTGTTCCGCATTCATATCAGGTAAGCGAAGGTTTTGAAGCGCAGAATGCAATAGATTAATATTAATCATGCAGAGCGATAGATATCGGAAGAGAAACTTTGGCTACGTAGATTCGACCACTACTCGGTTGCTTACCTCGGTGGCCGACGGGACGATCGGCATCCGATGCTCGGTAGACATTAACGCAAAGGTCCTGAGCGAGTGTGGAGGCGGTCTGCGATACTCACATGCGTGGTGGTCGAGGGTGGGGTGCGGCGCGTGCGGGTGCGGGTGCGGGTGCGGGTGCGGGTGCGGCGGGCCGCAGCGCGCGTAGTCGCCGCAGTAGCCGGCCGCGCCCGCGCCGCCCTCCTCGTAGTAGCCTCCCACTGCCACACACGCCGCGTTAAGTACTACGGGCAAGGGGCACTCCGCGGTGACCGTTGCCCGACCTACCTAATTCGATGCGCCTGTCCGCCGTTACGGCGGGATTGGGGAATAAGGGACTCGAGGCGGAATACGCGAATACCGTGTCGGCCGAGCGTCACCGACGATATGATGACCGACTCGCTTTAATCACCTCAGCGGTTACTAACTCCAGGTAAGTTAGCGTTCACCGCATTTTTCTTGTTGTCGCTACTAGACTTGCATTCATAAGATTTTAAAGGTACCGGATAGTGAAGCCATAGACATGCAATTAAGTTTTTTGTCTAAGATTTCTGGAAAATTATCCAGATACGGCAGGACACGCTATTACTAAATTTCTACGGGACATGCTTTTCTTTTTTTTCATGCTCTGAAGTATAAAACCGATTGGCAAATTTCTAATCTATGATATCTACAAAATTTTATGTATCATTATTAGTTTTACTGGAAAGCCGTACAAAAAACCAATGTATAATAAATTGTATAAATTCATACTATACTTAATTAAATAAATATCTGATCACCTTATTAAAAAAGATAAGCAAACTACTTCCAAAACATAAGTAAAATATAACCACAAGACCACCCCTCTCATAATTTTAATGTTCTTTGATTTTGACTATTTCAATGCGCACGTTAGTAGTATTTAATTTGATGTTAAAAAAGGTAACTTTTATGAAAATACTTTCTTTACTTTCAATGAACGAACGATCTGTGCATTTGGATATTTTTGAGGAAATTCCATTATGTGCTGATAATTCATAATGATGTTCGGACTTTGGACTGTTCAAAGAATCGAAATACACAGTTTCATGTTTCATAAAATCAATGTATAACAATTCTACATTCGTTGGCGCATCAGGTTTATATCAAGTTCTTATGTATTAAGAATCTGATATAAGCCTGTAATATCTTATAGTTTTGAGCAAACGAGTGTACAATGTTAATAAGGAAGGCGCTCACTTGTGACTTTTGTAATAGTGACAATTTAATTGTATGTAAATTAAAATCAAATTGTAAAACACATAAATCTTTAGGTACAGATAATGTTGCTAACAAGAACCAACATGCAATAACAACTGGAGACTGCCTTTGAATTGAGTTCTTGAAGCATTTATAGCTTTTGGTTGACACTAAGACAAAGTCACTGGTATGCGCATGGCAGTGTGATTATGATAGCTCTCGTCATCGCCTTGTAAGTTATCTCTTCAAAACGAAAATATAGCTAGCATCTGTCCACAGACGAACAAAATGACTAGCGGAGATGTCATAACGCAAAATCTCCTTACAAAGTAGCGTACCAAAATGCGGGTGTTCGGGGGACGAGGAACGTTACTATCTCCGCTCTCATACGTCTTCTTTAGAATCAATAAGAATTAATAAGGCCCAGTCTTTTACAGATTTATCCTTACTTGACAAGGAACCCGAACGCCTCGTTAGTTCTAGTAACTGATCACGCCTGACGTACTTTACTTGTCGCCAGGCGGACCTGCCTTATAGCATCTCCGCTCATGTGTTTCCTCCATGTGTGTATGAGAGTATCGTAATCACACTGTAGTTGTGATATGTTTGTGTATATGTGGTGTGTGTATGTGTGTTACCTAGATGCGGGCGCGGCGGGCGGTGGTAGGGCTGCGCGGGCGTCATGGGCGTGTGTAGCGCGGCCGCCGTGTGCGTGGAAACGCCGCCGCTGTGCGAGTACGCGCCCGAACCCGCCACCTGCAACGTCATATGACACTATTCACTTTCAGTTTTCATGTACAAATGCAGATACAACTTACCTTAACTTATAATAAAATTGAATAAATCAGTCTCTTGTTTAGTAGATTTATCTCAGGCTGTATTATGTACGAATCTTTTCCTGGGAGTAACACACCACTCTCCCGTCCCCCGACGGGAAGGGCATGAGTAATAGCATTTTTTACCCAGCGACCAAAAAAAAGAGTGTAACTAAAATGTGTAACTCAGTAAAATTTACTTGAATAGTGTACATGATACAAATGTCATGTAATTTATACTGGAAAAAATATATCACTACACACACTACAACAAAACAATATATTTTCAGTTTTTCTGTATAACAAAAGTTTTGACCAAATCACACAATCAAAAAACCAAAATATTAGTTTACTTACACTCAACTGTCGGCTGAGCATCGGGTTCTGTTGCGACGTGGTTATTTTATTTGTACCGTAATTTGGACCCATTTGATCTGGAAATAAACAAATATAAATCAAAGAATTGACATAATAAATACTTTATAATAAATCAGTATTAACATAAATCATGTGTCTTGAAGTCTTAAAAAAATATATATAATGAAGAGACAATGAAGAAATATGGCCGGCGATATTTTCAAGATAAAGTTTTTTTTTTTCAGTATAAGTACGTAGTTGATAGACATTAGTACTTACTGTTCTGGTGATACATCTGATGGTGATAGTCCGTTCGTGTTAAAGCTACATTAGGGGGCGTGGCGGAAACGAGGGCGTTGATAGTCGAGCCTAAATCAGCTTGAGGTTGCTCAGCAGCCTGTGGACAAACATTTTAAATTGGATTTTTGACTCTTTGGCTCACATTATTTAACTTAGTTGTTTGCAAAAATATTGGCACATTTTGTTTTCTAGTAACTAAGTATAACTATTGTGTTGTCTCTTAATAACCACTGTTTGTAATTCTGCGAATTTATTTAAGTGCGGAAAAAGATCTTTATTTTCCTTATTCTTATATTTTTATTAGGGTTGATAAAAACTAGAATTCAAGGCTCAGAAAATTATGTCCGTTACAGCCTTTTTATCGTCCCAATGTTGGGCACAGGCCTAAGGATTGAGCGTTAATCACCACGCTTGCTCAACGCGGTTGGTGAAAATATGTATGTCACTGCAATAAAAAAGTAACACAGGTCGTGAATTATTACCTCAGGCGATACGAGCATCTGCTGCGTTCGCTGCAGCTGCAGCAGCCGAGCACGCTCTTGCTCCACCAGCGCCCGCGCCCTTGCCGGGTCCGCGTAGCCCGGCAGGCCGCACTGCAGCGCCCGCCAGCGCTCACGCGGCTCGGGCGAGCCCGGCGACACCGGCGCGCCGTACCCGGCCGGCGCCGCTCGCGGAGCCGCGCCCGCCGCCACGCCGGGCCCCGCCCCAGCACTCGGGCTCGAACCCCCTGGGCTCTTACCCACCGCCTCGTATTGCATCAAGCTTTGTCGTATCGCATTGATCATCGCGTTCTTCTCTTTCATTCCCTATAATAACACATTTGTTTTATTAAAATGTCAGCAAAATGGCATATGTAGATTTGTGGGGTTTTACGATTATACCTACGGAAACGCCTATGTGCAATTGTAACTTCAGTGCAACAAACACGGCTCTACGATTAAACAAACATATACTTTACAAAAAACAAAAATAAAACAAATTTTTTACAAAAAAAGTAAGACAATAGAAAAGTAAGTAAAATGAATAAGTTCATTACGTACCTGCCGTTGCCGCACATTGACATCAGGCTGCGGGCGGTCTGCGTCGGGCATGTTTTCGATCACCTCGTCCAGAATGTCGGACAGAGTGAGATCACTCGGTACCTCGCTGTCACCAGCAGGACCGCCTTGAGGTCGCACGTTATTACTTCTGTAATTAAAGTACAAAATCAATGAGAAGTGAAAACACAAACATCCAAACTGAGGTCCCCTTTTTTCTAGAAATCGGTATGAAGAATTAATTTCATTGCAAAGGGCCCGTGCGCATCACTTTTTGAAAATAAAAATAATTGAATAGGGTGGGAATAGAATGAGTATTCACTGTCCAATGTTAATGTACTTAAGACTAGTATAGGTGCGACAATGTCACTTATGCTAAAATGTAGTTTTTCGGGAGAAGCATTTAAAACTTTGGCACCTAATACAACTGCAATGAAGAAAGAATATGTAGATAAGATGAATTATAACGACATTTGCGTACTACAAAAGTAATGTTATCATACTAAGTAAAGGGGTGTTTTAGGGTATCTTTTAGATATTTCAGTAATTTTTTCCAAATGTGACAGTGTCGCATCGAAGGTGTAATATATACTAACGTTGTCTGTTGCGGCTGGTTGTTATACACATGGCCTGGCTGTTGCTGCGGGTAGTGCTGCATAGCATGCGGCGCGGGGTATCGGGCTCCGGCCGCCAGCGCGCCGCTCTGCAGCACCATCTGCAGGTGGCTCGAGCCCAGCGCCGCGCCGCCGCCCTCCGCCGGGACGCCGCCACCGCCGTTCATGTTGTTCGGCCGGCTACAACATTGCAACACTGGTTACGAACTACCAAACAGATGTCAACAAAGCCCACCGGGGTTGCGGGATTGTTTGTAAGACTTACCGTGGTACATAAAAGGGCTTAAGAAGAAACATAAACGCTCTCACGCTGCACCCACAGAGTCAGTTGATGATTTTCCACAAATAAAGTATTATTAAACTAGGGACTTACTGGTTGGCTCCGGTCAGTATGTTGGACAGCGTGGAGTGCAAATGTCGTTGCGGCGGCATCTGCGGCGGCGGCGGGGGGCGTGGCCGCGCGGTGGGCCCGTACGCGCGCAGGTTGGGGTTGGGGAGGGGCAGCGGCGTGGTGGGCGTGGTCTGCTGCCGCGCTAGCAGGGACACCAGGATCTGGTTCTTCTGACACAGCTGGCTCATGCCCGGGCTGCTGCTCGTGGCCGGACTCGTGGCAGTCGATGACGCCGCCGATGATGCGGGGAGCGCGCTCGACGTTACCTAGTCAATGTACAATTAGATATACTGATCCATATATTAAAAAAGAAAAGGACATCTTAGAATTCAAAGTGATAACTGCCGATGCTCACATCGGTTTCATTCACAACTCTCGTCGTAGAAATAATTTTCAAAATGTTGTCATTATATAAATAGGAAACTAATTAAATGATATCTTTTCTTTATGGATTATCTTTGTGGATAATACATACCTGCTGGTTTTCAGGCGTAGCCCTTTTAGGATTACTAGGGGCTCCTTTGTTAGTTTCTTCGAACTTGCGTTTGACTCCGGCCATTCTCTCCATGTAATTGTCGCTGTTATCCTGCTGTCGTCCATTGCCAGACGGCCCATTACTACTGGAGAGCAATTGGGATAGCAGAGCGCTAGGCTGAGACACGCCTCGGTTCCCGTCCCCAGAATTTCTTCGGTTCTCCTCGGCATCCTCGTCCGACTTGTCGTTTAATATCTGAGGGAGGTAAAGTTGTTTGTAATGATATTTATACATCGTAGTTAGGTTGGTAGCAGGTAAGTGGTACGGAGACTTACCCTGAGCAAGACGTCGGAGTTGTTGTGATGGTGCTGCGGCGCTTGGTGCGGCGGATGCGGCTGGTGCGGCGCGTGCAGCGCGTGCGGCGGCGGGCGCGGCTGCGCGGAGTGCAGCGGCGACAGCGCGGCGCTGGGCGTGTGCGGCGTGTGCGGCGTCAGCGGCGTGTGCGGCGTGTGCGGCGTGTGTGGCGCTGACGTCTCGCTCCCTGTAGCCTCTTCATCTTCTTGTTTCAGCAAATCTTTTAGTATACGATTGTTCGAATTCACCGCACCTTCATTTCCCGGCATTGGTTTCTTACTGAGGAGACTCCGAAGTCTATTAGGCTCCTCGGCCGGCTGATTCGAAGGTGGTCCCTCTCCCGGTGTGGGCGGTGCCCGCGGCGTTAAGGGTTGCGAGTGAGTTTCGGGGACACTCTCTTTGCGGTCTTTTGAGTCTTCACTGGGCATTTCACCGAGCAAAGACGATGCCCAAGGTTCCAGGTCGAATTCACTAAGAAAAGGATTGCCATCATTGGGACTTATAGGTGACCGATATCGTGGTTCACACGTAGAGGATTCTCCGTTGGCAACAGACGTCATGAGTGGCCCGCCAACTGGTGGCCGAGGACCGTCTGTTTCGAGGAGATCCATGTCTTCGTCGCCCAGGACGGTGTGCGTGGACATTATAAAATCCGGCTCGCCCGACGACGGTTTCGCTCTAAATAGACGTGACCGCGCTACGACTCTGAAGCAAGGTCTATCAGGAGCGATACGCAACCGAAATGGTTCACTGATAGCTGGCGGCGCGGGAAGACACACGGCTTCTTGTAAGTGCGCGGCTACACGAATACGATCACAATTCTCAACTAGTTCCAAATAACGAGTACCCACCAGGGGTTTAGAAGTGTTTATTAAGTTTTCCACTCCACTTAAATCACAAACTGAAATAAGAAAAAAAGTTGGGTTATCAGACAGATGTAGGAAATTCCGTTTAGAAGTTTTCAGGATGTGGTGATATGACTTACATAAAATAATGAAGTTACAATCCAATCTGAAGACGATGTGATCGGAGTGTTTGGCGGTGATGGCGGGCGGGCCGCCGTCGCCGGGGAGAAGTGCGGCCGACGCGTCCTCGCAGCGCCGGATGACGCACATGACGGAGCCGGCCTCCTCCGAGGACGAGCCGCGCACTGGCGCAGCGTGGATCACGCACTCCGCGTACCTGAACAATGAAAACAATCATCGTACAACACCATTTTCATAGCTATCAAGCAAATGTAACTTACCCCTATGTATAAAAATAGATCATTATAAGACTCGTTTATTAAGCCAAAATGCGTATGTTGTTACTGTTGACTCACAATTGAAATCAGTAATTTGCTAATCTTAAACCACCTATCTGCACCGATTATATCTGCTAATAAGGCACGCCCCACAGCAAAGACATATCATTAAAGCTGACTACTGCACATTCTAAGTTAACATGAAAATTTGAATAGTGGTCCTTTTCTCTTCGTAGCCCGAACTCAAAATTACACGTAATATAATTATTTATCCACAACATAGGTATTAAGTACATCTATTACGTAGCTTACTTCTCAATATCAATTGTGTTGAGTTACTCTCAAACGACGATAAACAGTCTTGTTTAATATTATACGCTTATAAAGAAAATATTTAAAGCTAGTACCTACAACTGCGTAATATTCTAGATTGTTATGCACAGTATTGCCTTCATTTGTGAAATAGATTCCTACAGTAGTTCTGCGTTAGTCGACTTTAATACGTATTAGTAACAAGTAATCGGCCCCTTATCGTTCGACCGTCACCATCTACTATCACAATGAAATAGCAAAACACGTCCATATCAATAGTGCTACCCGATGTCTCGATGTCTTTCAACACCTTGACGGCTTTTATTTGACTTTATTTTGTTGAATATCCAACTAAAGAAAATTAACTTTATGAAACTTACCCAGCACTGTCAGTCCCATTGGAGTTTTTGATAAGAAGACGAGCTTGTATAGCTTGAAATTTGTCGATTTCTGAACCCCAGTTAAAGGTTTGTATATTTCTTAACAACGGTCTTAATTTTACATGATCTTTGACATGCAAAAGCGAGAATATCGATTTCTTGTATAACTCTGTTCTGTCTTGCAGAGTGAGCTCCTTAATGTTTTCGGTTATACATTCTATTTCAGCCTTTGAGTTTATTTCCAATAAAACCCATCCGAGGGTGCCAGTGTAGTGCTTGAGCGCCTAAAACAGTTATTTAAGTTGTTTAGTTTACTTTATAGATAACACCTGCAAGATAGGTAAGTTTTTATAAGAGAAATGCATTAATGTTTGCCACATTGTTGCACGTTTGTATGCGTACTGATAAAAACAAAACAGATTCAACATATAAACAAAATGGCATGTTTAACTTCTCAATGGCGTACCCATATTGCCAATTTATTAAAAATTAAAAAAATGTGTTAAGTTAGAAAGATCATTATTGACTAAAACATTTGTCAACAGTGCTTCATGTAACAAAACAGGATAAAACTTATTAAAATGAATGAAATAAAATACCTCGATTAGTGATGTGAGCTCAGAGTAATGCAATCCAGCGCAGGAGGGCTGTGTGGAGCTGACCTCGCCGGCTTGCACGGGCGAGAGGCACTGGGCGACGCGCAGCGGACACTCCTCGGGGCACTCCCGCCGGCGCCGCAGCACCTCCTGGATCTGCCGGGTGGCCTCGCGTACGATGCCGTTCTTATCCGGCTGCTTTACTTCAGCGAGACAGGTGCCGAGAAGCTCTTCAAGCTGATTTATGGTTTCGTTTTCGAGTTCCCGTCGCTTCTTCTCGTTGTGACACTTATTTCTGAAAATCAAATAAAGATCTTGTATCACTATCTGAGGCTCGTAATCTATTTTTTGAATATTATCATATTTTTTATTATCATTATAGGCGTGATAATCGAGTTTTGAGACTTCCACATATCTATATCTAAATGATATGGTTGAAGAGTATTATCGTGTTATGGGTATTGTATGAATAATACAGTTCTAACATTTTGAAATACAAAAGAATGAAATATAAAAATTATATGCTTTTTAATACATCAAATCATAAGATTTGACCACGAATTTAGGTCCAGTAAACTATTTTTGAGAAAATATAAAAAAAATTGCAACCAGCGTGGTTCTTATTACAAAATCATATTAATTAACTAAAACTGTTCCTCTAGCTACGTAAACTGTCAATGTAGGGCCATATGAACGAATCCATTAAATATAAATACTAGAATGGCACCAAACCTTTTAATGAGTCCCAACACCATGATAAGCCTTAAACCGAATGTCTTATGAATCTGGCTTCTAGTCCCACAGCATAGATATAAAGAATGAAATTTTGAGTAGGAACAAATATGTGCAAAGTATCATGATTTTCAATTGACATCACATGTCCCGTGAGTAGGATAACCATATCCCAAAATGAGATAATTCTGTGAGTTTTTAAATCAACGGATTTTACAACAAATAACAATCTCTCCTATGATAAAATTATGTTTTTACTAGTTCTAAATAGCTGAATGCTGAGACTATGCCAAAGTGATGTGTGGAGAAGTTTCTATGAAGATCAGGCTCCTTGTCAAGACTAAAATTTTCCCAATGAACCTGAATCCGGACCCAGCCGTCATACCCAAACAGTTCAATTAAGGTACATTGTAGGGTGTTTTCAAATAATTTTGGTAGAGGGATGGTCCACCTAAGACTGTTTTATAGGTCGAAATTTGCTTCATCAGCCGCCAATTATCCAATAAAGACAATATAATCATTGGCAGCTCATCTTTTGGCCTCTTAACTATGGGCCCACTAGTAATTTCCGGATAAATCTGACAGCGGATAAAACTGTTTGACCAAATCAACCTAATCGAAATCCAATAAATACCGCATGATGAATCATTTTACAATTCCTTATATCAACAACACAACAAACACCATCACAGAATTTCACACACATCTTTGAATGCAGAAACAATAGCACTCCAATATATCTAAAAACAAGAAATCAGGTATTTTGTCCGCAACAACATCAAAACGACAATGAGGCTACAATATCAACAACACCCAGCCAGCAAAATTAATATAAACAAATGACAGTTGCAAATTCCATGCATGTACACAAATTGTGAGAAAGTGTTCAGTATCAGGCATTTTCAACTTATTTTCATGCTAAGTCCCTGTTATTTAATACATCAAACATAGAAGAGAAGAAATGAAGGTAGAAAGGAAACTTGACTATGAACAATGTTTCAGTGAGGGTTATTGTTTCAGTGACCAATTGGTGCGCTAAAAGGGGTGGGTAACATATGTATGTGTTTACTGCGATTCGGTTTTCAAAACAAACTATTAAGAGTATAGAAAGAAATGGAGATATTATGGTGAAGGTCTTTTGTTTTCGTTATAATCGGAATAAGTTCGGAAACCATTGGAAAGTACAAATATTTATTAGAGTAGTATTTTGTTAATTCAGGGAGAACGTACAAGAAACGTAAATTTTAATGATGCCATGGCACTCTTTATTCCGAACCACACAGCCCTGTTGTAATTGAACTAAAACAGCCCATTATATGATTTTATAAGATTAAAATAATAAATAATGCATGAACCGAGTAACAATATCAAAAACATTACTTGCATACTTGCATAAATAAACAATTCATAGTAATAGCACGAACACATAATTATAACAATACAATATAATAAGATAATAATGGTTGCAGAGCTTTGCTAATGAATCCATGTATGTGTCTATATTTTTATAGTTTTATTTATATTTGTATGAAGACAAGCAATAGTGAAATATGTAATGAAACGTGGTACATATTAGTGATTTAAAATAGTTTGCTAGACAAAGACAACTACTTCACGCTGACGTCACAATGCAAAAAACGCCACAGCAACTCCACACCTCGCAGCAGAGTAACCGTTTTGCGCGACAAGGACGCAGAATTCCCCCCTCAAAAACTTCTAAACAGCATATTGCTCTCTTTTTCACATTGAATACAAATATCGTTTAATGCATTTTAATAGCCAAATCATTATTCCAATAATTGAATTACTTTTTCGCTGAACTTTTTTTCAGTTACTGCATGCCACCTGGCTGACAAAGATAATTTTAAGATTTCCAAATAAAGCAACCCTTGAAGGCCAAACATGACAAACTTTTATTGAACTCATACATTATTAAATAAATACTTAATAATATTACAACAAGAAACAATTAAGTACATATAACACAGATATAGCTCACCTGTATTGGGGACATACTAAAGCCACAAAACATTGAAATGAGTAAATATTCTTCATGAAGTTTTATTTTGACACGTTGACCTACTGATCGTATATCGGTAGTAATAATTTAAACTCTCCTGATAACGATAGGTGTGAATGTAACCTTCAACACCCGACACTAGAGTTCTTTTATTTAAAACCTTATAATTTGTATAAAAATACCCAGTTTGCTCAACGATTATGTAAATCATTACAATCATATTTAAAACTCATATACATGTACATATTGTACAAGCTTTAAAATACACCGGGTTCAATAGTACATTTAACAAGTTACCTACCAGTATTTCGTCTACTCAGCTTAAAACACGTTCGCTATAAAACATTCAATTGTATGCCATTGAATTAATTGCAACGAATTTGCAAAAAAAACTAGGCTTATTTAAATACTGTGTATTGATAAAACCAACAAAAGAGGTTTTGTTTCTAACGCCTGTACTCTATTTCCGGCTTCCGTTGAGACTGGTGTACTAAACACGAAAATAATGCAAGCACAATACGTTAAGGAAAATAGGCATTAATTTAAAAACCCAGACATTTCCACCAATGTATCAAGCGTATTATACGTACATTTGAGATTGTGGCTTATTGTCTGACTTTTTTCTTATCTTCTTAACCGGCGCTGTCACGCTCATCTTGCCTTGCATCCCCCTCCATGTGTCTCCCAGTTGGAGGTCACAGGATTCAATTCTACAGAAGCAGCAAACAAAATAAACTATTATTAAAGTATGATGATTTGTAACAATTTATTACAAAAAAATATAAGTATGTTACAATACAATGATGTTTGATGAATGGTGATTTGATTAAGACATTCCCTTTTTGTGAAAAATAAACATGTTCTATTTTATAAAGATACCTACGTATGTAATCTAAAGTAGTGTAACAGTGGTGGTGAAAATCTACTTAAATTCTACTTCTAAAACAAATAATAACAAAGGAAGCATTTTTTCTTTACAATACAGTCGATTCCCCAGTCAATTTATAATTATAATAGTGCAAGAGTATGACTCATACTTGCTATAAGCAAGTAATGTATTGTATTTATTCAGGTTTTAAAATAGGTATTTATATATTATCAAAACTTTAACCAGGTGAGGATGTACACTATCGTAATGGACTGACTATCAAGGAATAGTTATGTTCACATTGACGCGGCTCATATCAAATGCCAAGTACAGAGTAAGCTGAACCTTAATGCAAAAGAGGGACAGAGATACCAGTTGAACGACGCCTACCGAGGAGCCCCACTACGCAACCTCACTGCGACGGCCGCACAACCTTGAAATAATAATGTTCGGAATAACAACAACGCGCCACAAGCGTGACCAGAAATAGTATAATAATTCTCGAAAATGTTTGAAGCCTCTATCTAGTTCCTAGTACATGCACATATCCTGTCTGATTTTGAGTTCGGTGCATAATTTAAGCGAAATACACTGATGATACACATTGGGTGGATCATTTGCGCATAATCAATAATATTGATCGAAGTAATTGGACCAAACCCGGATACCTTTTTCCCTATAGCTGTATTAGCATACTTCAATATTAATTTGAGGCTGTATTTAAGTTGACACTTAAATTCGAATAGGTGAAAGTTGGTAAGCATTGTCAGCGCTCCGCGGTCGAAGGTTTCGCTTTTTCAATCGTTACTCAACAGGTATTCGTCATCGAGACAACTACTTGACTACCAACATAAGCAACTTTATTATAAGCTCTTGTATCTGATATTATTACATCGAGTAAGGCCGTGTTGCTGAGACTCTAGTTCTGACATAACAATGTTATAGTTTATGGGACTTGTAAGTATGTACGTATTGTAATGTAATACGTTTTATTGGAGAAACTTTTGTTTAAACGTTGAGATTTTAATCATGGTGGGGATTACTTGTTATGTATTTATAATATAAAACCGTTCTTGGTCAGTTAAAATCACTATATACTTGTAAATATTGACTATAATAATATATTTTAGGCGTTTTTGGTCTAAACTAATGGGTTAAGTGAATTTTTGATTTGCTTCTACACGACCTATTAGTTAAAAAACTTTTTGCACATGTACCTAATGTAAAATACCTTTCATTTTACGAGAGTATTTTGAACCACTATCAAAAGATGTTTATACTGCAAGTGTAGCCATGGAGAGTAAAAACGTAAAAGAGTTATAAGATCGCGCGAATGGTAATTATATAATCCACCAGTCAAGCTTATACTCGTTATATTGTATGGCAATTAAACTCTCAAACCTATCCATGTTTTAACAATAGCTATAATAATTGTAAGTATTTGCCACTATCAAATAAATAAAAATAACTTGAAATAAGATTTTAATTACTAGATTCCAGCATCAAGAAAGAAATAGTTTAAAACTCTAACTTTACTTGCAAGGAAATTAACAATGAAAACAAACTTGGGCCGGACAAATGCTTGGCTTGATGTTGATATTTTACTTGATACTAAAGCATTTCAAAAATGTATTTAAGATATAAATAATAATCGCGATAAAACAGTTTAAGTGAAGATATTTCTTGAAACTACGAAGGCGCTACGCAGACACTACGCCGATACTACGTAGCCGCTACGCAAATGTTACGGATACGCTACACAGTTGCTACGCAAATGCTACGGAGAGACTACTCTAATGATAGTTTTGTGATGCAATAAGTAATTATGGTTACTACATGATTTTGACTGCATCAATAGAGTGGTAAAAGTATGTATTAAAAGCGATATGGTGATATGATTATGACCATTTTAGGTCAATTTATTTACAACGAATTTATATATTTTGATTTTGATTAACCAAATAACTCATATTAGTCATTAAAACTGCGAACCCAGATTCAATACGCGGCATGAAACACCTACGCTGGACCAACGCCCAATGCAGAGCAACCTTATCCTTATATTGGAAAAGTGGGAACGTAATTTAACGTTACCGGAAGAAGTTGCTCAGAAAAATCAGTAATCTAGTGACAAATCAATAATCTAAATAGCTACGTCTTCTATTAACAGAATTAAGTAAATAATCATTATTTCAGCTAATTCTACAAGCACGTATAAAATACAAATTTTGATTATTTTTACTAACTTACCAGCGAATTGCAAAACAAAGCAATGGTCTATACGTATGGTGAAGCAAGGCAAGTATTTTTTCTCTTATACACACGGATTCACATATGAAATATAATATTTAATAGATAGTTGCAACTATATTTTCCTCGAGAACTGAAACACTATTACTTTGTGTGTATCACCTATTAGTATTTGTTCTATCACTTAGAGCGTCACGCAAAAACTACTAGGCCGATTTTGAAGACTTTCACTTTTTGAAAGTTGAGGGTGCAGTACCTACGATGAATACATAGTTACGTCAACTGGGGTTTCTTCTTCTGTAAAATAAACACGTAATTTTGAAGCGTTTATGCACAGAATATGAATATCTATCATTCCGTATAAGTTACTATTCAAGATTGATGGCTTGGATTGGTAAAGTTACAAAGCTTAAATCTTTGATATGCCTATGTAGTTAATGTTTTACCTTAAACACACCTGTACCTTATAAAATAATCACTGATATTGCATTATGTCTTACACATCAATGAATCAATTCTTTGAAAAAAATCTTTATCATTCGCCTACCACAGTGTAACTGAGATTATTATGCTTAGACTCTGGACTAGTTGTAGCTTGTCGTAGTCGCAACTCTACAAAACCAATCATAAGAAGGCAAAAGAAAATCGTTTGAAACGATCCTTATCTGCAGATATGGAAGCCAATAACGTCTATATCGTCATCTTTCCGTTGTATCTTTGAATGCTATACGATTCAGTATCAAGGTTTAGTAATATGCCTTTGGCTACACAAGTTTAATTGAAACGCCGAATCTAGCGAAAAGGAAATGGATTAAATCGTTCAAGGAGGTCTTCATTTTACAAACCTCGGCGTGATGTAGGTTGTTACAGTAAGCAGCACACACGTGTGCAATATCGCAGACGGATTAGAGATAAAAATAATCGTGACTTTTATATTATAAATTAGCACAAACAATAACTCATCTTTTGTCGTTAATTTATTGTAGTATTATTATACTGAAACGGTGTTTTCATGTAACTTCGCAACCTTGCTGCTCAGAACAACGACTACAACGCAATGTGTGCGTGGTGATGGCTCCTGCTCTCAGTACCAGAGGAAAATTTTAAAACTAGCTTGTTTTATTCAGGCCGCTTGATGAATCTCCGCAGATGGTGCTAATTAAATGTTATTTTCATTACTATTGTGTGACAAGACAGGGATAGAAAATGAGCTAATATTGCAAATTAAACCTGAGCTCTGTTTTGCTAGTTATATTTTCTACTAATTGCAACGCTGCATAACTGTAGCTATAAGACTTGTTATTGTAGGTAGCAAATGAACAAATATCGATAATTACAATGTACTGCATAAGTATGTACATACATATTAAGGGGGAGATTTGTTTAATCGAGCACCTTTCTCGTCGGATTGAGTTAATTCAGGAAATGATGTGCAAGAGAAGTTATAATATTTAATCAATTATGTGACGGAAAATTTCACATTGTCATGTAAGGTTTACAAACAACCGCTGTCTCGATGAACACATGAGTCATGGAAGGATTCCTTCCTGAACTGATAGAATTATTACGTTATTACATGTATAAGGCTAGGCAGATGATATGCACTGAACATAGATATTGAAATCTAATTTGCAATCGAGTTATTGATTTTAACCTTTCATATTTATGATGACTGATAAATAAATACTTATGGTGAAATTATTTCAAACATCTTGAGAGTATTGTTTATAATGAAGCCTTAAAATTTCGTATTAGACACGCCTCAATCGACTAGTATAAAAATTAAAATTTATAAACTTATGTAACTCCACGATAACGACATTTTCACTTGGTTTTACAACAAGCGTACTTCATTTCTTGTTACGCAATTTTAATTTTACTTATTTCAAGAACCCCTTCTATATTGATTCTCAAACACAAGATCAAGCAAATGGATTAGCGTTATATTGTTGGTTTAATATTTTCTTATCATTCGTAATTACTAATTTTATCTTCATTATGTGACCCGCAATCATTCTGGGTCTCGGTATTGTATGTCATTGGTCCGATGTTGTGACTTGACTGATTACAATACAAAATATCGTTTCGAATCATATAAACTTTGTGAAACAAACATTTCAGCATGAAATTAAGAATGTGAGATTTCCATCGCTGTATAATGCTACGCCGTATTTTAATGCACGTTTGAGGCTATGGCTGTATAATACACAATAATATTAGGCTGAAACTCAGTGTATTATGTTTCACGAGCTAGCTCCATGCTATAATTGTTATAGCGTATGTTTTGTTTAGCAAATTACCTCGGCAATGTGTTGACAGCAACATCAACGTCGAAGAAGATGTCGACTAGTTCATCCACATCGGAATCCGGTGTAAGCGAGGGTGGCAATGTAGCCGGAGGGGAAGCGGCCACATTGACAGATACCCCGCAATTGAAATGCACAGGTTCTGTCTGTACCATAGGTAGCATGGCTAGGACACACTCAAGCGTTCACTTCCACTATTTGAAAAACGTATGTATCCCAGGATCAATTTTAAACAGCACAATACGTATCCGCATCCAAACATACACTGCATTGCGCCACGACCGCCGCGACGCTATTTTTCAATACTATGAAGGTTTCTAAATTCACACTCTTAATTCTACTACAAAACTAATTAACCGAAAACTAGGTACTGAAGTTTGAATTACGTCTCGTAAAATTTTAATATTTGCCGTCTAGGACATGCAATAACTTTATTACGTAGTGATAGTGCAATTTCCTATCGATATCCGTGCGAAACGTTCGCTACAAAACGACGATGAAAGTCAACTGAAAGGCGAGACGTAGATATACACACATCCTTTTCGTTCGGCGCTTTACAAATTATCAACACGGCGGGCGGCGCGGCGCGACACGACGCAGAACGTCGACGGCGACGACGGTGACGACGACAGCGAAGGCTAAGAGCAAGAGCGTGAGAAGGTGGACTGACGGACTGAACAGTATCGCTATTATAGTCACACCAACGTCACTTCTAACTGAGCGAACTCTGCTGCGATCTCGCTCACCGACACGACGCGCTCAACTAGCCGAATAAACCCGAGTATAATACGATTCAGTACGACGTATAAATACATAACAAAAAATTGTTTGCTATTTCATTAGCCATCTATTTGTTGCGAAACACGACCAAAATATTATAAACAATCAACATCACGATGTAGACAAACCTTTTAAAAACTTAAGTTCTATTTGTCGTGAAAAACAGTACATGAATAATCCATTACTTATATTATTTATCAAGAAGACTACTCTTACTACTAGTAACTACTTGGTATATCATCATGCATGAGTTATTTATAACTTATTTGATCGAAAGAGAACCGAATGCCAGAGGTGCAAAAATAATTATATTCATTTAATTATTTCATCAAAAAGGAATAACATATTATAAAGGTGGGTGTAATTTAGATTTAAAATCAGTATTCTACGTTTTCGTTTTAATATAAGAATAATAATATAAAATAAATAATGTGTTCTTTTGTTATATAATTGAAAACGATTGTTATTAATCGTGACGGTTTAACTAGGTCTTTTATAACACTAGACATAAAATAAACGACTAAATCGCGCGACAGACCACGATACGTTGTAAGCTGTGACGTAGACACTCGTACCTACATGAAAGTGAAATGGAACAGTATTTGTGTCAAGTGCACAATTTAGATAACAAGGTCATCCATTGCATAACTCAATAGCGAGATTTTTATTTAACTCTACGATAGAAACAATACAGACAACTAGAAACAGGTAACATTTTACAAAACATTAACCTATATTATGTTTTTAATATGTGATTATGCCTTAAAATATATTTATAATGATTTAAACACATACTAGGTTAAACTATGTGATAACTATTGTCAGATTTATTTTAAATTAAACTATGATAACACCAACCTAGATACGAGGATAGTGAGTTAATAAATATAATGCTTGGCATTTAACATTTCTGAAATCATAAGTTTCCAACGTAACAGGGAATAAATTATGATTCAAATTCATTGAAATACAAATGATAGGTAAAAGAGTAAAGGGGCAGTAGAGGAAGAGCGCGGCGCGTGCAGATATCGGTGCAGGCGGCCCCGCGGAACTATGTCAGTGGGTCACGGCAATGACGTGGCACACGGCCGCCGCGACTCGCGCCGCGCACTTCATTCTAATTCCGCTTCACCGGTATCTTCGTGTTCACTACAGGGCTATTTATTTATTTACATGCGTGCTACTGCGTTAATCTATCCCATTCATTTAGTTCATTTTCAAAATCCTATTTCAATTCACATTCAGATGTTTTCAGAAATACACATAACTGTACTAAATACCAAGAGCTTTAGGTACTTATTGTTGACATTGACCGACTAAAATGATTCACGTGAGAATGAGAAATATGAGTCGATTAATTTCTGATTCGGATTATAGGTGGGTTTTTCCTATTTACAAATGGCTAGGAAGGTTCAACATAGTGTGTCCCTTTGGACACAGGTGACACATTATGGTACATTAGGAGCTAGGAATTTTAGTTAAATGACAGTTTTACAGACCAGCTATCCAGAAAAATACTAGTTTCAAATAAATGGTAGTGATCGCAACTACCATGCAGGGTCCGAGTTCGATTCCTGACTCGGGACGGTATCTCTTTGTGGGTTTTCAGAAACTCGTACAAAGCAGGGTTCGGAAATTCGTTGTTGCACCCTAGAGCCTATGGGAGGCAACGAACATGTGGTGATCCCGACTGTGACCCAGTAGCAAACGTTGTTAAATTTTCACGTCAGTAGCTAGTGGCCAATGGATTTGGGAAAATTCCGACCAAGCTGAGCTGCTTAACTTAAAGATCTTACCTGCAGCTCTGGCAATAAGAACATAGAGTTTTAAGGATAATATTAATTAAGACTCAGTCTAGTAGAAGAAATTAGCAAATAGTTTAAATATGATTAAGCTACAAAAATCCTCGCACTATGGCAAAATTATGATCAATTTTCATTCCAATCTTTTTTATTTAATATAGGACAATACTGAACGTAGGATCCCCTGATCTAGTACAGTCTGAAAGTAGACAAGTTTAAGTGAACAACAAGTATGTAGTAATTCCCCTAACTGAAGGATCAGTTTTATCGTTGAAAACAAGAAAATATGATCCTAAAACAGCTACGAATGTAATAATATACCCAATTCTTTTAATGAGTTATTTGAAATGGCTGAAGAAAACATTCAGGTTAACATATTTGATTCTTGATCCCGTTTATTTAACGTTATTATAATAATGGCCATCTCTTCCCTTTTCAAGTATAACAGTATGAAATTGATCTATCCATTTTGTTCAAGCAATTTTTATGTTGCTTGTATTTAGTTTGATGACTAGACTACAAACTTTCCTCATCATACTTAGATATCTTTACAGTCTGTTAAGTTTAAATGAACTCAACCAATATCATGTTTACAAGAAATGATGAGCTTCAACCTCGAGGGAGCGTAGATAATCTCATCAAATGAAACAACTAATGAGAATATAAATGGCGCAATATATTGGTTGGGGACCGGGTGGACTCTAGTCTTGTCCCCATCGCATAGTCCTTCATATGAATCAAACCCTCAGTTTTCTTATTTACCTTCAAATTAGGCATTTACTTGTTATCTTATCATCATACAGATAAATATGTTCTTTGTTCAGTTCGGTTTATCAGAATGATGTTGATTCTAGATTGATCTATTTTACCAAGATGACTCTGCTTTCGAAATGTTTGATCACAAGAAATTGAAACTAATAAATAACTATGTTTGCATTAAAATTAATTACTTGGTGACAGATTGTGTTCCATAAGGACCAAATTAGGGCGGGAACTTGGTAGTGTTAAGAAACGGTCTAGTAAAACCTGGCTGACTAGTGAGAGTAACCTTTATCCTTCCTTGGACAACACCTGTTTTCATAAAGTTGTGTAATCATATAGTCGGTTAAAAATACGAAGACGGATGAAGAATTTATCGTCATCTACCTTAACGTCATAATGATATTTCGTAATTGTTGGCTCACGCTGACTATGACCAAATATAAAAACGAGCCTTAGGTAGATAGACTAAGTTGATCGTTGCATTCTTATTGTTTTTTGTGCTTAATTTCAAGGTTTGCATTTGTATGGGTAGCAATATGCCTCAATGAAAAATAATAGCTACTTTGTACAATTTATTCTATAGTTTGCTTATATGGTTTCTTTTTCTCAGCTTCTCTGGTCTCCCTTTAAAGCCTAGGTCTTTCAGTGGCTCAATTGTAAATTTGTAGTATAAAGACTGAGGCGTCCGCAAAGAATCCCCGCAAATGCGTTGCGTCACGTGGGCGGACAGATCGATTGGGTGAGCGGGAATGTTGGCGCTTGCGCGAACCCCATCTTATTTATCGACCGCCAACTTATAACTGAACGCTTTTGGGGCAGGTTAGGCCTATGCTCTGGGGTCAAGGTCACGTGCCTCACCACTGAAATATTACCTATAGTACCCAAAACTAGGTAGAATTATTTCTACAATTTGGACTTCAAGCTTATCGAACCTAAGTTAAACTGCAATATTTTTACTAGGTACTTTGTCTACAGTAACTTATGCAAAACGGCAAAATGTAGAAACTGGAATGTTACATAGTTAAAACATTAATCTTAAGACACCCTTACGAAAAGACATATTTTTAAATTGCCTTCACATGCTTTCAAATATATATGTAATTTATCGAGAGCTATTGGTCTCTTGATCACTTGGGTTAGTTAGCTCGGAAACAGAACAGCTTGTGATCTATGTGATGAACAATGTATTTGTGCATTGATATTCATTGGGGTGGATTTAATGTTTACTCAGCTATCTGTGCCTTGTTTCTAAAAATTCTGGATTTGATTACAATGTGTAAACAAAGTAACTAAGCAAGAGTCAAAATGATATGCAGTTTGAGGCAATGGAAGCTAATCCCAGCAGAAATGTAATTGGGCTATAAACTTTGAACTCCCTATATCGAACAGACTACTGCGTAATGTGTAGCAAATAAAAAGTTTTCTAATCTTCAATTTGTATTTTAAACATGTTACAACTTACAAACAAAGCAGGACCAATGCCAAGATCAGGAAAAACCGACGAAGCGTTGCCAGTACATACGTGTTGCGTTACGTTTATTGTGTAAGTTACATCGCCAAGTTACGAAGAATATGCGATGTTATCGTAAACGAGCACCGAGACTTTTTTGTTTGTCAATGTGTCAAGCTCACTCGTTTTATGCCCCAAAGAATGTAAAACGGGTTAAATCTAATGAAGAATATGTAGAGCGAGAGCCAACGACTACCAGATCTTCTATGCTTCACCAATAGTTATGTAAAGTTGCGAAAGTAAGCCTTTTTGAACCGATATAAATAAAAGGTACACATATAGTCTAGACTCCAGAACTGCAGATACTTTAATCCGAGAAGTAGTTATAGAACAGATACGGATAGGACAGCTATAATGATAGAAATGGCTGAATCCATCCTCTATCATCAACGATTGACGACTGCGAAGTTTGTCTGAAGGTGGAAAAACTTTACCATATCCTAATTACTTTTTAAGTTGTGGTTATGGAGCTGAGGGTGAACCATATGGAACAGTAATCAATGCTTATTTATGACATTCATGGAACACGCTTCTTGGTTCATTTTGAGATGATGTAATTTTTTAAAATTCCTTTTATGTTTAACATAAAGCATGTATGTTTAACATATGACTAGTTCGCAGTTATAAAAAAAACGTTTAGACCAGTGAGATGCAAATCTCAAAAAAACATCTCAAAAATATATACTATTTGTAGCAAGTTTCTACTGAAAATAACCATTTCAAAGGAAACATTAAAGTTGAATGTTTGTTGTCTTCCTTTTAATGATTAAAAGGATGAGAAGAGTGCGCGTTGACCGCAGCGCGAGCTACGGAGCCGCGCAGTGGCGACGGCGGCGCCGGTGGCGGCGCGGTGAGCGCAGGCTTCCTCCGGCCGGGATTGATCGCACCCGTACCTACTCCGCGTGTGAAGTCTCCAGGGAGTGTCGTCATGGAGACCGTCTGCCGCTATCGCCGTCCTAGCGTCGCCATGAGAACCGCGCCGATTCAATACCTCAAATCATGTGTAAATACTACTAACTGGCTGTCTAATAAATACCCGTTCCTACTAAACCTACATATTTACCTACTTATACGTTCAGACCGAATAATTTACAAGTAATAAAATTAAAATAATAGCAATGTATGACGCCTCGCATATGCTGATATTATAATATTGTCTTTAATGTGATAGGGGGCGAGAATATCGTCTTTTATCACGGGCTATTTAAACCCTGATTACGACTGATAAGTTTATAACTAAAACTAGATAATAAATAATACCCTTCGAAATCAGATCCTCATCTTGCAATCGACAAAAATATTGTAAAATATTACCTAGTAATTTAAAAATCGGTATACGTTTTATTGTTCAGGCTATGGATTGTTGCAATATCACTTATGCATTGTATCAGTTACGATGAATATCTATGTGCGTACATGAATTGCGGCATTATTATACTAAAACAAACAAGTACCTTCCCACCTCATGTACTCTATCTATTACTTTCGATTAAACAATAGCTTAAAAATGTGACATAAATGTATTTTCTTCCTTCTGATTGTTTTCGTTTGCTATGAGTCAATATGCCATATGCCTAGTTACATACTAATGCTTAATCAGGCCTCTTCCTATGCATAGAAGTAATGAATTTTGATCACCACGCTCGTTCAAGGTTCGTTTAACCGAATGTAGTTGATCAAAAAATTAAATCCATAATATCAGCATCAAAGTGCGTTCTAGAAGCAATAGATAGCAAAGTGCCAAGTCAGACTCGTGCACGAAGGGTTTCATTTCTATAAAAGGAGCAAAAATTCACGTTCGTTGTACGGGAGCTCCCAGAATATGAATTTTCTAACTCTCACTCTTCATGAGATACAGCCTGGTAGCTGACGGACCGCGAGTCTTTGTAATAGGGTGTCACCCGGTCTAAAAACTAATCAGGTAAATATTGTTGATCAGAATTTGCAAGCTATTATACCAGTCAGTTTTCTTTTAGTGTAAGGGTCAATTCACACTGAAAGAGCAGCGGCCGGCAGCGGCCGGCAGCGGCCGTAATTGCAAGGGATTGAGCGTGAGCGCGGCGGGCCGCGCGGCGCCGCGCGGCGCCGCATCGCGCCGCGCTCTTACATTTTCCGTGCTCTTACGGCCGCTGCCGGCCGCTGCTCTTTCAGTGTGAATTGACCCTAAATTGATATTATCACTAACGTATTTTCAATTAACACAATCTGTGAGATTTGGTTAAGGCCTTCATCAAGCTGGGGGTACAGATACCGGCACGGATATTGGGCTCTCGGCGGAAGAGTGGGGATCGCTTTGCGCACCCGTACGCATAAGGCAATAAGGCAGTAAATCGCTTGTGCGCAGGTGAAGGTCATGGCTCGATATCCGTGCCGATAACTGTACTTATTTGCCTATACTCACTACGCTTGGTAAGCGCAGCGTGAGATAGATTTAGCTCCAGAGATGGTGCTATCAAATACATCTCCGAGCAAGGCGTATAATATGTCACTTGGCGCCGTGTGGTGGTCGTACCAAAAGTCCGTTTTTCAACAGGTTGCAGTTGCACCAAATGCTTGATCAGGAAGGCAATCGTCCTGTTCTAGGACAATATTGGTTTACCCTCTTTCTTCCTTTTATTTTTGTAGTTTTGTAATACAACTTATACTTAATGATACAATTCGAAAACGAGCGACTGTCCCAAGCCTCGAAACGTTTTTATACATTTCCATACTGTGACTATTGTCTCATTGGCCGCGCGTGCCTCTCTCTCTCGGAAGGGCTTAAGGAAATAAAGTTCGTAAAAATAATGGAAACCTTCCACTTCGTATGAATTTTATTAATCCTATTCCTACTCACCTAACGTTCACTTTCAATTTTATTATGTACGAGCGGAACAAGCGATCTATTCCCGCACCCGAATAAAAGTAGTAGTAACTAAGTTAACTAATGTATAAGCTATATTTCTGCCTAACACGAAAATCTTTATAATCTTTGGGATATATAATATTAGTATCATTACTAGGAACTACCTATACACTAGAATGCTAGCTAATGCAGCAATGGTGCACGCTTCGGTGCTGTTCTTTTAACTGTTTTTCCTTATTTGTTAAGAACCACCACTGTTCGCCGCAGTCTTGGCAAGGCATTTATTAAAATGGACAAAACATTTGTATTGTTATAAACTTGTAATAGAAAAAAGGGTTACCAAAAAACTAACTCTAGTGACATGATAATAATGAAAGAATAGTATGAACTGGCGGTTGCGTAGTATTCGGTAATGTGGTACATCAATATCTGATGCGGTTCGCACTGTTCACCGCATACCGGAACGTGTAGTATAGTTGCCATTTTGAGTATTGCATGAAATGATGTAAGTATCAAACATGACACGCACGTGGCATGGTATGTACACACCGACAACGTATCTCCGGACTTACGGAGCGTAAACTTCATCACGTACCTACCCCGCATCACTCATGGCCATATTACCACACGGTTAAGTGATTCAGATTCAAGCTTAGTCTTTGAATGGACCTGTAGGGGACGACTGAGTTTCTTTTTATCACCACCAATTTGGATTACTACAACATGTGGAAATATACCCTGAGTTAAAAAAACGTCCTTAAGTGGAAAAAAGATTGAAAAAGAAAATTACCTTGCATCTTCAATAGCCAGTACTGGCATATATGGTTCATCGAAGTGTTTGGCGCCTGTCAGCGCCGAATTCTGATGCTCCGTGGCGCTGATACGTTTAGGAAGGTCGAGCAAGAAAATATGTCATCCTGTAACAAACAAATTCAAAAAGTTTACATTCGACCACCTAGCATAGGTTCGAAAGATAACGTGTCTTTGATAATTCAATATGTATACGATTTTCAATATGTCGAAGCTGTGGTGCTTTCCTAACCGAACTTGAAATTAACAGATAAGTATGGGTTGAAATTGAAGTACGGAATTGTTGTGCTACAAGACCTTGCTGCTTGGTGAGCAATCTCTCCGTCATCTGCACCAAAAAACGGTCAGACTGTACCATTGGTCATTGGTGGTACGAGCAGTTAGAAAACCGTTCTCGAAACAAATCACTGTCACTTTTGTAGTTATAGATAGTTCAACTCAGATTTGCGCGCGGCCCTATGTGTGCGTCGGCTTGTAAATATACTACTTTCATTTGTGTGACAGTGACGTCGTCCGAGGATGACGTGTTCTTATCGCTTTTTGTTATGGGTACAGTCGTTTACGAAAATACTAGTTATTCACGACTCAAAGCTTTTTATTATTAAATACAGTTTTTCATTATTTTCTCATACGTCTTTTCAAATTGACATTGACAGTATCTAAGAAATAAATAAGGTGAAATATCTAAGATGAATTAAATACTTAACGAAGTTTATATTAGCTACTAGGAGTCCAGTATTCTAGACAAAGTATATTTATGATGAAAATTATGAAAAAGATCTAAGTCTTTTTGCCTCCTGACGATTTTGAGCTGTGAAAAATTTCACAACTACCTATCGGATTTTATGAAATTAAGTCCCAATGGGTCGACTTACCTCCGTCACTTTTTTCACATAGTAATCTGGCCCGCACATTCGGACCAGTTTTCCCGACTGGTATTATACCGTGTAATCTGGGCCGCGGCCCAGAGGCGAGTTTCCCCCTAACCCGAAAATTCATCATTTGATTTTTCAAGTAGCGATCCATAATCATTATAAATAAATAAACATTAAATTACGTAATAACTGTTTTTCTTTAAACACCACACACTCCCATATAACCCCTAAATAACTGTATTGTACCCGACTGTACCTCTTGTCACGCACACAAAGTCACTGTATATGTACAAGGGTTACCCACACATAAGGCCGCGCGCACGACTGAGTTGAACTTACTATAATTCGTTATTAGATACATTGGCCGTTTATTATACAGGGTGTGTCGTTCACAATCACATTAAATTCTATGGCATATACTTTATGATATTCTATGGCGAATTGTAAAAAATATATCCATTCAGTGCTTTAACCACAGGAGTCATTTTTCGTTGTTATAATTTTCAACATCATGTGTAAAGCAGAGATAAAGTTAGGAGTATCGAATGTTTTGACCAGTTGACAGCTGTGAGTTTCCAAGGGAGAATTTCAGTTGTTTGTAATGACTGACTTTTATATGGTGTTCTAATTTTCGCACATTTTTATCTATTTACTTTGTTTGAAAAATTCATTTGTGATGAACGCTTCACATCTATACTAATCAAAATAAAGCTGAAGAGTTTGTTTAAATGTTTTTTTGCTTGAACGCCCTGATCTTCGGAATATTAGATATGAAGCCCAATTTTCGAGGAAGGCTAAGCCAATTTTTATCTAGGTACGGAAAGTAGTTTTTCCATAAGAAGTGGGTGAAAACGCGGTCGGATGCTAGTAATTTGATAAATGAGGTATGCTAGCTTTTCGACTATTTACTGGATATCCATACGTTAATTCAGTCGACACTCGAACAAATTGAAACTCGAAGGGTTTTAAAATATTGCGAATTACAAAGAAATTGTAACGTGAAAAAATTTGTAAGTTTAAAAATCTATTGAGAATATTCATACTATGTATTATTATAGGTATATTTTCGGTTATAGGTTCGAATTAATATGACGATTTTTAATCACTTAGAGATTATATTTTTATCGAACTACCATCTGGTTAAAAGGGTATGGACATTTATTACGAAATTCTGCAGGGGAATTCCAGGTATATAACTGGTGATAATTTCGAATTAAATACATATAGGGAGGATTGTATTATCGCAGGTTTTTATTATCGAAAGCATTGATTTATAAATATAAAAGTACTCCTATTAATCTGATATGCTTTCACACTTATTTCATATAATCTTGTAAAAGGACAGACCATGGTGTCGTGAAATACGAACGGACGGTATATAGCTATGTACTGGGGTCTTAGTAAATAAAGAGTGTGTTTTAATACGGAACCCTTTATATATTACTAGCTTTTGCCCGCGACTTCGTTCGCATGGAATAGTGACTTCCGGCATATTTTTGGTTTGTACCAATAGATGGCGCTATATGTCCGGAATAAATTTTATTTTTATATATTTTTTTTTGAAAAAAAGTCGTGGTGGCCTAGTGGGCAAAGAACCAAACTCTCGAGTATGAGGGCGCGGGTTCGATCCCAGGTAAAGGCAAGTACCAATGCAACTTTTCTAAGTTTGTATGTATTTTCTAAGTATATCTTAGACACCAATGACTGTGTTTCGGATGGCACGTTAAACTGTAGGTCCCGACTGTCATTGAACATCCTTGGCAGTCGTTACGGGTAGTCAGAAGCCAGTAAGTCTGACACCAGTCTAACCAAGGGGTATCGGGTTGCCCGGGTAACTGGGTTGAGGAGGTCAGATAGGCAGTCGCTTCTTGTAAAGCACTGGTACTCAGCTGAATCCGGTTAGACTGGAAGCCGACCCCAACATAGTTTGGGAAAAAGGCTCGGAGGATGATGATTTTTTTTGAAATAAAAACTATCCTATGTCCTTTCTCAAGTTCCAAACTATGTCTGTACCAAATTTCACACAAATCGGTTCAGTAGTATAGGCGTGAAGAAAAGACAGACAGACAGACAGAGTTACTTTCACATTTATAATATTGGTTAGGATGACTTTTGTTGATAAAGAAAAACCTAATGAGTGATTTGATTGATTTTTCTGAAGATTAAAAAAAAATAAGGTACACAAAGTGGTAATCTCCCTGTTAGTTTTCATTTCGTAAAAATATATATAGGTGCAGTACGTAATGGATCTCATAATATAATAACATCAACAAAACCTCCAGTCAACTAAAGATAAAAGTATTGTTCCTATGCATGAGACATTTTTAAGAATAAGCTCTATGCATATTGCTTAACTAGCTTTTGTCAGCAGTTTCGCCCACATCCCGTGGGGTCCTCTGAACGAAGCCGGTTAAAAAGTACCCTATGGCCTTCCTCGAGAAATGGGCCTCTCTAACACTGAAAGAATTTTTCAAATTGGACCAGCACTTTCTATGATTAATGCGTTCAAACAAACAAAAATCTCTCCAGCTTTATAAAGCTATAATATAAAAAAATAATTGTACAATATAAGTGCAGATTTACAAAATAACAACTCCAACTGTTACAAGGGTAGTAGTGGCTAAGTAATAACTTCACTGCAAACCAAACAACGTCTAAGCCCTAAGCAATGCATGGTTAGAAGGTAGATGAGTGTTCAGCAATATGGTAATGAATTCCTTAATGTTGGGAGGCAAAAGGCCATATTTATACATCCTTGGTAGCCATTACAGGTAGTGTATTGTAGGTAATTGGTATCTTATTGAATATATCCCTCAATTTGATCCCTCAAATGTTTTATTACTAAACTGATATCTTTGATTTCTCCTGTGTTTACCTTACATATACCTATACTTGAATTAGTATTTTATATGCCTTAATTTATGCATTTACTAATACTATAAAGTGGAATCATTTACTTGTTTGTACCCTAAAGTTTGTTTCTATGAGATATGGATGAAACCGTTGGAAACAGCTAATAACCAATTAATAAAATTGCAAGTATTATTTGTGATGATTTATTACCTTCTTCCTCTTCATTTCAATGACTATCATTACTTCACTATAAAAATCGAAAAGATTTAAAATATAAACGATTTTAATGATCATTTAAAAAATCATACTTGCAGAGGCTGTCATAAAAATTGGTAGTTCTCATCAATATGAATTAAATTAAAAAAAATACTGAAATAATAAACTTTATTAGGTTTAAGAGTTCCCTCAAATCTCTGACAACTTCATCATCATATCAGATCTACCTCTCCATTGTCATATTGTCAGCATGTAGGTTTAAGAAGTTTTTACTATTTGAGTTTTCAAGATTTGCTCTCACTTTCTCTATAATCCCATCAGGTTAGGATGCGATATTCATTTAACAAAAGAATCTTCCATTCTGTTCAGGCTTCTCCAAGAAGAAGAACACACAAAAAACAGAACAAAGAATTTCATGTCAGAAGGATTATAATTGTATTAGTCTCAAGAAAAAAAAAGATGAAAATAGAAGGAGAATATAGGCATAAAAATGTGGTTGGTATCATTTTTATACTACCTAAATCATGATCCATGGTCTACAGGAAGAGCACAATAAATAGCTGTCCATATTAAATATTTGATCACTGTCTCAGCTTAGCTCATTACTTTCAATTAACAGTTCAATAAGTAATAGATGCAATTGCATCAATGAAAACACTTATTGCAATTTCCATACTAATCTACACTAATGTAATAAAGAGGAAACTATTTTAGGTTTGTTTGTTTGAACCCTGAAAGCTCCAAAAGTACTAAACCGATTTAAAAGAATATTTCCCTAGCGGATAGCTAGACTATCCTCGAGTAACATAGGCTATATTATTTCCAGGTAGAGGAAGAAGTTCTCTTAAGACACGTTGTCAGCAGGGTGTTTCCCTGCTAGTCAGAATAATAATTTAAAAAAGTCATGATGAGATGCCTCCACTCTTACTAGATATAGCTGAGTACATGTTTTACAAACAGGTTCTTTTTATGTAACCTCTACTACCATCTTCTGTGTTACAAGCCATAAGATAAAATATGATTTATAAACATGGCTGTGTATCTAGGTAAAAATCAATGTTTTTGAAATTTAACAATATAAACTAACGGCAGACTTGCATTTTTATTCCAGAGGGAAGAACTTCCTGAAGTCAAATAAAATATAGTCTATGAAACTCATGAATTTTAATAACATGGCTTTCTCATGACTAATATAAATTTGAAAATTCACACCCACAAACTTTAACTTGTTGTGCGAATAGTATAGACTTAGGCATATTTAAACGGGTCCTTAAAACCATTTTCCTTTGTTTATGTACTCATCAACATTATTTGATTATCGTTAATGATTGGTATATATAATGGTTCATCAGGTAAGTAACTCGTAAAATAATCAGTGCCTATTACAGTTGTATAATAAGTATGTACCAATCTATTTATTCTGTATTAGTTTTGCAGCTGCATCCCATGGAAATAGCTTGTCGCCCCGGGACAGTGTGGTTTCCCAGTAACAGGAAACTTTCTTTCAAAATAGTTCTGTACTTTCCAAGCCTTAACAATTAAAAAATCTATTAAAATCTTGTTTAAACATTCAGTATCTACTAGCTTCCAACTATCTACTCGCCAGACCCAGCCAAAAAGTAACTTATTAGTTGAATGTTATTCTGATGTGTCCATTCTTCCATTAATGCATGAATATATCTTTATTATATTAGTGTGATTAGAAGAATAATGCAATTGTAAAATGACAAGCCCAATGATTATAATGAAATTTAACTAAAACTTCAAAATTCTTTACTAATTAAGTTATCGCATGGAGCTTGACAACATATTATCATTTAAGTCGATTGAAAAACATAGTATTAGATTATTTAATATCAAATTAGCTCAAAAACTTAGTCATATTTGAAATCTGCACATTAAGAGAATCTCAGGGATGGTGTATTTTGCACAAGAAAATATTAAACAAAACATTCATCATGAGTAAAACTATCATCCTACATAAGTTAGTGATTGTTGATGGAACAAAAAATAACCTAGCTTTTGATGTAATCAAGGCTAAAACGAGACCTTGTAGGAGCTGTGTGGAGGATACTGTGATAGATTCTTTTTTTATATATATTCACATAACTAAACCCCGTAAAATGTGCATTTCAGCTCCCTTTTCACAATTAAACAATAATATTACTACTTACACATAATGACGTCATTGCATTGACAGTCAATACACCACAGTAAACAATATTTTAATCTTTACCAATATACATAATCTTGTTAGAATGATACAGACTCTAATGAAAGCGTTGTAGTGTTTATGTTTACTTACAGTTCTACAAGAATGAAAATAAATCCTCCGAGTGTATCAGGGCTAACCGCGATTCGTAGTTGACAGCGAAACTGCGAATCCTAAATAACATGGCGGCATCTCGTCGCAGCCGGTGTATGTACGTTTACACTGCTTTCAGATTTATTACACTTTTTAATATTACGCACAGCAACAAACACTTTTTCAGTTAAAAACACGTCTCATTGCAGGAACAAAATAAGTAAGTTTATATCACACACTAAAAGCAAAATGACGTAACATTCTCAACCTTCACGGTCGCACAGTAGGTATAAATGGTAGTAAAAGAAATTAAGTTACTCTAAACATTACTGATCATAGCATAGGTCCTTAAATCACTGTTTCCTTTATAGTCACTATTTACAAACGACTCATTCCAATGCAGAGTTCCTGTGTGTTTGGAAAATAAAAATCAAACTTGATAGATTATTATGCCTATGGACAAACGTGACACGCAGTCAAGCAAGCTCGCTGTTTAACTTTTTTTATGTCAGTGATACCCAAACAAAATAATAAGAATCTACTAAAAGGAAGTGAAATGAAAAACTGATTAACTGCCCAGACTGGCCCAGACGGATTTACTCGTTGACACATGACGTAAAAACGAATCTTCTTCTTCTTCTTCTTAGCGTTTATCCTATTTAAATGTTCAATAAAAAAATAGACATTTAAGTGGTAAAGTCGATAAAATAAATATAAAACCTATGTTTTATGGTTTCAATTTAAGATGACACCTGGCCAAGCGGCCATGCATCGATATACTTAATTAATTTGACAATAAATCTAAATAACAATGAGGGATTTTCTTTTCATTATTCTTCTACATGGCGCTGATACGTTCCTGGAAGGAACGGAGCGTCATATCTTTTTAGGTCGTGTAACGAAACGTACTTGTCACCGACATAAAAAAAAATTAGAAAGTAAGGAATTAAAATGGAACAAAAGGAGAAAGAAGTCAATCAGATTTATATTCGAATATCCCGAGAGATTTTGAAAACAATTCATTCAGAAATCAAACTTTCTTAAACCAAGCTACTTGTCGAGCAGAGGTTAAAAGACTCGGCGCAATGTTGTTCAGTAACGTAGTAGGTACAACGACATCTATAATTTTCATGAGAACTATTTTTTTTTTTAAGTTTTCAAAAGTAAAACCTCCATTCAGAAGTAATCGTAGGTAATATTGATCTAGTTAAAGCTATCGAAAAGCTAATAACGTATTCGGTCAATTTTTTTGTTTGATTGATGGATGTTCTCGTCTATCGTTAGGGTGCTTCTACTAGGTACACGGTATAAGTAGCCACTAGAATAAAACGTAGTGATTATATACTCTCTGTAAGTAGCTTGCGCATTTGAGGAACTTGCGCAGGTTGATGCGTTTTAAACTTTAACGTTTAAAAACATGTGCGGGACTAGTCTAGCAATACGAGCATGTACCAAAGCAAGCTAGGCTTACTCAAACTAGAACTTAAAAAAAAATAGGCTGCGTTTCTGTTAGTAACTCTTGGTTTTTACGATCACTTTTTCTTATTTAATCTATACTAATATTATAAAGCTGAAGAGTTTGTTTGTTTGTTTGAACGCGCTAATCTCAGGAACTACTGTTCCGATTTGAAAATTTCTTTCAGTGTTAGATAGCCCATTTATCGAGGAAGGTTATAGGCTACTTTTTATCCCGGTACGGGAAGTAGTTCCCACGGGATGCGGGTGAAACCGCTGGCAGAAGCTAGTGAAGATCATAATAAAACAAAGGATGTCACTATTGTCAGGATATTTTCGCTACATTTCATTGAAACAACTAGCGAAAAGTAAATGAATCTAAGTAGGCAGTAAGTATAATGTTTTTTTTATCATTTTTTTTATTTCTAATCAATGTACAAATTAGGATACAATAGAAAATAAAGAAGGAGAAATCATTTGAAACGCGATAATTAATGAACGACGATTAATTTTAGCAAATTTAACAAAAGCCACAACACATATTCTACTCAAATATTAATTAAAAGCGAATAAAAAAATTATGTTTCTGCGGTAATTGTGTTGCGGGCACTTGCGTACAACAATCTAACACTGTCACAATAACCTACACCACGTCGAGATCCTGTTACTAAGACATATGCATCGCCCGCACGCAAAATTCTTTTAGCTTTGCAATAATCGAGGGCAGCATGAACACGTGCTTCTACTTCTGCCATCCAGAGAGGTTTCGCAACTTCGAAATAATGCATAGCTCTAACTCCACGCCAAAAACGCAACTGACGTGCTGTATGGCATGCTCTTGTTACAGCCACTACTGGACAGTGTGGTCTTGTATGGGCGATTAATTTTGCTGTTCGACCTGAATTAGTTAAACATATGATTACCACTGCCTGAGCTCGCATGGCAAGTTCAGTTGCATTTATACTAATAGCTTTGGTTGGTTCATCAAGAGGACTCTCCATCAATTCGGTGTTTCCATAAATGTACGGATGCCAAGTTATTCTTTCAGCATGTCTGCAAATTACAGCTGCTGCCGAAAGACATTGTTCAGCCATTTTAACAGAGTCATGCGAAACTGCAAATTTCTTTAAAGGCGAATCATAATGCAGTTCTAAAGCTATTACATCTACACAATCGAGTACTAGATTAGCGATATCTGAAACACAAAGTGTAGGTATCTGTTCATTAATTACTGCTTTACATATAAATGGTTTGCCGGCTTCAGCACACTTTGCTGAAATCATTTTCTGGGCGATGAAAATCTTTTCTACTGGCAAATCAGTAGATAAAATGCATCGATCCATATACACACCGTCAGCAGAGGCTAATATGTCATCAAAATTATCAAGTCCTGTTACAGAGTCCATGCAAGCAATAATCAAAATATGTTTTGCTCTCTCTGATAACATGTCTCTTACAACACGAATATCTTGTACGCTCTGAGCATTTGGTATCATCACTGCATCTATATCAGATCCAATAGCCCACGCTACTTGCTCTTGCATATGTTCAAACAGCTGCTCCGATGTTTCGCTGCAAGGTATTGACTCAACACTGTCATGTTTTACTGAGTGATCAATTTCTTTAGGCGCCTGAGTAATTCGAACGGTCATTTTGGAACCGATGGTTCCGCCAACTGCTATTGTGCAATCTAAGGAATCATCACCTACTTCATTAACAACTAGCTTGACAGTACCTGGAGTCAGGCTTTCAATAAAAATAGAATCTTTAGGATGAAGATCAGTTAAGTGATCATAGCCGATGTATAAACAATCAGAAGTACCACTTTCACGCCAACTAGAATCAGTTGTTAAACGAATTGTGTTGAATTGAACGAGATCTATCGTTTGTTTGGGTCCACCCTTCAAGTCTCCTGTTAAAATATCAGGGCCTCTAACGTCTACAACTAGGGCGAGTGGGTATACGTATTCCAATTCAGCACTGTAATTATAAACAGCTTGTCTTATACTTTGAATTAATTGCCCATATGCATCGGGTTCCATATCTCGCATATTGAGCCTAGCCACTGTCATTCCTGACGCAATTAATCTTTGTATGACAACGGGCTCTCGATTTTGGGTGCCGATATCACACATTAGACCTGTTTGCAATTCTTCACATGGAGTTTTATGAACATCTAAATTACAATAATGTTTAAACAAAGACGGTTGCGGTACATTACCTCTTCTAGCTTTATTGGTCACTGCCGCTTCTAAAGGAATATGCCAAGGTAACGCCATTCTTATTCTTATCACGGTTTTAAAATTTGTTATGAACAATTACTTAAATTATTGATATCTCGAACTTGGTGTAATAAAAACAATATTTACGAAAATATAACTAAGCAATTATTTAAATACAATACCAAACAGTTCAATATTGATAATAATATCGTTCTAAATGACACTCATTTTTCCTACTAGTAAATAAAAAAAAGCAGTTGGTGCCGGTATAGTATTTTTTTACAATTTCCATACTCTTTGGTTAAATGGTGATATTTTTCCAAGAAGCTTAAATATATAATGGATCTATCAGACAGAGAGAGGTCACGCGGTCAAGCGTTCTGTGTCTGATAGATCTGTCGGATAGAGTGAAAATAATTTTAAAGCCTCCTCCACACTACTCACGAAATTTCTCGGTTTCCCGGCACTTTTTAGGGAAAGTTGTTCGAATGTAGGGTAGGTAGGAATCAACCGATAGGTTACTATATAGTTTGCTAAGTTTTAAGAGTTGGTCTCACTTACTCTGCAGCTCTGCGCGCAGGATGTTGACCTGCTGTTTTCTTTATCCCGGGTGGGAATCATCCCACTTTAAGCGTTCACAAGATCACAAGATGTGGGCCGTGATTGGAAAGTAATATTGGGCATTAACTCAGGTTTTATTTTGCAGTCTGAGTAGGTACCTGCAAAATGCGATTTTATTGCCATTTTGTCATACTGTTTAGCTAATTCAAAAGCTTGTCCGCCGACTGAACTCGGTGTCTCCAGACCAAGAATATTGCTATGCTGCTGCTGCTGGCTGGTTCCTACATCACGATTCCAAGCTCGATATGGCTGGTTCCTACATCACTATTCCAAGCTCGATATGGCAATGACAGTTGTTTATTTTCCGTTTTTACGCTAGTCTATGGACAGGCCTTTATGACAAATCAACAGTATCCCATGCATAGATAGATGTAATATACTAAACAAGATTGCGCACGCTCAAAATATATCTTTACGAAAATGAACTCTATTCCAACGCAATAAGGTACTAAATTTGTTGCATAATACACAGAGGCAGAGGCAGAGAGCCGAGAGGGATAGTTAGAACGGAGGCTTTCTAACACCTTGCCAGCATAAAAAAATGTTGTGATCAACAGTTTTGTCTTCCCAAAAAAACAATTGAATCAAATATATTTTTATCTTATTTTAACAATTGTAAGTCAACAAATTAATAAAAATTGCATTAATTTATTATACGAATAAATTATTTATATAAATTATTATTCTTAAAACATAAACAACATAATTTTTTTTTTTCTAGCGGTAACCCTGAACATTCTTCGCGCGTAATCAGCATTTAAAATTTTGTTTATATTTTTCGTATTAAATCAATTTAAACTATTTAAATGGTGAAAAAGTGTTGGGTTTATACTTGTAAAAGTGAATCCTATGTTGGTTGCAATATATCGTTCCACAGGTTAGCTAATAATAACATTTTTGTAAGGGTCAATTCCCACTGAAAGAGCAGCGGCCGGCAGCGGCCGGCAGCGGCCGTAATTGCAAGGGATTGAGCGCGAGCGCGGCGGGCCGCGCGGCGCCGCGCGGCGCCGCACCGCGCCGCGCTCTTACATTTTCCGTGCTCTTACGGCCGCTGCCGGCCGCTGCTCTTTCAGTGGGAATTGACCCTAAACCAAACAACTAGGGTGCCCATGAATTCTTGTAATGAGTGAAAATATGGGTGATGGATTTTAAAACTGTTGTACTATTGTTATAGCTTCCCAAAAAATGAAGAAAGGCGACATAAATGGCTCAGCAGTCTACATATGAAGTAGAAATACAAAAAAAAGTCTTCACTTCGAATCTTCCTGCTTTTATACTGCTAATTCCCGCTAATTATTAAAAGCGTTTATAAGTATCTTAAGGTCACAAACTGCGTTAGTTAAAATTTCAATACCAATCTGCGTTTAATAATCTTAGCAAATTCGGATTTGTCTCACATAGCTTAATCTCATAGTCACCCTATTAGAAAGGGACAGACGGCCTCCGTACTAACTGTTTCACTCGGCTCGTTTTTTGGGTTTATGTGCGCAGTCCTGTTTACAAATATGTCTATGGCATAAAGTCAAGTCTGACAGATCTAATTTCAGTTTATTTGAGTTTATGTCAGATCTTTCTTAGTACTCTTTGGATGAAAGAACCGCGAACCAAAACCAAACCGCCTTGTTATGTTTCATTTAATTAATAAGACTTATCAAAAAAATAATGAATAATAAGATAGCCTGAGATAGAAACTATTAAAAAACATGATAATAAGGCCTCATTGAGTGTAGAGTGTACTTGTAAGCGAAATTGTGTGTGCAAAATGTGTACATAGGCTCACAAAACAATAATAAACTATACAAGTTTATCAAGTAGGATTATTCTATCATGGAATTAGAAACATCAGTTCAAGATGCCGCTAGTGGCATTAAATCTGTACGACACACAGATCGCAAGAAAAGTGCTGAGAATTTAAAGGAATTTCTATCTAGAAATGCGGTACCTTCCCTGTTATCTGAAAACACTTTAAAAAAGAGAGGATACTCGTGGAACAATTTATTTGACGATATTAATGAATATGTATTTATAGTAAGTACTAGATAATTGTTACAGCAATATACAATATTAGTTTACAACCAGTATTTTATTCTTTTCAATTTATTCAGGAAGAAGTATGTCCAACGAGACTGTTATCAATTTTATTATGTCATAAATGTTAATGTAATGCATTTGAAATTTACAGGAACTGGAAAAATATGAGACTTCTAAAACTTATGAAAATATCACCAAGCCACTTTGTTCCAGTTTATTGTACCAATGTGTTACAGGCTCTAATAAAGGTACCTCATTTAATTCAATAAGTTTCCTAAAGAACAATCGGCAGATTTATATGAATTTTGGCCCAACTCTAGTAGAAATATAAGACATAAAATAAATATGTTTCAAGTACTTTGTTCCCTAATTACAATATTAAGTTTTATTTATTACAAGTAATATCTAATTAAAGAAGAAAAATAGAAAACGTATTTAACACCAGATTTATTGCATTTCATTCCAGCCTATGTAGGTACATGCCTATTTTGAAAACCGGTAAGCTCTCAAATATTATTCAAATATTTTTAGCCTGCCTTTACATTAATAAGTTTTATTTACATCAATAACTTACATACAATAAGTTTTCCAATGTAAAACTGTTGTAGCTATTTATGTTGTACTTGTTTTATTTAAAGGTAAAGCATATATAAAATGTGAAAAAATAACTTCAGCAAGCATAGAAATACTGAGAGAACATCGTTCGGTGGTGGCTATTGGCGATACTTATTTGAATCTGCTGTTGAAACATGTTTTGCCATATGAACACTATGTATGTAACATAAAACCTAGCACTTGGTCAGGTACGTTATGAAAGAAGTCAATATAATGTCGTGATTATTCAAAACTTGTTAATTATTTATATTAAAATTTTCTAGACTTACTGGATGTGTGTGTTGAAGCATGTTCTTCAAGTGATTACAAGTTGGATACCTTCACTAAACTGCGGCTATTACTACTTGTAATGAAAGGAGTAAAAGATAACTCTCAACTTACAAGACAGTTAATGAAAACAATATCTTCTCTAGAAGGAATTTTTTCAAACATTTTAAATGATAAGAAAGTACAAGAAGTAATTATAGATATTTTAATATTGCTTCTTGAGACGGTATGTACCCTAAGAAACATTTATTTTTAAATACATTTGCATGTATAATATAATAATCAAAATTATATTTTTTATTCTTTTTAGCTATCTTCTGAGTACAGATTAACAATGTGCCATTTTATTGAAAGTCTTATGCCTTTATTACTCAAAAGCTATGACCAAAATAAGGATCAAAAGAAAAAGGTAAATAAATAAACTAGATATTACTTCTTGCACCTGGAAAAAAGCGCCTATGCTAGCCTAAATGTGACTTCACACTGTATTTTTTTTATTATTGTTTAAAGCAAATAGTATCATGCAAGGTCATTTGTAAGTATTCAAATACCTCATAACTAATACCAAACTAAAAATGAGTAGTAGCATAACACAAGTTCCTCCCCATCAGTAACTGCAAGCTTCATTTGATTGATAAGCAAAGCACTTAATTGACAACTGGTAATTTGTAATATTTTTTTCCTAGAATTCGTTTTTCAACTTATTAAATCTTACTGTGGTGCTTCATCACCCAATGGGCAGAACCAAAAGAGAAGAAGGCAGCTTGGCAAACAATTGGGAGCTATGGAACAAATACTTGAACAGTATGACAGAAATAATATGCACTGAAGTTATCCACTTGCAAAAGAATCGAAAGCCCAATGACAGACTTGGGCCATGTCCACATTTCTACTATTTAGCTGCTTCGGTACATTATCAGGTGAAGAACATAGCCTTTGTTCTTACTAACTTGGTTCTGTTTTTAATTTTTTATAGTTTCTCTCCTATGCCCTCCTCATTTATCCTATGCCTATGTTGTCTCATTGTATAAAATGATTAACATTATTACATTACGCACATGTAGACTACATCTTATTTTCCTCCTACTTACCCATTCATTAATAGGTATTTCAAACATGTGAAGAAAGCACAAGTAGCACAGAGAGTTTAGCAAAGCGATTGAAATTAAGCTTAAACAAGAACAAAACATTTGGTGACCTTGTCAATGAATTACAACAAAATCCTGTACCATGGTAAGTTTTATTTATTCATCACAATGTAACTTTTTAAATAGCTTTACTGTGTAAGATTGGAATCTTCTCATAGATACCTGAATAATAATTTAGGTACCTACTATATGGTATACCTCTCTTTACAGCTTTGTTTGCTTTTTAGGGTTCCGTACCCAAAGGGTAAAACGGGACGCTATTGTTTTTGCTCCTCTGTCCGTCCGTCCGTCCTTCCGTCCTTTCGTCCGTCCGTCCGTCTGTCACCAGGCTGTATCTCATGAACCATGATAGTTAGAGAGTTGACATTTTCACAGATGATGTATTTCTGTTGCCGCTATAACAACAAATACTGAAAACTAGAATAAAATAAATATTTCCGGGGGCTCCCATACAACAAACGTGATATTTTGCTAATTTTTGCTCGATATCCATAAATATATATAGAATATTAGTTTGGATGGTACGGAACCCTACGTGCGCGAGCCCGACTCGCACTTGGCGGGTTTTTTATAATACTAGCTTTGGCCAAGGGTAATTTCTAAGCGCACCCGGTTAAAAAGCAGCTATAGCCTTATTAAATTAACTCTTCTGTTTTCTAATATAAAACAATACTGTTTAAGGTTGGAAATAATACACATGTATGTGAAAATGTATGCTGCCAGTATATCTCCCGAAGATTACTTATCGTTGCTGAATTGTCTTCAAACACTGCTATCAAATAATGCAAACAACATAGAATGGGAAGCTTTCGAACAGTTAATTTGCTTGATACTGGAAAGCTCTGGAATGTCAAGCACAAATATTGACTTCAAAAACACATCAGTATCATTATGGAATTCATGTGTTCGGTAAGACTTTTGGTAATATATGAACTTTATCTTGTTGGGGGATAAGACGCATTAAAGCTATCACACCAATAAATTTTCCGCTCGGTCTTATTACGGGAAAATTGAAGGTTAAATCTACTAGTATGGAAGAAGTACTGCAAGCTTTTCTTTCAGTGAAGAGTAGGCTATTGCTGTTTCATCCGACCCCGAGCGAATCGTTCCACTTAGAAAGATGTTTTGGTTTCAGAAATTGCACATCTTTAAACGCGTCACATAAAGCATTACACACAATCATGCAGAGTTTATTAAATACAGATATACTAGAGCATGCGCAGGCGCAGCAGCTCATAATACTGTATCTGCAGAATGATATGCCCGTTACAAACAGTAGCGTTAAAACCTTGAATAATGTCTTCTACAAATTCTACAGCAAATGTAGCCTGGACGACTTCAGGCTTAAATGCTTTCTATGGCTCACATCCAGCGAATCATTCATAAGTGGCGCTGAAGTTCCAGAATTAATATTCAGAATAATTGCCGATGAAAATATACATTTTAATATCAATCGTGCCGTTCAGTCGGAGTTCGATATGTTGCAGGAAATTGTATATGACTCACCCGAAAAGTGCATTTTATTCAGTGAGTTTGAAATACAAAATACAATAAAGACCCTAGAGCCAGTCGCAATGTATGAACACGTTGGCTCTATTTCCGATGTTGAAAATCAGGTGCATGAGTACATAACAACAAAATTGGTTAGTACTAGTTCAAAACAATTGAAGAATGATGCGGATCTACTAACATGTATAAACCTGATTTCAATTGTTTTATCGTACCTGGATAAAGTTTTAAAATATAAATTGAAATCTCTAGAAGAAGTTGAAAACATGAGGATTTATAATTTATCTGTAGTGACATTAACACACATGTATGGGGCACTAAATCGTGTGTTAGAAAGCAATACTCAAATCCCGAAAAAGATTAAAGTAGTACAAGAAGTCAAACAACTTCTAGCTACTGAATTTCATCCCTTATTGGGATCTATGTTACGGGCTAATATGAATGAAGATGTGTTCCACGCCATTAATAATATATTAAATATTGAAGACCAACCAAATGATTACGATATTATCATTGATGATGACGGAGACGATAACAACATTGACACTTTAAAGCACAACTGTTTACTGCTACTGGCCGCGTATTGCCGAAAACAAGCAGAGTATCGGGAGGAAGTATTGAAATTGATACTAGACGAAAATATGTACACTTTTACAAATGATACTCAGTGCGTTCTTCAGTGTATAGATCTGCTGATAGATTCAAACGTGGAAAATCCTCCTCTAGGTAATAATTATTTTATTATACCTTCAGTTACTTGATAAGGATACTTAACTAGGCGGGGTAAATAAGGACCACAAAAAGTCTTAAAATAGACATCCAAATAATGCAATTGCTTGCAAATGTTTAATTTTAAAACCAATAACGATGCTGTTTGCTGTTTTTCAATCAATCACAAGAAATTACTAAGCCAAATTTCTTAATTGTACTAACCTACTCGTGTGTTTTTTCCAGGTTTGATTTTCCCATTGATGCAGTGCATATGCCAAAAGTTGTATAGAAATTCTAAAGTATCGTATGAGTTGCTTAAAATCTTACGTAAAATCATGGATCCTCTTTGCGAAAATGATTCTGATATGAAGCAAAATTGTTTGATCATGATTAAAAGCTATTTGATGCTTTGTAAAGACATGCACTATCCACCGAAGGTAGCTGGTATGATATACGAATGTGCTGCTAAGATCATTCTAATCAATCGTAAGCAAAATGCTAATATTGAAGAAGCCTTCGAAAGTGCATTTATGAAGAAAATAAAAGGCTCAGTTCACAGCATTCGTATACATTGTAGCTATTTGATGAAATTGGTTAACAACTTCTCTGAAGATGATATAAGTGTATTTTTGACTAATTTGTTAAAAATATTTTTTACTAGTGTAAGTATTGTTTTTGTGTTTTAAAAAGTCATTTTTTTTAAATGTTCCTATTAATATACATATCTGAGCATAGTAGTACATGCATGTTGACCGTACCTACTCCTCGTCCACCCTCAGTCTTCGGTTCGTGCGCAGAACCTCGTGCCTTAATTTTATTTATTAAACTAAAATAGGCAGTTTACAATGTTCTATTTCTATATACATATATTTCTCATTTAGGTGGCAGCTACAGAAGCAGAGACAATAATAAAAGATGAATCTGCCAACAGGACTTCGACAGTCCTGCACGCTTTCGTTGCGCTGGCGCAATCTAACAAACCTGTTGTGTTGACCGTCATACTTCAGGTTATCCAATTGCAGAAAATGAAATCACTAGACAACGGCATTGTCAAAAAAGCTCTTAAAGAGATAGTCAATTCTGTAGGAATAGAAGATATACAAACGTACTTGAATAACCATATTGTACCGATAGTATATTTTTGGTTCTCTCAAAATAATCCTCTAGAGGATTTTCCGATACACTTACTTGGTTTTAATACTGTGGATAGTTTTAAAGAGAAACATATGAAGTGGCTCATTGCTGGTGAAATATTATGGAAACAAGAGGGAGACGTAAGCAAGAGTGATCTCTTGAAGCAAATAGCTAAGAAACAGAAGAAAACCGTTAAAAAAATGCTTGAGGTTTGTGCTTTTTACATTTTCTTCACTAGATGAGACCTGCGGTTTCATCAGACTATATTAATCTCTTCCACTGTAATTCAGGAAACCCTTTTTTAGTACCTATTTAAAATTACCAAAATTTTATTTTCATATTTTAGGCCTGTTTCTCCAACATCATGGCTCTATGCTTGCCCTACATTGTCAGCGCCAAGTACAAGATTGAGTACCACGACCGTCACAAACAAGACGAGTTCAACAAATCCATGAGCAATGCTACTACGATGTTTCAAATAACCAGTGACATGTTAGAGAATGAGAGATGGAGTTGCCTCTTCGTGGAGAATGTTGGAGAACTACTGTTACTGGCTGCTACTCATATGAGTGACAGCGAAGATGCCGAAAAACTGTTCCATATTCAATTGCCGAAGAGAAATCAACAGTACTATTATCCGAAGAAGATTTTATACTCTATTCTGGAATACTTTGAAGTATGTAGAATTATCTAGAATTACCGTTTTTTATCAATTATTGTGGTGACTAACATAGCCTTATTAAACTTTTCAGCACCTCACAGATGGAAATGTTCTTCAATATCTATGTCAAAATCAAACGGTGACAGTATTTCAGATTTTATTCCAATTATGGAAAGCTGTTACACAGGAGAATATATTTGAGCTGAAGATATTGGCTCTTCACGCATACGTTACCTTCATAAAATATATACCTTTGGGGTACCCTTCTGACGCTTTCATGTGCAATTTTGTATGTAACGGTTTCACTCAAGTTATCAAGTCCTGTGATAGCAAAAATCTAATGAAAGCTTACATTGATGGCTTAAAACTCGTCCTAGAACATTTGTTGCCAGAAACGGCAATGCTTATGCGAAAATCTTTATTGGAATTACTGCCTATTCTCATTATAAAGAAAGAATCGGGCTATGAAGAAGAGTGTTCAGTGTTCTTAGAGCATTTAGTTGAGAATATGAAAGATTTCTTAAAAGAAAGCGAGGATGTTGTTGATTTCCTTGGTTCCATGACACAAAGCGGTGATGATATGCATTGCGCCAATTTGACGGTGTTCAAAGAGAAATTAAAGTCTCATAGAATAAGCTTACATCGCCCCAGGTAAGTGAAACCCCGCCTTTATCCTTGTAAGTTGCTTCCGTAAAAATCCGTAAAAATTACGTGAGTACTTCCGTAAAAATTATGTAACTTCCGTAAGTTGTAAAAAATTCTAAGAAATTACTTTACGCGACTTTCGAATGAGTTATACATTTGTTAATTTATCACAAGTTAATTACGTAAGTAAGTCTTACAAGTGTAGGGGCGGCCTAAGAATGATGGTATGTGCGAAGAATAGTATTAAACAACTTTAAACAATCACTTTTATGTATTTTTAAGCTACGACACGTTACTGCATTTCCACCAATTTTTAAATTGCAATAAAGGACACATACGCGATTTGTATTGTGATTTGGATTCCAAGACTCTGTCTGAAGACTGTGAGACGAGTATCTTACATCAGATCGTGCAGTCGCTTTGTAACATTCTGAAATCAAATTACGATGATAAGGTAACTGCATACTTCTGTTATTATACCTACCATTTTTATATCAATTTATAAATATATCTACTTCTTCTTAGCGTTTATCCCGTCTTATGACGGGGTCCACTTTCCGTATCTTCTTCTTCCACTTAGCTCTTTCCAGGACATCTTCCTCTTCGAGGTCGCAGATTTTCATATCTTTCTTTACGACACTCAAGCACCGCAGTTTACTAAGTTATATATGATGTATTTTATTTAATTTTCAGACTATCGTCGAAGCTTGCAACTGTTTGTCAGAGATCACATCATACGATCTAAAAACGCTGGTAACTGTGCCGCCAGCCGACACACAACTTGTGAGAACTGTCAACCCAACGCGTTACTTCATGCAAGTCGTTGGAAAAGCTCTTCTAGAAGTGTTCTTTGCCGATGATGCTAATATCACGGACGAAATTGCGGAAACTATGAATGATCTACTGAAATTCCTTGGTGTTGATGATATACCTGGTAAGTAGAACTAACTTTAAAATTATATTTCGATTCTCCAATCTATGTTACTATCATTATAATACGGTATATTTCAGATTTGGAGAGAGTGGACAAAGATATACTAAAACCATTTTCTAGTACAAATCTAAGGACTATTGATACTACTACCGATAGTATCAAGTTCGAAGCGTATTGCCAAATGTGTCCTGATGGCGTGTTCTTAAATGTTCTGCTGACTAAGGGCGATTCTGAATGGTTGAAAGAAGTTACATGTACACTTCTGAGTTTTACTCATTCTTCTACTGACTACTTGACTAATTTGGCAAAAGTTTGCTCGTTGAAGGTAAGTTTGGGAAAACTGTTATTATCGTAACCAGGGTACACACGACCCAGGAAGGCGGACTTAATTATATATTTACTTATTAATAAATTCCTGCATTTCCAGCCTCGAGTCTGCTGTAAAATACTACCCGCCCTTGTTGGCTTAATACTACAAAGTTTCACCGAAAGACACGTCAAAGCTCTCGGAGAACACATAAGAAGGTTCTTCTCTAATGTTTGGGAACACACTTTCGACGACAAACTGGAGAATAGTGCAGACAATTCCTTCCAATCTAGAACTGATGGGGTAGTGACGCAAGGGTACAAAACTGTCGTTCAGTATATGCTCGATATTGTAGATTTTGTTCGCATACAAAGGAACTATTATGGAATGAAGTAAGTACCTATTATTTTATTCTCCGAGATTTTTTTATTTATTCCAGAATTTGATTCTAAAAAATGTGCATTTCAGGAAAGGAGGAGCTTCGAAGACGTTGAATTATCTAGAACTGAATTACGATAAAGTAGCGTGGGCAGCGGCACTGGTTGGTCAGAACTGGTCGGCTGTCTACTATGGCGAGCTGTGGGCTTTGTTCCAGAATGGCGGAGTGACGCCGAATTCTCCTGAAGCCACCTCTAGCCTGTCGGGTGGAGAAAACTTACAAAGGATTTTTAGGACTGTAAGTCTTATTAAACTATGTTTTTAACCTACTTCCCAAAAAAGCCGTCTCCAACATAGTTGGGAAAAGGCTCGGGAGATGGTGACCCCAAAAAATCGGTTACCAATCTGTGAGTCTTGTAAGATTGACCGTGCAGACCTTATAAATTTCAGCCTCTAATTTTCACTCATTACCTTGTCTGCCTTCACCAGTGTTACGTGTCAATCGGTGAAATCGACGCTATCGAAGGTTGTGGCACGGAGCATTTAACAATGGAGAACGAGAAGCGAAAGCACCTGATCAACTCGGGTCAGTTCACGGACGCACTGTTACTCCACGACATAGCGTTGTCTTGCGGCGCGGCGCCGGCCGCCGACCTGCACGCGGGCGTGGTCCGCTCGCTGCACAAGTCCGGCATGCACCATCTAGCACTCAGCTATATCAAGTCCATGCCGGAGACCGATCACCTCAATGATGTTAAATACGAGTGCCTGGCGTTCTTAGGTCAGTTACAGTGTTGCCATCATCATAAATTATTTTTTACCAAATTTTAGCGAAGTAAAATTATTCATTCAAAAATTCCAGGTGATTGGAGTAATTTCGTAGACACAAAAGAACTAGAAGAAAAGCAGAAACAAACTAACTGTAACCAAAATTCAGTAGTTAAAGCATTCCAGTACGCGTGCCTCAAAAGTTGTTTGAACATCCAAAATACTCCTGAGTTTGAGAGTAAACTTCTTGAGCCTGTGAATAAGGCTAAGTTAGCTGCGTCTAGATTATGTCTGAATTTGAATATGGAGAACTGTCAGAATATATACAAAGTTTTGGAGAAGCTTCATATATTTAATGATATAGAGGAGTATATCTTAGTGAGAACGAATCGCTTGCGAGTGTGGGAGTTGCTTCAGAGATGGGATGTCGACAAGTTGCCGCAGTACAATGACTTCAAGCACATAGAGGCGCTGTCTTCGCAGCGAGTGCTCATACTAGAACATGCTGCGAAACAACATGGCAACATGTTGAACGAAATTGTGTCTTTGCAAATTAAATATGCCAGTAAGTTCCTATTCTATATTTCCCTTACATTGTGGTATTCACCATTTACATATTAAGTAGTTTTCCAAGCTAATATTTTATCAGAATATTAATAATCAAGAATAGAGTCCAACGTACAATAAATAATATTTCTTTGCAGAATTAGCGCTAAATAATCGCCGCGTACACATGGCACAGCGGTTGTTAGCCGTCGCGAAGAAATCGCAGCAGTCTAAAGACATAACTCTCGTGGAGAGCGAGATCGCCTGGGCTAAGGGACACAAGGAAATAGCGTTATCTCTCCTCCGTAATATTGTCACCGATCAGACGCTCAATACTAAACTTGCGGCTATTTCTTTACGGTAAATATTTATGTCGTAGCATAGAATGTGCAGCTGTACCTTCTACTGTACACTTCAAGGGAAAACATTTAAATAGATGCTTTTGTGCAATTTCTGAGACATCAAACTTTATTAAGTTTGTGGAATAAAACTCAAATACGATGTTTCATTGACTGGTGTAAAGTGTACAAACTACTTTTCAAAAGTTCAAATTCTTTTATTTTTCTTATAATGATTGAGTCGTTATATTTATGTATTAATTGTGTATGTAATTTTCTTCAGGCGGTATGCTCTCTGGATGGCAGACTCGAAACGAGACAATCCACGTGAAATTATACAAAAATATTTGAAAAAGAGTCTTGATACATTGAGAGGTGACAATATTGATATTAGACTAAAAATCTACTACGATATTGCAAAATTCGCTGATGCAGAATACAAGCAGGTATGAAGTGTTGCCAGAAACCTTAAGTATTTTATACTTTTTCTTTATATAATGCTTAACTATTACAATAATTTGCAGGTATTGACTTACATGAAATCATCAATATACGAAAACAGAGTGAAATGCTTAGAGAACATGAAAGGCACTGCATTATCGTTGAACAACAAATCCAAAACACTGACAATGTAAGTTTGCAAATATATAATTAACATTACTAGATAACATGGTGTTAAATAAATATGTAATCAATTTCAGAGAAGAGAGAAGGGCTCTATCGACAAACAGGAAATTCAAAGAACTGGATGAAGCTGAAATAGCGAACACACAAGTAGAAAAAGAAAATTTCTTACAATTAGCTATGAGGTAAGATCTGGATATCATTTAAATCCGATGATTAAAAATTTTATAAAAAATATGGTCGTGATATTTCTTTAGCTAATTTGTTTTCAGATATTACTTGCTTTCATTGAAGCAGTGTGATGAGAACAACTTATCAGTGTTCAGAGTGATATCGCTGTGGCTTGCCAACCAAGACTTTGAGTTTCAAGATGGCGGCGAGTCGTTCGATGATCTTCTGAACATGATACCGTCTTGGAAGTTCGTGACGGTCTTACCGCAGCTGGCACCACGGTTGACTGATGAAGATACGCCTTTCATCAATTGTTTGAAGAAAATAATAAGTAATTATGTTTTTTTTCCCCTATTTGTCTGTTTATATTAAAAGTGCTTTCAATAAAAAAGGCATCTTCTTCTTCTTAGCGTTTATCCCGTTTTGTGACGGGGTCCGCTTTCCGTATCTTCTTCCACTTCGCTTTGTCCTGGACATCTTCCTCTACGAGTTCGCAGATTTTCATGTCTTTCTTTACGACACTCAACCACCGCAGTTTTGGCCCGCCTCTGCGCCTTTGACTGGGTATATCGAGATTTAGTAAAAAAAAACATCGACTTCAGAAATACAGGGTTAAATTCTCAGTTTATGTTTCGAAAGCTCGTCTAAAAAAAATGTGTATTTTAATATGAATTATCCCTTTACTTCCATACAGAAAGATGTGTAATCGACCATCCCCACCACACGTTGCCGATCCTCTTCGGCCTAAAGAACTCTGACAAAGACATCGTGATCAGCAACGCTAGCGGTCGCATCAGTAGCAGCGCCCGCGCACGAGACTCGCAGCCGCGCGTCACCGCCGCGAGGACACTCGTCACTGAACTGAGGACACATAGCGACGAACTCACTGCTATTATTACGCAGATGGAGAAGATGTGTGATGGTAGGCATTTGTTTTTGGAATTTGAAAATCGAATGATTTCAATGGTTGATGTATCTTCCAATCGTTCTTTTATATGGATGTCCCGATGAGGGTGCAAAGTAAAAGGCTTCGACGTACTAAAACTAATTGAGTATTGGATGTATTTGTTTAACGGCTAAAAGTTTATACTTCGGGATTGTTAATAAATACATCGAGCATAATTTAGTTTAGTGATGTACCCAATTAAATGAGTTGCTTGCAAACTATGATGATTAGTATAATTTTGCAAAGTTCAATTAAGTTCAACTTATCACTCTCAGGTTTTACATTTTTACTTACATTTTAATCGTAATATTATTTCCCAGCCATCATAAGTTTCGCGAACTACAAGCCTGCAGAGAGTCGACAACTGAAGAAAGTCAAGATACCCGACGCAGAGAATATACATAAGCTTCGCAATCTGAGAGCGATCCCCGTGCCCACAGTCACTTTGCCGATCAAGAAAGACTGCAAATATACTTACATACATAGTAAGACTTACTTTGTATACTGTTACCTCCTTAATAACACACAGAGTAAAGTTAACCCAAGTTTTAGATGAAAATATATGGTTATTTCTTATTCCTTGGTGTAACTTTAATCCGTGTTTATTTGTGGGGATGTTTAATTTCATATTTTTACTATGTAAATATGGATGTCCTACGTTTGTACTCAAATAAAATATGTAATTCAATTTCTTTTTCAGCGTTACAGTCTTTTGATTCTCACTATGAACTCGTGGGTGGAGTCAACTGTCCAAAGAAGATTAATTGCTTAGATTCATCTGGTAAAAACAACGTGCTTTTGATAAAGGTAATATATTTAATACTAAAACAATTCCTTAACCAAATAGATCTTTATATTATGATATAATAGTTCTGGTTATTTTTGTTCTCAGGGTGGAGATGACTTAAAACAAGATGCCGTGATGCAGCAAGTCTTTAGTATCGTCAACACTTTGCTGGAGAACAATCCAGTGACGAATAAAAATAAATTACTTATTCGAACGTACAAGGTAAGTTGTTAAAAGACATATTAACACAGAACACTAATTTATCAATATAAAATGTTGACAAAAACTCTTACAAGATTTATTAAACAGTGGTTTAAAAAAGTACTAGCTACGTTTCTCCAAGATGATGAATTTAGTTTACCTACACCTAAGCAAGTACTGTAGCCGGTACTTTTCTAAGAATGAACAACTACCATATTTGATGTAGGTGGTGCCAATGTCACGATTGTCAGGAGTACTGGAATGGTGCGAGGGCACTATCCCAATGGGCTTGTATCTCGTCGGCAAGGACAATAGTGGCGCCCATGCACGATATCGACCTCAGGTATTTTAATACGCCCTATACGAATATAATGAAGAGAAAACATTTGTTTTTTTCTTTGCTCCGAAACAACTGAACCGAATTAAAAAAATATTTCACTGCTAAGAAGCCGAAGCCTACTATCGCCGAATATCATAAGCTATATTTCCTGCGGGTACGGGAAAGAGATAAACAACTAGTGGTTTATATTAAGTGAAATAATTTATAAATATACCATTTTTCAAAAGCATTGTTTAATATGAGCAATAAAATATTTTTGTAATATTCTTTTTCAGGATATTTCTTGTGATGCGGCGCGAAGGAAAGTGATAGACAGTTGCAGAGACAGCCACGAGGCGAAACTAAACGTCTTGAACAGAATCATGAACGAATTCAAGCCAGTGTTCCAGTATTTCTTCACGGAACATTATCTCGACCCAGTTACGTGGTATCAGAGTAGACTGGCGTACACGAAGAGGTAGGGGTAAACAAATTATTTAAATATGCTTTTAAAATTAATTTTCGAAGAAGAATTAAACATTTATATCATACGTATAGCTCTTATTTAATTGTTAAAATACTTACTTTTTATTTTTGTTCCTACAGTGTTGCAACTTCGTCCATGGTCGGCTACATACTGGGACTTGGCGACAGACACGTTTACAACATTCTGATAGACAAGAGAACAGCTGAAGTTATCCACATAGATTTAGGTAATGGTAACCTTATTTACCATTGAAACTTGACCATATTTTTTACTAAATTACTTAATGTTATCACTGATTTAAATTACAGGTATCGCATTCGACCAAGGCAAAACGTTGCCGACTCCAGAAACGGTGCCATTCCGTTTGACGCGGGACATCATAGCTGGCTTTGGTTCAAGTGGCACTGAAGGAATATTTAGAGGGTACTTAATATTTTACACCATTCTATGTTCTAAGACTTTTTTTATTAAACTAAATGATTAATTGAACTGACAATGAGATAGGGAAGAAGTCACGTTGATGAAATCCGTTTTACACCTCGCAGGTGCTGTGAAAAAACAATGCAACTTTTACGTGACAACCAGGAAACATTACTGACGATATTAGAAGTTTTACTCTGTGATCCTTTGTATTCGTGGTCTGTGAAGACCGCGCAACAAAACGCTTCTACCTCAAACAGGAACACCAGCGCTGTTGGTAAGACATCGGCCAAAGTAAATATTTCACAATAACAATAAAATTATGATCATGATGAGAATCATAGAACTCATAATATAAGTATGTTTTTTTCTTTTAATTTATGCGTATTGAGTTCAAGCTTCTAGTAAATTGGAATTTACATCGGGCCGCTTAAATCTTAAATGTTCCTGTTTTGTGCAGGTGATGCTGGAACGCCAAGCGGTCTGGCAGAGCGAGCGCTCCTGGTGGTGACGAGTAAGCTCAGCGGCACGGAGGACGGCGTGGCGGGCGGCGTCGCCGTGCCCGGGCAGGTCGCTCGACTCCTACGCATCGCCACCGACCCCTTTAATCTCTGTCGACTCTTCCATGGCTGGCAAGCCTATTTGTAATCTATGTGCCTTTTTATTTTATGATTATTAATAAGTATAAGTGTATTATTAATGGATCTGTTTTAATTTTTTAAATGAACCAAATAAATGATTATTTTTATTACTTATATCTGGTTTTATTACTTGCCGAACTTCTAAGAAACGAAAGTAAGGGAACCCTTATGTATGCTTATGTATAGGGTCAGGGATTGGGGGAAGAGATACAAACATAAAACTGATGCTATAAGTATATTGAGGTCTGCAGACCCCAGGTACTAAAAACAAAAACTATGCAATAATTCCCCATACATTGGTAAAGGGACCTATGCCAACATAATGTTTTTACAATGGATGTATGTATGCTTCGTATAGCATCCGTCCATCGAATTGTTGGCGAATATGAAAATTATAAAAGAATCACTTTTTAAAAATATTAACGATAACAGGTTTAAAGAGATCAGACAGTCGCTCTACGTTAAAACTTTAAATTAGAAGTGGATAAGCTTATATCAAAATGTACTCTATATCAAAATAAGCTATTGTTGAGAAATGAGAAGTAACGAGCATCGCATCGGTAACGAGTAAAAATCAATAAATTGAAAGCAACAGACAGAAAAGATGGCGCGTCTAGCGCATAAACGTCATATTATAAATGGCAACACTGGCAATACTGTCACTACTGTCAGTCCGTTACCATGGTTACGCAGTTTATCAACAAAAATGTATCGTTTGATGTTAAACTTTTGCGATTTTTGTGAATAATGAGCGTCTCTATGAAGATAGTTAACGTTGTCTCATGGCAGAATTGCATATTTTAGGCCAACTGCAGTGCGCATCTAACTTTCACGACAAATCTTCCTTATTTTGTCGATATTCTTTTCAAGCCGGTAAATTATTGTATTACGTAATATTTCGCTTTACATTTGTACAAGAAGTTTATACTTGTTCTTATTTTAGGCCCCAATTGGACGTTAGTATCAGGCTGCCCTGAGGGGCAGACAATTTCAGGGAAGGCAGACTATGATAAGACTGTAAACTGGGCTCATCCTCTTGATATCCACTACGTCACAAAAGGGATCCAAGGTATGTTTTTTCACAAACCCAATGCTGTAGTTCTATATAATTCTTCTAAAGTGTTTTCTTATTTGATTGTACAGGTTGGCCGAAATTGTTAGTGCAAGTTAGTTGTCTTGATTCCATAGGACGCTCTTGGATTGTAGGGTATGGTTGCTGTAGCTTACCTGCAGTGCCAGGGCTGCATACGATCGATGTGAACTGCTGGATACCAACCGCAACTTCTATTACTGATAGAATTCGTCAATTTTTCCTTGGTGGATCTCATCAACTCATTCAAAGTGATATTGTTAATTTAGGTTTGAATCGGTAAGCAACATATATTTACATTCTCAATTGAAAATTTATTTATTCATGTAATATTTATATGCAAATTATCTTATTTACAGATTTAAGTTAAAGACTCAGTCAAAAGGGACAGTTCAGCTGCGAGTAAATATATTGCTCCGGAATTTTAGTCAATTTGGAGTAGAGTATAAGTGAAACATGAAAGTCATTACATATTTAGCTTTCACTGTCCTATCAATACTCATTCAGTTTTGTGTCATGGATTACATACAAGAAAAAAATCAGGCTGATGAACCTGCGGCTCTCAATGTAACTACGCACAAAGATGTTATAACAGACTTATTGAAGAACATTAGTGTTAAGCCTCATGCTCTTTACTACAGGACACATGTCATGAGTAGATCATTAAAAAACACCTCCCCATCAAAGATTTATAATAACTCCTCATTGTCGGAGACATCACTAGGAACAACAGATGCAACCACCACTATATTTGATGTCCTTTATGATGAAAATACTTCTGAAACAGATGTCACTTCTACTACCACAGAGCTGTATTTCACTAGTACTGAATTTGATAATGTCACAGAAATAACATTCTTTGATATAAAAAACAAATCATCTGATGTACCTAGTACCACATCCAAAGTTAGTTATAATTTACACTGTGAATGTAACTTATTGGTAAGTATTTTAAGCAAGCAACTAACTAAGCATTGCAACTTCAGATTCCTTTCAAGATTTCATATATGAATGAATTCTATATTTTTTGCAGTATAATGTTTGTGATTTATACTGTTGTTGTGATCAAGACTGTTCTGAAAATGAACTCAAAATATTCCAATGCCAAGATAAAATTAAGGGTGAAGAGAGAGCAATTGATGGATGTGTTACACATTTATTAGACGAACAGAGATATGGAGGCAGTATGCTTGATAATCTGTTCTGTGTTGTTAAAAGTAACTTACCTAATAAGCGAAGTTTAAGAAAGGTAGAAAACGATTACATTATTTACGTACTTGTAAATATTTAAGTAACTTTTGTTGATATGTATTATATTATTTTCAGTTTAATCTCGCATCAACCGATAACTATTACACATGGCGAAATGTTGTTCCAAAGCAACCTTCGTATGAATTTAAGAAAACCTTGTATAAACAAGGTGATCCTATTTGGCTGTTGAAAAATGGAATATTTTATTATTTGGGTTTGTATAACTTGAATGGAGACTATTCACTTCTCGGACTAGACTAGACTCTCATCAAATATTTGAGTTTAAAGCAGTTTCTATGCAATAAAGAGTACCTTATCTACTATTTTTCAGATTTCCCAGCACCAATGGTAAACCATTACTGTACAGATCGAGTTCCAATACAATTTATCCAAAAGGAGAAAATAAAATGTAATGTGAAACTTGAGCATTTAGAAATGTTTAATATATTGAAAACTACTGATGAAGCTTTGGTTATAAGTGCTACTGACAATACGTTTAACAGCACCACTTTGGTAAAACAATATTCTTTTCTATTATATTTATTAATTTTGATTCTAGAACGCGTTTTTACAAAAATGTGTATTTTACAGAACTGCACTAATCTTCATTGCATTAATTGGACAATCCTTGCATGTGAAGATGGTGTATGTGCAAATTACGACAAAACTTTGAACGAAGCGTCATGCACGGAGAATGTCTGCAATAATATAGCGTTGAAAATTGATTATGAATTCTATTACTACGATTTGAAAATAATGAACGCGACGATAAAATTACACATACAAAACATATCGCATGTATTACCATTCATGATGCACGAAATCAATATAAATTTTTATATGTCCAATAAGTCTATAGACCATGTAATTGAATTAAGTGGAAACCCAGGGTATATCAACGGTTTACCAGTAATTGCATCATACGTTAAGAGTAATTATACCGACAATTTTTTCAATAATACTTCGGAAACGAGGTGGCGAATGTTACTTCCCGAAAACAAAAATGGACTTTGTGTTTTATCCAATACAACAAGTAACATTGTAACATTTGGCATCAGTAAAAGAAATAAATGCCGATATGAACATCCGCACACAACTTTACCCAAAAAGAACATGTGCAATAATGTACAAAATGGCATTATTGAACTTTTAAGGCTTAACAGTAATATATCCATATCTCCATTAGGTAATCCACATGGTATTGCCGACGACGGTTGGATAAATATGTTCATAGACACCAATAAACGCGATCCTGTATATGGAGAGTATAATGAAAACACCTTTAAACTTTACTGTTATAATTTAATTAACAGACTATCTGTTACCTTCATGTTCGCTAATGTCGACGAAGGATCACACAAGGGTCAAAATAAGATTCTATCAGCTAAATATGGAGTAACAACTAGAAACGTTAGTTTTAATGTAGAGGATATTTCTATTGTCATTACTGTTGATATTAATTTCGTGGATCTGACCAAGCCAAGTGTAATTCAATATGCTGGAGGTCCACATTTAAATATTCATTTACCCAAAGATTTCTTCTTCCCCTTTCCTCAGAACGGCTGTATTCACATGTCTAACACGTTAATTGTAACTATATGCTGCTGTGTAATATTGCTTTTTACAAATAAAATAACTCTTGAATAATAACTAATAATTTTTATTTTGAAATAATTTAAATACTTTTGTTACTTCTATCACTTCTAACTTGGCATCCCCTTCAAGGACATAACGATCTTGAGTTTGTGGTGGCCTGAAAATAAAACCCATTTTAGGTTTAATTAGACCACGTCAACCCAATGAGAGCTCGTGAGTATTAGCCAAATCCAAGAGGCAAAAGAGAATTTAATAAAACATTGTGTTATAAAGGAAGTTTTTAATATAGCCGCATCAAGGAAACGAGGTAAACTATCATAGTACATGACGTCAAGGTACTAGAGCTATATTGGTATTTACAATATTTTTACATAATTAATCTTCAAAGAATATTTTAGTCTAATAAAATATATTGTAAAGCAAAGAAGACAGTAATTATAAACTGAAGCTGCTTTTACACAAATCGGTCGGAGCAATGCTGAGATGTCGCTACAAACCTATGCGACGTAAGTGTAGACTTTGCGGTCGTCAGGCGTGCGAGCCAGGTACTCGCGCTCGATCAGCCCTTCGATGCGCTTCTTGATAACCACCGGCGACGGCAGGAAGCGAGCACGCAGTTGTTCCGTCACTTCGGCGACCAATAGTGTGTGCTGTGGACATCACAAATGTTTAATGCACTTTGTCAAAAGGTTCAATTTATTTAGTAATTACAAAAAAATATTTAACTTACCGCCATTTTCTTTCTGGCTTTCATGATGCGCACGATGGCCGCTTCTATTTCGTGTTTGCGGTCTTCATCAACTTTGTTACGTGTTTCGCGTCTCTCCGGTTCAGACTCGCCTTTAGCCGCTACCGTCTGGATCTTAACTCTGATAAACAGAAAAGCAAAGTTAAAAAATGCTTTAAAATTAAATGATTGTATCAAAGGTTATGCAGCATACCTATGTAACTTAGATGTAAAGGCGTCGTTCACGTAAAATTGATGAGATGGTTCTATCTCCTTTGTCTTCGGCTGTTTGATGAGCACCCTCTGGGTGGGCTTACCCATCGCTAACGACTGTAGGGCCCGGACAAGATCTTTCTCTGGTATATCAGTCTCGTTGAGTATTTCCTGCAAGAGTAAATACGTGAAATCAACCTATACAATCACTAGATGACAAAAGACGTTAACAATTGTACGTTCAAAATATTTTATGTTATTTATAGAAGTTCACAAATATTATACAACGGTTTTTCTCATAGCTACGATACGATATATTCTGGGACGCTTGAATATTGTACTGGATATTTTTTACAAAAAAGAAACTGAGTACATGAGAACCCGTTATGATGAAATATCCATACCAAAATTTAAAATCTCGTTACGAAAATTAGGGGGCCGGTAAATAAATAAATAAAGACATGTCAGGTACATACCTCGTAAGTGAGTCGTTCGCGCTTATTAAAGAGCAGCAGCACACACATCTGGAAGGTGGAGACCTGTATGATGTGTCGGCGCGGAGCGGCGGGCGCGGGCGGCGAGCGCGGCGGCGACGACGCGGCCGCGCGGAACGTCGCGTTCAGGTCCGCGCTGCCCAGCTGCGGCTGCAGCGACAGCTGCCGCCCAGAGTGCTTCGCTAGGTAGAAGCTGAACATAACATCACATATCTTTAGTCGCTTCTCGCGAGGCACACGATAGCATTAAAGAAAGCGGTAACAATTCGTAATTGTGAGTCATAGTGGAGACATTTCTCAGTGAATATCTCTCAAAATTAATAAAGAAAAAATTTAATGGAACTGTCCTATTTTGGAGTGTGGTGTTACCTTCTGAAAACTTCGAATGCATTTCGTGGCGCTGTAGGTATGTTGCATTTCGGCGTCGCGCTTTGTGTGGGCCAGAAGCCGGTGGTTAGTACACGCACTGACAGATCTACGCCGTGAAGATTGATCTGAAAATACATCATTCCATTATAGAAAATATAGAAGGAATTAAAATTGCACAACGAAGGGCCTGCGAGTGACGACTTACAGTCAGCTCGACTATGATAACAAGGCCTGGACAAAGGTAAGAAATAACAAAGATTCACCCCGGATGACAGCACATGCTCCTTGAACTCTTCCATTATAGTGTTCGAGACGGTCATGTCTTTGAACATTCCTTCCAGCTTTGATGTGAACTGACAACCGCATTCAGTCTGAAAAGAGCATAACAATTATAGTTTTTTTATAAGAAATTATGCCAGGCAAACTGTGTCAACTTTACTGCACATTATTACAATTTATGCAAATACATTACAATTAGTCTAACAACATGATATAACTACTGAACCCTGCTTAAAGTCTTAATTCTCTGCAAAATTCTTTACCTAAACCGTTTCTTGGTTGCATTTAACTTAATTTTGAAAACATAAGCAAAGAACAGAATTTGAATCAACATACCAAGACTTTAAGCAGACTTTTTACGATGGAAAAAGAACTACCAACGGTATATGATACACATAGGACACTTACGAAAATGCCCATCTATAATTGGTAAAGAATTTTGCAGAAATGTGTGGACAGGATGGGGAGGCGGACAGATTGTTCATTTAGTCACTTATCGAATTCTCTATTTGCGAGACATCTCCGATTATACATTGAAAATCTCGCGGTTCAACGTCCTTAAGTAAACCTTCTTTCTGGGAAAGGTTAAAAACCAAAATATGTATAAACAAGTGTTCATATTTTGGATAACTTAGAATAGAATCGGTTGATTTACTAATTCAAATCAAACTAACCTTCAGTTTAGAGATCATATTCTTCTCACTGTCATCGGAGACAGATTTGTTGAGCAACAATCGTTTGGCCAAGTGCTGCTTATAATAACGCTCAAACACATCCTTTTCTTGTAAGAATCTGAACAGTACCATAGTTTTGTCCAACACAGCTTCGATTTCTTGTTCACTCATCTGTGGGAAAATCATGTTTTAGACAGCCAAAATACCTGTGTTTCCAAGGTTTTAAGAGCAAATACTTACGCCTTTTTCACCCTTCTTTAACTTCCCGTCGATGAACAGCGATAAAAACTCTGGCGATTTGCTGTTCAAGTTGAGGAAGTATTCGAAGTCTGACGCAATCATGTGTTTGAAAATCTTATCATTGTTAAACGAGTTTTGAAGGAAGTGATCAAATCTGTCCTTCAGGTCGAGCAGATTCTGTAACAAATATTTATAACCCTGTTTTAGAATCGGAATTATAGGAGTAGGTACAATAAATAAAAAAATACATAGCGCGTGCAGCTCGCGACAGACGCTTGTTTTTGATGAAACATACGTCTTGGTAAGACTAGTTGACAGTCTTTCTGGCTTGTGAGTGAAAAGTGTTGGTGTGGGTAATGCTATAGTGACCTGCACGAAGGTGATGGCGTTGGTGTTGTGGTGCGTGTCGGTGACGTGGGCCCGGCCTGCTCGTGTATATAATGCTATAGTGACCTGCACGAAGGTGATGGCGTTGGTGTTGTGGTGCGTGTCGGTGACGAGGGCCCGGCCTGCTCGTGTATATAATGCTATAGTGACCTGCACGAAGGTGATGGCGTTGGTGTTGTGGTGCGTGTCGGTGACGAGGGCCCGGCCTGCTCGTGTATATAATGCTATAGTGACCTGCACGAAGGTGATGGCGTTGGTGTTGTGGTGCGTGTCGGTGACGAGGGCCCGGCCTGCTCGTGTATATAATGCTATAGTGACCTGCACGAAGGTGATGGCGTTGGTGTTGTGGTGCGTGTCGGTGACGAGGGCCCGGCCTGCTCGTGTATATAATGCTATAGTGACCTGCACGAAGGTGATGGCGTTGGTGTTGTGGTGCGTGTCGGTGACGAGGGCCCGGCCTGCTCGTGTATATAATGCTATAGTGACCTGCACGAAGGTGATGGCGTTGGTGTTGTGGTGCGTGTCGGTGACGAGGGCCCGGCCTGCTCGTGTATATAATGCTATAGTGACCTGCACGAAGGTGATGGCGTTGGTGTTGTGGTGCGTGTCGGTGACGAGGGCCCGGCCTGCTCGTGTATATAATGCTATAGTGACCTGCACGAAGGTGATGGCGTTGGTGTTGTGGTGCGTGTCGGTGACGTGGGCCCGGCCTGCTCGTGTATATAATGCTATAGTGACCTGCACGAAGGTGATGGCGTTGGTGTTGTGGTGCGTGTCGGTGACGTGGGCCCGGCCTGCTCGTGTATATAATGCTATAGTGACCTGCACGAAGGTGATGGCGTTGGTGTTGTGGTGCGTGTCGGTGACGAGGGCCCGGCCTGCTCGTGTATATAATGCTATAGTGACCTGCACGAAGGTGATGGCGTTGGTGTTGTGGTGCGTGTCGGTGACGAGGGCCCGGCCTGCTCGTGTATATAATGCTATAGTGACCTGCACGAAGGTGATGGCGTTGGTGTTGTGGTGCGTGTCGGTGACGAGGGCCCGGCCTGCTCGTGTATATAATGCTATAGTGACCTGCACGAAGGTGATGGCGTTGGTGTTGTGGTGCGTGTCGGTGACGTGGGCCCGGCCTGCTCGTGTATATAATGCTATAGTGACCTGCACGAAGGTGATGGCGTTGGTGTTGTGGTGCGTGTCGGTGACGAGGGCCCGGCCTGCTCGTGTATATAATGCTATAGTGACCTGCACGAAGGTGATGGCGTTGGTGTTGTGGTGCGTGTCGGTGACGAGGGCCCGGCCTGCTCGTGTATATAATGCTATAGTGACCTGCACGAAGGTGATGGCGTTGGTGTTGTGGTGCGTGTCGGTGACGAGGGCCCGGCCTGCTCGTGTATATAATGCTATAGTGACCTGCACGAAGGTGATGGCGTTGGTGTTGTGGTGCGTGTCGGTGACGAGGGCCCGGCCTGCTCGTGTATATAATGCTATAGTGACCTGCACGAAGGTGATGGCGTTGGTGTTGTGGTGCGTGTCGGTGACGAGGGCCCGGCCTGCTCGTGTATATAATGCTATAGTGACCTGCACGAAGGTGATGGCGTTGGTGTTGTGGTGCGTGTCGGTGACGAGGGCCCGGCCTGCTCGTGTATATAATGCTATAGTGACCTGCACGAAGGTGATGGCGTTGGTGTTGTGGTGCGTGTCGGTGACGAGGGCCCGGCCTGCTCGTGTATATAATGCTATAGTGACCTGCACGAAGGTGATGGCGTTGGTGTTGTGGTGCGTGTCGGTGACGAGGGCCCGGCCTGCTCGTGTATATAATGCTATAGTGACCTGCACGAAGGTGATGGCGTTGGTGTTGTGGTGCGTGTCGGTGACGAGGGCCCGGCCTGCTCGTGTATATAATGCTATAGTGACCTGCACGAAGGTGATGGCGTTGGTGTTGTGGTGCGTGTCGGTGACGAGGGCCCGGCCTGCTCGTGTATATAATGCTATAGTGACCTGCACGAAGGTGATGGCGTTGGTGTTGTGGTGCGTGTCGGTGACGAGGGCCCGGCCTGCTCGTGTATATAATGCTATAGTGACCTGCACGAAGGTGATGGCGTTGGTGTTGTGGTGCGTGTCGGTGACGAGGGCCCGGCCTGCTCGTGTATATAATGCTATAGTGACCTGCACGAAGGTGATGGCGTTGGTGTTGTGGTGCGTGTCGGTGACGAGGGCCCGGCCCTGCTCGCGCAGGTGGGCGGACACGGCGTCGGCGACGGTGCGCAGCCCCTCGGCGACGCGCGACAGCAGCTTGTACACGCACGCCAGCTCCAGCGTGCGCGTGTGCATCAGCATGTGCACCACGCCTGAGTTCTCCATCTACGAACACAATATGAAATGAACGCATTAACAGAGTGACTCTCTGACTCACCATTTTGGTACATAGTCCAGTACATAAGAACTGTTTTTTTAACGACATCAAAAATCATCAAATGACCCGCTGTGGGTTAGCAGCGGTGGAGTCATTTGATGACTTCCCATCCAAAAAAGGGCGTCAGCCCCAGTCAGTCTAGCTTTTTTATTTTTTTTCTCAACCAAAATGCCCATGTAACAGTACATCTGTTATCTGTTACAGCCTTTTTATCGTCCCACTGCTGGGCACAGGCCTCCCCTCTCACACAGAGAAGGACTGAGCATTAATCACCAGTACATACCTCAACGATAGTCTTCATATGCCTCTCGATGAGCTCGTGCTCGAGCACGGCGACGACGCGCGGCTCGGTGCTCTCGTCGAGGTAGTGCCGCGCGCGCTCCGCCTCCTCCGCGATCCGCGCCTCCACGCGGTTGATGTACACCGCCGCGCTGTTCTCCGCCAGGAACTTCTGAGATTCCATCTACGTACACAAAAAAAATTATTTCTAATTGAAGTTTCCGGTGGTAGATCATTTTACAAGAAGGCATCTTATAATCTGGTCTCGACTGTCTGACGAGAAATATCAGCCAGATACGCCCTAACAAAAATGTGACAGACCTACCCTGATGTTATCAACAAAAACTTTTTTGTTGGCTATAAACCTTTTTTTTATAATTCCAGTAGGCTAACTATAATTCTCTAAGCATTACATAACATCTGTAGCACCTGTTTACTAAATAGTAAGGAAGCCCAAAGCATGAATATCACAGCAATACACATAGCCAGAAAATATTATGTTTTGTTGATTGCCAATTTTGTTTGGCACTACATTCATTATAATTAGTATGACTTATACCCTAACTGTTGTGTTTGGGTAAAGCATTCACGCAACATCACCAGAACCAAGTCAGATAGAATTTTTCCAGAGCAATAGATTGAACCTTGGTGTTGCAACCTTGAGAAAGCTACTTTTGGTCAAAATCGCGAGGAAAAGCCAATTTTCTTGGCACTATGATTACAAGAATGTAAGACATACCCTATAAAACTCTGAAGATTGATGCAGGAAGGGCTTCTCGAAGTCCTCTTCGTAGACGGCGCGCGAGTTGATGCCGAGCACCATCAGCATCTGGCAGGCGTTGCGGATGGCCAGCCGGTCCACCACCTCGCCGCGTCGCTCGCGAGCCACCAGCTCCAGCAGCGTTTGACGGAGGTGGTCACGGATGCACCCGTAGCGAACAACCTTTACGTACAATATGTTACTTGTTATATGTCAAAGATCGATTTTTTTGTTGTACACTGGTGATGGTTACAGTTAGTTTTAAGTCCAATGCTAGGAGGTTACAACAACTGAACCAATTTGAGAAATTCTTTCACTGTTGAGAAGCTACACTATCTCCGAGTAAGATATTCTAAATTTTATCCAGGTACAGGAACTTCCTCTGAGACACGTGTGAAACAGCTAGTCAATTACATATTATCATAACTAAAGATGTACAAATGCTAGTTAAGATCCATGGCTTTTTGAGACAAAGAGACTATTAGAGACCCAGGTGAAAGTCAGTTTGATTCAAACAAGAACAGACTTAAAATACAAGTTCTGATATTTCTAAGAGCCATTTCCTTCAACTACTCAGGAATTAAAATAACAAATTTACATTGAGGAAGTCTTTATGGATGGGTTCTACAAAACAAAACTGCTTATTTGCATAGGTTAAATCACAATTATACAATGGTTGAAGGAAAAGTACTTTTGCATTCAGTTTGTTAAATTTGCATGTCATACCAGTTATATGGCCAAGTCACATCATGTACTATGTAATTGTCAAGGCAATGTAGAATAACACAAATGGACATGTTAACCTTTGTTATAAATTCTCATAATCTTTTGTTAAGTTTTAGTACACATAAAATTGAAGATATTTGCAATTAATTTACTAACCTGATCTCTAAAAATAATAAGTCCCAGATTATACACATTGTCCACTTCATTTTGTTGTACATATACCCTGTCCATGTACATGAGTATGTCTCGAATCATAACCATACTAGTCTGATGATCTGTCCAGGCATTGTTTAGGGTCTGCAGGAAGCCATTGTGTAACGAGTGCAAAACATCTTCCCTCACCTGGAAAAGTAGATAATTGAATGTAAACACAAACCTACTACTTACACCAATTAGCATTCATAAAAAGGAATAGATTTTACCTTTGTTTCAAGATGTTGGGTGACAACTTCCTTCAACCCAGTGTATAGTCTCTCACCATGCTTGTGGAGAACCATGGTGTAAGCATTGCGATAAAGTTCTTCAAATGAAAGACCCGAATTGTTCTTCTTTTGAATTTCTTGTATTGCATTTTTAAGTAAACTCCATATGCTCTCCACATACTTCTCATCCATAGTCATCTGTAATGTAAACACAGTGTTTTGCATCATTCACACAAAACTTGTCACAAGTCACCACAACAGCTCCCTGAATAGTTTCAACAGTACAGACCCAAGTGTCTGGATACATTTGGTAGTATGGTTCGGAATAGTTCCACACTTGAAATTTTCTCGTCATCTTGAAAACTAATATCTTAGGGTGTTAAACCAACATTGTACAAAATCAAAATAGAAGTTCAAAAACATTAAGTATATATAGTATGAAAAAATAAGAATGTTTATCTTTGGATTGATTTTCACTCCTGTCATCAAAAATATAATTATGACATATTGAATACAAAAATTTTGTTCTAAAGGAAAATAAATTGGTTTCTATTTTTAAATCACATTGACAGTTAAGTCAATATAGGTGTTACCATACTAACAACATTGCAGTTCTAACCTCTTTTCTCTTGAAACAAAAACTATATGGTCAAGTTATTATTTTAAAGCATAGTTCATTGTTACTATTATTGATTACCTGCTGAAAAGGTAAATAATCATAAATGTAATAAATAACAGAACTTCATTGTGTATGTCATTTTTGCCCTAAACTTAATGAATACATTTTATTTGAATGTGATTAAATGAATAGTGATTATTAATGCTAAAATATACGTACTATTCAGTAAGTCTCTAATAATAAACAACATTCAAATTAAAGAGCAAGTTATTTTGATGAGTCATAGGAACACTTTTACATTACATTGTGATAAGGTTTTTGTTGCTCTGCTTTCTGCATAACACAACATGCAAGAAAACAAACAATTAGTTTAGGAGATTATTTATAATACAGATTAAACTCAGATTTATGACCAAAGAAAATAAACTGGTATTAAAAAAAACAGTCACAATCTTGTGAACAATCGCAAAATTGCACAATTATTTAGAAGAATTATTCAATAATACACATGATATAATTATACAATGATAATTTGGATGTGAGTTGCGAAGTAATTAACATTATGTTGTAGTGTGAAGGGCTACAATAGATTAAATGTGAATGATAATGCTTGGCGCATCGATACTTACTGGGAAAGCTCGGATCCTCATTTTGCCAGGTTTGTCCTTAGGTAACGTACTCTTCATCATTGCGGCTACGATATTTTGTACCAACGAAACACTACACAATTAAAGAAGATTTGATCACTGTTCATTTGTTGTCGCGATAACACATCGTTACTCTCATTTACACCTGCAAAGAGAGTTTTAGTAAACACAACGAGTAAAAAAAATCGGCCTCATATAATGCCGCAGTTCACAGCATTGCTACCATATTTTTTATGAATTATAAGAATCCTTTATTACCGAAGCAATGACCAATACAATCAATATATCATATAACTGAGGGATTTTGGTCTAATAAGTATCAATTAAAAATAATAAATTCTTAGACTCAGTCATATTTGTGAATAGTGTACTGACATTGACAGCTAATTTTATCTCTTTCGCTCCCGTACGAAACCCCATATACAATAGCGCCACCTCACGTTTTGTGTGTGACGTTCTTTTTTGATTTCCTTTTCTCTGCAATGGCTATTATTCATATTTATACAGAACACTTTTAATCAAGGATGTATTAACTTACAAGTAATGAGATTATCCACTGCTAGTTTGGTCACAAGTATTTCACTATCGCAATATTTATAGTACATGTATTTTTCTGCTTTAACATGCCTATTATTTCTTCAATTGTTTCAGCTTTCTGACGAGACCATAAACAATTCTGTTTGTTTTTTATACACTTTTTGATTTGAATTTGAAAATGAAGCTTTTGGTCCGGACGGATACAATTTTGTCTTTGGTTTCCCCTTTTGTTACCGTTTTAGTTTGTTACATATTATTTGGACACAAAAATTAAATAATATCCTTTTACTTGTATCGATTGATCAATCCTCTGGTTAGATGTTAGATGCCTCTGATTAACTCTAATACGTTATTCTACCAATACTGCTGTTACTTTTCTTGTACTTTTCTTGTACAATACAAGCACGAATTAAATGTGCAATGTTGTCTCTTGAAATAACTTAGGTAATGGCTTATTTGGGCAAGTAATCTGAAAATTACCTAATTAATAAATAAATAATTATTATATTCAAATAGTATCACTAACGGGCACATAACTATGCAGCTATGTGACAATAATAAAACAATAAAAAATGTCATATATTAATTCTTAAGTCCTTATTTTGAGATTACGATTTAAAAAAAAAGACAAGGCTAGGATCATCTTTGATCTTAATGTGGTTAGGTGAAGGTGTAGTGTGTAGGCCACACGGCTATTGAAAGTGCGTTCAGTATAAGAAAGATGGCACTACATGTCTCTGTTCTATATTTTAGTCTATGTAATGCATGTATTCAATGTATTCTTCAATTTAGTCACCATTTTTTTTCTTAGATTAACGCTCATTCCTCTCTAACAACCAGTTTCTTCATCAAAAGTTAAAGCCAAAGAAATGTAAAAGTAACGGTCAAATTCGTTTTTTCAAGGCTAATGTAATAGCACAAAACTAATAGTTAAAATCGTGAAAAAACTAATTTGACCGTTACTTTTACTTTGGCTTTTACTTTTGTTGAAGAAACTGGCTCTAAGAAGCCACACATGGGACAGTGAAAATGCTGATGATGAAATGGCAATCGAGGGGTTGTGAGTTCGATCCCCACGAATTGCAATTATTTTTGAGGATATTATAAAGTTATCGTATTTATAAATTATCAAATAAATGACGTTACATACCGTAAGCATTTTATGCATGTTTTTTACGATTTTTATTTAATTTATTTGAATTTTTATTGCTACACTTTTAACTATTCAGTGATCTCTGTCTTCTTTATATATCTATCTATCCTTTTCATTTCGTGCGTGACGTCATTGGCGTGTCTTTTGTTTCAATTTAAACATTTGTTTACTCTTTTATACATAGCAGTCTATCCCTTTCATTTCCTGCGTGACGTCATTGACGTGTGTTTTGTTTCGATTTAAACTTTTTTTTTACTCTGTCTTGCGAATTAATCTATAGATCTTAGGTAGGTTAGTTAATTCATCACAAAAACTGCACATGCAACGTCGCTGTGTCGTAAAAGAAGTTTTCAGTTTAGAAACAAACCTTATAGGACTTTCTGTCATATTGTTCACTTGGTTGCTTTTTTGCCGGATTTTATGAATATGAACAATACTTACTTAGTGGTTACAAAATAGGTCCCACGTACTAAATAGCGTTGTAAATGTTTAGAAGAATAGAGGTAATGAAATAAAAGGCAAACAAGGTAACATCAAAAATATTACTTATATTTTTTTTCAGGCTACTTACAAATTACTTAATAAGATTATTCTGCTGTGGATAAAGTTTGGTAATAAATAATTTAGACAATATGGCTACGACATGTCTTACAATTTACATCTTTGGAGCTTCACATAACATCTTATGTTCATTTGTGGCACAAGTAGACGTTCATAAGTTGTTGATCAACTTAGGTAGATGATACAATTAAATACCTAAGTGTTACAGAAGATATTATTAGTATTTTTACGTATTTAATAAGAGAATTGTACATACATTTAGTAAGGTAATACTTATATATCTACCTGCAGATATACATATTCACAAAATCTTTTATGTATTCAGCACATACCTACCTAAATAGTTCTGAAAATAGGCAAAGATGTCTAACTTTGTTTTACAGGAATGACTGTATATACCTAGGTATTACGTAAAAAGGTTATGATATATGTAGGTTTGGAAGCTAAATAATCATGCTGTTATCTGGAGGGGGTTCTATGGGCGGCGAACTCACGACCTGGCAAGTGTCAGGTCGACGCGTCGACGCGTTAGCCTATTGTTAATGCTATTTACATTAAGTTAGGTATTAAGGTAAGTTTTCTGTTGTATCACAGCTACATAAAGAAGTATTCTATTTTTTAACAAACATTAGACGAATACAAAATATTTTGATCGCTTATAAAACAACAGCACCTTTAGCTTCAATAAAAAAAATGTTCGCTGTTATTTATTACTTATCTTTAATTATTTTGCATGAAATACTATCCAACAGGCTGGGTAACGGGCGGTGCAAATAATCGGGAATATATCGGTCTGGATCGAATCGGAAAATAGCATAGATTCTGTTTGACGAAGGGACCGATTAAATACCTAAATAAAAATCTTATGCACCTCTAGCCTCTCGGCTATTCATTTCACCTAGACTAAAACTAATCACCTGCCAACGTTGTGTCACAACTTTTTTCTAAAAGTAACTACAGACTATAGCTAATTAAAAGGAGGTCTACTCGTTGTACGCGGGATGTGCGTGGAGAACCCATCGAAACAGCAGTAAGGTCAGACACACGAACACGAAGAAAGACACCATCACTCGAAGATTCTTTTCAGATCGCTGGTCTCTTTCGCTGGCTCGAAGTCGCTCCACTAAACCATTCTGTGAACAAAGTTTTTCGTAAGTAAAATAAAATTGGAAACAAAAGAAGGCTTGTTAGATGAAGGGATCCTAGACGCGATTTACGACAAAGCGTAAAGAAGGAATAAGTTTATAGTAAGCGTCAATTTTATTGTCCGTATACCTAATACATACGGGTATTTGAATACAGAAACATAGGTAGCTATCTATAAAACCCGAAAGTTCACAAATTGTTGAACTAAGCGTGACATTTTGAAGGTAAATAAACTTATTTGTCAACGGCTCAGTTTCAGACAGCCATTTTGTTGAGGGCTGATTATTCTGGTAGCGTTTTGCGTTGATTAGCATAAACTTAATTTGGTTTTTAGGGTTCCGTTACCAAAGGGATAAACGGGACCCTATCTATTTATCTATTACTAAGATTTCGCTGTCCGTCTGTCCGGCTCTCTTTGACCGTGATAGTTAGACAGTTAAATCACAGATGATTATTGTTTTCGCTATAACAACAAATACCTAATAAAAACTAGAGTTATAAAAATAGTCATTTAAGAGACTCTTTCACATCAAACGTGATTTTTGGCTGTGCTATAGATGTTATGGAACCCTTGGTGCGCGACTCGCACTTGGTCGCTTTTCATAAACGATGTCAAAACAGGATTTACACTTTCCCTAGGCCACATTAATTTTACACTTGCTTTTAAGAATGAGTAAAACCTTATAGCCAGTTAAATGTAAGTAGTTGTTACTTTCAATGAATCCATGTAACTGGCTAACTAAATTTGATTATTATCTCAGAAAGTAAATTCCAAGATCTCAATCAAATCAAATTACTTAAAGCTATTTGAAACAGTCATGAATAGATAATTTTAATTTCTTAAGTAATTAAATATCTTTTGGATAGGTACTTATTTATATTTTAATCAAATTCCTCGTTAATTAATTTTAAATATTGCGCTAGCAAAAAAGGGTATTGTGTGCACAATTTACACCATCATTATGAGTGCCAAGGCTAAAGATGTAATCAGTGCAATCAGCCACAAATATATAAGTATAGTCGATAACAATATTAATTTACTGAATAATTAATGTCACTTACAGGAGATCTTAGTTGGCTTGTAGGAAACAAAATACGAATTGAATTGACGCTTTCCGATTCAAACAAAAATGTCGGGCAGCCAATCAATTCCATAAATTTGGTATTCAGAATTCTAGACAAGTTTCTCGAATGGCTCTGGACGACTAAACGGCCCTTTATAATCGCCGCCAACAGTCACCGTCAATAGTGGCTTAATTTGCGACGGCACTTCAGCCGTCGTGAAATCGTCAAGGGGAAATTTTATCGAATTATCGATTGGAAAACACCCTTATACAATTTTTCTAAAAGTAACTATAGGAATATGCGTACCCATCCACCATGTGACGCAATCCAGGAGCCAGGATCTTCGTGTAACAGGTCGGCGATGGCTGCGGCGGGCGCTGACACCAACTCCAGAGCTGGTTCTCCGTCTGCAGCTTCTGCCGCTTCTCTCGCCAGGGCTCCACAAACACAGTATACAGCTGCTATCTGAAATCATTGTACTACGACCTTAGTAACATCACTAAATAGTATAAAACAAAGTAGCTTTTTCTATCCCTATGTCCATATACTCCTATGTCCCTTTGTACACTTAAATCTTCAAAACTAGGCAACCGATTTTCATGCGGTTTTTTTTAAATAGATAGAGTGATTAAAGAGGAAAGTTTATATGAATAATAGGAAACAATGCATAGTGGGGAATCAATGCTATCCCGAGCGAAGCCGGGGCGGGTCGCTAGTATTGTATAGACTTCAGTTAAAACTTCTTTCGAAGTTGTTCGTAGATAATTGTGAAGTTGCTGATTCACGTCGCCTCGTTAGATGTATAAGTTAGAACAAAATTCTGTCAATCACACGCGCTTCGCGATAAGTCCGGGAATCTTCAATAATGAACTTCATATTTCAGACAGAGAGGCTTCCAACATCTAAGCGAATTTCTTTAATATAAACAATATTTTAGGTGCCTACCTAGTTAGTGTTGTAATTTTCGTAGCAATCGAGAAGTTATATCTATTCTTCATTAAAATGTTAATATGTAATTAATCTAAATGCAATAGTTTGAATCGAACATCGACCGTATTATAATGAACGATTGCCTGAAAAACGATCCGTTTTTGGACGCAATAAATCTTAGTGATCGCAAGAAGTAGTGCGGCTATTCCTAGTAAACCGTCAACAAATGCTATCTGGAATCCATCTCATTTTATATTTAGGTTTATCTAGTTTGTTTTAGACTAAAAGTGAACGAGCGGAGTAATTATCGTTTGACCGGAATGTGATTTTTTATTTTTGCATCTCAAGTTTCAGATAAGAAAGGCTGCAGAGCAACAGTTAAAAAGTAGCTAGCTAGCAACTATTTAAAATACTTAGTGCTTCTTTCAAATTATGGTATTTCTTACTTAGTCTCCGATATTTTAATATCTGAGTAGAAATCGTTGTCTTGAAGTCGTTGGAAAAATTCCTCTAAGCGTTAATGGCAAACTTGTACACTAACTTATTGATAATTCTCAATGGTTCTTTACCCAATTACGAAGAGCCCGTGGCTAAGTAATAGCCGCACAGGTCCATAATGGTAAAGTTAGGCAACGCTTGGCGCGGTCGGGCAGTGGATGGGTGATCATCTTTTCATGAGGAGTTTTACCGTGTTTCGGAAGGCGCGTTATTTTTGTGGACTGTTATTGTAACATTTTTATAGCAGTCATTACGGTTCGTAAGAAGCTAGAAACTGTGACAACCTAAAAGATAAAACTTTCAGGCAGGATAATCTCGGTTCAGAACATCAGATAGACTGAAAAGGCTATAGGTAAATAGCAATTTTATTATTTACCCCTATTTTCCTAGAAAGAAGGTAGCTATTGTAAGAATTTTGTCACACTAACATAATAAATCATAAAGAGATGCCGATAGTACAACGTAAGTTATTGCGTTTTAAGCGGTAGGTAATAAATCTGGAAGGTCTTAACGGTTACCAAATGATAGGGTAAGTACCTATCTACCAATAAAATCAGTTCTACTAATATGCGTTATAATGGTTTCAGATTAGTACCTAGTAGTTTTGTTATGGCAATATTATTTACTCTCGATCATTCAGATAGAATGGTCTTGTTTCTGTGCATCTCTCTTATCTTTCTTGGTATAGTGAACGTGTGTCCACCGAAATCAATATTATTTAGCCAGCAATTTTTACCAGCGGATTTGCCGCTCGGTTATTCCAAGTAGCAAATGTCACAACGCTGTTACTCCTGATAAATTAATTCGATAAATGAAAGTTAGTGAGACATGTTTGTAGGCACCATTAGGTCAACAAAGTTATTTGAAGAATGAGCAAAGCTTTCAGATAAGTTGGCATTGGTTGGCGATATTAAGCTCATTGAAGAAGATTCTGCTTAAATACTGGCAGAAGTTTAAACGATTTTAGGAGTTCTTGATTCCGACCAGGTCTTAAGTACTTGGCCTTCGAAACTTTAGTAATAATACATTATAATAGATGGGCAACACAAGAAACAACAAAGGACATTACAAAGGTTGTATTCGCCCTGTGGTTCTATAAAGGCCATTAATTAAACTTGTAGTTGAAGTTGTGAGATTGCCGCAAGCTATAGAAGCAATTGTTCTTTTACCTTAGACCACGTGATATTTTCTCTAGTGATGCGTCTCGCTAGGGCTAGTGCTAGCTCCGCGAGTGCTGTGTCTGAGCGGAGCATGGCGGAAGGGGCGCGCGTGGCCTGCCGCGCGACGTGACGGAAGGCATCCGGCCGCTTCCTCTCCAGCGCAGCGCACAGCGCCCGGAGCCCCGCTAGCACCCCCGACTCCGAGTTGCTCACAGCCTCCTCCCCACACTCTGTCTCCACCATTCGTTGTAAACGTTTCATTACTATTTGCTGCACAAAAATAACATCTTTGAAGTCATCAAATACAAAAGTATCTGCAACATTTAATGTAACTAATCCTGCATTACCTTTTTCGCACATAAAGTTGATCTCCTAATCTGAGTCTTAATGTATTGCAAGCATAGGGCGCGTCCTTGTCGGACTATTTGCGGCTTAACTTGCGTGGGGCTGGCGAGACACCAGCCGATAGTTGCCGAGAGCCGCCGGGACACTGCTGCGGCGGCCGCGCTTGACACCATTGTGCTGAAGCGACGCTTCGTCCGGTCCAACGGCGACAGTGCCCGCGTTGGCGAAGCGCGTAGATCTAAAAAATCATAAAAATAATAATAACGTATCCATGTTAAACCAAAAACCACTAATTGTGAAACACTTGACAGTGTTAGATTTCTGGAGCTACTAAAGTAAAACCTTCGTCATACCCTTCGTGCGCCACATGCTCTGAATTTCTATGGTTCACCACAGATTTTAATTAAATTTCACAGAAGGATGAGTCCCTATTACTTACGAAGAATATTATTCCATGTTACTTACAATGTTTCATAAGTCGAAATCTATAAAGTATGTGAACCCAAATTATTGGGTGCTTATTCAGATTACGTAAATTATAACGGCTGCGAAGTTAAACAATGTGTTTAATCTCTATGAAATTACCCTTCGGTGGAGCAGATAATGAAATTCCGATTACATGTTTTACAGCTTTATATGTTTTAAGATATTGGTTTCAAACTTTTTGAAAACCCTTCTTGAATTCAGTTTCTCTTGAAACTGGAAACACGTTCTTGGGTGTTTTAATAAGTTTTTAAGTCATTTTTTAAATAATACATACTTTCAATTACCTTTTTAGTAGAAAAGAATAATTAGAAGTTCGACGTGCAGATCTTTAAGTACCAAATTGTAGTGGGGTGACAGCAATAAACGTCGTGTATTGTGTAAGTTACTTAGTTACAGTGTAAAGTTCCACGCCCTTGAAGTTAACGCTCTATAGACCATATTATTTACTAAGTATTTACCGACACAATCGAACAATATGTGCGGAGCTCCAAATTGCGTATTACCTCGAGACTGCTTCATTAGGGTAAGGTTACTAATGAATTTGACGTCTATTAATAGAGAGGATCTCAAATCAAGACTATAAGTTTGTGAGCTAACTACCTCTGTCTGGACCCTGGATTATTCTCTAATTGATAACAATAGGGATATTGTTAAGTCTCTCTCGTCTCGTCGGGAATTAAGAGGTACCTACCCACGTTGTTGCTAGTAAGTTATGATCTATTCGTAAATCGTCTTACTTGGTAAGCTAATCAGTCCATCAGTTACTCCGGGCATCGCGCTGAGCGGCGTGCTGAGCTTGCGACGCATACGCAGCGTCGGCACGAACTCGTCATCTTCTTCGCCATCGGGTGGAGTGACTTGTATGGCGATGTTGCTGGCCTCTTGACCTCTTGCCCCACCCAGTTGCCATCTTGACTCGGTTAGCGGCCCTATCTGAAAAAAAAAAAGAAAACGTTTAACCTCTTTCTAATAATAACTGCATACAGTTTATTGTTCCCGTTTTGTTTATGTTCGACGTAAACTAAAGAAGATTGATGAGTTAAAAATATTACTTGATAAAGAACAGGTACATTATTGTAGGTACAATATAACCAGAAATCATAGTTTTTAAACCTAGATTTACAACAATATAAAGGTACGCTAAGACGTCCGTTAAAGTAGAGAAATCAAAGCAAAGGAAATGCGTTGCAAAGTGAAAGAAAACCCCAGTGGTATAGCGGTGTTCGATATTGTGGATATTCAGTAAATACGGTCACAACCGTCTTTGATTGGCTTTAACGAGATGAAGAACTGCCTTCTGCAGATATTCAACATATACCCATGGGATACAATACTTTTATGTACTCACTTTGCTCTAATGTTTATAGGTCTGACTGAATTTTCAAAACAATTTAAAAATTAATTTCACAAAGTTTGTTTAACCGTAGCTATAAAAAATCTTAATAGCTACATGAATACAAAATGTTAAAATTAAAACAAAACTTTTTTTGTAAATGAAAGTAGGTAAATTACAGCCTGTGTGTAAAAAATGAAACCTAAATAAACTAGAACATGGTTAAAATGAATACTTATTTTTACGAATACGTTCATAATTATGTAGCAACGTACCTACATAGTTAATACACCTGTGTAGGCGCCAAACCTGCGTAGTACAAAAATCTCCCGTATCCATAAAAAACTCAAATTAACACGGCGCCAGACGAGATTTATGTGCCTTTGAAATAACTAGTAAAAATGCTGGTTCATAACATTTTATTCTTTCTGGATTTAAAATTACATTCTTCTGATTCGCAATACAGCAGTTTGCTTTCTATTTCAGCCGGCGACCACTTGCCATTGAATTCCAAGACAACATAATTTTCTTTAAGATTCTTTCATCCTTTGAGATCGTTGGGTCGGGTAATAGCTTTTCGCTGACCTAAGCGAGTGCGTGGACAAGTGCCACTTCTACTATGTTGTTAATCTTGGATTTAAACGCAGCTTTTTGATGCATACTCCGTTTAAAACTCTCATATAACCGACTAAGATTAGAATAAATAGAGACAGGCTTGTTTTGTTTTTTTACGAACCTAAGATTTTTTGAATACGTGTAAAAAGTAATGAAGCGTTTCTACAGAAATATGGCGTCGTTCAAATTGATCTGGTTTAGTTAAGAATTTAAATCTACGTAGGTGGTTAAACTGGAACACGCAGGGACTTTAATAAAAAATCAACGGGTTTCACTCGGAGTGTTGGCAGAAGTTAGATTTGATTATTGAAGTTGCGTATTGGTCTTATGGAATTATTAGGGAATTAACTGCAGTTTAGAAGTATGTAATTTCTCATGATACAACGGAACGTCCGTTGAAAATCTTATGGATTTTCAAATATGTCGGTCTCGCGATCTGTCGCGAGTTTAGCATTTTTCCCATCGCAAAAAGCGTGTAGCGCTTCCAAAGAAGTTTTTACTTAAAAAGTCTTGTAGGTACACTTACAAATTCGAATATTCCATAAAATTAATTACCTAGTTGTAAACTGTTCCCGAGCCGAACCGAACTTAATTTCACCTGGAACTAATAATAGGTATCTACTCTTGTGGGTGTTTCTGGCGGTAAACTTGTAACTTGGCAACTTGGACGGCTGGATCTATTGGAGGATTTGGCTGTTACTTATGTATAAATTCGATGTTCATTCGTTTGAACCAATATTTGTCTCGTCTCGTAGTTGTATCTTAGGATATCTTGTTACCTGACAACAAGGTTGTGGTTACATAAGGCAGGAAATAGAAAAAGACTGAGCAGATCATGATAAGGATGTATCAATCAATCTGTGTAGGAAGCTGAACAGTTTTTTTTGTTTCAAGTTTGAGCGCGCTATGTTAAGAACAACGGCTAGGGTGTATTTTAGAAAAAAATATTCTAAAATATCTTCTTAAACTTGTGCGCGAAGAAGGCAGCTTCTAAACATCTAATTTTAGAATCGGCGTTCATAAGGCATCAAACAGACTATTGATAGAAAAACTTTAAAAATTACATGTAGACATCATTAAATTGATGATCATGAATTTATCATACACTATTAAGACTTCTGAGTATAATAACTTCAACAGTTTATTTAGTCGATAGCTAAACAATTTGTCTTCATTGATTGAAAACAATCACTCGACCTGATTGGAATCATTCACGCACGCTCATGTGGAATGGCACACAGGAAAAATCATACTCGGCCTACATATATTATTTACAAAGACATTGGTGTACCAATTCTGGGCGAAATTTCTTTGTTTGACCTTGTTTCGCACTTTCCATCTTTGATAATATAATGATAATACAATACAGTTACGTTGGGGCTATTCCAGTAGATGTTCACAATTTCCCAAATTGTATTTTCCGCATGTCAGGTACAGATCTACGCTTATCGAGGTTCGAATTTGATGGTGTGTCTAAAAAAAACACCTGGAAAATTATGCAAACGAGAAAACATTCTGCTTCTTAGGTAGATAGACAGGTACCTACATAGGTATTTTAATTTCCGAGTTTTGTTTGCACAGCTAGATTTAACAACTGGACTATAAAACTTCGTATCTGGCTACTGGCAGACGGTCAAGAACAGTTAATTTGTAAGTTTTTATAAATCTCTAGTTCCCACAGGTAGGTCTCAGCTATACACGACGTTAAATTAGGTATACATATTACAACTTAAATATCATTTTTTTGTTCAGATTCTATAAATATATAGTTATTTATTATTATAATTATCAAAAACAACCTAACAATGGTTCAAGACGTTGAAAGTTTGTACTTATATCATGTTTACTGACTGCTTACAGAATTAATCTTTGAAAAGTTCTTTGTTTTTCACTTAACAAGAAGAGCAGATCCTTCCAAATTTTGTATAATAAACTCAAACAATGTGTTAATAACACCCCGAAGACCGGTTCAACGGTGTTAAGTGTAGCCGCAGAATTGCTAACAGGAGGGTCTTAAGATTTATGAGCGTGTGCCGGTATTAGCATTTGCACTACACATCTCTTATTCAGAGCGACTCACCCGCGTCACACTCGGTTAATTTTCAAAAAGGAATATTTATCTTCTCAATCAGTGCAACTTTTTTATGACGTCAAAGGAATAATTTAGTTTCATCCAAAGTTATAAACTGCTAACATTTTGTTAATGGCTGCGATGAAATGCAAATAAGTGTAACATAAAACCCGGCTGAGGCAATTCACGCTACAGCGAGACGTTTGGGTTCGGTATATTTTACTTTTGTCTTGTAAGGGGCACTTGGAAGAACATCAAAGATAAATTGAAGTTGCTCATCGCCCCAATGTTCGGGGACAAAAGGCAGATGAGTTTTAATTTACCGTACGATGTTTTAAACTGTTTGCAGACAGCAGGATTGCATTCAAATAGGTTTACGTCAACTTGTCAACAAGTCTACGACCTTTCGGGTATATTTGGCAACACACGCACACATTTAATTATTGTTCAATCCTAAAGTTGCTTTTTAGTCGCGACAACTTAATGGTTGTTTGTAGTAGTGTACAATTAAGACAAGTAGAAATCTTTAGAAGAAAATTGACTAATTAAAAGGAAATAAAAGGCTTTGCTTTAAGACGAGTTGCGCGTCGAATTGTCAAACATTACTCACTCAGCGATAGGAACTAGATACTTACTTTTGTTGTTACTATGTAGTTTTGTTGTATTGTATGTTTTTATACGATCATAAAACCAAACGTTTTTCTGAATTCGTATAATGGAACCATGTAATTGGTTACAATATAACTAAATTCAGCATTCTCAGGTAAATTGCTCTTAGTAGACGAGTTTCATGGTCGTCACATGTATTAGTTCGACGCCAGATGACTCACGCCAGACTTTAGAATTTTCGAAATTTGTTAATTTTGTTATGAGATATTAGAATGTTGCTCACAAGTTATTTTACTATAACATTGTTGGGGCTGAAAATTTTGTTTAAGAGTGGAAAATTTTAATAAAGATGATATTTAATATAGGCACGGTACGTAGTGAAAACAAAAACGTTATTTATACATTTTATTCAATAGAAAATAATTTAGTTGATGATTTACATGAACGTGCCTAGTTCGACGTTAATTAATTGGACTCTGGCTGGTAAAATCCGTACCTTATGGAATTTTCTGTCTATGCAAATAAAAAAAAACAAGTGGTTTGTGAGAGGCATGAACCTTGATCTCAAGAATTTATTTTAACGTCTTCGTTTTTTTCCTTTTTATGTTTCTTGTGCTACTTAGTACTGATATTGAAAGTAGAAGTAATTATATTTTGGTAATTTGTGGTAGCGGATAGCATAACTATAGTATAGGTACACTTGTCATGTTTGAGAAGAGTTCGAAGTGCCGTGGTGTTCAAAAATAGGCCGATAATAAAGTTGTGGAGTAATGTGTCCGGTCTGGGGATGGTCCGGTTCGCAAGGAATGAAATTCCTTGACCTTTAGGGGTCAGGCACTGTATACCTACGTCTACTTGATTATATCGATACTGGCATATGCACACTACAAATTAAGTAAGTATACCTTTTATAAAAATAGTCCTACAAAATATATAAAAAGTTACATAAGACTTCACCTTTTTTCTTACTGGCAGTTTCTATGGCAAATGTTTCTAACTTTAAATACCATAAAACATAGCACATAGGCTTAAATATATAAAAAAAAAATTGTATAATTCTCAATCTCAATTTAGCTACTAAAATAAAGTGAACGCAATACGAAGGAGCAAATTGTGGCTATGAATAAACAGCAGACCGTTTGTATTATTAGATAATAAATAGTATTTGAATTTTAGAGGCTCTCACAATACCTACTATTATTCTGTAGCATAGTCAGACAATAGGAATGGACAGTTGAGTTTTACTGAGCCTAATTAAAAGCCTATATTAACTTTAACGTTTTACTAAATTCGTAAGAAAGTCGGACTCATTTTTAGCGGTAGAAAACGTGGATTCGATGCAGTAAGATCAACAAAAGACATTCACGAACAATAATCTATATAAGTACCTACCTACACATAATTGTGAGTCAGATGTTTTCACACATCGACATCTCACAAATAGCTTCGAGTAGTTCTCTAGCCCAAACACAGCCGCGGTGCAATGAAGTGCGAAATGCCAATAAAACGAGGTCCATATCGATTTCAATGTCAATGAAGTGCACGATCGGACTCTCATTTGGCTTATCGGTTGCTGATAACTATAACATTTATATATAAAGCCTTTTAATAACTGCCTGTTTTGAAAATGTACCGTTTTCGAATTCACAAAACCTATTAAATAGATACTTAGGTCTGACTAACGCTCATTTTTTCTCTGCATCGAAGAGTCCTGTACCAAGTAGGTAATGGGATGATAAAATACTGGCTGATGAATTCTTAAATTATTATTTACATAATTGTGTTTACAAAACTATTCGATGGAAAACTGTCAGCCAAGCATTAGCACTTAAATTAAAAGTTATTGTAACGTTTAGCTACAGACAGTTTAAGCGGTTTTCGAAGATTTAAGTATCGATATGCTAATGACGGTTGGTGATGAATAAATAAATAATAAAAATAGTTACAGTCATGTTCTCGGAACTCAACATAGCTATCGTGCCTCCTATAAACTTTAACAGGAATAATATTATCCTATTACCTAGGTACTTAGAAGTTTTCAGAGAGGGTACCTATCCAATTTAAATAGAGGTAATGGCTTCTGCGAATTCTTTAATGGCAAATAGTATAGCAACAAATTAGTTTAGCAGCGGTACTTAAGTAGTTCAAATATTAGGTTACCCTTATACCGCAGACCGTACAAAAATAACATTAAATTTCATTGAATTACTTACCTAGAAAAAAAGTTTTGTAGAAGTAGATTGACGTTCTTTTATACTTGTTGAAAAAAACGTATACTTTTAAGAGTACCAATAGTAGAAGAGTACCAATTATTTGAGGATTTAAAAAACAATAAATTATAAATAACATCAATAAAAGGATCGTTGAGTCATGCCAACCAGAAACTGATGACATGATGGAGTACCCAAGTACACCGCGCCGACCATGACTGCAGCCGCGTCGGCCATGCTAATACCACATCTCAATGCTATGCTGATATATCTGATCGCTACGGAATACCAAATTAGATACCTCGAGGAAACACTGGCATATATTCAGAAAGAAATGGTACTTAGGTTCGAATTTCTAGAATATTCCACCAATAGCCTTTATTGTTAGTATACCTTAAGTTAAATTATGGGATAAAGTTGAGCGCAAACAAGGCACTTAAACTTAGCGATAAGTTTTTATCCGCGAAATAACATCAGAAAAATCATAATATCAAGATCTGTTGAAAGCAGAGACCTTGACTTGTTTGTTTGTTTGCCATCTATGAAATATTAAGTAGCGTATCCACGAGGGACTGACTTATGTACGAATGATATCATGTTTCTAGTTCGATACCGTCCTGTACAAAAAGTAGGTAGTAGCTGTACTTGTAGGCGAATTATCTCATTGTTTTTGAAAAACTAACTTTAAGATATTTGTTTACAATGTGTTGTTTACTAAAACCTAAATTCAAAAGGATTTACTCAAAATACCATCAGGATAAAAGAATGCCTCCCTTTGATTGACCTCCTAACAAAATCCGGAAACATTTCAGCGGTTTTGCCAATAACGTAACCTTGGCTTCTATCATTTTAAAATTAGGATTATCCAGCGTTTACTTTAACGCTGGGAAATAGTCCCACAAACTTTCAGGATAGTCCATCTAAGGTACGATAGGGTATTGGGTAAACAATAAAACATTGGGTAACGTGGTTTCTGTACTCCTTTTAACCTCTTGTTTGCTTTATGTTATTGGTTTTTAAGGGTTCAATGCACACCAGAGATAAGGCCGTTTTGGGAAAATTTCACTACTGTTTAATATTTCCGCTTGGCAAATTACTTATTCATCTAATTACTTTCAACAAATATTACGCCTCGGTGTAAAATTATGCAAATGGCATGAGATTGCGATGCTGTACCTAATGTATATTACGAGTACCTATGGTGGATAAATGGGTATGGGGACAGTTGGGGCACAATGGTACGAAAAAAATTTATTTATTTTTAGAAAAATCAGTGTTTATTATTTATGGAATTTTTGCTTACAGATATCAACAATATACCTTAACTTAATAATTGCACAGCAAAACGGAGATCAATAATCAAACCTAAACCTATTTATCTTCGATTTTGTGAACACCTTCCTGTGTTCCACTGTGCCCCAGGTCTGGGGTACAATGAAACAGGGTATGGGGCACATTGGAACTCGACCTATATTCATACCAAAACATTAACCAATGGTATCAAATCTTTTTAATATCTTGTCAGGAAATGTGTAGATGCTTTTTTGACGTTTAGTTTTTCCAGATAAGGACGGGTGTGGCAAGACTAGTTCAATATCCTCAGCTGAAACCATTGCCATGTCAGGTTCTAACGGAAAATAGAAACTATTGTCAACTTTTGCACTTCGTCGCAAATAATTTATCTCAAATTCGTTATTCTCATCTATATCAGACAGTATTTGACCAACAAAAAATTTGATTTGCTTCAAATCGGCAAATTTCACCACTATAAAATCGTTAGGTTTTGGTAATTTAAAGCTGGACAGTGGAAGTTCCATATCGTTATCACTAGATTCGCACGAAGTTATATTATCATCTGAATCGAACCTTTTCTCAGGACTAGAAAATAGTGTCTTTGTTACTTTTTCAGTTTTCAGTCTTTTTACAGTCTTCGCCATTTTTGTTCTCTTTATTTTTCTTTGTTCTCTTTCCCGTGCCCGTTCTTCTATTTCATGTTTCACAGGAGTGTCAGTTAATATCATACTTTTTCCTTTCTTTCTCTTATTGGTTTTTCTAGGCCCTGCTCTAGGGAAGCCTCTACATTCTAAGGGGCTTTTTATCTGATTTTCAAATTCTTGGATAGTAGCTCTTGAAGTAGAAGGTTGCTGGTCATCAATAGGAGGTGTAGTATCCTTTGGTTGCTCTGGTTGTTGCTCCTCACCAGTCAAAAGTCTATTTGTCAGTGTTCCACTGTGCCCCGTTCCATAGTGCCCCATAGCGTGTAAAAAAATTCAAACAAGTCTTCAAAAAGTTAGGTGATGTTTTGAAATTAACACATAGCGGTCTCAAATAGACAAAATGATTAAGATTTATGAAATAAATATATCACTTACCTATTGTTTAAACTTTTTTACTAAAATCGAAAGTACTTTGAAAAGAAATCTCAACTTTTGATAATAAAAACCAATATTTTTCTATTCACAGCTCCATTGTTGTCGCACCGCCATATTTCACTACGTCCTCGTATGACGCAGGACGCGCTGCCATTGGTCGTAGCGGTAGCGCGCCAATTAGTTTGAAATTCAAATTTTTATCGTTATTGTTCCATAGTGCCCCGTGTTCCACTGTTCCCCAACTGTCCCTATATTATGTGTTTAGTTATGTACGCCCCATTTCTAATGGATCGTTGTTGTAAGGGTACTCCTAAAACTTTACCATATGAAGTAATATTAATTAAAATACTGAAGTATGTAATTTTGCAGTAGCACAACGGAATCTTTTTTTTTTACAATCTTTCACAGTTCAAGATCTTATAAGAGAGTAGAGAGAAATATTTGTGTGTTTTTCCAACTGCTGAAAATCCTGTTATTTTTTACGGCGGACTGCAGAGTTTTATTTTAACCTATCGGTACACTTAACAGAATGCGTATACAGTTAATCCAGCAGATATAAGTTAATCTCTCCATACAGGTGGATTTGGGCGCAGTGTCGAAACTTTCCAGCGTCCTGTTTGTACTAATGGCCACTTATCATTTGCGTTGTTACGATAGCCAACTGATAGCATACTTTAACATGTTGTGAATATCATGTTTAAGTTAATTGCTCGTGAAATAGCATCATATACAAGATAATTTGATGAAGTTATTATGATGTGTACTGGTACTGAACAGTTTATAACTTACTAGCTATTGCCCGCAACTTCGTTCGCGTGGAATAGTGACTACCAGCAGATTTTTGATTTGACCAATAGATGGCGCTATATGTCCGGAATAATTTTATTTTTATTTTTTTTTTGTAATAAAAACTATCCTATGTCCTTTCTCAAGTTTCAAACTATGTCTGCACCAAATTTCACACAAATCGGTTCAGTAGTTTAGGCGTGAAGAAAAGACAGACAGACAGACAGAAAGACAGACAGACAGACAGACAGACAGACAGACAGACAGAGTTACTTTCGCATTTATAATATTAGTTTGGATAAATTGTTTGTTGAAAGAAGTTTTGGTCATAAAGCCCTTAAAACAGAGGAAATGACTTAAGTCAAGTCTAGAATTATCATTAAGACTCAAAACCTTGGACCGAGTTTTAATTGCGGTGTTCCCGTGCAATAAAATTAAAATGTCGGCCTATTTAATTACAACAATGGCGTAAAGTTTGGTAGTTTTTTATTCTACTTAATGGGTAATGTTTGAAATGAATTGACCGACAGTGATTTTACAAATTAACTTAAAGAAAGCTAGAATTAGACTAGATTTTCATTGGCAGAATCCTTAATAGGTAGGCACTTTCATTGCACGGATAATGATAATGCACGGACTGGAAATATTATTGTGTATAAATAAATAATAATAGTGGTGGTATATCTGTAACTGTTTGTAAAGTCAAACTATTTATAATAACTTATCAAACTGGTTCAGGGTTCTATATGATTTTATTCAGTGACGATATAAATTATTCAAAAATATTGATCTATTCATAGGGTTAGAAAAGCGTGCTTACGGAAGCTCGATATAGCTCGTTTGTCACGGCCGACGATCCCCTATATTTTGTCGGATATCCGATATTCATATAATTTAATACATTACACGTGTACCTATTTGGAAGTTTCCGAAAGCAGTACCTATAATTGTGATAGCGATATGGTACAACCTTTGTTTTGATGGCTTCTTCTTGTTGGACAGGAAAAACAGAACATTTTATATGGGTTAATTATGTTTGTATCAAAATTTCTTTTCTTATCTTTTTATTATATTGCTTGCATTTATGTGGCTGCCGCTGCATACCCATTTTTAGTCCCCGTTTATTGCTGAATATTACCTAAGTTACTACTAAAACGTTATAAACCTACCTAGTGCTAGTAAATTATACAAAATTTATTCACTACTATAAATCATTCGCCACACGGCAACTTAACGTTACTTGTACAAGTTAATTAAACTTCAGAAGTGAACGTCTCAACTAGCGATTACACGTACTTAGGAACTACGCGATTTTATACCTACATGTACAAAGTCTGAAGCGACTTGCGAACATTGGCGACTGCTCTGGAAAGAAATTCAATACACGAGGAGCTGACATGACGCTGGAAAGGTACCTAAGAGCACGGACAGGTAATCGAGAGAGCACCCGGTGAGCACGATATAACTGCTGACATAGATTAGGTGGATACAGAAGGTCTATTTTCTTCTCGAATTAAGGTTTTTTTGGACTGGTTTGAATTCATCTAATAAATTTTAATAATACACACTGACTTCAAAATGTACACATGTAGTTTAGTTTCACATATATTTGTGATGTTGGATTTTGCCACAATTGAGTCCTTAGATATAAATGAACCGTGCATTCTGTAGCCTTCAGTTAGGTTAGGTTAGTTAGTCTTAATGGTATGATGGATATGGATATCAATTATCCAAGTTAATATTTATTATGTAATCGAAACGATGGATTTCTTGAAAGGCTAAGTAAAAAGTTACGATTACTCAAGCTCTTTGACACTACCACAAACCCTTTACTGCTGATATCTTATCTCGTTAGACTTATTAATGTGAGCCTTCTGTTTCTTTTTATGCTGTGTCCACTCGCTGCACCGGTTTAGAGACCCACACAGGCCATCGGAGTTAATTTGTCAGACCAAACTTTGAAATCGAAACAAGTTGAATTGAGTTCGGTAATATAATTTCTTTGCCTTACGTCTAATCCATGCTTCATCTGTACTACTACTATGTATTTGTCAAATAATGGTCCGAGCAATTTGTCGTCAATTGGAGGAAATGCGTTATTACTGTTCATGTTCTATCAAGCTATTTGTGTCCAATTGCAGTGCACGATTTGAACCTAACGTTATAAATGGATATCGATGTTAGAAGCCTCAAGTGATTACTTGAGCTATCGCCGATAATTAATTGTGTTCTTCATTAACTAAATTGAATTTTATCTTAAAGGTAGAATGGGGTATGAAGTTCAGTCTATAAATAAAACGTAATTTAGCGGTAGGTAGAGCAGAAGGTCGTGGTTTTGTTGTCTCTTCGTAATTAGTACCACACCATTGTAATTAAAAACACCTGTTTAATTGTAACAGTCATAATTAGCTAACACGCGATGATCTTGATACATTAATAGTTTTATTAATCGAGTTTTATTGAGCAAATAATCGTTTTCTGATTCGGAAATCGGATTTCCTCGATGGCATTTTATTTAGTAGGCATAACAAAATACTTTCGGAATGCGGAGGTGTAGAACAGTTAATGGGCCAAGGGCTTTGCCCCGTTATAATGCCAGTCAGGTATTTATGTGTTTCTGATAAGAGAACCACTCGACTAACTAATGAAGGAGAGATACTTTTATCTGTTTACGACTCGCATCGGCACTTCTATCAGGAAAATAATGTGAACAAATAAGGTTTGACGCATTACCTACGTTCCTTTTGTTATGTGCTACACTGTTGAAAAGTGACATGAGCTATGAATGTTATGTTATGATGGCATTCAAAAGATGTAGCTACTTGCATAGTCGTGGATATTGTATGACTGGCCGAGAATGGTGCACTGCGGTATGGACCAGATGTTGTGAACCTGAGTGAAATCTGCATATTTTCATTGTTTCTGAACCTATCGTACTAAATACGCCGTATAAATCCTCTAATAGTCCAACATTATACTTGAGAACATTAAAATACTTAATTGACGGCTTCTTGTCTTCGGTCAAAGTACATACATATTCAAAGTAGTTTCTTATTGACAGTAAACAAAAAAAGAAACAAAAAAGTAAATATAAATTCTTTCGTGAGACGTTAGGCTGTTTTCAAAGGCACTACGAATTCATTTCCTGTTCGTGAGAAGAAAACCACAAAGAGTAAACAGAAAGGAATAAAGTAAACCATTGTCAATAGGATTGAGAGGACGACGTGCTAAAGTAATAGAGCCGTCACGTATTCTTTTGTAGGTCTTGCATAAATCACATGCTCAGAGCGGAACAATAAGAACTAATAATGCCGCTATCTACATAACAAAACAGGGGTTGTAAACTATGTTACACAAATGGTAATGTTGCCTATATGTCTATCATACATCTTATCTAAACATACAAGTTTCCATAACAATAGCTCTTAAAACTACTCAATGTGCAATAGCTTATTATGTAGCGAAATTCTAAAGGAAAAGTTTAAATTGATGTCGGGCCTCGGTCGTATAGCGACTGTAAATACAGTTACGGGTAGCAAAATTCAGCTGATCGTTTATTTTAATTATAATCCCTCAATTGTGAAATAAGGGCACACTGTTTTATTTCTCCTTCAATAGTAAATTGTAACAAACAAAGCTGATTGGATAGCAGCAGCTATTTTCGTTTAACGCCACGAACTTTCATATTGTTTCTCAATTTTCTTTAGAAGATGATTATTTTATAATGGTTGTTTTTTGTTTAGGTGAAACGACCGACTCTATTATATTATAATTTCACATCAAACCAGTTTTTTGGAAATTTACTTCTATACCATTCCCATAACACTGGTCGTGTTTTACCTGTATTTGTCTGTATATTAAATTCACACCAATTATGGAACCTTTATAATTAAATAATAGCATTAGGTACTTTATTATTTCATATTCCGATGGAATTTAGGAAAATATTTTACTTATTTCGCTCACCAGCCATTGTCGCTTGCGGGAATTGATGGCTGTCATAATTTGTAGGGAGGTCACCATTTTCCCTCCTAGGTTTTGCTGTCATATTTTTTGCGAGAATTTTACCTCAGCTTCTTGGGTACGGAGTCACCTCACGTCAGATACAAATCATGTGGGGAATTTAAGGGGTTACATTGTTTTTTCCTGTGTATGCCAAATGTGTAATGCTTCGTTGTAAACAATACCGTCGAACAAATGTTCATCCATAATTAAAAGAGGCAGCTAATACTTATTGATTGAGTCCTCAGCTTGTTACCAAAATTATTTATTCATCAGAAGTATGAAACTGGTTGAATGATTGCTTTTTGTTTTTGTCAGCTATTGTTAGCGTTGTTCACGTTTTTTCAGTCTAAAATATATGTTTGGTTTAAAATATTGAAGTCGTAAATTCTGGTTTCGGTAGCGATTAGCTTATGAGTCACAGTAGGTTTTAGATAGCTATGTGATTACTTGTGGTGTATAATTTAATAAGAGAAAGAGTTTTAAGAGGATGCCCCCTATAACCCCACATACGTGCATGTTCAGTATAGACAAGGGATCAGGATCAGACCTTCAACTAAATGAAAAAAAAACTGAGTGCAAAGTTCGGCTCTGACAGTTTCAGATTCTTTTTTCCTATTCGAAAGTTTTACCATTTCCAAATAGTGATTGACGGCTGCGGGTAGTTTTTGAAACATTGATAGATATACCTATTGGTTGCATTTATAGTGTTAATACCACCTAAACATAAAGTTCTACATGTTATTAATAATTTCGGTTTAAGGAAGTACCTATATTTTTAAATACATTAATTTAACGGCCTACTATAATACGCTACGTTCCTTAAATTAACGTGCTTAAATCCAGCGAAGTTTAAAATTGGTTCTGAAAATAGAACAGGTTCTATCCTATAACTGGCTACAAGAACTAGGCTCAGCATAGCCGGTAACATGTGCCTAGAATCTGGTAGGTTTAACATCAATCTGAATATGCATGTTTGTAAATTGCTTGTATCTTCCTTGTTGGTAGTAAGTACGTTGCATGCATGCTCACGTCTCATATGTGCGTTGGACCGGCACAGAATTATGACCGATTTTCTCAGTATTTCATGGTAATCTTAGCTTACCAGACACTCTCATATGTAGGATGTAGGCCATAGATTATAACAGGTTAAAATTACTTGTAATATATGATTAGGTGTCTATATTGTGATGTTAATCGTGTAATCATGATTCTTCGTTAGTTTACAATAGCCAGTGATTTATTATTAGTGTCCAATTAATTATGGTAGGCGATATTCGCAATGAATCATTTTAATTAATCGATTAATATTCAATACCGTTAGGTAGACAAATTATGTTTTTTCTTACATTGAGTTATGTTACGTTATATCAATGCGGAAAATTAGAATTCATTTTGAGAATAAGTATGATTAGTTCGATTTGTTGTACATACTCGGATCTAGTTTATTTTTTTTGGTATGGTACACAAAGCTAAAATTATCAATAAAGAAAGTCACGTGTTCAATCGTCAGTGAGCGACTATCACTATATTAAAATGTCTAGCTGTCCGTCATGCTTTCACGGGCTAACGATTGGATAATGTTTAGTAATCTGAGTCAATGAAGACTTTTATATAATCAGATTGAGTGAAATATTTTTCATTGTAAAACAACTTGTTGGTAAATAAATAGGTACTGCCCTAATTTAATCTTATAACAAACGTTGTGTTGCCCATTCTATTAAATTAAAAACAACATTATTTATGAACGGAGGATAATTTGATTAATTTTGTTGTTTCTTTACTCGACAGGGTTACTGACAAAAGCGGCTTTAAAAATGTATTTATTTAATAATCCTCTTTTCCTTAAACATTTCACAGAGAAATTATTTTTTTCCTCTACCACTGAACTTTTACTCGACCATACCAATATTCCCATAGGGGAATATTGGTTAAATTTTCAAGGACCTCGTAACTTCATAATTGGTCTGTTAATCAATTGATTGCATAGAAGGGTTAAGGGGCACTGGTCACAACTAGTCACAAGCTCTCTAAGGATGGCTAATGGAGACATTCTCTTACAGACTACTGTCTACTTAAAGACCTCCACTAGGCAACTGCGTTCGAGAAGCATAAAGGTCTAATAGGAAAGTACATAATGTAATCCAAACTAATATTATAAATGCGAAAGTAACTCTGTCTGTCTGTCTGTCTGTCTTCACGCCTAAACTACTGAACCGATTTGTGTGAAATTTGGTACAGACATACTTGAAACTTGAGAAAGGACATAGGATAGTTTTTATTACAAAAAAAAAAAAAAAAAAAATTATTCCGGACATATAGCGCCATCTATTGATCAAATCAAAAATCTGCTGGTAGTCACTATTCCACGCGAACGAAGTTGCGGGCAAAAGCTAGTTATTTTAATATTTGTACCTGATTTTGTTTCTTGGTTATTCTATTCCTGTATTCCCGAATAATCCGAAGTTCATCGTCACTGTCACTCGATTCATCGTATTCATGGTACTTTGTTTGATTCATCACAAGGTCACTTATATTCCAATTTTTACTATCGCGATCGTCAACACACTACTATTCTTCATAGACTGGTCAAAAACTACATCTTGCGCCATTGCGTTAATTATTATTATTTCCCTGATGATTATTAACGATCAGTAATTAAATAATGTTGGTATGTAATACGTTTTTAATGTTTCATTAGGGTCTCAGCACCAAATCCTGAGTAGGTATGCAGGTGTTCGTTTAACTAGAATAACATTAATTAATTGAATAAATAGCTTGCATTTAACATCATCGGAACCGGTATGTTTGCATATAAGGTGGATACCACAGCCGGGTTTATTGTCCAGGAAAAAAATGCAGCTTCTGTCTTGTCAACAGACTGCTATGCACCAAATACTTACCTAGATTATTATTGTTTTGTAATATGCCGTAAAAAGTATTCAAATACCTAAATGGCTCTGAACGACTAAGACATGTATGATTTCAAACCCATGAATCTAAAATATTTACTTACAGTTTCTAAATCTAATGAAAGCACAAAATACAATACAAAGAAGTCATAAAAGTGAAGAATTATGAAGTACCAAGACCTTCCAATTATAGCGACGGTTCAATATTTATATGAGAAAACCGAAAAACAATTCTAACAAGTACATTATGTGTATTGGATTACGAAAACAATATTTTGCAGTAAAGTTTCAAAGCACGAAACAGTTCAAAACACGTAGTGAGGATGGAGAAAAGAGAAAAGAAAAGTTCGCGTACCTTTGAAATGTAATTTGTAATTGAATATATGTACTTAGTTATCTTGACTGCAAAATAGAAAAATGTACCTTCGTACTTGTATATTGAAACTCCACATAATATAGATTTCGTGCGATTTGTTAAGCCTCAGGCATTTCTGGGAACGGTTTGATACCGTTGGTAAGTAGGTAGCAATTTAATATCTACTGTATTTACTTAGATAGGTAGGTATGAATGTGTTTCCTTAACCCCTCTGCTCGACAAGATTTTGACATATGACTATACCGTTGATTCGGCGGGATATTTTGAATCGCGACATGGAAGTCAAAAATTTGTACTAACTTTCAACACATGAATTCTAAGTCCGTAATGCCTGATTAGAAGTATTTTACCTATAACTTTAGAGCTCACTTATTTGACAACAACGTGCAAAGGTCAAATGGGGTCAGTTAATTCAGAAAAATATAATAATTACGGTGTTTTTAAGTCTATCGAAAAGTTAGGCATTTCAAATTTGGTGAAAACTTACCAATAAATAATCGCATCACTTTCTCAAACACAACACAAACGTCATATTTATAACATTTTCAATCCATTGCAATACATTTCGTGCACTTATTTATGTTCAATAACTAAAAAATCAGCACATAAAATACACAATAAAAATGAACAATATTTACAAGATCAAAGTCACAGACAAGTAGAGTTTGGAATAGTTTTTTTTTTTTTTTTCAATCATCGGTGTGCATTCGATACCTAAATCGGATATTTATTATAAATAATCGAATACCAATTTTATATATTTTTTTTAATAGCAACTTATTTCAATTTTATTTATTAATTTTAAATTATAGGTTCAATTTGTTTTTGTTGTTAAGAAAAAAGATATTTAAGTTTTATGAAAGTTTTTAGCATTAAATTTTTATATGTATTATTTATTTTGGTGTTGCGTCATTCGTAATAATTTTTAACTTTAATTGAATTTTTATTACCTATTACGGAATTTTAATTTATTCTTATATTATTTCTGAACAATTCTAAGATTTTTGTTTCGGCGGAGGGTAAGCCTGCTCATAGAGGTATTTAGCCTACTTCAATCGATCTCAGTGGCGTGCACTTGGAGAGGCCTATGTCCAGCAGTGGACTGCGATAGGCTGATGATGATGATGATGATGATGAGGGTAAGCCTGGTGTTCTGAATAATATAATGCAATTTGTAACTACCAAAGTAATGTACTTATTTGATGATGAGAAACAATAATAATAATTGATTGATTTTAAAGTCACCAAATATTTTTAACCGAATCCCAAAAAGGAGGTGGTTCTCAATTTGGATGTTTGTTTTTGGTCGAAAGGGTATATTCCCCATATTTGTTATTAGGTCCAGGATCTGATGATGGAAACCTTGAGAAATCGAGGGCAACTCTCGAAAATTGTAAGCATAGATGAGGTTATAACTTGACACTCAGATGTATGTCTGATAACACTATGAAACAGTAAAGGTTTGGAGCTGACCTGATGATGGAGACCAGAGAAGGTCGAGGGATCTCGACAACCGAACTTCTCTCGTCTCCATCTCCTTCACGAGGCCTCTGCAACAAGAGGCCTCGTAAATACGAATAATATAAGCACAAACACGAGAAAGTTTAAATATTCAGTTGTCGAGTTCCCTCGAACTTCACTGGTCTCCATCATCAGTTCAGCTCAAAACCTTCACTGTTACCAGGCAAACACCTGAGTGATAAGATTTCAACCTATGTATTTCTGCAACTTTCGAAAGTCGCCCTCGATTTCTCAAGGTTCCATCATCAGATCCTGACCTGATGATAACGGGACCACCTCGGAAGTATACGCTATCAAACAAAAAAAGAATCATTAAAATCGATAAATAAATGGCTGAGTAATCGCGTAACAAACATACAAAAAAAAAAACGGTCGAATTGAGAACCTCCGCTTTTTGGGAAGTCGGTTAAAAATAAGTCGGCGGCGGCCATCTTTCCATCTTGGACCAGCTTTCGATGAACAGCGAACTATTTGCCCTTTCAAACAATGAAATCGTCATAAAATTTTGCGATAACTACACCTAACTACGGCTCTCGTCAAATAGCTTTGCCGCTCAGTTAAAAAGTTGGAAGTAACGAATCGCCATTAAGTTTGGCAGGTCTACAGGAATCCTGCACATAAAACACCCGAAGAAATAAATAAGTCTTCATTTGCCGTCTTCAGAAACCCTAAAAACCGAAGATTTTTTTTATTCCGGCTACAACGTATTTTCTACCACTGATTTTCTAGCATTTTTTTCAAAATAAATTAAGTCATTTTACTTTTCCTAATTTATTTTCAGATTAGTACCTATACAAAAGTGCAATTTAGTAATATTATAATATAAAATTATTAAATCGATTCTTTATTTTAACGAATCGGATCATTCGATGCAAAACTTCTATCACCGTCGCCATCTTGTCTATGCGTCTTCAAATTTAAAAAAACAACTAATGTAAACAAACATGGCGAGTTCGATCAGAATTCCCGGTAATTACGATTGGATTTTAAAAAGGTATATTTCTAACGGGATGCTAAATATGAAAGGTTTGAATGCGTAAAAATAATTTAAATTTATTTAGTTATTTTATTTAGTACTCACAAATGTGGTTTGATTAGAAAGAAAATAAATATGAGCGTAAATAATTAGGAAAGTGTATGACTGATTCGCAGACCCCAATTGGGGTCTAAACCGAGCTTACGGTGACATTGATGTTTAGACCCCGATTGGGGTCCGCTACGGATTTGACGGTTAAAGCCAATTGAGATTCAGGAAGTTAGGATTTACATGTTCCTACGTTATATAAAGTTTAGTTCCACCGGCGGTCGGGATAAAAAGGAGTATGTCCTTTTTCAGCCTCATTTCAGCGGTTCTGTTAGTTTATGCGTGAAAGCCGGACAGACAGGGTTACTTAAGCTTTTATTATATTATATTAGTCATGATTTCATATATCTGTCATATTCTTGCCGCAGGTAACTGGGTTGTAAAGGCTAGGCAGATGATGAGATGTTATGTGTTTATGTTGAACCGATGAAGTATATTTTTGTTGAATTGTCATTATGGCTGAGATAAATTTGCGGGAAGACACCAGGTATGTCGCGGGCCTAAAACTGTGAAGAAGAATAAAGCGTGAGAAAACCGTCGTGTTCTAGAACCATAAATTTACGGACATGTGACCTCCATAAATCTGGGTGGCTTACGGATAAATGCCCATCGATCATAGTGAGAGGGTCGAATACTTAATATGAAGATTGTATGTAATGCCATTCAACGTGGCGATGTTGTCGGCAGGTACGTAACCGTACCTAGCTCTTAAGTGACAGCGTAGGGACGGTCTCTCATAGTTTTAAGTGTTAGGTAATAAAACTGTTTCTGAAATTATGTGGTAATAACGTAAGAAAGAAGAATACTACTTTTGGCATGTTACGGAAATGTTAAGATTCACATACATTTTTGTGAGTCACCATTATCCTCTTCAAGAATAAAAAGGTACTTACCTACAATCTACATGTTATATTACCTATCTATAGGGCTGCCATCACGAATTTCGCCAAACCCGGACAAACATTTAAAAAACCCGGACATTTGGCGTAAATCGCATTTTTTTCCCGAACGAGTACGATTTTTTTTAAATTTGTAGTCCATTTACTATCAACATAAACTTAAATTCAATGAGGTGCTTCCTTACTTGAAAAGTGTCCGGGTTTTCCCCGGACACTTCTTGAAACCCCGCCCGGACGGCCCCCGGACGGCCTCCAAACGAGGACAAATCCGGGGAAACCCGGACGGATGGCAGCCCTACCTATCTACGATTATAAAGAGTTTACTCGTGGACGTATAGTTCCATCCTTTTGATTTATGACGCGATTGACATCATTATACATAATAATCCGTGCTCGTGGACGCTAACAACATTTCCATAATGACTTATGATTATTTCTTGATACACAGGTACATAGGTAATACGTACCTACATAGATATCGTCTTGACATCCACAAACATTTACATAACTACAGAAAATGATTGTTTTAATAATGTAGTTTGTGTTGTGTACCCTCGTAATTGATGACCTGTGTCTATGTAATGGATTGTCAAGTGATTACATGTATTTTTCTAAGTTTACAATACTTAACATTGTCTTTATACATTTATACCTGCAAGAGGCAACATGCATTTATGCAAATTATTAAAATTGAGAAGGAAGTTCTTACTTTGGAAGTGCATTTTTCTCTTTAGTAAATTATTGTATTATTTTGTAAGAATATCAAATTATTCTCAAGCTAACGACATACAGTCACATTTCACTTAACGAGAATTATGTGGTTAGGTAGGTATCCACTGATACGCCAAGTTCAAGCAGATGAAACCGTTCTTCCACTATCCAAAATACTTATTAAAATTTTAATAAAAGTATTATAAATCTATATAAACTAAATTCCATAGCTATCAAACATCACTAAACAAAGATGAACAATGGTAAACTTTTGACGCTCCCGAATTGAAATTCTGTAATACAATTACGTTACGCCCGTAATTCTGTTTTAATAGTACTTTCAGTAATTTGTTTAGTCCTGAAAGTATTCTGTTACGATACTTTCTAACAAACGACGCGTTTGTGTGTTGTGGAAAATCTATTTTTTATTTTACAACTGTACCTACGAAATTACCTAACATTTTACATCTGTCTGTAGAAAAACAGGCCATGTGGAATGAAGCTATAAAACTGTCTATTAAAGATTCAATTTATGCACATTTTATAAGGAATTTATAACTCATTCTAAATCCATTAATTGAGTTCATATACATTTTGATTTCACCGTCGATGTCTGTCTAATATTAAAAACAAATACTTAAGATGTGCATTTTCAAGTAATACCTACCTAATTGAATAAACTGATAATTAAGTTTAATGCTGAACGCTGTTTTACCTCAAATTATCATCATCCACTCAACATTCCGAGAATCGGGCCAATTCACGAACTTCACAATTACTAAATTAGATATTCATACAAACTATAACTTGATTTACATATCTATTTCTGGGAATGGTAAGCTTAGACACCGATAACTAAGTCTACAACAAGTCTAGTAACACGATAACATAAACGAATACATTTGAGTTCATTATAGTGACAAGTTCCGTAATGACTCAATTATTAATGTCGCAGTGATCAGTGATTACTTAGCTTCTACAATATGTAGTACGGAAATTACATGTTACAGATATAAGCATTCATGCATATTTGAAGTAATTATGTATGAATGGACATCGCTTGCAATTTACGGATAGGAGATTTGTATCCCGAATCACTTATGGGGTAAACTAGGGTTATAAAAAAAGAGGTATCATGTGAAGGCTGACACGACTTTCGACACGCAGGTTTTGTTTTTATAATGAAGTGTGAATTGTATCCACAATGAGTGTCCGTTTCGCAAGTAACCCAACCGTTTCACTAGGTAAGCCGTTCCTATTTGCCACCACTAACAAAATGACGATACCTTACTCGTTTTAACTTAACTTGCTAAACCCTCGTTTCTTGTCAATAGATTCGGAAGTTAGATGTTACTTTTTGCTCAAGCAGCTCGCTTGGTAACAAAGGTTAGGTGACTTTGCCATATAAATAATCGTCTTTGTTTTCCGCATTCGTTTGCTGATCGTTGAAATATGGGATGCCCCGCGTAAAAACAAAAGATATCATGTTTCTGCACTAGTCATGGGAAATGTTCGTGGTAAAATTATTGTACTTGTCATAACCAGGACTAGGAATATTTTTCCAGTTGTGTATATTTTACTTATTTTATGAATTATGTATATACCTAATGGTATCAAATATTCGGTTCCTCATTACTTCTTTGACGGGAGCAAATAAGTTTTTGCTTGTTTCTGTTGACCTTTCAAGTAAAAACGTTCGTATACAATTAAATGTTATTGCTATTACATTGTAACTATGTTTAATGTTTATATTTAGAACTACCTCTAGACACCTATTGTGGAATAGCTGCGGGCTTAGCCAAAGCCTATAAGTAATGAATTATTTTGTACCTAGAATAAGTAATTAGAATTTGATCTAAGCCCATAAATTGCGTTTTTAATTATGTATATTTTAGCTTGGTATGAAAAGACTTTTGAAGATATTAAGACGTCTTGGAAAATAAATTGGTGTCTAAAAATATACAATATCATCCTTGACAGATTCTTTCGTCCTTTTTTATGATTTCTTTATGTCTGGTTTTGTCTTTAAAATACCAAAGATCTTATTTTTTGTGTCGATACGTTGCTTTATTTAGTTTAGAAACTGCGAAAGTCTACGTATTTTAAGTTCTGAACGGGTGTCTTACAACTTTCCTTGTCGCGACAGTTGTGTCTGACCGAAGTTACGCTGTAGCGTGTCGTAAGGAAATATTCTTTTGACTTTGTCTCTGGCTATTCGAAAATCATATAATATCTTAATCTGTATTTTCCATTATGGAGAGTGGAGGAATATTTTTACATAACAATGTATTTTGTCAGATAGATTTTAACTGACTTTATTGCATTAACAACAACTATGTTTATTGCTCGTTAGAATAGCGTCATTATAAGGAAACAATGTACTACTGTATAGTTTTTAGCTTGGCCTCAAATAATGTGTTAATAGTGTTTTAGTTAGTTCCTTTATTAGCCTAAGAACTTTACGACCATACAATCGACAATCAAAAACTTTGTGTTCTTTGTTCTTCGTTTATAGTGATAATTGTTTACATGGTGCGCAGGAGTCGGTGATCGTTAACGGAAGCTGATGCGTTGTATCTGCGCGCGCGATAACTCTGTGTAAACGGAACAGTACGTAATGATGACACAAATATTACATTTTACTTTACTGTCTCTGTGTTTTTAATTACGACAACGTTTACTTAATGATAAACTGGTACCGATTTAGATGTTGTATCCAATTTTAAGTTTATAAGTGACCTTCTAAGCTTTAGTTATAAATGCCGTGTGGGGTTACAATAATTTATAAAAGTTTCGTCAAAGATAGAACTTGGTTGTTACGCAGGAAATAATTAAATTACGCAGAATTCCTCCAAAGGCGAGGAATAGCCCAGGGGTCTATCCGGTGACGCGGCGTAGACGCGACTTGCGCTGTTTCAATTATTCTGAGTGTTATAAATCTTTTATCATTCCTCTGTGGATTACTTGAAATCTGATTTAAATAAAGATACCTTTTAACCACTGTTATTGAAGTGACCTTCGTACAACTTTCAAAATGAGTTTATATGTTTACCGTTGTCTGCCTGAACGCATCATACGGTTGTGGACGGTGGACTGCAAAAAAAATCTTAGGTCTATCTAATGATACATAGAGTATTTTAGATATACGTTTCATACTCATGTTTGTCATATTACGAGCGTGTTGTTTATAGATTACAAGCTAGGAGCACGAATTTTGAAGTTTTAGGTCAAAACTCATGTCCCGAGGGCTCGGGCCGATGCGTGTTCCAAACTTTACGTGGACCTCAAAGGACAATGTGACATGTGTAGAATAACGATAGTAAACCACATTTAAAATAGTAAAATTTATTTCGTTATATTTTTATTTTCTCTCGATGTTCTAACATTGTATTGACTGATTTGTTGCTGCAGGCTGTATTATTTTCGTTCTGTTGGAAGTTAGTAAAACAAAAACTAAATGTCGTGAAAAAAATAACGCGGAATAGCTGAGAAATTAATATTATCACCACATTAAAAAATAATCATAAAAACGTAATTTTATCTTGAAGCCATTTTTTTAATGTTCCAGTATTCAATCTTCTTAGTCCGATTTAATTATTACCGGATTTGGACTAAGAACTATAAGATTGATAAATCTAAAGTGCTTTGGCCGATATTAAGCAGTTATATCAAGTGACAACAGGCATAAAAACGTTAGACGAATACAAAGTTGTTGCCATATAAATATTTTTTATTACACTTGTCACTTACCGCACTATTTATTGCGTTCCTTGAATAGTTCTTAAGTGATTTTATTACTTCTTATTAACGGACCTACTTATTATTGCTATGATAATTCTTATCATAATATTTTTGTATGATAATTTCTGCATGAAATTTTTCAGGTAAATATCACACCTAATGACTGCTTAATCGCGTCATAATTAGCCCAAAAGTAGATGACCTATTGTAACCAATGTTAATACGATTTATTCGAAACGATTATTATTAAATGATCTTAATCTCTTAGTAAATTACTCAACTATTTCTTTAATTACTCATAGTATGCTAGACGGCTACCTCAGACTACATATGCCCAGTTAGGGCAACAATTACCAACTACAATAATATTCATATGTATAATTTAATGTTACGGTTAATTACTAAGTTAGACTAGTGTTTCATGCGTGTAAACCTTAATTACAGTCTTAAATAAATTATTATTATAATAGCCACGTATGTCGTTACTTTAGGCCAGCCAGATATTATGTGTGTATGACTATTATCTACTTGTTTTATTAACGAGTTAATGACCAACTGTATTAAATATAAGAGTGTAATTTATGAACACCTTTATTTTTATTAATCAGTGTGTATGTCATTTCACTGAAAACTTATTTGAATAAAATAGCGCTATTTATTCAAATTGTTTCTCGCGGTTACATGGCTCAATTTAATAATTATTATTATTTATCCATGTTTTTTGGAATTTAATTTCATTACAAAAGTAATTATTTGGAGTTCAAACATTATTGCACAAAGAAACATAATTATAATTGAGTTGTTTATACAAATGAAATGAGTGACTATTTTTTTTAATGGAATTAATTTCGGTGCGCTTTTTCCCGTCAGGAAAAGTCCTCCCCACGCTTAGTCAGTTTGAAAGCAAAATAAATGAGCGCCATTCTAAATGAACCAAGTAAATTGCCCTACTAACCTAATGTTGTGAATAACTGAGTAAACTCAAAAATCACGGCACACTCATATTATAAACCTGAAACTTGGTACGGGTGTTTGCAAACTACATTTATTAAGGTTGGGTTACGTGATATCCTGATGGCTATATCAGCTCAGTTGTTACACTCGTGTCCTGTAGGAACTATTCAGCGCACTCAGATAAAAAGTATCTCGCAGCGTTGTTCGATAAATGGGCTATCTAACACTGAATAATTTTTGAAATCGCAGTAATGGTTTCTGATCAGCGCTTACAAACAACAAACTCTTCATATCCGTAATACCTATGTATTAGTATTTTCCTGCATACATTTTTAAATGGATACTGAAAGTTAGTAGTTCCGTAAAGAAGCGGGTAGGTATATTTGCGAGCAACAACTAGTCAATAAGTACATATTTGAATAATCCGAAGGTGGTAAAGAAATTGGATTAAGAGGAAGTCGTCCGACCCTTTAGATTATTGCCCAAGGGATGAAAGCTCTGCTTGAGTCAACCAATTAATTATTGGATTATGTAGGTACATATTTCAATGCTCCATTGTGCGCTGAAGATGGAAATAGTTCAAAAGCTTAATTGGATCATCAAATGAATACTCGGAACATTGGATATCGCGATCATATTCATTTCCATATGACAATAATCATGAGGATTCTTCGTAGGTAATGTTAAGCCATATCTATAACATTGTCATTTTATGGGTAACTAATGGTAATGAATTGATATTGAGAATGTTTTTTAAACTCCATGTATTGTAAATGTTTTTTTACAGATCAAATAAAAAAGATAACAAAACCGGAATTCGTAATTATCTGGTACAGTTTTCTTATATGATAACGTAATTTTCGTTCATTCATCATACGATTTTATTTAAAGAAATTGTGACCTATTAATAACATTTTGATTCGTGAACGTTTCGTGAAAGAGGATTTATCCATAAGGCATCTCATTTATTGTGTTGTGTTGGAACTGAGAGCAGAACGAGATGTCAGGCCATTTGGGATTTACCCAATTATTTTGGTCAGTTGAATTTGCAATCGAGAAAATATAAATTCAATGTTGTTATATTTTAGTGTGCGAATCTTGTTTTAGAGAATTGAAACCTGTTGGTGAATTATGGTGGAACTTATGAATTCGCCTATTAATATTTACATATTTTTGTCATAGATTAAACAAACATTTAAAATCTTTTTCCATAATACAGTATCAGATATCGAAATAAATATCTATATTCTCACTAGTTGTTATCTAAAGATGTACATATGTACTTCTTCTACTTGATAGGTATTTCATGCATGGTTACGTTTTCTTAGTAGTTTCAAGGCTGAAAGATGCATTAGTCACAAAAACAAGTGAAGTAAGACAGTTGCAGTTGAGTGTGTAATCTAAAAATCTAATGATTACAAAAGATACAATTATAGAGGTACATAAGTAAGCGTTAATAGTTAACAGAGATTTTAAAATGTCCTTTTAAATTCATTATTATAATATTTTTAATTAAAATATCTAAAATAAAAAACACCAAAATACTTATAAAAAGGCTGAAGAACAACAACACAACTTTTGTGATTTCCGTTTTACGATTAAAAATTAAATCCGTTTTAAAAAGTTTTCAGGTTGAAAAGTTTTAAGTCCTCGAGTTGGGGACCGGGTTTTGTGTAAGTACTTAATCTACTATACCTATATGTATTATGTGTGAAAGACATATTGATTTTGTTGCAAGTGCATTTGACTTCTTTTGTGAGAACATACAGCCTTTTGACATTGGCGGATTTTGTAAGAGGAAAACCGTACGGTCGTAGGCGTCGATATAGGTATATGGTCGTAGATGAGGTATGGCGCCTTTACGCGCTACAGCAAACAATTATTGTTATTAATTGTCGGTACAAAAATGAAGTTAAAAAATGCGTGAAACCGCTCGTGCAAAGCGAGTCATGTGGCGAGGGAAGACTGAACAGAAAATCCGCTAATGAGCAAAGCTATCCGCTAATACTATGCGGAAACCCTGACTTCCACAATAAGGGAGACACCTCTCTTTATTCATAAGTTCAATAATTCTATCTAATTGCGTACGTTAGATTCCACGTGTAAATCCGACATCGTCATTTGCATACTTATCAAGATTAATACATAAAATTGATTTATTCGGTTTTTTACTATCGGACAAAAAGCCACAAACAAGTATTCCTCAACGTCGGATAGTGATTTAGGACAATTCTTTTAGTAAAGTCTAACGTTTTCCGTTATATTTTTTGTGTGCTATGTTTGTCTACAGGTGTCCAAGATTAAAACAAATATAGTAATTTAAAATAGTGTGACCGGTTTTAAAATATTCTTTCACTGCTAATTGAATCATTACAATTTTCTCATCAATCTGTTTTACATGTAAGCACATCCCGATGAATCCATCAGAGATCTTATGTAATTTCACCATAGATAGATAGGTACGTAAAACGCAATTGAATTTCCTAAATAATTAAAAATGCTTACGAGTAAATATCCCAAAACATTTTCTATGAAGGCAGTATTAAATTTCATCTAAAAGTTCATTAACAATTAAGTTAATGGAATCAGATTGAATTTCCTGGAATTTGAATTTAATTTATATATTTTGTAATTAGCAGTCGGAAATGTGTTTAATTTACGATAAAGAGGTGAGCAACGAAAGGAAAAGGGAGAGGGCTTTGTTTCGTAAGTGGTGATGTTTAGTTACACCTAGCAATTTGTTCAAATCAATGTTTATTATAACAAACAACTGTTCATTTCAATAATTGTCATAATGAATATGGCTAACCGACATAATTATCCAAATACACTTGAACTGAATTAACTCGGTTAATTCATACGTGAGAACTTGCAACTGTAAAACTTTTGGAAAAATGGAAATACCCCAATTAAATAATATAGGTATCTGTGCCAAAATATGGAGGTAAACTCTATACAAGAAAATACCTATAGGTACCTATCTTGAGACTTGGAGACTAACTCCACGGAGCCATTGTCTGGCTTCCTACAAACGTTGTTAATCTTCTTGCAGGAGACACAGGCAGCGCGGAAAGGGTACTTTAGATAATCCCATTCAATAAACTCCATTCAAAAGACGAATTATTTATCATCTCAACCATTCAATACTTCAAAGAGAACAGAATTATGCTCGTTGTCAGTATCGATTATTTTTAGGTAAATAGGCTTAAACAGAGCAATCAACTTTGACCGCAAAAGTCTTCCTATTATATTTATTTTCGCAACTATTAATTAAATTTTGTTTGTTGCTTTCGATTACTCTATGTTTGTATTTTTTTTCTTCCCACTGTTTCCGACACAGCCACAGCGACTCCTTGCAAAGCACTGGCACTCAGCTACATCCGGTGAGACTGGAAGCTGACCCCAACATAGTCGGGAAAAGGGCATGGAGGATGATGTTTCCGACAGCGACTCTTTCATGCAATTGGCTAAATCGAGACTGTTTTCTTAATGTCATTACATTTCATTAAAAATCTATTTACTACATAATCTAAGCACGACTGAGCATCAAATAGTCAAACGTGCAAGTTTACTAATTATTACATTAGACTGGTAAGGGGCATAAGTGTCATGACACTATGTTAGTATTGTCAAGAATTTGTATGTAACAGTCTTCTAAGATATCTTTAAGATTCAATACCATATCTACATACATTAAATATGCAAGGGGAGCATAACACAAATAATACATGTAACATTCATGAAACAAGAATAGAAACACCTTATTACACAAATGTATTCAGAAACCATAATAAATTCTTGTCCTAATTTCGGTCGGAGTTGGTAACTTTGACGAGCAAACTGCTCTCTATAAACAAACTGCCAAAGCAATCAGACATCCAACTTATAGCTTGACATCTCAAATAGTTGTACAACAACGGTTTCAGATTCTCACTTCAGTTGTTTCTTAGTTCAACGAGACGAGCTGACCCTAAAGTTATTGAAATTGTGAACTATTGTACTAGAGAATTGGATATTTTCAAATTGCATTACCATAGATACTGCTTTATCTTATTACAAATTGCAAAATAATATTATTCTCAATCTGTAAAACGTTGATTCAATAGTATTTAATATCGTAGGAAAACTTAATGAGGGTCACATGTCTAACTATTTCTTATACAATCCAATAAATTCAACCAGGCCTGAAAATAATGACCAGGTCATTATAAAGTAAATCTGAATTCGAATTAGGAGCTTAATTTTCTATAAAACGTAGACCTAATGGTTCTCTATTAGCAAGCTTTGTAGGAAATTGTAATTACAAAGATGGCTGCTCGGCTGCTTCATTGTTTTACCTTAAAATTTTTCATTTAGTATCAAACAAGTCATAACAAAATATTTTCGTTAAAGTTTACTTACGCTTCAGCAATTAATGTTTATTAGGAAAAAATGTTAATGTTGTCATAACGCTTTTTATTAAATTCTTACAATAATTAAGATGTATAACGTGTTTAAATGCTAATAAGTAGTCATTGGACAGTTCATATACTACTTAAATATTACAACTTAACTTTTTATGTGCATTTGCGTACTTCAATAGTGAGTTTTTGCTTAGCGTAAGAAATAAATAAGAACTTAAGTGTTATCTAATCTTAAACATTAATTTCAAAGATTAGTTTTTTAATTAAAAGTCTACACTTCTATCATCATTTGTAAGTATATATATATATGCTTTGGTAAGAAGATATCTGCTTAACCATTAGCAATAAATAATTAGTAGGCTAATTAGTGATTCACGCACGAAATTAGAGAATGCTGACAAGAGACAATATGTTTAAATTTGTTTAAATTCCATTTAAGTAGACATGTGATTTAAAAGTTTCATATTATTGGTACTCAAATCAATTGAGGATTAAATAAAACCACTTAGAAAAAATATTCGTTCAAGGCGAGGACCAATAAACGAGACACCGAGTTTAAAAAAGGCTTAAATAAATATTGGACAGCTTTTCAATTTAACCCAAAAGTTCATACTAATCTAGATTATTCGGCCTATTTCGAAAATGTTTTCGTAAAAACCTAGCGCACAAAGTGAGTATGCTAAAGCTAAAACAAAAAATGTGCCAAAAAGAAAGGGTAATTTCCAGAGGTTGTGGGTAAAAATCCGTCTAAAGTGAGCGACGTTTGGAACCTTGACTTTTTGCGAATATTCTGGCTAAAAGCCTAGTGTCCAAAGTAAGATAGATCTTAAATTGAAAAAAGTCCTCTCATGATGAATAGTTATGTAAAGCGTGTCAGACAAGGTCGCTTCACTACTATTCAGGAATTTTAACAAGCGTTTAACTGTGAAAGGAACTTCGCGATAGCTAAATTTAAGTGATGAATATCAATAAATATATTTAACATGTTAACACTAAAGACTAAACGGTCCTGAATCGACAGTTGGAATTTAGTTTTTTTCGCAGATGTCAGGTTTTAATGTGTCTATCACGATTTGAGTAATTTTGCTTTTTTAATAGTCGGTATTAGCGGTAAGTGATATTTATTTGCCATCATGTTGTTCCACAGGTTATTTTTGTTGGAGAGAGTCAGACTATTGGTTGCTTAAACACTTTTTCGCTGGAGTCTAGACCTAATTTGTAGCGGCACTTTCACTCTGATTAGTTTGTGACTAAAAGTAAACAAACCTTAACTATATCATCTCATGAAGATCGAAACCTAGAAAAGAGATATGAAGGAGAAAACGACGAAACTTTTGAAATCTGTTTTCAAAATTACTCTAAGTAGACTCGAACAGAATTTATGGTTAATTTTTTCCCATAGCGAAAAGTTTCCTTTGAACTCACGAGGTTTCGGCGGACTTTACCTGTCCTTTTTGTATTTCCTCTTTGTGTCAACTTTTTAAATAACCGGGCTCGACAAAGTAACCCTCAGAAATTTGCATTCTTCAGTTCGCTACTTGCTCAACAGCTTTGTTGTAGTGCGATTTTAAATAAATAAATGTGTAGCGTACATAGTGCATAAATTATACAGAAACTTACTTAAAGAGTTGACATATTGTTTGTACTCCAACTAATTAAAGGAAATAAGACTTAATTAACTAGCACGCCTGCATCTTTTCATACGAGAGTTGTACGCGTTGAACTTCTGCATAAGGAGTTTCTGTACAAAATGAGGTGTTTACGTCAGCGTTTGTTATCGCAAGTGCCTCTGTTCAACTCACAGTTTTTTAGTCTTAAACGTTTTAAGTAAGACGATCTTGTGATAATAGCCTTTAAAGAAAACAACTTATGTTCTTTGGCGAAAATTACAGGCTCACACAATGCGTGCAAATTTGAACCGTAAAAGAATAGCATTAAAACTGAGATTTGGTTTACACCATAATATTAACTTAGCCATATTTGTCATAATCTAGATAAAATTAAGTAAAACATTGTGGCCATTTCCGTTTATAAAAGGTATTAATGTGTTTCGTGGAGTAACTAGTGCGCTGCGACCTACCGACTGCCAAGTTTTTTGTATTCATGACGAAGTTGCTAAACTCGACACAAATTATGTCTAAAGAAATATTAATTGCGTACCTAGCACACGCTTGACTAACTAACATACTTGAACGAGTAAATAAATTATTATTATTTCTTGAGACTTAAATTGGGAGTGTTGTTATTGTAACTGTTAGTGCATTTTATAGTCGCATAAATGCATACTTATAAACTTAGTCACATTCATATTCGAGTGATGCACTCGTCCCTCGTTTCCAATACATAATGCATTTATGTACACAATAGAGAATAGATGGTTATTTGGTATACCTTGAGTCAATTGTAAGCACTATTTCTAGTGATTTATGAACCGGCTCCGGCTCGCAGGTTTGTGTCAATCGATCGCTCGGTATGGGTCGAATGTGTTCTTGTTGCACTTGGTAACAGTCAGCCAGGGGAACCACTTTTTGGGGAAACACAGTTAAAACACGTATAAAACTGGTATGTGATAAGAGGCGCAGCTCTCGCGAGGTTGGTCGGCGGGATGCGCGTAGGCACGAGCGTCGCGCGCGGCCCGCGGTTATCAACTAAACACATTAAAAATGCTGGATGGTACACAACCAGCGAATACTTTTCTCAACCGTCTTTCCAGGTTGCTGCATTGTAGATTCGACAAGCTGTGGTCATCTCGACATTGTTTCCTATTCCATTCTATGTAAGTATAATCGATTTGCAGGCGTGTTTAACATTATCTCAAGGTTAGGTTGATTTCGATCGATCGTTGATTGTAGTGATATTGCTCGCACGCTTGCTGTGACGAATCGTTTTACTACGTTTGATACGCAGGTAGCTGGTACCTACCTGTTTTGGCGTTAGGCTTTTATTTTCGTTAGTTGTTTTTTTTTGTTATTTTCGTCATTCTGGGTCATGATTAAAATTCATATAGATTTTGTGCGTCTGTATCGAATTATTGCTGGACCTTAGACTTATTTATTCACAAAAAAAGTCACTACTTGACAAGTTCCAATCATACCTACTTGGTATTCGGTTCACAATAAAGCTAACTCATAAGTAAGATTTAAAATGTACCTATCTCATTATTTTGAGAATTAAATGTTTGTGCAGGTGATATACCTAAAATGGAACAAGGAGAGGAAAAGTACCTACAGCAGTACACAGAATATTTTCCCTATAATGTTACCGATATAGATTTCAAATGACATTTTTAAAGGACGACCTACATTTACATTTATCTTTGGAATGTCAAACAGATAACAAAAGACTTACCAATTATTATGCAGTGAAGATGCAGGGAAAGAACATGACTTGGTCTGTAAACTATATCCAAGAAGTTCGAGTTGTAAGTCGCGTACTCTTTAGTCATTCTCCTTAGATTTTACAATTAAGTATGTGTGCAATGTACGACATTCTAGAGTGTAAACAAGTATAATTTACTAATTAAGTAAAAATTGTGGAAAGGGCATTTGAATTAGCACTCAATGTCCACATATTTAAATTCTATTCGGCTCCTTCTTTCTGTTCGATTCCTAAGGACATTTATTTACTCAAGATAGTGAGTCACAAACTATTGACCGTTCTTGGGGTTAACTTAATGCAAACAATTTCATCATTATTACTAATTACCTATATTTGCGACTTAAATAACCAGTTCATATTTTTCCAATAAGCACTTTTAATGAAGATAACAAACATTTCACCGTATCAGTTAGCGGAATAACCCTCTAAACGTTATCATAATCATACAATACACTTCGGCAATATTGCCCCAATGATAACGCCCGTACACCAATGGATAACGGTGAACAGTGAATAACCATTTCCCTGACATAATCCTGCAGTCAGTTTTCATGAAACCGTACGTTGTGGACTGTTAGTAATAATGAGAAGAGGTAACGCAAAATGTATTTAAATTGTAATGTCGTAAGGATCATAATTAGGATTCCTAAAGCACAGATTGTGGTTAACGAAAGGTCTCATTAATGACGTGACAAATTTTGACCTAATTCCACTAAACTTTTCTTTGCATCGTGGAATATTTGTTTACAATAGACAGACAGAATAGATAAAACAAGAAAAGGGCCTTCCCGCTTTGTTCAATCTTACATCTGTTTTGTAACAGTTTGTAGCTTCCTGACCGCTTAATGTTCGTGGAGGATTTTGTGCACTTGACTCATAACGATGCCTAAGCTTGTCCGAATCTGCTGATAGGTCACTCTTCTATCAGTCTCTATCATACGACGCACAACACAGATGTTATCTTGAGTCGTCGCCGTAGAAGGCCGTCCCTCAGGTAAATCATCAGTGAGATTAGTGCGACCACGTTTAAACTCATTAAACCAGTTGTAAACAATCGCACGAGATGGGGCTTCATCGTGAAAGGCCAATCGTAGTCTATCATAACTTTCTTGTTGACTTAAATGACATCGAAAGTCATAAAAAATCATTGCACGAAAATTTTCTCGTGTTAAATTCATGTTGACGTGACACAGACAATTTTCAATTTGCCGCCAAATCGTAAAACAAATGACAAATGAATTAAATATATACTCAGTAATATTGGTAAAGAGTTCTATTTTCGAATTTTCGAATTATTTTTTTATTATATTGTTTATAAGTGGCCAGTTCTAAAAACTTTCAGTGTGACCCTCGTAATAGCTATCTACGCTATGTTCCCAGTTAGTTTTATAGCAAACTAGATTCCAGTATTGGATCAACCAGACTCAATTTCAGACTCGGCCTCAAATCATAAACTTGCCCAAGTTGCGTAACGTAGGTGTTTATTGGAATAATAAGCTAAAGAATTAGCTTTTTTGGTTGATAAACGTATGTTTATTCCGCTATTATTTACTTATCTACATCTATATCGTCATTCCTCTTTGTTTCTAGCCAGCTCATAGTTTCTTTGACAGTGTAAGTGTAATGGAGAATCAAATGACGAGCGGAGATGTCATAACGGAAAATCTCCGGGTGCTCAGGGAACGAGGAACGTTACTAGTCTCGTCCGTAAAAAAAGCATTATTTGAAATCAAGTCAGCAATCAATCAAGACCAATCAATGACAAATGTCTCAAGGAACTTTGGTCCCTCTACCGTACGTATTTGACCTACAAGAAGGCGCATGACTTATTGCAAAATGACTCCTCCGCTCATATTTCCTTCTTCCGTGGTTAGCATCCTTTATGTTAAAATTGGATACGAGTGGCTACCTATTTGAATTTCATTGCTGAGTGAGCCAGACTACATTTCACGAAGGCCTGTCTAGTAAAGGACATAAATTGTGTTTTCCGTTGGCTGCCTCGCTTAAAGAGATCTCAACCAAAAGCCGACATATAGGTACCTACGCTTACGTGACAAAGTAATATATTATCTACAAATAACACCCATGTCAAATCAGAAATATGGAATAATTCCGAAATTGGAACCTTAGAATTTTATTGATGTTTTTGTTTTATTTACTAGCTTGCGCCAGCGGTGTTACCCGATAACTTTGATGAATGGGCTATCTACCACTGAAGGATTTTTTCAAATCAGTGTTGTGGTTTCTGAGAGATCAGCGCGTTCAACATAGACAGTAAAAATTGCCTCTGATTCCTCATGAGTATACACCTGCCAATTTACGTGACGCTACGATTTTTGGAAGATGGTTAAATTAGTTATGATATTACAAAATTACGTACAGATTGACCTAACAAAAGCGTGATAAAAATGGGGGGAAAATGTTATTTAAGGTTTAAAAGGCATATCCTTTTTCGTGAATAATTTGTCAGCTTTTTAACTGGCGTCACCTGTTTAATTTATCTAATCCCCAAACACAGCCCGAATGGATTCACAACGTAATTAGCTGTGTGACGGCAAGCAACCGTGTGTCATTGTAATGAGTTATTTAATTGTGCTTCGGCGAAATGGTAAACGATTCAGTGTAACAGGACATTTTATTTAGAAAATGAATGATGATTTAATGAAACTGTTGGCGTGTGAGAATTCTGTATTATAGACACACAAATTTCAAAGTTTTCTTAAGTAAGATCCATGTAAAGTACATTACCCCTTGTTGTCTCCAGTTTCTCGAAACTCTCTCGGGGACATTCCTAATACTGGAATAAAATATGGCCTATGACCAGAATAAGTAAATAGTAGGATCCTATACCTATTCCTATATTCATTATTTCATTTATATTCAACTAGCTTTTGCCCGCGACTTCGTTCGCATGATATAGTGACTTCCGGCATGTTTTTGGTTTGACCAATAAATGGCGCTATATGTCCGGAATAAATTTTATTTTTTATTTTTATATATATTTTTTAAAAATAAAAACTATCCTATGTCCTTTCTCAAGTTCCAAACTATGTCTGTACCAAATTTCACACAAATCGGTTCAGTAGTTTAGGCGTGAAGAAAAGACAGACAGACAGACAGAGTTACTTTCACATTTATAATATTAGTTAGGATTTATAAACATTGCAAAAACCGACATAATCTAAGGAAAAATCTGTTCTTTTTTCGAATTTCGTCTTTTTGTTCTCCCGTTGCTCGTGTAAGGTCTGTTTGTATAGATTCATACAAACTACACGCAGTTTAATAGACAAACAGGTAAAAACAAACAAAACGAGATATATATCGAAAAGTCTTCCTTCCTTCTCCCGAAAACATTTTGCCTCGTCTTAGCTTTGATTCTAAAGCTTTCTTTATGGTAAGAAATAACAAACTGAACAAAGGATCAACATCAAGATGTTTCTACAAGTCAAACTCATCGGCGTAGCTGAGCTATATGATTTCTATACCTACTAGCTTTCATGAGCGGTTTTACCCGCATCCCATGGGAACTATGCAATGCATCTAGATAGAATTAACCTATCTTCTTAGATAACTCAAATCGGACCAGTAGTTTCTGAGTTTATCGCTTTCAAACAAGCAAACGGTTTAGCTTGGTAATGTTATGATGATACTAGGTTGGATTATAATTGGAATGTAGGTATTTTAATTTTAATTAAACCTTTCAACACTGTGTTCTTTCCATAAACATTAGGTACTACCTAACTGTAGGTAGACATTTTGTATGATTTTGCCAGACATTTTGAAGTCCCATAAAATTTTACGTCATTTTCCCAAAGGGTTTTGCATTCTTATCGGACTAGGAAATTTAACCTAAGAACCTTATGCTAATCATGCTATAACCTTTACCAGCAAGCTGATCTGTCTATGAAATTTTAGAAATGACATGAAGTAGGCACATAAAACATTATTACGAGGTAAAACTATTACTATACATGTGTCAACACAAACAATCAATTTTCCTGTTATGTACCTAAAACATAATGTTATGAACCTAATAAGTCATAGCCATGCGTAATATAATGATTTCATTCATAAATTGGTGCAGACATTTTCAATTCCGCACTTGGGTTTAACATATTTCCAATAAGAATAAAGTAAACACTAAGTACATTGTTTGTCGTCCTATTACATTAAGGATGCTATGTGTTTTTCCTCAAGTTTACTGCATGTTAAAGTTCAGATATTTTTATTATTTAATTAGTATAAATGTTTCTGTAATTCCATTTAAACATTTTACTAAAGGTAAACAATTCTGATGTGACTTCTTACAATAATACATACAAGTTAAACAAATATACTTCTGCTTGAAATAAGCTTTTTTAGCCGCATTTTATTTTAAAGTTTAGTTTTAAAAGATAAGATCATATCTAGATTGTTTACCTACTCAAATGGAGTTAAGTATAAGTTGAGTGCGGTGACTAACAGTTTTTTTGCCAGTCGTAGGTTTATTAATGTAATAAATACCATATGTTAATCTTAATATATTATTTCTTTGAGTATCGTAGTCGGGTTACTAAATGCGTCTCGGCCTACCCTTTTAGAAATAACAAGAGCAATAGCGTACACATATTTGTAGTTGTTCAGAGTATTCCTCATTCTCCTAAACTTCAACCATGATATTTCAAAATGGAAGAAATAAAACACACATTACATTCACTATTACTCAGGCTGTTATAAGGCAAATGGCTAAAGGGCCCGTTTTAAAGAGTCGTTTGGAAGATAAAGCGGTCTGAAAGGAGTTCTATATTTCATTTCGTAACATATGGCTTCCTTAAGGATAGTGATCAGGCAACCTTCTGTATAAGAAGGTTACATCCAAAAGCTTTTAACTGTGATCGGTTTTATACACGGGGAGCGTACCTACCTATGTATATCTATCACTTAAAGTAATCTATCTTAAGGACTTGCCGAAATACCTAGGTAAACCTTTTTTGTAGGCAGTACTATTGGTTATGGATACAAGCAACTTTTACTGTACTTCGATCAGACTGTACGACATTCTTGTTAATTTTATAAGTAGGTACTGAATATATGAAAATACTTGTATGTATAAGACATTTCCATCACGCTGAATAGATACTTCGTGTACCAAAATTATCCTGTGTATCCTACAGGTATATTTAAATTTTCCGTTAAACTACGTGAAAGACGTCTCCTTGCTATGGTAGCTATAATTAGATTTACTATCTATCAGCTGAACAACAAAATAAGAATGGAATTAAAGAAATTAGTCTCCCATTACATTAGGCACTGTCATTTTGTGTAGGATGTGGGATGGCATTCTTTTCAAATTTTTGCTTTCTTTCATTTGAGATTAAGGTAAAGCTGGGCTTGTTAATTAATCGCCTCTGACAGGCCCGGGGGGCTTTAGAGCGTAGGTAATGCTAAGCTTTCTGTCGAAAAATCTAATTTTATGGTTTTTTAGCTTCCTATTGGTGTATTTGAAAATTTTCTGCCTCGCTATTATAATTAATCATAACAAAGATTACTTATATACCGATCATTATTTAATTTATTTATAAGGCCAAAAACAGCCCACAAACTACGTAAGCAATTCTTCAAGAAAACTAACTTATCGTAAAAATATAAGAAAAATTTGTAAGGGAATGTAAAACATGCTAAAATAGATTGGATGGATGGTCACCATCGAGTCTTTAGAATTATTTCTTGCTTTGACTAAGCTTTGATCAAATTATTAAAATTATGTAGGTCACAATATAAAAATGTAGCTGTTGAATAATTCATTGTTTTGGCGACCTCAATATTAAATCCTTAATATGATTTAATGCATTCTTGGCCACATTACCATTTCAAAATACTTTGTCTCGTCAGGATAGATGTGAAATTATAATGGGATATTATAAGCGTTACAGCGCTATCCTACTTGCGGATTTTCCCCTCGGTTTTTCCGCGAGTAGCAAAATCGCGCGTTGCAAAAGTCGGTCGACCTATATGTCATTTTTAAACGGTTTTTATACTTTTGAACATGATTAAAAATTTAATGTTGACTGTTGGCTAACTAAAGAGTGTCCCTTGGAAAAGCTGAGCGGAAAATCTGCATGTGTGAAAGCGCAGTTAAGATTACACTGAAGTAGATGAGAATAAAATATTTTTATAGAAAGCAAAGTACAAATATTCAACCAACACATAAGTAACACAGCAGACAGGTTGAGTCATATTCCGATTTTAGGCAGAATGCCCATTAAGACAGTTCATTAACACTACAAACAATGGGAATGCTTATTGTTTGAGTATCGATAAGATTATTAGTCAGGAATGAATCGGATTGTATTTGTATTCAATCAAAAATTAACCCAATTTGGAAGAAAGGGCTTGAAAACGTTAAAGGAAACAAAAATATAAGCCTAACCTTTTCGATAGTAAATAAATAAAACGTTTTCAATCTTAGACAGATGAAAAAATCTTTTGAAATTGATAGATTTATAATTAGTATTCCTAAAGTTAGAATTGTATGAACGGCGAGGAAAAAATATACACAGTACCAAAGTAATAATGGAATAATATGAAACTGAAAACAAAATATTGTTCATACACCATATTAAATGTTTGGGAGCGATTGTGAAATCTGTGAAAAGATTTAACTTTTACCAAAACAGTTTTAATCAGCGAATATTAAATTTGGCTAAGACTAAAGGCTCCGAGGTCATTCTTTGTTGATAATTTTAATTACATATGTGATTCTTTATTTTAAATATAGGGTGTCCCAAAATTAACGCAAGATTTGAATTAAATAGAAAACACAGTTTTTAGTCTTTTGATTGTAATTTTTTTATTGATTCATAAAGTGCATAGGATAGGGTTATTTATGGAATAACACATCGGGCAAAATTCAACAAACTCTCTTCGCTGTGCATGGTCATTGGGCTTCAGTAGTTGTGTTAATTGAATTTTGTAAGCATGGAGACACAGATCTTTAGTGAGTATACGCTGTAGAGAGCTTCTTGAAATTTGCAATTCTTGTCCACGATGCCGAATTGAGGTTCCTGGATTGTCACCGACACTCGCACGCACTGCCTCTATATTGACATGCTTGTTTTTGGACGACCAGTGTGTTTGGCGTCTCCCACGGATCCTGTCTCTCGGAATTTTTCAATTAATCGCTTCACAGTTGACGAAGTTAAAACACTATTCCGACCATATTTTGTATGAAATTTTCGAACTACGGCCGCCAAGCATTCATTATTTTTGAAATATTGCTCAACAATGAAGACACGTTGTTCTATTGCGTAACGCTCCATTTTTACTAACCCTAAACTGTCAACTGTCGATTTATTTTGTTTTTAGGTTTGGCAAAACTGTACTGCATAAATGGCGGCAAATTCAAATCTTGCGTTAATTTTGGGACACCCTTTATATATATTATAATTACATATCTTTGCCATGAAAGAGTAAGTATATTTTAATATTATGTATTTGGATTTATTTATACTTTTGGCAGCGCACAAAGTAGATACAATAAGTAGTAGTTTGGTTTAATTCACATCAATAATATCCCAATTAAAGTAATGATACCCTGCTGACAAGTGCCCTTGACTTTCATAACATTTTCAATATCAATGTAATATATCAAAGTGAGCAGGATTATAACGCCATTATTATTAAATCACTTTATTTTGAAACATGAATCTTTATCTGCATAGCCATGTACTTCATTCTAAATAATTTATTTAATTCTAACTTTACCACAACATGTACCTAAGTAAAAATGGTTACAACTCTGTAACTTATATACCTCTATCATTAACTATTCCTAAATTAAATTTCTAGGATAAGATAAATTGCCAGCAATCTCACTGCGGATGGGCGGAGGCTTTCTACTTTACTACAAACATTTTTTTCTCATAATCAAATGCTCGGCCAACAAACTCACAGTATATTGAGAAGTCTGCTTAAATTGTGACGGAAACTTAATTGTCTATAATTAATGACTTTCATTGCTTCGAACTGAATTAATATTGGACTACATTCAATCAAAATTCTATTAAAATTATTTCTGAATTATATCTTCCGAATTTGTGGAAATGATCTTTTTCATACACGTGTAGGGACCGTTTCCCTTAGATATTAATAAAACATGGCTTCCGATTTTATCCTTAAGCTCTGAATTGGTACAACATAGCAACATAGCCCGTTAGCACAAGAAGCCTGTTAGAAATATCTGAGCAAGTTTTTATTTGACGCTTCTGTGTTTTACCAACCTGTTCCGACTCAGCAGGAGTCCATAATAAAAAATGAACTACTCTTAATTATTACATATTATAATAGTGCATAAGTATATGTGTAGTTACCAAAAGGTTTTTAATTTTTGGGAGTTTATCAAATGACCTCAGAGTCCTACTGACTAAGGACAGGAGGTGGTTAAGCCTAAATCCCTTTGTGTACTTTCTTATTTTCTAATAAGAAAATACACAGCTGGATTATTATCCGGCGGGGTCTACACGAGACCTTACGAACCACTTTAATTTACCATTTGGCAAAAAGAGCGTATTTTTCACTTAAGATATATAAGAAATAATACTTAGATTTAAATCAAAGGACTCATTTTAATTTAAGTTTTCAGACAGCTTAGTATTATAATCCAAAGAAAAGAAAATCTAGGAGTTCCAGTGAATCTGTTAAACTGAACCTATTCCTTGCACGCGGGGTGCTGTTATCATTATGACAATCTTTGGAACAAGATATTATTGAGTGCTCGAAGCCTGGGAAAACTAAAATTATGATAATGAGTTGTGGAAGTTTCAGCAAGCAAACATATTGTACTAACATTTGGTAATTTTCCTGTAGCTACTTAACCAAATGGTTTACGAAAGTAAACGGTATTGGATTTTTAGGGCAGCTATATAAACGCTTATTATAATAAGGATCCGCTGGTTTTTATCACCTCTCGAAGCCCTGAAAACGTGTGTCCTTCGAACAGTCTGTAGCATATTATATTCTAGGAAATATTAAATATAGAAATCTCATGCTAATGATATAATACCTAATCAATCATTTTATTTCCTAGAAGAAAAAAAAATATCTAAGGTAACTATTATTTCTGTATTACAAGACCGTCATGTCGTCTATCATAGAGTACAATGGCGTTCGAACAGAGGCGCCTATTGTTCGTCACATTAGGGTGAACAGGTTACGTAACCCGGCACCGCACGTTCATTACCAACCAATTAATCCACTTATCAAACGTGATATTAATAGACCGTCTCCTTGGGGGACCCATTGAAGACTTCTTCGGAGAAACGTCTTGTATCAAAAATCTATCTTCCTCATGAAAGGAAACTACCTACTCATTTTTCTTTGAAAATATTTCATCTCGATTTCATTTTCTTTTTTGAATGAATCTAAGAAGACTGTAGTTGCATGTGCCGTTATGTTAGGGGACAGAGCTTCACTACACTTCACTACACCACAATTCAAAAATGTTTTTTAGTAAGTAGTTAAATCGAACCTTAGATAAATAGTCTCAATTTTACTTAAACCCTGCTTGCCCATGTTCCCCAGTTAGGGCTAATTATGTATGTGTTCTTGTAAATGACTGAGTACACTAAATAAATGACGACCTATTTCTAGTTTCCAAGTATGTGTGTTCATCGAAAGAAGCTGTTAGAAGTCTGTAGTGTTTGTAGATTACATAGTAATTAATTATTCCGTATCTCACTGGTTCCTAACTAGTTTTCATCTAAGAAATTCTATACTTGTTTTACCCGGGACTAAGATGGATTGCAATTACTTGTTTAAATGATCACTTCTAAAGATAGTTTTATCAGCAATAATGGTTGTAACGCATGAAATAAAACAAATGAGCGACTAAATACTGCCTAAGGCTTCTTTAACTGTAATTAAAGATTCCAGGTCACAACTAAACTATTCGGGAACTTTATAAACTTCGAAACAAACAATTTTTCAATTAGGTATTAGTTAATTAATATCGTGGTGAAGAGGTCTGATGTTGCTGACATAATTAGGTCAGTAAACAACCATAGAAAAAATCACGTCTTCATTCTGCGATCATCATCTCCCGAAACATTTCTCAACTATATCGAAACAAATCTTAATTCTGCGACACTGTTTCGAATTTGTAAGGTGCCTACATATTTTTCTTTAGTTATGTGGGTAAGTGCATCAGTCAGTTACAAGGATATTTTGTGTTTTGTGGTCAGTCCCAGCCCGGTGTTTAATTGATGTACCATTTGGTGACGAATAATGCTAATCAAACTTATGTGTTATTTTCCATAATTAACAGTGCCGATCGGTCGACTAGTTATGTAAATGCTTTATACTGTTAGTTATTCAATCGTACAATAACATGGGAAAGTTATTTTATATTTAATATTCAGTAAAGTTCGGTTATTGTTGTTTGGGTTTCAATGATATTTCATACACGAGTCTCAAACATACAATAAATTTTATGTGTAAGTATTCGACTTCCTTGTTGAATCTACATACATTATCATGCACAGTTTGTATAGATTTGAGCTTCGCCAAACTTTGTAAGCCTGAGGGGATTTCCTGATCTGCGAATAAAAAAAGGGGAAAAGTGTTAGATTTATTTACCTATTACCGCTTTCTTTACTTTTTATCGGAGTGACTTCACAGCTTTTTTACAGTATTGTTTTTGTAAGTTACCATTTAGATAACTTGTTTAATTACCAGGCCTTAATCCCATCAAGCTTTTGTAAAATGCACACAGTCACAAATGATTCCCAAATGTAATACAAATGTATCATTCCATCGTACATTTACCATTACACAGCCTCCGTACACCTTACACATTAATAATGTGTTTGATTAATATACCAGTACCAACACAGTTCTCGTTACACCAATTACTGTTCATGTAATAACTCTGAATTCTTTATATCAGCACGATATTATACATTATTAACACCTGGAATGATTAAATTGATGTTTCGCATACCAATCTCGAGTGTTTCGGAAAACTCAGTCCCATAAAAAGGGGAGATAGGCTCTCGAATTTTTTATCATCAATATTTTCGATGGAGATGAGGACGCAATCAAATTAACTTTATAGGAAAATGGTTTAAAATTTGATGATATATTATGTCAATAACTTTTCTGTAAATATTAAAGTATTGTTTATTTAAATAGAACAGCTAAACCCAAAGCACTACTAAACTTAGCTATAACTAATATTTTTACTTCTTACAAAAATTCAAATTTCTGAAGTTAACATCCACAAACACATCAATACCTGTGTTTGAGTTCAGGACAGCATTAATGGCGGCTATTATAATAATTAATCTGTAGTTTACAGGGTTATTGAGAAGTAATAACTCAAGTTAAACACAGTACAGGCGGGCTTAACCTTAAACTGATTAGTGGCATTCAGTTATATTTTTATAATAACCAAGCTATAATTAAAAAAAACGACGTAATTTAAATAACACTTGTTTAACAAAGTTGATGGCTTATAAAACCGTTACTTTTTAATGTTCACATTTGTATGCACAGTAATTATTGCCTCAAGTGAAAATCACCCTACGTCGCCCTACGTATATGTACACACCTTCTGAATCATTTGTTAAGCCAATCTTGACATGTCAAAATGTTACCAAAAATGTGAAAGCACATAATAACACCATTCTCATAAATAACAGCATTTCACATTATTCGTTGCTATTCATAAATGTTGCTTTAATTTCCTGCAAACGTCCAAAATACATTTGAAATCAAAGAAACATTTTATTTTCGAACACACGTTCGAAGATTAAAGTTCTAAAATCGAGGCATCAGTCTTATTTTATTTTTCGTGAAAAAATTCTGTGCGTCCGAGCTGGCTTACATAATTGGTCACGTTCTCTCTCGGGCAGAGGAACTTTTGAAAAAAAATCTGGCGTAAAAATACATACATCACGGCACGTCACCCACGTATTAGGTATAGGTACATACGGTATAATTATCACATATAACCCTCCATTTAGCTGAATTCCCTCCTCGCAGACACGGGATTGAGTGACATAATAAGTAATCAGAGTTTTATCCTGTATTTTTTCCGGGAAATGTCTTACCAATTGAATTTTAGCCTCGCCTTGCTTGTTAAAGTATAGTCATTAGTTCATCACAATCATTTGTGCCAAATAAAGGTTAAGTGGGTAAACAAGAAATTTTCCATTTAATATCACAGTTTCCATTTTATTTTCAAACAAAATGAATAGATAAGATGACACTAACAGTTTTGTCTCAACTTATCTCCGTCTCAAATTGCCAGCAGCAGTGAGATCACGCTCAAGAAAACTTTATTAGTGTCGTATTAGATACTATTATCTAACCGCAGTTGGCAGACTTGGCAATAAATATTGTGTCTGGTCCCCGACGGAAAAGTAATTGACACAATGCTCGAGATATTCCATTGTGGAAAAATGAACGTCACTTGTGTAATACTTTCCCAGCTAGGTTTATGCTTAAATCGATTACATTCGTACTATTTCTCGGCACAGCTGAGCTACACAATGTGTTGTCGACTTGAGATGTATTGAGTGGGTGTCTTAGAAACATTCAAAAGAAATGATAATATTAAAATGAAAGAAGCTCAGACGCCCAAAAAAATGGTAAAGCTAACAAAATAAAATTGATTAAAATGCGACCTTAGTGGTGGATTATTTCGGAAAGCGCACCCACACTGATTTTCTATTTTTATTTCACAGACAATGTTCTCTGGTCTCCATCATCAGGTAAGCTCCAAACCTTCACTGTTGAATAGTGCTTTCAGGCATATACCTGAGTGTCAAGTTTTTACCCTATGTATGCCTACAACTTTCAAAGGTTGCCCTCGATTTCTCAGGGTTTCCACCATCAGATCCTGATCTGATGACGATGGGACCAAATGACAAGCATACCCTATCAAATAAAAAAAGAATTTTTGAAATCGGTCCAGGCGTCTTTGAGAAATCGAGTAACAAACATAAAAAAAAAATACAGCCGCATTGAGAACCTCCTCCTTTTTTTTTGAAGTCGGTTGAAAATATATTCATTTCTTTGAGCACCATATGTTAGATTGTTTCGATCAAAAGAACCTATGTTTCGAATTGTTTAGGTTCTGATAAAAGCCTTACAGATTACCTAGGTATAATTTAGGAATAAGACAAATTAAATCACAATTGCAGAACAACTAGTCGTACATCACAGTCACGTTTAAGAACAAGTTTCCGTGTGTTGACAATGTTCCAGATTTGATTTTGTAGAGTTTCCTATGATAAGGTTCCGCGAATTTCCAAGTGCGAGCGCAACAATACAAAACCTATATATTGTTGTATATTATTTATTATATTGTATTGTTATTTATTAGTGATCCATAATTAACAATATATTTTGAAGGTTGGTTGTGGACTTATTAAATGTCTTAATATATTTTAATTTAAGATATCAAAATACGAACAAAGCATAACTTTATTTTCTAAAATAATAAGGTTTAAATTGTAAAATTAGCTTGTTCGTAGGAGTATCTATGCCAGTCAAAGGATTTTTTTTAAATGAGATCACTTTGGAGTATGGAGTGTAGGCGACCTTTTTATGAATAGAAAGGAAATTGGCAGAGTAAGGAAACCAACATTTTAATCATGGTAGTGCGACTACAAATTAGGCCAATTAAGGATTTGAAGGCAATGGCATTTGAAGTATAAAGTTATATGAAAGTTTATCCATTATTTAAACTATTTAAGCTATGCTTTGACAGAAGTAAACGCATTATAAAGCTAATTAGATATCGTTGAAACTTGTTAAACTGTTAACTTTTCAAATATTGCTTTTTATTAAAAAAAAAAACCTTGTGTTGTTGTTTTGAAGAAATTTAATTAAAAGAGTCACCTTGCATAGGTTTTTTTTTAAGTTGTCAAGGTTAGTTTTCGAGATTTTCTTAAGTCTAGTGTTGAGTGAGATTTACCCCTTCCTAACCTAAACGAGGGAAGTTAGGACCTAGGTCCCATTTTGATATAGATAGTATCTGGACTTAAGGTTATAAAGAGGATTTTTAAGTTTTATACGTCTGCACGCAATAAGATACATTTTTATTTATAATGATAATTCAGCGCGTACTTAGACTATCGTGTGGGCAGAAGTACCAACATACCCAACTGACATTTCAAACAAAATAGCTACTTAACATTATCTTTGACACAAAAGAACAGCGACTGGAGTGTATTTGTTCGCCGCGGGTATAATAGAACGAGGTATTGAGAGTGCAGTCTCAAGAGGCCTAAGTTACTTCACAAGTCAAAGTGCACACACTCTCAACTCGGCCGAGCGGTTATATTCAAACACTCGGGCGGACTGTGCAGTTCCCGCTAACTTTTTTCATTTCATTTTATATGTAGTTGAATCTGCTATACTTACCTAACTTAGACCCTGTTCCCGTCGCATCTAAAATAGAATGCTGGGATGAAATTTTGTAGTAGGTGAGTAGTTAACAACTTACGTACTTATAATGTGTCTGTACGTTCATTAGAGCCTGCCTAGTAATATACTTCTGAGGTGCCGTACTGACAGTAAAACTACTAAAAGGATTTGTTTATAAAACGTCACTGTCCATTAGGCCTGTTGCTACTTCGAGCTGAGGAACTCCTTGCATTTTGACATACCGATATAAGCAAAAGGGGCAGGGCTAAAGAAAAATAATTTGTTGGTCAATCTCACGTGGCCTGTCAAGGAGCTACGGATGGTTGGAACCTCCCAGGGCGGGTAACAGTACGTTACTTACATAATTTATATCCTACCTCCAATGTATATTACTGAGAAATATGTTACTGGGTTTTACGGAAATCTTAACAATAAACTATTTGATTTGGAGTTTTTCCGACACGTGAGAGATAAGGAAAAATATTTTCCCATAATGTGGTCTATCGAATGATGTCTATATTTCATATCGCGGGAGGAGTAAATAGGTAAATAGGTGACGTTTGAAAAATAAATCGTAATATGTTGCGGAGTTTCTATACATTACTCATTTTATAAAGCAAAAGGGGATGCAAAATAATATGTTTTTTCTACACCTCTGAAGACTAGACCTCTATTTAAACTAATATCTGCGATGTCTTGGAGTTAATTTTAGGTGTCCTTTAATACGCAAAATTCTAAAGCATTATTACAGTCCAAGGTATTTTAGGAATACTAAGAAATTAGAGCTCGTATTTCAGATATTTTTATGGCTGTAGTAACTTACATTTTTTTACAAACAATTAAAAATCTATTTCGGAAGAAATTTTCACAAAAAATTTTTATCATACTTTTACGAAAATAACTTGATTTTCCTTGAAACATTACAGTTATGTAAGTGTTTATTCTTGTATGTTTTTGTTTAGTTGAGGAGTTCGTCAATTTCCGGGCAAACATGGATGGGGAGGGAACTCGTTTGATGCGAGCCGAAAGCCAACCCTGTTTTTTTAAAGTTGGAAAGTGGAAACTTTCGGGAGTTACGTAGCTTTTGATGAAACCTATTTTATTAAAAGGGATCCAGTACAATGTACAGGCTTGTATGATGCCCTATAAAAGCAGGAAGACTATGTTTTATTAAATTATACTTTAAAATATTTGTTACGGTGACGCAGTCGAGTAATTCCTTACGTCCGACAGATTCCTTAAGTTGTACACTCTACTTATAAAATAATAAATAAATAAATAAATAAAATATTTATTTTATCAAATAAATAAAATATTTATTTATTAGCGAAAAATTACAGATTACAGAAAAATTACAGATAGGTAGGCACAAAAAATAAATAAAAATAATATGCAGTGTTCGTTACAATGCACACGGGTACAATATTATTGTTGTATTTTGCACAATCTGTACAGGTATATTAACCCTGCCTCTTAAACTAGGGTGACCTGTATCTTAAGAGACAGTGTTCGGCTACGGGATAAACTTAAACTTAAAAAAGATTTATACACTACAACAAAAAATTGGGCAAGGGAAGTGCGTATGTCGATCTGACTTAACACCTATCAATGATATGTTTTATTTTACCTATTTGTAATTCGTGTAATAGAGGAAGGAGCAGTAGCGGCGTAAGGGGGGGGCGGAGGGGGCGGTCCGCCCCGGGTGCCACGTCTAAGGGGGTGCCATCTCGGTCGGCACATATCTGCACGACCAGGATGGCGCGGACAGAAGGGACAAGTCACTGAGGGTGCCATTCTAATCTGCAAAGCCTAGGTGCACTAAATGCACGATATTCAAACAAAAACAACAGTGCATGCGCGAGACGTCGAGGCAACACTGAGAGGGGTGACAGCCGGACTGTGTCACCCCTCTCTTTCTTGTTTATTTTTGTTCTGTTTCCTGATTACTTAAATTAATTCCTCAAACTTAGAAAAATATTTCTTCTGCGTTTACTTCTTGTGTCCTCAATCTAACAAAAAGTTAAGAAGTAGCAAAAACAACTGACGCTCTACGCTGACGATTTCTAAGTTATTTCGGATGTGGAGGACTTTTGTGTACCAAAACTCAAAAAATTTCGCGCTCGCTACGCTCGCGCCTTTCACATTACGGTAGTTTTTCTAATTTCTTTAGGTATTATTGAGTCCCAAAAATCAAAAATTTCGCCCTCGCTACGGTCGCGGCTTTTCCACTTTACGTCTAAAACTCAAAAATTTCGCGCTCGCTTCGCTCGCGGCTTTTACACTTTACGTCTGTTTATTTGAAACTTTTTACGGGACTTTACTGTTCTAAAATTCAAAAATTTCGCGCTCGCTACGCTTGCGGCTTTTTCATTGAACACTGGTTTTTTAGAAACATGTTTGGGTTATTTTATTTCTCAAAACTCAAATGACACGGGATCGCTTCGCTAGGGCTTTATAAGTTTGCAGTGATCTGTCTCCGGTTTCTTTATGTTAAACCTAGCAAAAAGCACCATGAATGATTTCTACACGATTTTTAAGTACTTTAATTTACAATTTTAGCCCGTGATTATATTTTGTCGTTTTTTTTTTTAGGGGGGGGGGGGTGCTCAATAGGTAGTACGCCCCGGGTGCCACCCGATGCTACGCCGCCACTGGGAAGGAGTGAAGGAGTGAATTTAACTTTTTGAGAGGTATTGTGTGTGTGAGGGTGTGTGTGTGTGTGTGTGTGTGAGGGTGAGTGTGTGTGTGTAGGCGCGCGTTTGCTTAGTTGTTGTTGTTTGTATTACTTGATATACGTGAGTAAAGACTCCGTAAAAGAATAGTCCTTCTGGAGAAGCCACTCAGTTACCTTAGTTTTAAGTATGTGTGAATTTAAATCAAGTAGGTTTAGTTCTTTATGAATTTTTGCGTAGATATGTGTGCTTAATGCGTAATGTTGGTGGGTAGCAAATGAGGTTTTATGCTGAGTACGTGGGAGAAGATTTATTCGCTTGGTTGGGTCGGATTTTGGCAAGGTAAGGTGCCTTCTTAGAGTTGACTTGAGCACAAAGAGCTGACGAACTGTAAGGACTTTGCAGTTTGAGTACAGTTCCTTTGTAGGGTATCTGTAGGGTTTTTTAGTCATAACTTTGAGTATAGCTCTTTGTGCTCTCTCCACTCGAAGAAATTTAGTTTTTGTTGCACCGCCCCATACGGTAATGCAATAGCCAATTACTGATTGGACTAGGGCAAAATATACCATTTTTAGTGTGCTAGGGCTTGCAGATTCCCGCAGAGCTTTTACTATGTGAATGAGTCTCATCGTTTTGGTAGTGAGAGTATCAATTTGTTTGTCCCATCTGAGTCGGTCATCTATCTGCACTCCCAGATATTTAACGCAGTCAGTTTTTGAGAGTGCAGGACAGAGACAGGGTGTTTGTTGGTACTGACATGTATGGGCAGTTATGGAAAAATTGTGTGATGGTGCAGTGTTTCTTCTGATAGAAAATGGGATGTAGACGGTTTTGTGGAGGTTCAGCGTTAGTAAATTAGAATTAAGCCATATCATTATTTCCGACATTGCTGCTTCAGCTTTGGTTTTAACGATATCCCAAGTAGATCCACAGACAACAATCGCGGTATCATCAGCATAGGCGTAGATTTTACAGTTAGAAAGGCTCATCCTGCAAAGATCATTTACTTAGATGAGAAACAGTGTAGGGCCCAATATGCTGCCTTGAGGGACACCGTAATTTAAGTCACAAGTTCTTCATTACTAAGGGATGTTTCAATTTTAACACATTGTGTGCGGTTGCGGAGGTAATCTTTGAAGATTTTGAGAGGTGTGCCACGTACACCGAGAAGTTCCAGCTTAGAGGTAAGTATGGGAACAGAAACTGTGTCGAATGCCTTAGAAAGATCTAAAAAAATACCCAGACATTTATTCTATTTGTCTAAGTTCTCAGCTACCAATTGAGTGAGCTCTAGTACAGCATCCTCTGTTGACACCCCTGGCCGGAAGCCAAATTGATTATTAGAAATCAATCTGTGTTTCTCCAAGAAGCTCCTTAGACTTTTATTGAGAATCTTCTCAAGAATTTTGGATAATGCTGGCAGAACTGATATCGGTCTGTAGTTATTGACACAGTTCCTGTCCCCACTCTTATAGATTGGATGTATTATAGCCTTTTTAAGAGCATCTGGAAATACACCGGTCTGTAGACAGCGGTTAAAGAGGTAAGTTAAAGGAGGAACCAGTACGTGGCGACAGTTTTTTAAAAGCAAGGACGATATCCCATCCCAACCAACGGCACAATCGTTTCGTAGTTGGAGAATAAGAGTCTCTATTTCGGCTTCGTCTACTTCCAGTATAGCAAGGGATTGGGCAGGGGAGTTCTGAACATTGTATCCTGGGATGGAGGGAAGATTTGTTGTAGGGATTGATGATGCATGATTACGGGTGATGTTTGCCGCCAAATTTTTACCCACATTACTAAAAAATTGGCACACATCGTTTAAAGAACTTACGGGATTTTCTCGAATTTTTAACAGTTCAAGAGGACTACCTTTTATTTTGCGAGTATTGGTTATATCCTTTATTGTTTTCCATAATGCCTTAGGGTTGTTACTAGCTTTCTCAAGCTCGCTCGTTTCATAGGCTATTTTTAACTTCCTAAGTAAGTTATTGCAAAAGTTCCGATAGCGTGAGTACGTAATTTTAAGAACTAAATTGTCAGGAGACTTTTTCGATTTCATATGCATTTTGTCTCTATTTTTGATACATTTAAGTAGACCAGGAGTAATCCACGGTTTTATGGTTCTTTTTTTCCTTGGAATTTTAACTTGTTTTGTGTGTTTTGATATGACAGATTTTATAATATTTATAAATATGTTCATTGATTCATTTGCGTCATCGGTATGGTAAATTAAAGAGAGGTCTACTTTTTCTAACTCTAACATAATAGCCTGGTGATTTTGGTGAGTGATATAGTAGGATGTTCTCTGCACTGGGTTTACATTTGTGATGCTAAGTAGAACAGGTTTGTGGTCTGTAACATATGAGTCTAGTAAAAGTGTGGTAGCTGGTAGGTTAGACTTTAGAAGTACATGGTCAATACAGTGTTCAAGCCGAGTAGGAAATAAGTGAGTTGGTAACAGTCCCATAGAGGCATTTAGACTAAGATAGTCAAAACAGCGATCATTTCTATTGTTAGGTATTATGTCAATGTTTAAGTCCCCAACGAGTACTATATTTGGGATGTGGGATAGGTGATCATATACGTTTGTCAAGCTGTTCATGAAATTGTCAAAGTGCTCTTTGGAATTTAGCGACGGAGCACGATAGACAGCTACTACTGCAAACGTTTTATCTATTTGACATATGAGGCAATTTCCACCCTTAAAGCTCGGTTCCCACACAGTACTGTGTAGTCCTAGTTTTGTGTAGATGATAACACCTGGTATCATTGAGAAAAAAAAATTGAGAGAGAATTGTTGAAAAATGACACATATATACTTAGTCAGTACCTACTGAACCCATTAGATATATTAATTTAGATCATGATTAGTGAAAAAGGATTCGTGAACCCTCGATACAATATTTTTTTATGCTGCCGCTGTCGATCTGGGATAAAATATGATTACCATGTCGTTCCTAGATTAAGTGGATATTTTTCTTATCTAGTGGCATAAATATCGACCTTTATTTTTCTCTTAAAGTATGTGACTAAAGTTAACTTTAGTGTTATGTGTTTACTTTATTTAATAACTTTTATTGTAATGTTGGCGACTTGTATTTTATTTAATAACCAACCGGGCACTTCTACAGCTGTCATGATTTATTGCCCTTTTTATACTCATCAAAGCTCACAGGAACAGATTGCTCGGTGGCTATATACAAACGCAATCAGTGAATGTGATTGACGCAAACAACACAATCGGAGTGTCTGTTAACAAATCTTGACGGGGCGTTAAAACTGATGAATGATGACCCTCCAAACTTTTAATGATTGTGACCTTTTCAAAACCATTATTTCAGTATAAAAGAGGGGGGAAATAGATCTGCAAAGGATGAATAATGATATCATTTATCAACCTTTAATAATTATGGTGTAACACTTATAATGTAAGTAGAATTTGTGGTAATTCAAAAATCTTTTGTTACAAAGTTTTATAGAATAGCTAAGAGATTGGTTTAACACTTGGAAGTACGGTGCTTGACAGCCCGAATTAAATGTAAACGACGGTAGATTAGCGTAGTCCTTATGTTCAAAGTTTAATGATAGGCAAGAGGATGTCTTCAATCCATCAAAACGTCAAGTATGTGGAGCGAAAAGTAATCGTCACTCAGTTTAATAAAATTGACGTAAATTGCTGCCGTTTTCGAAGGCATAATATATCCATCACTATGTCCTTTGTTTACGAAATAATATTATTACTCTTTGGCCTTGACACAAAATATATTTCCTTTGTTTTATTTTGGAATCTGAAAAGTACTCGTAATTGTAACATGAACGTAAGCGGTTTATGAATTTAATTCAGATATTGTTTTCAAATAAATATTTATTTTTATTGTGATATTCTATGTTCTATTTTTGTCAGTGTTATTATTGTATTGTATTATTGTGTTTTGGCTTTTTACAAAGTCTGAGATCATGTAAGTGGTCTACTTCTTTCAATTTTACTCATTCTGGAATTCCTTTTAAGATAACTAAGTATCTTATCTAAATATCTTTAAGAAACCCATCCTTGGAAAGTATTCCCTCGGCTTTCTCAACGACTTATCTGTGATTACTTTTTTAAATATACAACTTACCTTCGTACCTACTTGAACTAAGTTAAGCCGTTTAATGGGCCTTGAGACTAATAAACGAGTTCGATATACTTCGAAACCACTCCGAACTATTAATTAGGTTCGCCTCTAAAAGAATAGATTTTTATTTAAAAGTTGGTTCTTTAAATCGTGAAGATTTATTCTTAAGTGAAAGAGTTTGGTGAAACTTAAGGAGCACGTCAGCATTTAGCACTTAAGACAATTAATTCTATGAATATCGAGATACATTATTTCAAAAGATTTGTGCTCTGGGTACAAACGGCTTATATTGCAGAAATGATTAGATTTTTTTTTTGTGATAACAAAATATGGTGCAGCAATACATATGTCTAAATTTTGTTAAATGAACAAAATTTAAGTTAAAGACTTGAAAATAGGCCAGGGTAGGGGAAATTGGTATTGTGGTTACCAATTATTGGTAAATGGGGCTATTTTTCGCAGAACTCAAGATTGCTATAAATTGCTTATCTTGACACAATTGAAGCATACTGAAAATTGTAAGAGGAAAATAAGGAGGCTACATGTTTTTACGCTAAAAGAAACAAAGTACTTATGTAGCGCTCATGCAATAACTTAAATGACAGTTGCCAGAGGGAGCGAGAGTCACTCCGCAGCGCTCAAACGAAAACTAGTTACCATAGTTGCGTGGACGTACACTCGACTGTACGCAAGCTCGAACGCCCCGCTTAACGCTCGGCTATTCGCCCCTCTGAACGCTCCGCCACACGCCCCGCTGTTCTCAATTTGCGGCCTTAGTTAGGTAATCCTAGTTGCCACATGTGTAGTCTGTCATTTTCGGCTGATTCATACCCCAATACGCTTTTCCAGACCAGAAAAGCTGTCGAGTGTCGACTCTGACATTTTATGTTCTCTCAAATGGATGGTTTGTGGGTAAAATATTGTCTCGTTTTTTGTTACTTTAAAAATTCCTTTATTTCTTTTTTCTAGTAGCATACGAGTATACAATATGTGAGTTACATAAAGTACTTAGGCAATTGTCAAATATGTCTATAGTCTAGTATAGTCTATAGGCATAATATATCTTTTTAAAATAATTGAAAGACGCAAAAGCGAATAGCCTAAAGTATCATCAAACCTTGTAAGAGGAAAAAATCCTCAGTGATGGCTAAAGTCCCAGTTTAAACATAGATCAGGTAACAACGGATGTTGTAGTCAGACCATTCCAATTTTCCCCATCAAAATATGCTCGCTCTTGAAACATAGTTTCGGTAAGCTTGTGTCAAACAGGTTGTCTCCTGACATGTCGTTAGAAACTTTACTGTATTAAACTAAGAGCTAGCACACTGCAAACTTTTAGTCGGCCGATAGTTTGTTGAGGTCTCATAAATCAGTATGGAGATGGATATTAGAACGCATATTACTATAGTCAGATAATTAGCCAGACCGACTGAGTTTGATTACATTAAAGATTGTCTTAAAAAAAATGTTTGTCGACCACAGCGTCGACTGTCGGCCGACTGTTTGGTTTGCAGTGTGGGTATACTTGAGCGGAGATAATAGTACATATGTTTCCTTATATTATGTAAAATGGAAGCCTGGTTTTACAATGTACCTAAGTAAATGACATTTAGATACCGTTACCAATTTTCCTAATAAGTACCTACCTGCCTCTAGAAATCATGTTTTTTTCTTCACGGTTCGAATCACATAGTTGTGAAGGAAACCTGGTGACATACTCCCTAACCACGTCTTGTACAAAAGAGTAAACAAGCAAACAGGAAAATCGTGCCGATACTAAGAAATGTGTGTTGATTTTTCCATTTCATACCTTTTGAAATTCATATTATGTAAACAGTATATTCGTGGAACCTCATGAAAGGCATAAGAACTGCCTTCAATAAAATAATTTTAAGATCGATACGTTCGAGTGCTTTTTGATCCTGTTTTGCCGAACAGCATACGATATTAGCTTCGAAATATATTCGTGATCCGTGCTAAGTAGTCTGTGCACGTTTGGTCTTCCCGGTTTGTTCAGTTACCAGGTGCATTATGTTTAAAAATGCACTAGAAAACCGTACAGTATTTTCTCCCAGACATGAATAATCTCTGGGGGCAACTCTAGATTTGAAAAAGACATAAGCCGAAAAATACGCTCAGTACAGATCCGATGCGCTTTTTTTTTTAGTTACCTATATCAAATATATTTCGCGCTTCCGAAACCGGACTTCATCGAGAATTCCGTGCCGGAATTTCTGATGATGTAAAGGCCGGCAGCGATACGCACAAATAATAGATATCCACAAATCGAAAAACCCGTGGCTTCTTGATTCGTACGAAATACTCACGCAATAGCTGTAAATTAAAGCAAGTTAATATTGGAATATTGAATTATTAAAACCACGGGTATTGGTCCTTGAATTGAAGTTTTGGTTTCATAATGAAGCCTGTAACTCCTCTTAAACTTATGTATTTGATTAGAATCAATGTAAATAAAACTATGGATATTATCGTGACTACGTGTACCTATAGACAATGCAATTTTGACGAAATTAAATAAGTAAGCACAGAGGAGGTATTTCTTATCACTGAGGAAGGAAACAAAAGAAACAATAACAATGAAGACCCAAAACATTTTCTCCAAAAATGCAGAAAAATAACAAAGAGGTAAACAAAGAAGAATTAATATCAAAATACCTTCAATGCAAAAGAAATATATTCACTTTTGGAACAAGGAGGATCAAATCGCTGCGTACCTACGTTGCGTAATATAGCATCGCCGATAAACAGTGTGATATTACATTTTAATGTTGTTTATACGAAATCTTCGACTTTTCTGATCCGTCGGGGGAAAGGCATAAGTATTAAGAAAAAAATAAGGCTTTGATTTAGTTACTTTAGGAACATAGAATACGCAGCTCACAGCTGTTTTAAATATTCTTGATATCTTAGTAACAAAATACTTAGCAACAGAATTTGTACTCCGTCTTCTATTATTTAATCAATTCGACACTAAAAGATTCATAGCACATACCTTACTTGACCTTGAACCTCGATAGTTCGTTAAAGTTTTCACTTTCAATTATTAATTATTGTGTTTTCGAAATCTTGTTGTTTAGATTTTGTTTTTCGCTTGTTAGTGATCTTACAATTTCTGTTTTCTTATTTTAATACTGAACCTGGTGTTATTAAGGTGTATCTACACGGTGCAAGTAGCTTGCGCATGTTGAGGCACATGCTCAGGTTAAATGCTTTTTAAAAACGTTCTGGTTCTGCTACTCGCGCATATACCCACCTGCGTGCTCTTTTCACTTGTCAATTGTCACTTGCGTATGTTAACTTACTCCAGATACATGCACCGTGTAGACGCACCCTAAAACTTCCTTTGTAATTTATGCGTAGCTGTTCAATTTTGTCAATGTATAAATACTGACTGCTTTATTTCCTTGTCCGCTTCGCTCATTAACAGCGGATTGGGTCCATCAATCAAGGTTAAGTTACAATTTTCGCTGTCAACCCCTAGATGGGAAACGTCTGTTTCAACGCGACTCTGGAAACATTTTAAGCCTTTGGTCTTGACTGTCTTTTGTCGATCCAGGTATCAGAACTTTGTATCAAAAGCAAATGATGAGACATTACTTGTGAAATAGGCAGTAGTTGCAATGTTAAATACCGGCACTGAGGTTTCAGTGCCTCAATGGTATACGTTCTTTGACATAGTTGGGAAAGCATTTTCATTCGAATTCTGAGAATGGGTGCTTCATTCAGCAACAAGATCCTTTTGAACAGAAACAAACTACTTTGGTACTAAAACTATTGAAATAATGTGCCAAGTATTGACGAACTTAGTGTTTGTATTTGAAAGTCTCCGAAAGGTCGGCACTATCGAATTTAAATTAAACGCCGTAGTCGGTTGGTGTGGCTACACACCACTCGACTACGACATTTACTACGGCGTAGTACTGGGGCCGTTTGTCGTAGCGCTAAAGAACTAAGTACCTAATCGATTTTACTCTAAATGAAATGGCTGGTTATTTACTTTACGGAGTCGATAAAAGAAGTCTGCACGAAAATTTCTTATAAGACTGTAAAAAAGTTACTTAAATATTGACGCTAAGTAAATTAACTAAAAATAAGAATGGATGTTAGACTGATTGCTTTCTTTAAAATTTTATTATAAAACTCCAATAAATTATTATAGGTAGGTGTTCGATGGCTTTGTTACGCTGATTGGCAACGCTACATGACAAGCCAACATGATACAAGAAAGCTTAGATTAATTGCGGAACAGTTGCCATGAAAAGCACACAAGTTTGTGTAACGCAAACACTTAAGTTATGTTTATTCGTAAACAATACAGTTCCAAGCATATTAAGCAAAGTGACTATTCATGTACGGAGATCTTTACGACTTTCCTCGTATTCATTCTTGATTTAGGATCAAGAACTAGGCAGCCATTCCCTTTGTATAATAATAAATACCACAAATTACACATTATTTCATTAGTTCCTAGCTTTACATTCAAACAAATACATGCCGCTTATTTAACTGCTGAATAGAAATACGGCTTTTGTAAAATTCTATATGTTTGCATAGGTCCAAAAGTGAACCCTTAAAATTCCTTTATATGTCTTTGTAAAAGACAATTTTGTTTTACCAACCGTTAGTTCCTAAAGGAATTCCTTATATACTAGAACCCTAATTAAATTCTCCTTCTTTAAGTTTCATTTTATCTTCATAGCAAATTCATTAAATTGTATTCCATCTAAATTTATTCAGCTATAAATGATTTACAAGAGAACGCGTAACATAATAACAACCAAACGAATTTTGCATTTATAATATTGGTGAAGTTGTTTTTCTTCGCAAATCATTGAACTGCGAAATACGAGTGTAATCACCTTTGGCAGGAGGTATTTTATTCTTATTAAGCAACTAAGCCCCTATTCAATCAATTTAGACTGAGTAAACAAACTTTTTGCATGAGTAAACAAAAACAAGAAGTTTTATTTGCGAGTGTGCAGATATGTGTACTCGTAAGTAAAGAAGAAAAGTTTTCACTCTCGGGCGTAGGACGTGAGTTTGAGTAATGGTACCAATATTCAATCAAAACTGCTCGGTATTTTCACATACATGTCTATACATTGTCAGAAAATTCCTACGACATGAACCCTTTGACCCTCCTTACATTCAAATGCACGATACGTAAAGTTTCACATTGGAACTTGCTAAGTATTTGTCGAATTTCAGAATATTCGTAGTTCGAGCATTTAGAAAACGATTTTTTAATTAAGCCAACTTTTTGGAACAATACAAAAAGCCTCTAAAGGTAGAAAAGATAAATGCTAATAAGGTAGTCCTCTTTTACAAAATTGTATTTATGCAAATCAATGCATAGAGTATTCTCTATACAAATGGACTCGAAAAAGGGTTCTCATACCTTACTTAGTTTAAAGTCGAGATAAGCCGAACGAGGCTATGCCCTGAGGTGGCTGCAGTGTAGAACCTGGGATAATTTGTCGGAACATGCAAGCTCCGGGCTAGGCTTTTATTGATGACGCTGATTATGTCCGACCGTGACTAATGGTCGTAGTCTTGTAGGTCCTAGATATTGGACAGTTGCCAATTCTTCGGGGACAAGAACGGTTGCAAATGTAAGATCAGAAAATATGCTACGTTTAATAAGGCTTATTTACAGCCAAAAAGGTTATCCCGCGGGCTATTTATTTATATACTTGGTATATGTTAAACATCCGGAAATTGTCCTGATACAATTTCCGAGTCCCATAATGAAGGTAGCATTTAAAACTCATACATTTGCTATTGTATAATGTGTGTAGGTAATATTTTGTAACTCTTGTCGAGTTTTCGGGAACGGAAAGGACAGAGCCACTAGATAAAATCAGGTAAGCGACGGATTTAGGTCAAATGTTACGGACTTTTAAATAAATGCCAAAGTATTTCGATGTTACTTGAATATTGGGTTGAAATTGTGTTTACTGTAACTGTTTAGTAAAAAATACATGGTGCATGAAATTCGTGAGTGTTAACGTATTGAGAAGTTTTATCTCCCGAAAGCGTATGAGCCATACTAGTGTGTGTAAATGAAAAGGTACTTCTATCACTAAATCGTTTTTTTATTCATCGAATTGTATTTTATAAATATGTCTTAAGTAAAGGTATACTTCAAAAAGTAAAGTTACTGCATAAAACTTTTTTATAATAATGTGAAGCACTTGAGGGACAAGCATTATCCTAAGATACGAAAAGCATTCATTATGTTAGTATTCAATGACAAGATTGATCATGATTGGTTGTAAAAATCTTTTAAAAATATTATAATTTCTTAAGGTGAATAACACTTATGCGTTATTAGAAACCGTGTTTAAATGAGATTTCTTGTAAGAAACCTGTCAATTTTAATATTGACTGGAACATGAATAGGCGAATAGCTATAGACATCAAACTCTGATAGAAGAACATTGCATAAAGCAGACTAAATAAAGGGATACAGCTACTTTTAAATTTATTCGCTTCGCTTAAAAGAATAAATTGTTTATTTTTAATTATTAAATTGAGATATAAATATAACAATAATGTCTGCTTACTTGTTTTATCAAACGATACATAAAAAACAAAGCTCAGACTGGATCACTGAATTATTTGGGTATCAAATGATTCTGTAATCCCGCCTTACAGATACACGTATCTCTCTTATTCAGTTACTAGAGTCTACATTGTGCTTAAAGATGAATAACAATAAAAAATACAATACATTTAATTGATTTTATATGTACAAGAATCTAAAAGCATATTTCTATAAAACCTATCACTTATTTACAAGTTTTGGCGTTAATGTATTTTTTTAATGAAAATCCTCTATTCACAGATGATATTTATTTAAAGACTTTATTTTTCGAGTGCTTACAATTCGTGTTTGTCGTAAAAACAACACTTTTGCTTCAAAATAAATTGTATTTTGCAATTCAAATATCACACATTAAAGTTTGTGTTAAGCTTATTTTGAAAGCTGTAGAGGCATGAAGCAATTTTTAAAAAAATAACAACTGCTTTGGATTTTTTTTCTGCCTTTTTTGTTAACAAAATTATTCAGTGTTCTGAATAATTTCCTTTCCCCGTAGTTCGTGAAATTCAGTAAAATCAAAACAATGACTATTGTAATGTCAGTTTTGTTTTGTAGACTGGGTTGGCATATGTCAAATACTGTCAGAAGTAGGTATGTTACGGTATTTTGTCTTATTCTTATGTGTGCTCCCTACCCTTTTCGTAATTTCAACTTACCAGAGGTCTAACATTCTCTAGGTCTAACATTAATTACGCATACCGTACTCAGACACGGTATATTTGTTGCAAATATTTTCTTAATCAATATTTATATTATTACTTTTCTATGTTTAACGTTTCGTGGAGTTTTTATTTTTATAACAATGTAAATACCCGCATGTAAATTTCGTACCTGTGTAGTGGCAATTAATTTAAAAATCATTAGCTACCGATGAGACAAGTCTAAACGCCCCGATGGAATATCTACAACGACGCGCTCTAATAGAATGTAATTAAAACATTATTATTTCGTGTCAATCGTTTGAAGTTGACGAAGTATTAAATTGACGTTTTAATTAGCACTAACTCGTATTGAATTACGCTTTGTTGAGAATGCCTTAAATGTTTTAGCACGCGTATTAAATCCTGTCAACATATCTACATTTAGTCTCAAAATTTATTTACCACCTATTTTTTATGTAGGCACCTTAATGTATTTTTAGTTTTTTAAATCTGCGCTATGTCTTCCTTGAACAGCTTTAACTTCTTATACGGAACAAAAAATGCTATGCTCCGCTGACCTGTCTTTATTTATTCAACAAAACCGATAGGTATGAGTAAGCATATATAAATATGAGATTTACCTACGATTCCATGGAAGAAATTCTTTGTAAATATACTGTTATTGCTTAGGTAAACCGGTGAATCGCACTTTATCGGGTGTATTTATAGAAATAGCCACACAAGACGTGTTTATGGAAATACAAATCATGATATTTTACGCACACCTGATGGTCAGGATGGAAATGTATTCTAGGAAAGAATATTTTGACTGGCACTTTACCTACGTAAAACTCTGAGTTTAGTAAAGCTTTTTATTTACTCTCACTTAAAAAAAGCAGCTTCGATATAATTGAATGATATGTAAATAAGAATGGTTTGATTTTCTCTACTGCCTCATACAAAAGTAGATAGCTATCTATTTATAGAATCTAATATAAGCCTACTTAGAATTTCATAAAATGCTTTCTTGATTGCTGGTTGTTTGCTTACATCGCCTACCTCTCTCTATCAATTATTAAAGCGTAGGATTTAATAACTTCAAACTCTCCTAAGTACTCTTTGTTTCTATCTTAGCCACGATTGGTTTTACCAAAATCCTACAGGTTCTTCCTTACATAGGTACTTCTCAAACTGTGTAGGTAAGTACGCACGAGTACCTATGCCATCCATGGCACATGGTATACGTCGATAATTGGACGGATTGGACGTAGTCAAAATTGAATTAAATACCGGCACTAAAGAGGACAACTATTCATCAAAATCCACAAAGGATTGTTCTAAAGAAGATAAATCTTAACTCCCCAAAATGGCTTCAGAATCGAATACGATCGAGTAAATTGTAATCGTAAAGTCTGTGCTTAAGGACCCACTTAGGTCACACTTTAACCGGTTTTATACGAGTCAAATTAAACACAGTCAGATGTTGTGAGTCGTAAAGTTAAATGGTCCATTATAATAGACTGCGGTTCGCCACAATGATTGATTGATTGATTCATGCGATAGCTACAGGAAAAGTGCTTTCCATTTCAAATTCCAGTTAATTAAAAAAATACTTAGGTAAATTTTTTCTCGCGTTCACTTCTTACTTATCAAAATTCAAGTTTGCCGAAACTTTAACAACTTCTAGAAAGATAAATTGATTGATTTTATTCAATATCTTGTTTTAACATCGTGTAAACATCTGAAACTGGAGTCCGAATAAAATGGTATCCGTGTAATTTTGTGTACTTTATGAAACTTTTTGAAGAAAGACTGTATTTCAAGTACCTGAACTTTGTTCAACAAACGAAGGCTGTTGGATGGAATAGACTTACCTATATCATAAAGCTTCTAACTTTTTTCCCAAAAACTTGGATTAAAATATGATAAAATCATTTTACTTATTCCGTTTTTCAGGTGTGTTGAGCTTAACTCTAAGTAATATGAAAAAATATCTAATTTTCTCTGTGGAAAAATTACCTAGATAAATTAAGTTCTCTCTTTCACCGCAGGCTTGCCAAGATATTACTAGAGCCAGTTAAGTAGTTCTTCATTGCATTTTACATTATAATTTATTACATACTTAAGCGGGAAGATGGTTACCATATAAGTACTTAACATCGGTATTAACGTGAACGCGTTCGTTCAAAAGAAAAGTTCGTTCTAGTTTGTAACATTCTCTTCAGTTCCAAAGAAAATGTTAATTTGTGTCGTTAAATCGTGAGTATCTTACTAATACGAGTGTTACAAACGGAGAAGTTTTTGAACGGATTAGTCAGCCTGCTAGGCAATTAGAATAACTTTATGTGTAAGCTTTTACATACAGATCTTATTCTAAATTAATATGTTTAAATGCCATTTATTATGCAAGTTTATTGCCTACTTAAAAAGTACAATTTAGTGTATCAGCTCAACGTGGACAAAACCATAGACTAAAGTCAGATGTGACAGTTAGCCCGATATGGGTGTTTGTTGTTTCTGTGTTAAAGAAGATAGTTAATTTCACTGTTAATAATTTTTCGGTCTGATACCTTCAAAATACCGGATCGTTGTTATGTACGTATCACCATTCAATTCCAGCGGCCGATCAAACTGTCGGCCAACTAGAAAATCTGCAGTGTGCATTACATTGCAAATACATTGTTATCGTGGCAAGTACCTACTTATTTCAACAGTTGTCTTGTTTTTAGAAGTAACATGTGCGGCAAATGTGTGTTTATCGTATCTTAACATTAATACAACAGAAACTTAGTGTTACAGTGTTATTGAAAGACATTTTTACAAGATTACCACATCAATCATTCTAGCTGAGATAACGTAAGTACCTAGATATTATTTTCTAACCTCCGGTGTTTCCGGGTCATTATCATCATTAATAAATGCCGCGATGTCATCCTGTAAGCTCAGCAACAAAATTAAGTAGGTTATAATTTCAGACGATACGCGCGCATTTCTTAACAGACATAATTTTTTGGGGGTTTCATGTCTTCTTAGGTAAAAATTTCAGATCATGCATACCTAAATCTTCCTCGGGAATAGATTTGGGACTATTTTGGGGTTCAACAGATAGTCCTGTGCTTTGCTTAGGACCTAGATCATACCTTGGCCGCATTGCAGGCCAGTAAACCCACCACAGTTAAATCTATAAACACAATTACATTACCGGGTAGAGGCAAAGTAACAACTAGCTATGTGGAAAGTTAACGAGCCTTGTTAACGAGACTGTAGCAAAAATACTGTTTATTCACTTTGAAAAGCTTGTCCGATAAACCGATTATAACGATGTTTGGCACAAAGGCTTTTTCATAGTTACGCTTAATTAAAATAGAGCTTAACTCTATTGCGCGTTGCACGAAACTCGTTTTTTTTCGAAAAAATAAGGTAGCTCCTAACTAGGCGTTTCATTAAAATCTACCTAATAATCGTGCCGGATTTAATGGATTTGGTTACCAACTGAGTTCCGGAACGCTTTGTAGGTATTAGTGATAGGGAAACCTATTTATAAAACCTTTTCGTAACTAAAATTTTCGTTTAACCCTTGTCGTCGCCTATACAACAAGCCTAAATAAATAGCCTGTGGCTACAAAGTACTATATTGAAATATAAATGCCGGAGCTTTTAACAGCTGTGTTTCCTCTATTTACGAGATAAAATTCACTTAGTACCTAATACAGTGACTCAATGTTGGAATTAATATTTGAGAGAAAATAACAACAGCAACTGGAGCATATTAACCATCAAAACGAATAACTCTTTATTATTGTTCTACTGGCATTAATTAGCCTCGAGGTCGTCAAGGGGACGTCAAACAAACAATGAAGGTTTATTCCAAAAAACCCTTCAGCTTCACCACATTATACAGATTAGATTGTAAAATTCTAAGTATGGGTAAGTATGGAAATTCGTGGAAGCTAACACCAAAATTCAGCACGAGTGTACAGGTTCTCATATTATCATATAGTCAGAACTGATGGAAATACAGTACAAGTGTATATAATTCTTAGTATCATCTTAGTATTCGATAGGTAAAAGAGGTCATGTTTCTTACTCAGAAGTGATTTCTACGTCAATGACAATAATTAATTTATTTTCGAACATTCAATATAACTTGTTTCGCGTTGGTGTCATATTATTCACAATTAAAGTCGAATCGAAGTCTATTACAAACAAAGTATTAAATTGCCAATCGAGATTAATATAATATTGGATCGGGATATTTGGTTTACTAATAAAATCAAGCAGATTCAATTAATATATAATGAAATGAAAATGCCGCTTCCTTAAAGTAAATTCAATATTGTACATCAAAGCATTTGATTCCTTTATTGCCAATATTCTGTGGACTTTACCTTAAAATACGACAACGACCATTAATAAATATAAATTGTAAACAGGTGATTAGAAACAGTAAGCATAACTTTTATATAAAAAATGTGTGCTACGAAACGAAACTTTGTTTTCTTGTCCATTGGGCAGACAAAAGACAGAAAAAAGATGTTTGCAGCCATAATTATTGTAATATAATAAGTAAATATGTAGAATAATGTGTACCCAAAGTAAGCATAGTTACTCAGTATATTTTCACGAAACTTAGCTTGGAACCCTACATAAGTCCATAAAATTTGTCACATAGATATTCACACAAATATAGCCTAACCTGTTGCTTTTCACGTAGCTGACCTCTGCTGCTAATAATTTTGTATTGAACAGACATTTCGGTACGCAAATACAAATTTTACATACAAATACATTCGACAGCATGACTGAAAGGGTTGACTGGTGTGAAATAACTGCTAAAATCACTGAAGCGACATAAACTGTGCCGAAAATTCAGGCCACGTTTGTAATTTATAGGTAGGAGAAGTGTCAGTCAATGACTGTTATCTAAGTTACGTGTAGAATGGTATTTGCATATTGCGTTTTATTATTCCATTCTCAAAATGGAGTAGGCGTATTTTAAGAATGGATTTAACAAGCTTAAATGAAAGGTCGTGAACGCATGCTGTATTGAAATGTTTACCTAAAGGTACTTGACTGTTGTTTGCCATTTGTGAGTTATTTTTTCAATTGTTTAAGCTTTTGACAAGATTTATGTGTGTTTTAGGGTTTAACGAAGCTTAACCCCCTGTGGGCGAAGGTCATTTCTGATTTCTATTTTGGTTCCACTAATATTAAAGTCGATATTTAGTGAACATTTGCATAAAAGGAATCATTTAAAACTGACTGAACGAACGGGTTGAATTTAATGTTTCTTTTTTATTCCTCACAAGTTTACTATATGGAATTTATTACCCATCGAATAAACGATAAAATATATTAGAAGTATAAGAATTAAATTCTAGAATGTTATTTATGATTTAACTAACACTTACGTGCCCACAGAGGGTCCTTGGTAACAGCCTCTAAAGATCACCTTAAAACACGTGTAAATATCCATGAAACATTATAACAACAACTACCGGTGCCGATCACATCAAATTATGGTTAAAACCACCTTACTTCACACTTGGCTGATCTTACTTTATGTGACGTTAAGCCAAACTTATAACTCACCCAACTTACAGATAGTAAACAAAAAGTTAACAAAGTGTAGTAAAGCAGTAGTTTGAATGGGGCTTCTCGAGATTGTGGAGGGCAATAAAAGAAAATAGTTCTCTGCTTTCTGTCTCAGTTTTAATTGCGTTGTCTTGATGCTGTAATTTATGCGCGGGAACAGAGAGGCGAGCTAGCTAGTTTTCTGGCTGGCGCGTGGTCCGCTGTAGCCTTCGCTCGTGTCGAAGAATGTTTATTTCAGTTTTTTTTAAACGCCTTTTCTATGTCCTCAAAAATTGACTCTGATCGTCTCAAAGATTATAAGCTAATTATACCAGAATATGTCATCTTAATCTCATATCTGTCCTGGAATCGTATGAATTTTCGTCCCGCGGATATGATAACCTGATATCTTTAATAAACTTGAACTTACAGACAAACGAGGTACTTTTGAACTCAAATATTCTGTAAAAAGTAGTAAAACACTAATTTTGGTCAACAGTTGGGCCACGACGCCTATCTAGGTTTATAGTAAAATGTTATCGCTGGGTCGTGCCAAGAGAAATAAAAAAGCCTATTCGTAAATCGAACTTTGCAAAAGACGTTCAGAAATCACGACTCCCGGTGAACGTGACCAGAAATATCAGAGAAACTTATCGAAGACTGTAAAATAAGATTACAAATTATCTTTCATATAGGCAGTAAAAGGATTGATCGAATTTAAGTAATCGGCATTTTTATGTAGAACAACAATATGCTGTAATATTAGGCAAGGCGTTGCTTGATTTATTCCACTTCTGTTTATTTTGTGCAATTCTCAGTGAAAGAAAATACTGCAGAGAAAATGATGCGTATGTCTTAAAACCGGAAAAAAGCCGTAATAATTTCCGATTGCGCCTCTATAATGCTTTTTCCTTGTATCCATTTCACCCCCATAAATAGGAATCAGAATATAGTGGAAATAATATATTTTCCGCAAATAATTAATTACAAAATCGCTACAGACAGTTGCTCATTTACAATTGGGTAAAGTACCTGTTAGGGTAAACAGTTTCATCCCATGGTTGCTACTCCCTTCTAAATGTAAAAATAGATCCATTGCAAATAAGTTTCATGGAAACAAATTACCAATGCGATTATATTCCATAACACCCACTCTTTTGTACATTCACACAGGTGAGAGGGAAATATGTCAGGTTATGTTAATACGAATTATGAATGATACATCAATAATAATTTGTATTCTACACTTAACCTATGCAGAGTGAAATCGAGTATTATTAAACGCAGTGGCGTTTCATAATTGACTGAAAATTATAAAAGAAGTAAATATTAGATACTTAAGTGTGACTGGATAAGAACTGACCTTTACATAAAGAAATTCGTCAGTAGGGCATCCAGCATAAAGGTCTTGACCCAACTGCTCTTATATATGATACGTTCATACGTTAGGACTCGCCTTGGTTACTATTCCAGAACTCAAACCACAGCCTGAACAGCACGTGGTTTATCTCCAATTCACATAAAATATAGAACGTCTTTATTGGATTACTTATCCTGTTTCTCACATGATGTATTTTCGTTGTCGCTTTAACAAAAAACAATATTTTACGAAGCTCCCATACAACAAACTTGACTTTACCATTCGGATTTTTTTGGCTCGATATTTATGGCAGTAGATGCTTGAAAATGTACTGAACTTTTATATATATATATTATATACTTTTACATATAAATAAATTTGATATTTAATTTTGACGACCTCGACCTTGACGATGTAGTTTATCAGTTGTGTTAGCACCCATAACACAAGTTAATTAATAACTTACCATGGGGCTAACCGACCGTGTGTGAAAAGGTGTCACGACATATAATTAGCTTTCCATATGACAGACATAATTTGTACGGAACCTTTCGCACCGGAGTCAGATTCGCGTTTTTCTAGTTTTTTAGATAATAGTTAAAATTATTACGAATGATACAAAAGTAACAAAAGTTCTTCAGCGGAACAAGCATCATAATCCTTACCTTTTTACCCTTATCAAGCGGATTCTCTGATCTGCTCTAAAACAAGAATACAGAGACATAGTAAGCCACCCTGCGTAAAATATTCACATGTAGGTTAAAGTGGTTGAAACGCGAACCACTTCTCCACCCCTTCCTGCTTCGCATATTAAATAGAACACGCATTTTAGTATCTAACATAACGTTTAGAATAAAGCTGTTGTGTGTCACAGCAGCCTACAGTTTCTCTCACACTACGCTATGAGCCACGAGCATTGCACATTGTAAACGGAACGGTCGGCCCATAGTAGGCCGGACGGTAACCTGATATGTAGGGTAAAGGCGGGATAGATGCCCCACTTTTTGAAATATGCTTATAATTTAATAAATATTGGTTCTACATTAATAACTCCTATGAATATAACTAGTTTAATCCTTTATGTTTATTTGTGATTTGTCTTTTTGGACCTATATACTACACGTTTTGCAGATTTTAGCTTTTTGTAGACCTCAATTTTTGGGGATAGATAGGCATCTATCCCTATGGATAGATGCCCCACCTTGAAAATACTAGCGAGGATAGATGCCTACGGTGCGGGATAGATGCCCTTCATACTGTATAAGTATATTATATTAATAATATTCACATATTTTTTGACTTTAATTCATTTGAAATGAAATGTATTTTGCAGTTTTTTAAATCTTTTTATATTCATTATCAGATTAATTAAAATTAACACAGTAAAATTCGAAAAGTATTTGATCAACAAAAATAATGCATTTTAAATTTTAAACCCTTATTACAAAATATTAATTATTTAGTTTCAACATGCAAAATTATAAAAATCATTCTTTCAAAAACTAAAATAACACAATATACTTAGCATCATAATGTTTAACCGGACAGTGAAAAGTGTACAGGTTTCATGTAACCAGCACTGACACATTACACATTGAATCCAGTCGGATTTAGGGTTTGGTTGTTCATAGTTTTCAAAGAATTCTATGCAGTTATTTTTATTTGTATCTTAAGGCTCATCCTGTCCATCTCTTTTAGTCTGTTTCACCGGCAAACCTTTAGTTTTCTTTCCCTTAACTATGTTCTTAGGTGAATTGTCTTCATCTTCACTGTTTGAACTGCAAATCATTCGTAATCAATAAAAAGTATACACAACCCATACATAAACACATGAAAAATATTAAAAAAAAAACACAAAAATATATAAAAAATATATATTCAAAGCACTTATAATACATTCAGGGTACACGTGGTGTATGGAGGGATAGATGCCCCTAGGGGCACCTATACCGTAAAAAATCAGGGCAACTATCCTTTTTGACAGGTTAGATGCCCTAGTATTTTTTTAAATAAATAAATACAATAGAGCAACTATTTACATCAAAATGTATACTTCATGAAACAATATACATACGTGATAAAACATTTGATGGAATTAATATCTACTTATAAAGTTATAAAACAGCAAATATTCACCTTTAAAAAATTTACGCTCGCTGTAAGTTCGCCGCGGAGATGAATTCACACACGAGCGAAACGCGACCTCACCCTTCGATGGCGCGTGGCTAATTTAGGTGCGGGGTGCTTGTGGCTTCTAGTTAAACGGTTGTTTCTTAATCGCGAGCATGGGAAGTCAGGTTTTTTAAAAATGGGGCATCTATCCCACTGCGGCATCTATCCCGCCTTTACCCTAGTATTTTTTTAACGTAATCGTAAATTCAATAAAACTTTTTAATCGGATTGACACTATGCATCTACATGCTGATTACTGAACAAACTATCAGCAATCGGCTGACTACCTAAATGTTTGCAATGTGCGGGGGTTCTAAAAGGCAATGTTTCTCTATATTAAATATATCTGTCTATTGAACTATTAATAACTGGGTATAAGAAGTTTAATCTGTAATTTTGATCATACGACAATAACTTATTTAATTACATATGCCATAGATACTATAAATTAAGCAAATTACTAAGTACCTCATCACTGTATGCTTTGTGCATACCACTATAGATATAATTAATAACGTTGCTTGTCTGTAATTAATTTGATGTTCGGACGACAACGCATCCAATGCATGAATAAATAAACAGGATCGATTACAAATTAACAAATCATATACTTATTAGCAAGAAACTAAAGATAGCAAACGTATGTTTATAATTGAGAATGGTTCTGAAAGCAAATCAGTGGATAAAATTACCAATATTCAATATTTTAAGTATATGTGTGTTTGTATTCAAAACCTGAACAGCAATTAAAGCGTTTCTTACTAATACTTGAAAAAACGATAACGGAAGAAGCCGAGATTTCGTTATAATTAGCTGTAAAACACTTTCATGTATTCGCAATCTATTTATAAAACTAATTAGATGTTTCAAACTTTTCCCTTATAACCACATGTACCTACTGCTACATGTTTGTATTTGATGGAACCCAAAATATGGCTTGAGTAAGATAAAGCCACTTTAATGTCTCAACGTAATGTTCTTAACTTAAGCACGATAAGAAAGTTACCCATGCTTATGGGGTAATTAAATTATTATGTAATAAGTAATAGCTAGCTTTACAAAGGTTAAGACAGAGATTATTCACCTCTATCATCAATTTGGCATACACTGAGACACAGTTGTATCTGGTAGGTGCTAAAATATCCAGAAGAAAGAAAGAAATATTAAAATAACCGGAGAACCGAACTTAGGATTTTAAGCTAAGGCCACACGTACTGCTTGTTAACGACGAGCAAACGGGTGACAAGTAAATCCGTATCTGTCGACACCATACATCAGCAGTTTTGTCAGGCAGATCCGTACGTCTGTGTGTATGCGGCTTAAAGCTAATCAATAAACCAGAGACCAGTCGAAACGGTAATTAAACGTTACACAATTCAGTTTATTGAAACTTACATGTAGTTGTTATGTTAATTTACGAAGCATTTTGTTCAGTGTTCACATTCAATGAATTATGAAAATTACGGACCGCAATGCAAATCAACATTTCCTGCCCATTTCATTATATTGCCAAAATTATGACAAACTGCGGTCAACGATTCAAGTTAATACACTCGAGGCCAATATAGACGGGTCAGTTTCAAAATTTGTATTCAAAATAACTTTTACGGTAGAGGCACACTAATGAAAACCATAGAAATATTATTTCGTTAAAAGCATAAACTTTTTTCCGCACTTACATAATTGTACAGTTTAGTGCACTATGATAATTTGAAGTATTAAATATAATAGATTTAGTTTCGATTAATGAAGTACTAACACCACAACACAAAAACTACTCATCTTTCTAAACTGAGTTTACTAAAAGACAAAATAGTTATATAGCACAAATAAACCAAAAATGAGTTTCATTTGAGAGCACAAATTCAGTTTTGATTGCCTATTTCACAGTCAATGAGCAAGATAAAACATGCTTCGGCGACAAATAAATTTGTTGGAACCGATGAAATTATTACTGTCCAAATTCAATAAACGAATAAGTCAGTTACTTGTAAAAATAAATTGTTATTAGGTAAGGTTACTTTGGCGGAAATTACGTAATGTACTTAGTAGGGACAAATCGTTCCGTTTGAAGACGGTAACGAGTTCCGTTGGACCTCTAATACCAATTACCACTTGGCCCCGCTGGTGTTTGCAATTGACTTTTCGCGTAATGGTGTCAACTAAAGTCAACTTTAAGCATCTATTATTTTGCACAGGTATATTGGGATTATAATACGTGAGGTACGCTTTAGGTTTACCTATGAAATTAATTTTAATAATGCCATGTAGGAAAAAGTTGTTTTAAGCTAATTTTAGGGATACTGGATTCTCTGAACAAAAAAGCTAAACCCAAATATTTTGTAACGGGCCCATTTTCATTTATCTCGAGTGTAAACAAATCACTGGTCTGAAAATTCCGATACGGGTGCGGCAAGCAATTTTAGTTACGATACGTAAACGTCCGATGGTTAACTAAACTTTTCATACACCTAATGAAAAGTCAAGATAAAGCAATAATTTACATTTTGAAGAAAAAAGATGTACCATACCATATTTTATTTTAGCATTTTCATCATGTTTTCGTAGCTGTTAGCAATCGCGTTAGCAACTTTTTCAGCCTTAGAAATAACTTGTTATTAAATATTGTAACGTAGGGTACGTGTCGTTTTCCGACATGTTATTGTTTAAAGCTCGGTGGCTTGCTTAGAAAATACACAGAAACTGAGAGACCTGGTAACGCAAAATTATTTACATCTCAGGTACTTTCAATACTTAGTACGGAATTTATTACGGAACTTCCATGCCACTTTAGGCCTATAAATAAGCCTGCTCTAATAAAATAAACAGATGAAAGTTCTGAACCAAATTATCACGCAATCAAATATTTTATTTATGAAAGAAAATTAACATATTTTATACCATTTCTAGTGTACAATATTGCCATGTGACGCGGGGAAAATCCGCTGTATCTCAATAAAAGTCTATTTTGAGTTTATTTGGACTTGATTTCTCCCGACCCTATTTTCTTATAAAGATCCTGAAACACTAAGATCTAGACTATTTTATTGGCTAAACGCGTACAATCGACACTCTTTGTGAAACGATAATAAACGCTGAGTAAGTGCTCTAGGGAGCAGTAAATTCGACTCTATTGGAAAAATCTTTATGTTGCCATAACGATCTTTATTCCGATTTCAATTGACCCAAATAAAAATAAAAATGAACAATACACGCTTATGAGACCCTTTTTCTTTCTAAGCGGAACTGCTAAGGATTAAGTTCTGGGTTCGATTCCGGGTCGACTACTTTTCAACCGACTTCAAAAAAAGGAGGAGGTTCTCAATTCGGCTGTATTATTTTTTTTTTTTTATTTATTTTTTTTTATGTTTGTTACTCGATTTCTCAAAGACGCCTGGACCGATTTCAAAAATTCTTTTTTTATTTGAAAGGGTATGCTTGTCATTTGGTCCCATCGTCATCAGGTCAGGATCTGATGATGGAAACCCTGAGAAATCGAGGGCAACCTTCGAAAGTTGTAGGCATACTTAGGGTAAAAACTTGACATTCAGGTGCATGCCTGAAAGCACTATTCAACAGTGAAAGTTTGAAGCTGACCTGATGATGGAGACCAGAGAGGGTCGAGGGAACTCGACAACTGAATATGTAAACTACCTCGTGTTTGGGCTTATATTATTTGTATTGACGAGACCTTTGCAACAGTGCAGGTTTGGAGCTGACCTGATGATGGAGACCAGAGAAGGTCGAGGGAATTCGACAACTGAATATGTAAAATACCTCGTTTTTGGGCTTATATTCTTTGTATTGATGAGAACTTTCCACATATATGGATAGTGACAACTATTCGTATCACTGAAAAGTTGTAAATAAAAAACTTTTTTACAAAAAAATTTAACCGACTTCCAAAAACACTAAAAAGTAAAAAAAAAAACGAATTTTAGGTGCATCGGCCTAGAAGTCGGTGGCAAAATTAACTTAGTAACATCCATTAGACACCGACTTCTAGGCCGATGCACCTAAAATTCGTTTTTTTTTTTACTTTTTAGTGTTTTTGGAAGTCGGTTAAATTTTTTTGTAAAAAAGTTTTTTATGTAGTACCTACTTTACTTGCGATGGGATATCATTACATGGAATTTACCCACATCATTAAAAAACACTAGGTATATGTATGTACTTAGGTACTCAATTTGAGTAGGAGTATAAGATGTGTTTGTAGATTATTGTTACTTACCCGATTTATTGCTCGCGAATATTTTATGGAAGCCAATATCTGGAATTTTTCCTCCCTTACTTTAAGAGAGCGTATGGCTGATCCCCTTACCCCTTCTATGGTGAGCAATTTAAAGATACTGCGACCCATAAGTGTCACATGTATAAAGTAATTTATAACGAATCTAAATCCAGAATAACTCAGAGCGCGCGTAAACGGCTCTCACTGAGAAATAACTATCCTAGGTACTTTATTCCGCGTTTATACGACTTTTTATAGCGAAATTATTACATTTTTGGGCTGTTTGAAATACTTATATTTATTTTTTCCTATTACTTTCAGTGTAAATTGATTAAACTACATTGTAAGTACTAAAATGACAATCAATTTAAATAAAAAATACTTTACACTTCGGTGTTTTACATCGACTTAAATCAAAACTTTGTAATTTGTCAATATTCCGATGAACCGAAAAGAACATAGCGTAACGAAGTCTTGCACGAAAAAGCAACTTATTAACATAAAGAAAACTTTTTTTATGAAACCTCAAATATCAAGTTTTACTAGGCAGGTACCTTATGGAAATTTTTGTATTTCGTCAACACAAGTAGCAGGCTAAGTAGCGGGATTACTTGAAAATCCCCGCAAAGTTAGAGAATTTGGCTGGTAAGTTTGTGAGCTCGTTATAACTGAGAGGTAACGTGGAACTATCTAAAGGAACTGCTGCCGTATAATGTTTCTTTGCAATTAATCGAAAGTAACCTAATTCTTCTCTCTTAAAGTGTATTAAGCTGTTCAGTTGTGCTATAAATTTAGTCTCGGATACTCCGTTTATCTGTGTAGACTGTTATAGTACCTATATAATAATAGGTAATTAATGTTATCCTTAGAAAAACAAAGTTAGCTTTTATTTCTAATGGAATGTGTTCTCAGTAAACCTTAATAACCCAATATATTATTATGCTACAAATCTTTGTTTATGTATTTACATACGTCTTAGCATTAAAGTTATTATTTATTATGCATTTATAATTTATATAATTATCTATTTAAGATTATGTTTAGAAATTGGTGATCCGATTGTTGGTACGTCTTATATTTTTCCAAACTTATTTTTCTGAGGTTACTCTCATATAAAATTGGACTTACCTAGGTACCTACAGTAGAATTCATGTCGGTGTGTGCCCACCCACTCCGTCGCCGACCTTTCAATCAATTAACCAACTCTTCCAAATGCAGTCTATGCTGCTCAACTCAAAGGGTGGACAAAAAGCTTTGACAAAAAAAATATTTCTAAAGTGTACTTTCAAAAAAATCCTTGGATAAGAGGTGAGATGAAGTTGGTTCACTATTAAGGTACAATAGAAAATGACGCACATCACGTTTCGATTATTCGAAAAGTTGATATTTTTCTAAAAATAACCCTGTCAAATTATTTCTACGTATTTCCAGTGAATTTCTTTTGTAAGGCTGCTATCACCATCTTGTGAGTATGACATAGGTGTGTTGATTGTGTAAGTTAAATGTTAGATTGAACTCTTCAATATAGGTACGTGGGTACAGTCAACTTCAGGTCAGTGGTAACAGTTTTACATAAAGGAAAATCGTACTTATTACTATTGAGTTAAGGTGCATGACAGTTACCACCTATGCGCAATCTACTGTACTATAATTTATTTAAATTACGGGAGATTATAATCTGCTGCAATCATAACAACACCTAATGCAATGATGTTAATCAAAACAAAAGCATAGGCTTAACCTCTGTGACCCGTAAAAGACTAAGGATTAATTTCAGTATCAAAGATCAAACACTTAATTCATTCTGTGTTTAAATCGTTGTAAATAAAACTATTAAAACTCAAATAAACATTACTATTAACCCTTTAGGTTAAACAAATGCTAACTCAGTTTATTTATATACTTTCAGCTTCCAATGGGTATGTACTGAGACTTGAACTTTACAAGTTTTCGTACTTACCCTTAATTCGTTTATAAGTTAAAATAAGTATCTAACAAACTGTGGTTTTCTGAGCAACAGTCTATTATTTAGCGATAAGCGAATTATGATGAAGGTCAAGATCGTTTGATCTTTATAAAAGTCAATCCAAAGTTCGCGAAAAAACATTCACATTAATTACTTTTAAGGTATCTAACTTCTCTAATTACACACAAACTTTTCTTTCAAATGTTAGGTTTTTGTATGGACACAATATACCTATCACAGGTTTTTCGGGGGAGCATCAATCTTGATCAAAAATAGAACAAAAAATTCCTTTCTAATAGGTGGGGTTGAAGAATCTTTCTGTACCTAATCCAGTCGGTCGGAATAGAATCAATGTTTTCCTGAAAAAATGTAAGTTTAGACTACTGGTTTAAACAATCAGTGACCTTATTTCACCTTTATTATATGAAGATATTTTTATGTAAAAACTTAAAATTCTAAAAAAACAACGATTTCAGGTTTTTATTGTGTTCGGGTTATTTGAATAATCTATTGTGTTAAAATTATACACGATAATTTTAAATTAAAACCTTATTTTTGAATTTAGAACAAAGCTTTATCTTAAAAACAACCCGTTATGTTTGTCTATTTTTACGTAAACAAAAGAAAGATGAAACCATAGTATGCAGACCATTGTTGTTCAATATTATATTCAAAATCATGTTCTCTTTTTACTTGTAGGTACTTTATTAAATCTTTTACTGTCGACATACAAGACTTACAATATATTTTATCCTATTGCCCATTCTGAGCATATTTGTTGCACCTACGTGCATACTTAGTGGTTGCCTAATCCCGTGGTTTTGGTTACTTGTAGTCGAAATAATTGTAAAGTTCAGCTAAATGCTAGTTCTGCTGTTTAGGCTGCACAAGCATAGTGTGCTATTTGTTAGCTAATTGTTTGATTCTATTGCCGTTTTGTTATTTGTCATTAGACTTAAATCTGAAAGCAGTAAGTACGATATCTTTCTGTTTTCTAAAATGTTTGAGTATTTTTTGTTTATTTTCTAAACTGAATCTGTTATTATCAGGGACCTACAACTGTTCTGCTTTTGGTAGCGGGACGACTCACGACTGTTTCTCGAAGATAACCGAAGTCACGCTCTAAATAGGTCTGTCTGTATACTAATTCGTAACTTATAAATATATAACTACATGCTTTTATACGTCATTTCAGAACAGAAAAATTGGTAGGTACCTATATTATCTCTGTACGTAGTAGGTTTTCATCAGACGTTTTCCAGAGACCTTTGGACTTACTCATTTATTCAGTTTGCGTGTACCCCAAAAGTAGTCTTAATTGATGGCTGTTGGCTAAACAAATGTAGTGCCATCTATAAGGTACGTAACAACAAAAGTCCTGTCTTAAATGTAATAAGATTTCGGAAATGTTCCATGCGACTTCTACCCGAGTGAATCTAAATTCTCGCGAGAAACAGCAAAGCATTCCGAGAGCTAGTTACTAAACCGGTAAATGCGATGCAGCATTCAATACTATTTCAATAGCGATACACTCGAGACTGGTATTTGGAAATGGCACATTTTTTTGTCTTTTAAAGCGAGTTCTAAAAGACGAGGTTTTGCCGCATAGATGTTTTATATTTTTACTAGCTTTTGCCCGCGACTTCGTTCGCGTGGAAAAGTGACTTCTGGCAGATTTTTGGCTTGACTAATAGATGGCGCTTGACTGATATATGTATGTCCGGAATAAATTTTATTTTTTATTTTTGTAACAAAAACTATCCTATGTCCTTTCTCAAGTTCCAAACTATGTCCGTACCAAATTTCACACAAATCGGTTCAGTAGTTTAGGCGTGAAGAAAAGGCAGACAGACAGACAGAGTTACTTTCACATTTATAATATTAGTTAGGATTAGGATGATGTATGTTCTGGCATGTTTGCAAAATAAATATTTTATCTCCTAAAGAACTTTATTTTGAAATGCAAGTGCCAATCCTTTGATCCGAAGAGGTTCCTGTGGCACATTGTTGCTCACCATATTCCCTGGCGTATAAGGGTGAAGGGATATACTGCTTGTAAAACGTCTTTTGAATTAAAAAAAACAACAGATCTATTTATAAGATTTTTAATTACATTTTATTTCAAAATTATACATCAAAATATACACAAGTAATTTACAATGAAAATTATAGTTTACGAAACATCACATTCAATACCATATTATTTGGTACATACTTATTTAAAAAATAATTTAGGTACTGCTTTACATAAATAGGTATATTGCGGAAAATAAAAGCGATATTATAATGCACAACTAAATAAATACATAGATAAAGAGCCAATAATTATTTTATCTTCGTAACTTTTTACAATCAATTAATACTTAGGAGACGTATGGTCACGAATTTTACTCACAATAAAAATAAAGCCTGAACAAATTGTGGGTAAATGTGAGTAAAAACATAACAATCAGTAGGATAAACCGGGGTCAGTTGAAACACGCTGTCGCTTTTGAACTATCGGTAATAAATAACTCCGCAGCGACGGGGTCGGGCAGGGACCATGGGGAGCTTCGGTATTGGCCACCTATCTCATGAATAGCTGGGTATTTATCACCCTTAGAGCGCGGGCACACTATGAAGATTTAGTTGGCCGATGTTGATTTTCGCTCATATATCAGTATGAAGATGAATGGAACTATGGAAGTACATACGTATAACATCGATTAGGTATTTGTTTGATATCAGACCGACTGATAACTGATTAAATTCACGATTTTCTAAAATAAATGTTTCTTACCAAGGGCCGACTAAATAGTCTGCAGTGTGAGCGCAGGCTTATTCGTCACGCTTGTGGATTCAGTAAGGCCAAAAAATACGTACGATAAAAAAAAACACATGTAACTTGGGAAATAAATAAAAAGCTTCGTATCTACTGAAACGTAAACCTTTTCAATTCAATTTTATAACATGATATAAATTGAAACCAGTATCACTCAATTCTTGCTATCGTGTTGTATGGGATCAATGTAATGAAAAGCCAGGACAAAATTCCAATGAGAGCACGCTTCCTAGAAGCACCTATTTACTTTTGCCTAGCATTTCCAAGTGCAGCAGTTAAGTTCAAGTTGTTCTCATTTGAGGACAAATAAAGTTATTTTATGGTTTAGCTCGGTTTCATAATGGTCCCGCTGCGAGCGTCCACGTACAAATGTTCCAACCGTCCCCGGTCTCCTATGCTTAACTCTCTCTTCTAATAGTAATATTAGGAATATTTACATTCATGAATTTTATCATTACGTAAGAACAGCGAGAACAACACGAAAATGAGTTTGATCGTAGTATCCTTTAGCGACAAGAAAGTCCCTCAGGTGTTTAAAACAATCAATTAGTAGTATTTTCATTACCGTTTTGTATCTACATATAGTTTCATATATTTCCTAGCTTTTTTCTTTCGGTATCTTAAAGATCAATTTTCATTAACACCTTTGTGACATCGTTAGAACATAATTTGCTCCTGTGACCCAAAGTTTTCCTTGTCGCTATAAGGAACAGCAGTATGTCGGATGTCGACAATTTTCTCGACAAGGTATAGAGACTTACTTTATAAGTTTATACAACAATGTACAATTTAATGTGTAAATAACTAGTATTTGGTATAATTATGGGAAAATATGTATATGAATATTGAATTTTTCATTTACTAAGCATGTGTTGGCAACATTGAACGAACGTTTCCGACCAGTGTTGCCTACGTAATAAAGAAATATATGCCTATTTGGCCACCGTTTTGTGAATTTGGGCTGTTAGGCGGAACTATTACGAATAACAATATCTACCTAAGTGTTTTAGTTTCTAAATTACGTATCAAAATGTTTAGATATGTTCACTATTTACAAGTTCACTTAAAAACAACACAACTTACGTTTACTTATTTTTGATATCACGTAAGTATTGAAATTACATGCAGTAAGTTAGTTTGCATTCGAACCTTTCTTAGTATGAAATTGTTGTTATATAATATTGTCAACTATCACTTTCCTAGAATTTCAATCTAGGTAGTTGTAGTGTAAACCGTCGGGTGCCGCTGTAACTGCGGTGATAGCAGGGTAGCGGTATTACGGTATTGAACATAAATATTGCAATTCAAATTCGAAGGCCGATATCGCGGCTCTGAATGTGATCTCATCTTGAGTCTTTCAATGGAACCATTTGCTATAAATATCGATTTGCTTTCGAAATAGATTCATAATATTACCAACAGTATCGATGTAATCAGTAATCACATGCTAATATTCCCCTTAATATTTATTACACCATATGTACACTTTATACAGTCATATAGATATTTATACACTTAGCTTTTTAATATAAAATATTATCTATCTAAAACCAAGTAGTCGTAAATATTTATCATGGATCAACTAAAAGGTAACCGAAAGATATGTTACATTATTTTGGTCTCAACTCACTCACTATCAATTGAATTATTCATTAAATAACAAAGGTATTCTAACACTTTAAGCTCGCGAGATCACCAAGTTTACACACACACACTCAGCGTCAGGTCCTTATCATTAAAATTCACTAAGGAGTCTTTAAAGTTCGTAATTGGGTGAACGAAAGCGGTAGCGTAATGCAGGTCTCTTAGTCGTATAAATCACGCCTGGATACGGTAGAGACCGTATAGAAACCGCTGCTGTCCGTTACTTCGTCGGTGCTCTCCGTTAATCAGGAAATATCAATGTTTTCCACCTTATACAGGAAGCGCCGCCGACGCATGTCTCATGACTCTCCGTTGGGTGCTATGGTGACCGTGCTGCAGTTGGCGCGGGTGGACCGGGTGGAGCTCCGCCGCAAACCCACACCCCCCACCGGGTTTAACAAGATCAAGTTTTCGCTTTTTCTCTTCCCATGGCAGTTGCAGAAGATGAGCTCTTTCATACCTTTCCTGAAGTTTTTGGATAAGAAAGCGTATAAGAGGGGGTTGATACCAGAGTTGAAGTACGTGATGAGGAATGTGAGCGGTGTGAGGAGCGTGCTGAAGTCGCTGGAGCCCTCGTAGCCGCTCGACCAGTACTGCCACATTTTGCGAGCGTGGAAGGGTAGGTTGCAGATGGCGAAGGTGAGCACGACCACAATGAGCATGCGCACGACGCCGCGGCGTGCGCGCAACACATTGCGCGACAAGTGACTTAGGTGGTGGCAGTTGCGCGTTTCGTGTCCGCGGGTAGCTTTCGACGTGCTGGTCTTTCCAGTGTGGCTGCTCATCGTCACCATTTTCTATACAAAACAAAATAAAATAAATATTTAAAAACCTCTCAGTGCCTAATTATAGGGGTATATCAGTGTATTGGTCATTTGGTGGTGGCCTAGTGGGTAAAGGACCAACCTCTCAAGTATGAGGGCGCGGGTTCGATCCCAGGTCAGGCAAGTACCAATGCAACTTTTCTAAGTTTGTATGTACTTTCTAAGTATATCTTAGACACCATTGACTGTGTTTCGGATGGCACGTTAAACTGTAGGTCCCGGCTGTCATTGAACATCCTTGGCAGTCGTTACGGGTAGTCAGAAGCCAGTAAGTCTGACACCAGTGTAACCAAGGGGTATCGGGTTGCCCGGGTAACTGGGTTGAGGAGGTCAGATAGGCAGTCACTTCTTGTAAAGCACTGGTACTCAGCTGAATCCGGTTAGACTGGAAGCCGACCCCAACATGATTGGGAAAAGGCTCGGAGGATGATGAGGTCATTTGGGACGGAAATAAAACGCGTGCCAAACATTAATCTTTACAAACAACATTCATACTTTCAACGGTTATCTGCGTTACATAACGGATGTCATCACACAAAGAGATTAAATTCACGACTTCATCATATTCATGCTTGTAACATCTGCTGTCAAATTACTTTTCAATATTTATCGTGTACTCCGAACGATGTTATGTACAAACGAAATGAAATAATTCCAATGATAAAAATTATCAGATAAAACAGATTGAGGAAAATGGAATATATATTCCTAATAATATCAGGAAATGGAAAAAATCCATTTCCAACTCTCTATGAACTGTTTTTTGTATGTATGTAATACTCGAGTCAACTTATGATATTTTATGACTTCGGGTATTTGTACCACAGCGGTATTATGTTTATTGTTTGTATTGTACGAAGCAAAAATAACTTGAAAAAATAATTGTGTTCATTTGATACCTATATAGGTATTCAAAACATTCTGTGGTCCAAGTTTCTCTAGAGGTAGAAAAGATGTTTGGGAAAATTCTAAAAAAACATGATGTAAAAGTTCCTATTTGTGCTACAAAGAATGAAAGGAAATCCTCAAACTGTTCAAACCTTAATCAAAAAGAAAATAAACATATATCCCAAATAAACGTTGTTGTGGCCGCCCTGTTGTGTTTAGTTTAATATTTATGAAACGTCTAACCGCGCCCACACACTCGTATATCACAGCTAGTCTGTTTGAGACGCGACGCTTCAAGTAGCGTCTTTTCATTGACACACGCGAAAATGTTTGCTGAGTAAGAAGTTTGCACCGTGCCACGGGAAGTTCGCTCTAAAACCTCTACTTTATTCGTGAAACGGTTAAAAAATTATGTATCTCCAGGGTCCCAGGCTTTGATAAGCGTAAAGTAAGATGAATTGCGTCTAGTGGATGCGTGGAGAATATTAAACACTACTGAGATTTTTAAGTACCTTTTAAAAGTAACTTGGTATTTTAGATAACAAATCTATCTGAATACGAAATCTTTTGTCTCTTCAATAGAATGTTCAAAGAATGTGCTAAGATAAAACACTGACAAGGATAGAGCATTTATCGCAGCTCATTCACTTGCTAAACGTACGTTCGCCGCAAGCAGTCGGGTCGCAATCCATGTTCATATCCGCTGTCAGACGGTTGCTCAAACGACCCAGCTGTTTGGAACTCTCACACAAACTTTATACCTGCCAAATAATTCCGGAACTTGATCCCTAAGATCCGACTGACAAAGGAGTTTAAGATCAAAAGCATTTTCTCCAGTAAACACGGGTGGAAACTGGCTTTTATATTGGTTGAATTGGTTGGTAGAATTACATATGTTTCCATTCGGTCTTTTGACAACAGTAATGGATTTAATGAAACCATTCGGCACAAAGTAAAACACGAATTGATTGTATCAATTTATGCAAAAGAGGCAGAGGGCATGGAAGCCCGCATTCAAGGTTTTGTTAATTCGAAAGCTGTGTTACATTAAGCCACAGAATTATTGGGCAGTTGTGTGTTAAAAAAACAAAAGCATTTTGGCGGTCTTTTAATGAGTTCGCTAAATAGGGATTAGGGTACAAAAGGCAGGTCGACTTGTTTCTTATTTAATAAAACCTTTTGTGTTGTAACCTTAAACAGTAGAATTTAATTTGTACGTACGAACGCTGGTACATTCTTATTAGTGCTTACACTTAAACATGAATAATTTCACAGTCGGGAGAGTAATGACAGACAGAAACACTATTAATATTAATTACAGATTGTAGTTGTTTAGTGTCTGCAAGTGTACTGGTCTGTAAAATGGCAAAGACTAGACCTGAATAATTTTATTGTTGTCCGGATAATTTAGGATGTTAATGGACAAGGGCACCTTTAAAATTATGTTAATTGTTGGCCATTTCTCAGCTATGATGTCATGTCACAGTGACGGAAAAAATGAGAATAAGAAAAGAAAGCGAATTCTTACAGAAATAATTATGTAATTGTTTTACATTGCCTGAAATCAACTTCTATTAATTTTATACTGATGTGTGTAAGATTATGAAGAGATGATTATTGGTAACCGTACCTTGTCCTCGCTGTTCCCGACTAGTGCTCGCTGCGCGTCGTAGGGCGCAGGGCCAGGCTTCTGGAACTGCGTGGCGCAGCACTGGACGCGCTCCAAATGCTGCAGCGCATGAGAACTCTGCCAGAGACCCACTGCTATGCGGGTATATAGGACCTGGGAATAAAAGGACTCATTTAAAATTTCGCTGCAGAAACAGAAAACATTCATAAAAAAAGGTCATGAGAACGATTATAACTACATCGTAGGACCGAGACGTCAACAAGGACCTAATTTTTGATCTTGCAAAATAATGTTCTCGAAATTTCCACAACACGTAAATAACTAGGTACTTCATTTAATAAGACACAGATAGAGAAGCTTTACAATCTAAGAACCTTAATAATGTACAAATGTATCTATTAACACAATTTACAAAAGGCCAAGCTATTTGTACCGTGATTGTTTTGTGAACAATAACGACCGTTTCATTGTATACTATTTATAAACCATTTACAGACATCCTCTTTGAAATTACAAAGTTTCTGTACATAAATATAATTTTAGAATTGTCGGAGGTACAACATCGTTTAAGACATAATGTTTAAAATGAATCACAAAGTTAACTAAGCAAAAATTTAAACGATGAAAAGAGGTCCCTTTAAAAGAAGTTAGTGTTATGAATACAAAATTATTCATGTTTATGCAAATTTTACAGCCGACTCTGCTCTTTGGAGTATTTTCGTCGCAATTGTAATAATCTAGCACGTCTTGTTGCGATTTTTTATTTAATTAGCCGCCTAAACCCTTAAACAAGCGTTCTAATAAACTTAGTTATTGTATTGCACTATTTCTAATATTCTCTTTACTGGAGAGGGGAATTGATATACTGTGGGTGGATTACCTACTTTTGAATATCCAATGTTTCAATTTTGCCTATTTCAAATGGACTACGGCAAACTATAAGTAGACTTTTACCACCATAATGTAAACAACGAAGAATGAAGGAAAACAAGAGAATAACGTTTTTATTGGGCTTTAATTGAATTTGAACTCTTTGCACCCATCCCTTTTGGTTGCCGAAAATTCTATTTTTAAAATTTCATATTTCTGCTGTACCTGCGCACTTAAAGCACTTTGCACTCTATTTCCGTTTGAATGAAAACGGTGTGGTGTATTAATTCAATAAAGGTAAAGGGTATCTTTTGTAAAAGGTTGGGGAAAAAGGTAAGTATTTTTATAAAACTGCAGCAAGACTATCACAATATTGTAAATCACAAGTTCACATGAACTACTAGATATTTCTAATGATGTTCGGTAATTGTATCATTAAGACGATTTTATTACGATGAATAGACCTATTTTTCTAAGTACTGAATAAAAAATCTTCTTACTTTGTAAAATACATTGCAAATACAAACACATTACCTATAATTATACATACATATTATATGTCTATAATACCATTAATATGTAGGTGCCACTTACGTTCAATCCCTTTGGAAAAATCCCCTTACTTGCTAATGATCGTGTTATGACGCCCCCACTTCGAGAGCAGGATAATATTCAAATGATAACATGATAAATGGAATACATCAAATATTTTTTCAAACATGTTTGTAACGATCGATTCAATACAAAGGGGGAAAATGCTTGTTTTTTAATACATTTTCGGGCGTGTTGATCGGAGCATGAAACATAATTAGAAACGTGTAGATATAAATAAGAAAGCCAGAAGATTACAAAAAAAATATTGCGTTTTGTTATACACTGATTTCCCGTGGTCCCATTCGGGAACAAAGGGATCCAAAAAATAACATGTTATCTACAATATACGAAACAAAGTCGATCAAGTCTTACAAAAGAAACTCGATTTTTTATCTTGAAGAGGTTAATTAATAAATTAAAATAAACACAGGTAACTTCAAATTGATGTAAAATTTAAGTCGAAGCAATCACAGCGAAATGATTGGACAGTGGATTGAGACGATCCTAAATCAATAACAAAAGGTATATTTAATGAAAGCCATCGAGATTAAGAACAGGATTATTGAATAAACACTTGGTTCTAGTACCTGTAGCCGGTTACTAACCACTTTTTTCTCTTTAAACTTCTTGTACTAAGTAATAAATATCACTTTTTAGTTGATTACTAGAACTGAGCAATATTACCTGTTGCTTGATATCATCACAATTTTATTATGTTAACATAGGTACAAAAGCTTTACAGAGTAAGCCAAGGCAAACCCTATAATATTTCATATGGAGTGGTCTGAGGTTTTTAAGTTAATAAACGTACACGTAATGTGACGTGTGTGAGTGATTCAGTAACTAACGCTGAAGTTGAGTACATTAGTTTGGTATTAAAGTAACTTATAATAAAGAGCTTATTGAATATTGGAAAATGAAAGCATAAAACTTAATAATAATTACCTTACGCCCTAGGCATACCTAGCTATAAAATAGTTTCTTCAATTTTGAGATTCCATTTCTTATTTAGAAAACTTCCTTAATCTAAACAGACCGAGTGTGTTACAAAACGCGCAAGTTAAGTAAAGTAATTATGAAACCTTTCTAAGATTTAACTGCGCGTTGCTCTACTTGAAAGTAAATGTAAAACAAACTTGTTGTTTTGATATTTAATGCACTCTGTGTGCCCTCTCACTTGGCACATAAGAGAATAACTGATCAAAGTAATGTTGTTTCTGTCCCAGCTTCAATCAGCATCTAATTATGTCATTGTTATTTTTTACTACTGGCTGAAGAAAACAGTAAAAATAAAAGATGATTATTGTCTTCTCTTCTCTTTGTACAATTACTGATGCTATGGTAATTTGCAGAGGGCACAGTCCTCAAAGGCAACAGTTGCAATATTATTCAAAAATATTAAAAATATGACTATTTTTTTCGTACCATTCCTTCACTGTTTCAGAAGAGGTCTGTGCCCCACAAGGACATAATAAAAACTGAAGACGAAGATGATAATAAAATCTTATCAACAAGCATTTGTCATGTAGGTAGGTATATTCTTACATGTAAAACTAATATAAAGTCTGGCATTCAAACATTAAATAGTCTCACGTCTTTCACCAAAGAGCTTAAACACCTTTTCTAAAATGAATCTGCAATAAGATCCGAAATTCTTACTGAATTTAAATTTATGTGTAGATAAGGTATCCTTTAATTTAAATTCATAGCCCTTTTAAAAATTCACGTTTTATTTCGTGGTTGACGTGAAAGTTCTAAGTTGAAAGTTTTAAATTAGCCCAGGGTACCAGGCGGAGGCATAGTTTTTCTTCGCAATAAAAACGTCAGATGTTTTAATTTACATCGTTTATGTATAGTGGTTACAGCAGAAAAAGTTGAGAAACAATTGCCATCTGTCCCAAATTATCTGCTTCTGCATAATGTTTATTAAATTCATCATTTAGTTTGTTATTTATTTTATGACTACTGTCATTATTCGTCACCACCCCTCATCCACATACTATACAAAAAACTATGGCAGAAAGGTTTCAATCCCTAGATTCTACGAATTGGTTAGCTCTGAGATTTGTACTTTTTAAAACTTTTTAAAACTGTGAACGTGTACCTGGCACATGTACGTGATTCTTGGTTAAACGAAACGAAGAATATTTTTTTAGACATCCAATTTTAATTTTACGGTGCTTGCTTTAACCCGTTGGGTATATGGTTAAATAATAGACTACTATCTACTTACTAAAAGGGTTTTGATTGCTTAGTTTGAAGACCTAGTTTTATGAGCTAGGTCGTTTAAAATTTTAACTAGCTCACCAAAAAACGTTTTATAAAAACAGCTCTCACTGATGTTTTTCATTTGGCTCGTTAATATACTCGTGGGTTTATTAGAGTACCTACATACCATACAAACCTGGATATTTAATTTAAGGCCACTTTATTTATTTTCAAGTCAAATTAAATATTTAGACCACCAAGGCTTTGTTAACTTCTTGTAAGTTTGTATGAGTACTCAATTAAAAATTATTACGTGTTGGTACCATGGAATAATGTCAAGGGATGAAAGTATATAGCGCCATGGAGTGCCTCTGTCTTGTCTATAAACTCGGCACTCTAAAAGGTTCACGTCATGGAATTTACCATCACGCCTAGTCGCACAGCCCGGAGACAAATCCGTTCATTGACAATCCTAATACTGCATGATAAGGGAAACTTCATAAATGCCGTAATTTACGATGGCAAAGGGCCTGAGTACCCGTTAAGATTGTGGGGACGAGCCTCGTACATACATAAGGACGGCATCTCATAGTAGGTACCAATGTGTATACGGCAATATACGGCGTGTGTTATTTGTACTAATGCCAATTTCCGGCAACTGGCAATTACAGCTCATATTAAATCCGATTTGTGTGTGTTTGTTTGTTGTTAATAGGCATTGTTTGGAACTTTTGTCGTAAAGATCTTAACTGCCTGTTTTAGTCTTCCAAGCAACGGAATATAGGTAGTAACTCAATGATAAGCTAAGTATTATTTAGGGAGCATGGTCTGTAGCGGTTACATGGTATTAGGTCCTAAATAATTCATGTAGTCGAATGAATAATATAATATGTGAAAATGGTCTGTGTGAGTTTTTAAGTGATGTACGCAAGTGCTGTGGTTATTAGCTACCTCGTTAGAAGTAAATATTTAACGAGAGGCTAACCTATCTAAAAGTACCCGAGACAGTCGGACAAGCGTGAGTTGGCGTAAATTTTCTAGGAATACGGATCCTGTTAATTCATTTGCGTTAACCACAAGCCTACGGTTTTGGTTAAGAGGATGAAATCTGAGGGCACGGCAGTGCCCCAGCCAAGACTCGAGCAAAGCGGGCACGGCCGTACTATCTTTTCTCGAAGCGTTTCGCGGCTATTTCAGCCCCCTGTATCTTCCATGTGAACAAAGCTAGGAGTTTAGGTTTTCGATGACCAAGAGTAAGTATTAGAACAAGCTCAGTCCCAAAATTACAAGAAATTTGAATAAACAGTTTACGAGTTATGAGCGATCAAAGTTACACCATTTTGTCACTGACTCACTCACTGACCGATCATCAAAAGTCTAAGGTACTTCTAGCAAACTTAGAACCTTCAAATTTGGCACCAAGATAGGTTATTGGCTACATATAAAGGGAAAATTATAAAAACCTTAAAACTTAATAAAAAAATAGGAAACAAATTTATATTTGCGGTTTTTCAAGAACATTGTGTATGAATTTTGACTGCATTGATAACTTTGTTATTTATTTATGTACAAAATGTTACTATTTGTTTTATTGTTACGTAGTGTGGTATATTGTTATTATGTATCTGAGGGCACGGCAGTGCCCCAGCCAAGACTCGAGCAAAGCGGGCACGGCCGTACTATCTTTTCTCGAAGCGTTTCGCGGCTATTTCAGCCCCCTGTATCTTCCATGTGAACAAAGCTAGGAGTTTAGGTTTTCGATGACCAAGAGTAAGTATTAGAACAAGCTCAGTCCCAAAATTACAAGAAATTTGAATAAACAGTTTACGAGTTATGAGCGATCAAAGTTACACCATTTTGTCACTGACTCACTCACTGACCGATCATCAAAAGTCTAAGGTACTTCTAGCAAACTTAGAACCTTCAAATTTGGCACCAAGATAGGTTATTGGCTACATATAAAGGGAAAATTATAAAAACCTTAAAACTTAATAAAAAAATAGGAAACAAATTTATATTTGCGGTTTTTCAAGAACATTGTGTATGAATTTTGACTGCATTGATAACTTTGTTATTTATTTATGTACAAAATGTTACTATTTGTTTTATTGTTACGTAGTGTGGTATATTGTTATTATGTATTAAATATACATACATATGAATAAAAAAGCTAGGTTAAAATAAAATGAATAATGATAAAATCTTTCATATTAATGCAGTGCGATAAATACTGCATGCTCGCTCGATAGATGGCGTTGTCCTGGTCTAAATCGCGCTACGGTTTTTAGTTAAAAAAAAAAACAAATAATTTCATGTGATAGCGCCATCTACCTCTGATTAAATCTCTTTTATTCTAAAAGATATTCGATTAAAAAATTAGACAATTTCGAAATTGTTTAATTTATTTAAAAAAAATGTTGTTTACGTGCTAGTTTAGGTCTACATATTTAGTTTGTTATATATTTAGTTAGTTGCATGTAAGTTAATTTAATTTGTTATATACTTAGAGAAGAAGGAGACCTACAAAAAATAAATTAGATCCCACCAAAAACATTAAATGTAAAAAAAGCCAATCCTCTACGCAATTCCTCCACCGTAAAAAGTTTTGAGATCGCATAGAAGCCAAGTCCTGTTCAACTTTATTTGTAATAATAAATCAATATTTTGTGACTATATCAATAGTTTTGTTCACATTACAATAATATTGTCTTGGCCATGAGCACAATAAACTACAAATATAATACAGCATATCTTGGAGAGGTGAAAGTCAATCATGAAGTTTAATATCACAGAATTAAATACTTTTAGTTTTTTCAATTGTTAGCTGTCAACTGTCAACACGCGCGAAAGTGCTGTTGGAGATTTAAGTGACTCTAAGTGTAAAACTGTCCAAATCTATGTGAAGTAGTGATAAATACATTCTGTAGTCAGTGTTTTCTATGTGACATTGTTAGTGACACAAAGTGATCAGTGATTAAAGCAGAAAACTGTGTCCAAAATCCTTGAGTGACAATCACCTCTTAAAAATTTTCTAAAACCACCCTCATAAAATTTTATAATTATTGTCTTCACTATGACAATATGTCATCTGACATTTGGTAGTGTTGCAATATAAATAATATTTGAAATGCCACCATGAGCTCCGAAAATGGTAGAAATTTAGTGGGGCCGGGGAACCACTCCCCAAATCAAAAAAATTCTCCACCTATGCCTCAGGTGTGTGCGACCGCTTCCAACAACAACAAAAAGGCCTTGACTCAACAAGTGCTTCACCCTTCTCTCTTTAACAAACAGAGACCGAATTCAACAACAACAGTTCCCAGTATGCTTAATTCGAGCACAACATCGAATCAGACTGTAAAAGAAGGTCTGGATACACCGTCTCACTCAGAAAAACAACCTCCCGCTTGGCAGCGTGTGCTATCATCAAAAAAGCGTAAGGTCTCCGAACTATCTCCTCCCAGTGCAAGTACCTCTGCAAACAGATTTGCTAATCTACCCGTTGACATAACGGAAGATGAGAATGTTCAGCCTCTTCCAACTAATAGACCTCCGCCAATCATACTCTACGGGATTGAGGACGTTAATGAACTTACAAAACTGATAGAACCAATCGTAAGCCCGGCAGAGTTTAAATTCAAGGTTGTCAACAAAAATCTTCTTCGTGTCATGGTTAACTCAACAGAGAGCTACAAGCAAGTTATTAACATAATAAGAGACAACGGACTTATTGGGCATACATTTACACCGAAGGATAAGAAGTGCTACCGCTTTGTAATTAAAGATCTGCATCACACCACCCCGCACCAAGCGATAAAAGAAGTAGTTGAATCCTCGAACAATAAAGTAGTTGGCGAGATAATCAATGCTCGCTATGGCCCGGACAAAATACCTACATCCACTTTCTTTGTAAACGTTGAACAAAGCATCCACAACCGAAATATCCAAAATATTCAGTACATTTTTAACCAAAAAGTTAAAATAGAACATCCCCGCAAATCCAAAACCATTGTTCAGTGTCAGAGGTGCCAACAATATGGGCACTCTAAGAACAACTGCATGAGGCCACATAGGTGCGTTAAATGTGCTGAATCTCACAGGACTTCAGAATGCCCTAAGACTAACCGCAATACTCCTGCAAAATGTGCTCTCTGCCATGGCGCTCACCCGGCGAACTACAAGGGCTGCGAAGTTTATAAGGAGATACTCGCTAGAAGATCAAGCAAACAATCGGAGCATATTGCCAGAAGGAATCCACAGGCAGCTATCGGCCATAACATGCAGTCTCCGACGGATCCATCTAATAATAAATTAGATCTTATCAAAGCACAACGAACAAACACAGACCCTAACCGTAAACCAATGTACGCTGACATATTGAAAACTAAAAAATCTGAACAAGAAGCTGATACTTCAACAAGTAATAGAATCGAACAAATGCTTTTAAAACAATCTTCAATGTTTGAACTTCTCCTCCAACAGATGAGTACCCTTATTAGTCTCATGACAACACTACTGTCCAAGTCAACAAAATGACATCATTAAAGATTGCAACCTGGAACCTAGATGGACTAGCTCCAAATAAATATGAGGTTGAAGTACTTCTCCACACCCATAACATAGACATCCTACTTGTATCAGAAACCCACCTTACCGCGAAAACATGCATCAAGATACAAAACTATAATATATATGCCACTAACCACCCAGATGGTACTGGACATGCCGGAGCAGCCATCATAGTACGATCATGTATTCAACACCAAGAGCATCCGCAGTTCAGAAAAGAGCACATACAAGCAGCTACTGTAGGTATAGCAGATCGTAATGGCACTTTTAATGTGTCTGCCATATATTGCCCGCCTAAACATAAAATCATAAAAGAGCAGTATGATGAACTGTTTGACCATCTAGGTACACGGTTTATAGCTGGAGGAGACTGGAATGCCAAAAACATCCACTGGGCGTCTAGACTCACGAATACCAGAGGAAGAGAGCTTAAGAAAAGTTTGGATGAAAATAACCTCACAACAATTTCGACGGCAGAGCCCACGAACTGGCCCACTGATCCAAACAAACTACCTGACGTTATTGACTTCTTCGTAGTAAAAGGATTGTCTCGACTCTTTCATCAGATCGAAACATGCCTTGATGCCTCTTCCAATCATGTCCCGGTTATACTTACTATTGGCACAACTGCTCTAAATATTGGAAGGACCCTAAAGCTATACAACAGGCGCACTGACTGGAATGCTTTTCGAGAGTTACTTACCGAGCGGCTTGATCTTAATATATCCCTAAAAACCGAGGATGATATTGAAAATGGAGTAAAAAATCTTACCGCCGGAATTCAGGAGTGTTGTTGGAAGTGCACGCCAGAGATAGCTGAAAGACCACCTCAAAGTAAAGTGTCCTCGGAAACCATACGAGCCAAAATTCTGGAGAAAAGAAGACTAAGACGAGTGTGGCACACAAGTAGACATCCGGATGACAAAAGAGCGTTCAATAGAGCAATCCACGAACTTAAACATCTCATATGTGAAGCTAACGACATGGCGATGCAAACATATCTGGAAGGCCTAACAGCTACTAAAGTTACCAACTACTCGTTGTGGAAAGCATCCAAAAATCTAAACCGACCACTTTACCACAAGCCACCACTTCGAAAAAGTGATCTAAGCTGGGCCAAATCCAGTCTAAGTAAGGCGGAAACTTTTGCGAGTCACCTCAGTCAGGTTTTCCAACCAAATAAAGCAGATCCGAACACAGATGAGACAGATATCGACGTTGTCTTAAATCAGGACCTTCAACTCGATCTACCTCTAAATTCAATATCTCCTAGAGAGATCTACAGAAATATTAAGTCGATGGATAACAACAAAGCCCCAGGATTTGATCTAGTTGACAAAAAAGTTCTGGAAGAACTGCCTCGCAAAGGAATAGTATATATTACCATTCTAGCCAATGCAATGTTAAGAGTAGGTTATTTCCCTGAACTCTGGAAAGTATCTCAAATTATAATGATACATAAACCTGGCAAACCTGTCCACGAAGTAACATCGTACCGGCCAATCAGCTTACTGCCGGTTATGTCTAAGCTGTTTGAAAAGTGCTTGCTACACAGACTCACCACTGCCCTTGCAGAAAAATCAGTCATACCTGACCATCAGTTTGGATTTCGGAAGGAACATGCCACTATAGAACAAGTGCATAGAGTATGCAAAACAGTGAGGAAGTCGTTTGAAAAGGGAGAATACTGCTCAGCGGCTTTTCTTGATATCCAACAGGCTTTTGATAGGGTGTGGCACAAGGGATTATTTTATAAAATAAAGAACATATTACCTCACACATTTTACGCCATTCTAAAGTCGTACCTATCTAATAGACTCTTCCAGGTACGGGAGAACGATTGTACCTCAAAGTTTTACGATATATCTGCAGGAGTGCCACAGGGGTCAGTGCTGGGACCAGTTCTGTACACTCTCTACACATCGGACTTACCACAGGGCTCTGGGGTTACAATTGCAACATACGCCGATGATACAGCCTTACTCACTTCGAGCAAGTGTCCCATTCAAGCTTCGCAGATACTTCAAAGAAACCTAAATGAGATGGAGAAATGGCTAGGAAAATGGAGAATTGCTGCAAGTGTGTCTAAATCAGTGCATGTCACATTCTCTCTGCGCAAGGAAAATTGTGCTCCAGTGACTATAAATGGAATGCAACTACCACACCACACAACAGTTAAATACCTGGGGATGCACCTAGACCGCAAACTCACATGGCATAAACACATCCAGACAAAAAGAGAGGAGATAAAATCCAAATACAGGGACCTGCATTGGTTACTAGGCAGGAACTCTAAACTGGCTGTAGACAACAAGCTCTTGATCTATAAATCAATTCTTAAGCCCATATGGACATATGGGATACAACTATGGGGTGCCGCCAGCGACTCCAATAAGATGATCATACAAAGGGTGCAAAACTACATCTTAAAACAAATATCAAATGCACCCTGGTTTAGCAGAATGTCAGATGTACACGAAGTACTCGGCATACCGATGGTGAAAGAGGAAGTAAATCTTCATGCTGCCAGTTACAAAATTAGACTTGAGAAGCACCCAAACCAACTTGCGGGGCAGCTCACAATACCTGAGACCATTCGTCGGCTAAAAAAGCGGCGAGATATCTTCGACATTTAGATTACTAAATAAAAGAAAGGTCCTGCTCTACTGGGAGTAGTGACCTAACCGCCACTTAAACTTCACCTTATCTGCTTATAGTCAGGAGACTGATCGCATGATTGCAATAAGAAAAAAAAAAAAAAAAAAAAAAAAAAAAATGTTTTTGGTGGGATTAAATATACATACATATGAATAAAAAAGCTAGGTTAAAATAAAATGAATAATGATAAAATCTTTCATATTAATGCAGTGCGATAAATACTGCATGCTCGCTCGATAGATGGCGTTGTCCTGGTCTAAATCGCGCTACGGTTTTTAGTTAAAAAAAAAAACAAATAATTTCATGTGATAGCGCCATCTACCTCTGATTAAATCTCTTTTATTCTAAAAGATATTCGATTAAAAAATTAGACAATTTCGAAATTGTTTAATTTATTTAAAAAAAATGTTGTTTACGTGCTAGTTTAGGTCTACATATTTAGTTTGTTATATATTTAGTTAGTTGCATGTAAGTTAATTTAATTTGTTATATACTTAGAGAAGAAGGAGACCTACAAAAAATAAATTAGATCCCACCAAAAACATTAAATGTAAAAAAAGCCAATCCTCTACGCAATTCCTCCACCGTAAAAAGTTTTGAGATCGCATAGAAGCCAAGTCCTGTTCAACTTTATTTGTAATAATAAATCAATATTTTGTGACTATATCAATAGTTTTGTTCACATTACAATAATATTGTCTTGGCCATGAGCACAAGTTAATAGTCGCTCCCTGAAATAATGTGTAAATACCATTGAATTGATACATTCTATATGGACATGATTTTACGATTGGACTGATTGGAATTTGAGATCACCATGGACCAAACATGCGCCATAGTAAATGTGCAGTTCATGATTTTGGATGATACTGACTGTCGGTCATTTAGTAACAATTGAAAAAACTAAAAGTATTTAATTCTGTGATATTAAACTTCATGATTGACTTTCACCTCTCCAAGATATGCTGTATTATATTTGTAGTTTATTGTGCTCATGGCCAAGTCAATATTATTGTAAAGTGAACGAAACTATTGATATGGTCACAAAATATTGATTTATTATTACAAATAAAGTTGAACAGGACTTGGCTTCTATGCGATCTCAAAACTTTTTACGGTGGAGGAATTGCGTAGAGGATTGGCTTTTTTTACATTTAATGTTTTTGGTGGGATTACATTTTACATCAACTGGCTCTGGTTAGAGTCACTGAGAGCACTTTATAAGATGTAACTTGAGTAATTTAATTATTCTATATAACCTTTTTTATACTATATTTGTTCAAATTACAAGTAATTTAGTTACAAGTTTTGTGTGGTATTTCACTATTAGACTGAAAAGAACGAGCGTGGGTGGTATTAAAAGAGAGACAATTATCAATTTATGACGTAGGCGAGCTACTTATTAATAATATATTTTATCGATCGCGATAGGCCTGACATTTACAATCTTGGCCGTATGGTTAGGACATACCTGATATCATACACAGGGGCTTATAAGTTTGACACTATATACCTAGAATGTACTAGAATTTGTATACACAATGAATCATTTAACAAACCCTGTACGAAATAAGTAAACGGTCACCCTTTGTGATCAAGGCTCTCAGGTAAATGATTTTCTTTGAAATATTTCGGTTATTTTCATTTAAATATTTTACGTAAAATAATTAACGCGGAGCTTATGAAAAACAAAGCAGATAATCCCGAAAGCTATAAAATAAATTATTTTGATAAGTCTTTTGCGAGATATTAAAAATGCCACTTCTAGGTAATCAAAATATGTCTAACGTCGTCAATTCTGAGAAATAAAAAAATAAAATAACTCAAGTTAAAAAAATTACCGTGTTCTAGCCCAGTGGTTAAGCCTTGCACTGGTACAATAAAAAGTCTAATGATGTACATTACCTTTTTACGTCTTTGTTACCTACATCTGAAGGGTAAGAAAACCCTGGAAACGACCACCATAAAACATAAAATTAAAATGAAATACGAGTCCGTGAAAACATTCACGCATTTCTCACCTACATACCTACGGTAAAGCATTAAGAAATTTTCATTGTCTTAAACATGTTAACCTAAAACTTAAGACTAACTTCCATCAACTTATCTGTTTACTGATCCATGATTTTCATTAATCCGAAATACTTATTTATTTGGCAGACAGGAATACCGAATCCAGAGGCTCATCTTTCAGACCACTTGCCCATCACCGCAGGCCATTGAACTTGAATTACCTATAAGTTACAGTAAGCTTTATTAATGTAACATCTTGATATAATGTGGTTGAGGTGCATTATCGTGATTAAACCCTTAACCTATATGGGAACATATTTTTTCCCGTAGCACCGCCCACGATGCGACGCATAACTACCTAAGCAAAGTACATAGTCTACTTACGGTCGTCCCTAGTCCCTATATCCTAACCATCTGTGTATTCGCTTACTGGAGATAGGAATACAGATTGCTTGTATAATATATTGTCAAAATTCTATCTCTAGTGTGCTAATCAACAGACGGATTAAATATTGGGAATGAACGTTAACAACAGCGGCTTCATTAAGTAGCGTAGAAATGAAAAAAATCGTTTCAATAAAGCTGGACATAACGCTTACGTAAGACTAAACAAACCTATATTAGGTCTTTTATTTCATATTAACCCCAAATATACTTTTCTCGGTGAAAGACACAATAATACACATACATGTTACGTGACGAAATGTTTCTATGTACATGTGTGTGCCCGCAAATAATTTCCAAACAAAGCCCTGGGTTCTCTTTTCATTCTATTCTAGTTTCATATTAGATTTGTTCAGAATCAAATAGGTTTTAATTATGATTTCGTTTTAATTATATGGTAACAGTTTAGCAAGCAGACGTTGTTTACGTCTATAATGTTATGAGAAGTTTATTTAATTGAAAAAGACGAAATTGACCTTTTCAGAAAAAGCGTTATTTTATGATTAATTCATCGTGAAAAATGCGAGGAACAAATTGATCGCCTAAGTTACCTTTATACAGCCATCGATTATTTTATGTCAAAAATGGTTTTTTTTAAAATTAGGTTTAATTTGGGCCACTTTACTCATCTTTGAAATTAAAAACTTTTTCGACTTAAAACAACTTTAAAGTAATCCGAACTTGTTCGTTCTTAATGAACGCGGCGGTCAAAGGTAATTAGTACAAGTTAGGCCAAGTTAGCTTGTTCCTAACAATTTCAAACCAACACAGGGGATTATCAAAATTTTGTTATGGCAATTTCTGTTTGAATAATACAATTTACAATACGATAATACTATTTTAATCCCATAAAGTCTATAGATAACACCGCAAACGGCGCCATTGTTATTTTGACATTAAAGCTTAAATTAAGAAGCAGATTGGAAAAAGTTTCACTGTCATTATTTTATTGTTTATGAATGTCCTACTACACTCCCACAAACAGATTGATACATTCGTTACCCTTCAGCGTTCTAACTCGTAGCCTAATAAGGTATAGGTATCACAATACGCCTGATACCTATTAAGCGTAATGAGGAACATTACTCGCGGCTCACCATCTCTACTTGTCAAATAAATGAAAGAGCACACGTTTCGTGTAACGTCAGATATTACTTGGTATTAAACCTTGGTATTTGCCACCTCACACCTTTCTTCAGTCACCAACCAGACGCGGTTTCAAAGTCAAACCACGTATTTATAAATGGGGCTCATACCGTTACATTAGCCTCTAGATTAGTAGGACCTAGGTCTGTGAAATAACAGTAACTGGGTGATTGCCCGATAACGTAAGTCGTCAAACTTTCATTTTGGATAAACGAAACAGTTAAAGTCATATTACCGTAATGACTGTTGAATGTTTAATAAATTGATCGTTTATTTCCTATTACAGTCCTTCATAGTGGTTATTTTTAGAGAAATTTTGGATGCAGATTACTAGAGGCTTTGATATTTTCCTGATCACCGTTTCATAGGTATAAGTCGAAAATACCAATCTTATAAGGAAAACCAATTTTAAAGAGCAAGTTTCTCTACCTTTTTAGAACTAGTTCCATTTCAATCAAAACTTTTCCAAACATTTTCGCCTCTTTGGCCGGGTTTCGTTTCCCTTCAACGCAATACTTTTATAATTAATTATATTGAATTGTAATTTTACTTTTATAATTTTATAATGAATTTCTAATTCCCTTACTAAGAATTTCCGTACACGTATTTTGTTTGATATGTTTAAAATTGTTCTAATGGGTTATAAGTGCCCAATTGTTTTAACGAAAATTTGACCGCAAAAACATCAGACGAGTTTCAGTTTCAGTCGGCTGACAACTGAGTTTAGGTTCGTCAAAACTCGTGGTAATTAGTTATTAATTAAAAACTTTTTAAAATTAATTAGCGTTTACCTAAATCACTGAAACCTGTACATATCTAATTAAATGTTTGTTAAGTATAATTTTGTGATAAATTCAAAGTTATGAATACATTAGGAAAAGCCAGATACACAGATGTAATTAGGCAAGCGGCTACAAAATTCTGTAATTTTGGAATGTTTTAGTCATGTTTTGTATAAGGGAAGAAGTCCGTTTACCACAGGTAAATATTGTTTCTAAAGTAATGCAATCAATATTTAAAAAGTAAGTACTTAGGTACACTCAGCAAATGAACATTAAATTCGTTTATTTATATGAAAACGGCGACCCCACAGTCCAATAGAAAATCATTAAGATCCTATCTCAATGCAATAAAAATATACGGTCCAAACTCATTTATTTTTTATTGATATTGGTTTGACCATAAAAGTATTTATGGAATACACGAAACCCCGTTGATCTGACTTTTAAATAGCTCGAAGATTTTATCAAACATATAAGGGTTAATTTGGCGTAGTAGAGGTAGCAACATACTTTTACAAATTGTCGTATTAACTTACTTATGTAAATACGTTGTGATTACTGAATTAATAATCTACTTGGAACTCCTTAAAATGTTATAGAATTAAGAACTAGCAAAAAATATTTTACATTAACGTTCTAGTCCCACGATTACTAACCAAATTGTATCGGGTTGCCCGGGTAACTGGGTTGAGGAGGTCAGATAAGACAGTCGCTCCTTGTAAAGCACTAGTACTCAGCTACATCTTGTTATACTGGCGCCGGCCCCAACATAGTTGGGAAAAAGGCTCGGAGGATGAGGATGATGATTACTCCGACTTTACGGGCTTAGTAAACACACACATATTTGAACTTTGAAGTAAGTACGTGACGAATATTCACATATCGAAAACTTTTATCGTAATTTAGCCTTATTTTCTGCCTTCAATCTGCCCAAGAAAAAATCCAAGAATACTTATCGACAAATTCTCTTATAGTAGGTAGTATGGTTACTCTTCGCCCTAATAATTTGATAACGTCTCGCACATAAGTAGGTAATTTTCTTCTTATTAGTTTTTAGGTGTCAGATGTTAATATCTTAATCAGTTTCTCATAAAAATGTGTGTACGAAAATAAAATTAAATGTGTCAAATTAGCCAATATGATCGATATCGATAAAATAATCTTTTACACAGACAAATATCTATCTACCTCTAACAAGAAAACTTAGGCACTATCATAATTGCTTTTGCTAAATAGTCCCTGGTTGGGATTAGATGGAATACCAAAACTTTCATAATACACAAAACTAATTATAAAATACCGATCTATTTCTATTATCTTAACTATTCTATTACTATGTTTACAATCTATTTTACTACGGATAAGCTATAGGCTAGAAGAAGGCAGTTCAATTTCACGTTAATAAAAAAAAACCGTTTAAAAAAATCAACACAAAAGAGATCAACACCACTGCCGATACGTAACGGGTCCAACGAATCTCTGCAGTCTAAATTGTATAACCTAATCTCGAGTGAATAATTCATTGTAAAGTTTTGATAATTAATATAAACCAATAATAAGTTGTGCATTCGCATTTTTATTTGAACACGCAAGCGCGTACACTCATTTATATTTGAGGTTTTATTTAGGTACTTACTGTATATTGATTTCAGACTTTACCAATCATCCTTTATTGTTTGAATATGTTTTACAATTTGTTAACCTTGAGACACGCCTGTAATAACATGAGTAGCTCTTACATTGACAATCCATTAAAGAGCTCGAATTTCTAAGAAAATTTTGTAGAGGTACCGTATCTGCCACCGTGTTATTAAATTATATATCCCAGCTCTTCGCACGCGAATATAACCTCGGTACAAATTGGACTCCAATAAGGTCGGATGATATTTTACCAAAAGAGGAGATTTATCTATTATATTTAAATGTGATAATCTCGTTATTTTCGTAACGACTGGGATAATAATGAGATTATACGGATTCTGTCAGGCCAAATTATTTTTAGGTAGTTACTATGATTAGATTCAATAGACCATGTAGCAAAAAATCTTTTAGAAAAGATTTATTTTTTATATAAGTATTTATTACATTTGAACCTAACAATTAAATTAAATTATGGGTTAATTAAAAAAAAAATATTAAAATACGAAAAAACCTTTCAAATTATCACCTTTTAATAGATTTTAGGCAATAAACTTAGAAAATTGAATTATAAATAAATCTTTTTCTTACGTCTAGTTTGCCCGATTGTTATAATAATATACACTAGGTACATATGTATATAAAAGCTTGCAACTTTATTCATTCCAACAGGTATAAAACATATTGCTATCGGAATTCATTAAAAAAAACAACATTATTTTACAACAAAAGTTGATTCTAAAGTTGTCAGGGGCTTACATGTTACCTATTTCAAATAAATAACAAAAATCCAAAACGTAAGTGGAAAAACCGGGAAATGGAATTGATTTTCAGTGTGCCGCTGTCAACATGTTTGCTTGTCGGCCTAAAAATTGTTTACCATCGTTTTTGCATTTCAGCCATCGATTCTGTTGCGAAATTCCGTTACGTTATCAATTTAAGAGCATAAGTTATGAAATTACCGCTCTAACCAATACATGAAGCATTGGTAAGTATAGGTACTAGTTCAAAAGAATCTATACATATAATAAATCTGTAGAAAAGTAATTTTTGTACATTGAAGAAATTGACAAAAAAAATAGCCAGCATGTTAAAGGATAACTAACAGAACCCATTTCCATCATTTTTGTCATTTTTGTCTGTTTGTCTATTTATCTGTTTATCTGTTTGTTCGTTCGGGATTCACGTTCGTAGTAAGACCCGAGCCAAGTTTAAAAAAACATCTTTTATATAAAACTACGTTTGATGTCATTCAATCACAAAGACAGAATTGTTTTCTGTTGCAAATCCTATCCACCTGTATCCTATCCTAATCCAGCATGCATTGCAGGTGTGCATTGCACAAAAACCAATGGTATCCTATTCGAGAAGTCAAAAGAGTCGACCTGCCAACGTCAGCCTCTGCGCTAAGCAAGTGTTCTTAATAGTACCATCAGAATTACATTCATCGTTGAATGAGGTGAATAAATTTTCAGAAACCACAATAACAGTAGGAGCCAAAGCATATGATCGCTTCATAGAGCTCTGATTGGCCCCAGGTGACCAAGTCAGGTCTGATTTGTTCGTTCATCAGATCTTTGAAAGTGTTTCGGTGGATACTTACTGTCGTCCTGTGTGACACAAAATATGGTATATAAACGTCCTCCGCAAGAGCGAAATTTTCCCGGTGTGCGGTAGTGACGCACAGTATTACAACACTTATGTTTCTTTCGATTTGCTGGCTCCACCAAGAAATGACAAATTGCAAGCGTACATTTTGAAAATCTTGGCAAAACTGCAGGTTTCAAGTACGAACACATGAAGTGGACTCTCACAGATACGTACATTTTGCCTATTCGTGAACTAATGCAAACATTTCGGTGGAGTCCCGGCTTAGGCCTCCCCCACATTAGGCGTGCGCGATCCTCGGGCGTGTGAGTAACGCGGGCGCCGCGCGTGCGTCGCGAGCGCGCTGCGTGAGCGTCGCGTTTTGCTGCCCTGCGGCATTTACCTACAGCGTTTAACTGCTAAGGCGTTTAGCGGGCGGCGGGGATAGCGGGCGAAGGGGTAAGAACGCAACTCGAGCGCCGCGTGCTCGCCGCGAGCGCGTCGCTTGCACTCTTCACACATGCCGCAGGGCAGCAAAACGCAACGTTCATGCAGCGTGCTCGCGACGCCCGCGCTACTCACACGCCCGAGGATCGCGCACGCCTAATATGGGGTCAGCCTTACCATAGTGAGTAAGTGCACAGAAAATTCCCGTCATACAAGTGTTTCTCCGCAGTAGTGAAACTATCCTACCCTATGCGCCTGCTGATGATGATGACTCATTTTATCATCCATCCAGCTATTCCCCAACTATGTTGGTGTTGCCTTCCAGTCACCGAATCTGTTTGAGTACCAATATTTTGCTTGGAGCGACTACCTATCTACCTATCTTCAATCCAGTCTCACTACACAAGACGATATCCATGGTGAAACTGACAGACTTTCTGGCTTCTGATTAGTCGCAGCAGCTGCAGAAAATGTACAAATGACAGCTTTGTCAGACTCAAAGCATATAGACATAGATTATAACTGTTTCCTGTGAAAATTACTTACGCACCATACGTAATAATTTTCCAAATTGGCTGACTAGATCCAGAGATATTACTAATTATACTGTCACGTGAAAGAATGCACCTACGGGATAAGTAGAATTTTGACTATTTTATATTGCCTACGCAGACGAAGTTGCGGGCAACAGCTAGTTAAATATAAAACCATAATCATCGAAAATCTCATCGTCTTTAATCAGATGGATATGAAGCAGTACGAGAGTACTTATTCGCGTACTGCTACAGTAACTCTCTTCGCGTACTGCTCAGTCATCTTCTTCAAGGAGAAGGGGACTTCTGGGCCCAGCAGTTAACTACCTGAAATATGTATTAAAAAAACCGTTACATTTTTTTAAATAAAATCACAAAATATGGTACCAGGATTCTACCCAGGAAGAGAGAAAACTTAAATTAAGATAATAAGACTAAATAATCGATTAAATAATGCCTGAAATGCCTGAATTACTAGTAATCTACTGTATTTTTATTCCGGCAACACTTGTTGGTGGCATGCGTCTGTCACTGACTGACAGATGCACTCGTTTGTTTTCTTTCATTCTGAGTGCGCACATATTTTCCTGGTTTTACTATTTAAACCCACGACCTTGGCTTTTCGACGGATCTTGCTACTCTGAATTACCTGGCTCTCGATTTTGGACAACTGTTACGCCTATCGATTGGATATCGACGACATGGATCGCTGTATGAATTGTACGATTGCGCTTGGTCGCAGTAATTCTATTGGAAGAAAAGTCTTGGAGGATGAGGCGATTTTAACAGTTATTCGTCAGTGGCGTGCATCTCAGCCTGTAAGTTTTTACCCATTTTTTACATATTCAAATCGTGCTTTTAGCAAGCCATTTTAACTTCATATCTATCGGTTTATTGGACAGTATTATATTAGATCAATAGTCAATTAGTTAGCTTAAGGTCTCTGCACACAGCGGGCGCGGCGCGGCGGGACGGGACGGCGACGCGACGCTGAGCAGTTGTAATGGTCTATTCACACAGCGGGCGTGGCGCGGCGGGACGGGACGGCGACGCGACGCTGAGCAGTTGTAATGTACTAGAGCGACAGTTACCGTCGCGTCGAGCGGGGCGGCTCTGTGTGAAGTCGTCCATAGTATCTAGACGACTACGACTTCACACAGAGCCGTCCCGCTCGTCGCGACGGTAACTATCGCTCTGTGTGAAGTCGTCCATAGTATCTAGTACATTACAACTGCTCAGCGTCGCGTCGCCGTCCCGTCCCGCCGCGCCGCGCCCGCTGTGTGCCTTTAAATAGACATATATTTTAATCTGTGGAATGTGGAGTTTGATCATTTCTCTTATAAAAAAAGTGAAGGTCACCCTCGAGTCCCGATAAATCAATTTCGGTCTCGGTTGTGACATCGACATTATTGAACATGCACTAGGGGTTGAACAAGATTTAAATGGTTATGTTATTTCAGGTAACCAGTGAGAACGTTGTATGCCAAGCATGTTGGGACTTGGCCCAAGATGTGGTTCTTGGAAGACGTGCGATTGATGCACCAACCCAAGTTGGCCATTCAAGCGTATGTCTCCGCTGTGGTCGTTCACTCTTAGCCCGGCGGTTCAACCACCTTCTTCGTAATGATTCTGCTCGTGAATCTGCGATATATAATGTGATTAGAGAGTGGATTCTACCACAAACGGTAAGATAGTTTAGTATTATATTTTAAATTATTTAAACTATATCTATACTAATATTATAAAGTGAAAGAGTTTGTTTGGTGCGTTCAACGCACTAATCTCAGAATCTACTAGTCCGACTTTAAAAAATCTTGTCTGTTAGATAGCCTATTTATTGAGAATGGTTACATAACATTACGCTACATCCAATAGCAGCGGAGCAGTAAACAAAGATGCTAGTGAAACCGTGAGGTTCAGCTAGTTAAAATAATAAAACATTTATTTGTAAAGCTAACATGATTTAAAACTAGCACTAAATCATAAAAATAAAACACTTAACTGAAAGACAAGGGCACCCGACACAGGTTAGGTTAGGGTTATTTTTTTTTATTACTATCTGGACTACTGTATTATAGTATAATAGTGAATTTTTATTTTTTTGAAGGTGGACGAGGCAAGTCGTATATGCCATTCCTGTTGGATATTAGCAGACAGAGCTGCTGTTCATATGAGTACAGGTCCTTCGACTTCCTCACAAAGTAACCCACCGCCAGCCCAATCATCAGTTGGTGTTTCTGTTGGACAATTGGATGAAAATCATGACAACATTCTACACGAACCTGAGAATGTTTCCATTCAACCAGAACAAAACCAAGGTAATGATGATGTGCATGAACCCTCAGTGGAACTACATTCACCAAGTGCCCCAATTGTGGAACCAGTACAACAGCACCCTGAACCAACAATTGTATTGCCAGATTATATGCGGGCAGTTGAAACAGAGCGACGGTGCTTCATAGAAGGTTGCCAGAGAACTGAACGATATAGAGTTCCTCTAGCAACGAGAAAAATGTTGCTTAATGAGCATAAATATTATGTACCACAAAATAATCGACTTTGTGATATACATTTAGTAATTGAGGCATGGGACTTCCTTGATAGTTTAAGGAGTAATTATTTACAAACATTTACTGCAAGACATATCCAAGATATGTTTACACTAAAAGAAACCCCAAAAGAAAGGTTTTTGAATTTTGAAAATATTGATAATATGGACGACCATGTTGTGCATACCTGGATCGGGTTTACTAAAGTTCAGTTCCGTCAATTATTTGATGAGGTTCCACAATTGATAGAAATTCGTAATAGTTCTTCAGTTTTAGCAGCCTATCTTATCAAATTAAGAAGTGGGGACTCAAATGAAAGATTAGCAACATTATTTAAAACATCTAAGAAAACTTTAGCCAAGTGGCTGTGTCAAGCCCGTGACATATTAACTGAACATTTTGTGCCTCGGCACTTAGGTTTAGAACACATCACTAGAGAACAAATAAAAGAAAGGAACTTAGCCATTCCTAGTGCTTTATTTGAAGGAGATTCTAGGCCCATCGCTATATTTGATGGAACTTACTGTTATATTGAAAAAAGCTCTAATTATTTATATCAAAAAAAAACATACAGTTTGCATAAATATAGGAACTTAACCAAACCTTTTTTAATGGTGTGCACAGATGGTTACATCATTGATGTTTTGGGCCCCTATCCAGCTACCACGTCAGACTCAGATATAATGAGACATGAATTTTTAAGTGGAAACCCACTCCAGGATTTTTTCCAAAATGGTGATGTATTTATACTGGATAGGGGTTTCCGAGATTCATTACCTTTGTTAAACCAATGTGGATATAGGACATACGTGCCTGCTACTTTGGCGCAGGGTGAAACACAGCTGTCAACACTTGACGCAAACAAATCGAGGGCAGTCACCATTTGCCGTTGGGTCGTTGAGATTGTGAACGGTAGGTTTAAAAGAGATTTCAAATTATTCAGGCAATGTTATTTTAATACAGCCTCAAGAAGTTTAATAAGAGATTTTAAGGTGGCTGCTGCTCTCATAAATAGGTTTCACCCTCCCATAACCGATAGAATAGACTGTGGGGCTATCATTAATCAGATTAATTTAAATATGAATAGACATAACATATTAGGTGATTTTATTGTTAACAACCAATATAATAGACGTAGGGCTGATTTTGAAACAATAACTATTCATAATGATAATTTAAATGATTTTCCCCAGTTGTCATATGATGAATTAATTCTTGTATGCTTAGGTACATATCAATTAAAGCAGGCACGGTCCTATTTTGGTGAACATTTGCGGGGAAATGATGGGTTTATAATAGAAGTGTGCAGGGAGGTAAGCAGCAGCCTTCTTCGACAGCTGTCAGCTTCAAATACTTCTTGGTTATTGCGAGGCCGAATACAATCCCGCCATATAAGTCGCAAAACATATTTTGTTTATATTTTAGTTGATAGCTGTCGAAGAGGACGAGATTCAATATTATCATATTATTGTAATTGTATTGTAGGTAGAAGAACTGTAGGCTGCTGTGCCCATGTAATGTGCATTATATGGTATCTCAGTTGGGCAAGATTCCAAGAAAATATCGTACCCCCTGCACAATTTTTAGATGACATTCTAATAATAATTGAAGATGAATGATAATACATGTTTAATTATTAAGTATATTGGTGTTTTATTTTACTTCCTTCTCCCTTTTTTAGTTTTTAAAAGGTTGGTTCCTGCTGCTTATAGGTTACAGGAAATTGCAAGTAGAAACTTGTCTTCGACTATAGCGAAAGGCCGCGTTTCCACTGACGCGGAGCTGGGCGGAGAGGAGCTTAGCGGTGCACAAATTGACCAATGATTATGCTTGAAATCTCCGCTCCGCTTCAATGGAAACAGTACGAGCGGGGTGGAGCAGAGCTGAGCGAATATTCATACATCGAGGCGGTGCAGAGCGGAGGACAGCGAGCATTGGGGTGCAGAGCGGAGGACAGCGGGGCGGTACGGAGCGGTGCGGAGCGGGGCGGTGCGTGACTCGCGTGCAGTGTGTCTGTAAAAATGCGCGATTCCAAAAGCATGCTCCACTCCGCTCTGCTCCGCTCACTGACCACTCACCGCTCTTCATCGCTCCTCTCCGCTCAGCTGCGCTCCTCTCCGCCCAGCTCCGCTTCAGTGGAAACACTGACCACTTTTCACCGCTCTTCTCCGCTCCTCTCCGCCCAGCTCCGCGTCAGTGGAAACGCGGCCAAAGTCCAGGGCACGCGCCGGTTGCCGCTGCGTAGGGTGATGTCTCGAAGATCTAACAGGTTAGGCTTTCACATGCTTCATGCATAAAACCATTACACAACCGAAGTGATTCAGAAGTATTTCGCAAATTACATAAAAAATACAATGTTATAATATAACCTAACTTTTACTATAATTCAGATAACTTGGTTTCTGGGTAGCCAAAATTCACCAAATTTTTAGTGAAGCCTTGTTATTATATCCTCTTACAAATAAGGCTACTTTGATTCAGTTAACACCTGGGCCCAGGAACCTATGGAGCCATTCCCTTCTCCTCTCCACATTCGACAACGTATCTCTAATAAATTCACAAAAAGAAACAAATTCAAATCAACGAATCAAATTGCTATTCATAACCTCTATTACTATGTTAGCTTTGCATGTACCTACTACACACGTAAACAATAGGCTCTTACTTGGGAAATTTAATTTAAAATTCGATCGATGTTAACACATAGGACGCGTACCCAGCGGTGTCAAACCAATTATCTGCAAGTACATTCATAATCGAAATATTTTCAGAGTATGGAGACACCAATATCCCTCTTCAACCGTTATAATAGAATGAAATTAGAAGGCCGGCCCGTGCCATACCTACTGGATTTTAGTCTTGAATTAAGATTGAGGGCCTTCATTAAGATCTTATGTACTAACCCCTGGGGCTTTGGATATTCTGAATTTAATAAAATACCATTTAATTGTCCAGCTTTTACGTAATTCATTAAGAACCACAGGCTGTTATGTTTTTAATTTTTTGGTTCAAAAAGATAATTACAAAGCCAAGTTATTTGAGTTAATTTGTACAAATTATAAGTCATGAAAAGAGACTGGCTTTGTTTACTTAGTACCTAACTGCGTAGGCGGTTGTGGCCTAAAGGTCTACACTGTGGGCTGCTGTGACATTCAGGTTGTATATTTGAATGCTAATAAGATAAAATTAGCATACTCTTACAAGACCGAATAATATAAGGTCGAATCATATGAAGGTAACTAATTCAATTGATGTATGTGTCTAGGTTATTTAAAATGTTTAGATGACTACAGGAAACGACACACTTAAGATTTTTACAGACTACCACTACCTTCGCCACTGGGCGTTACTCGCTATTGTAAGTTATACTCATCCATTTGACTTATTATAAGAAGCTTCGATCTGCCATCTTCGATCAATCCAAAATTTTAAAAACACAACTATGGCAACACAAAACATAAAACTCCATTACCCCACTTCGATAATTGTTTCGATTCGTGGTTGAAACGCTGAAACAAACAACTTTTTGATTTAAATACTTTTGCATACTAAGCTTAACATTTAATGTAGGCTTCGTTGGAATTGAATTAAACTTGACCCCCAAAATGTTCATACGGGTTCTTTATATTTTTATTAATTTTATGTTATTACGTATTTGTGATTCGGAACCATCGTAGAAAAAAAATAGTGTACAGTAAAAAAATTGTTAGCCAAACTGAATTAAGAAATTAGTTTTCCCTTGAAGTTCCTCAAAATTACACGACTTTAAGAGAGAACTTTGGAGTTATTAATGTCATCTAAAATATAGGTCGACACAATCGCGGAAAAAATCTAATGATATTTATTGTAACATACCTACATTTTGTGGAAAAAAATTAAAACACACTCGACATTTGATACCATATAAATATCGACATTATATAACCGATAACGGCTTTTTTCACGTTTAACCTTATTCTGAATATGTCGGAAAGGGCGAATCCCACATAACGTTAACGTTCGATATGCCAACAAATCAATTTATGCTTAGAGGCTTGGTGTATTTCCTAATGTATTATTGCTTCGCATTTAACGTAACATTTATGTAAAAATTATGTAACAGTATTTTGCTGTTTAGTAACCTATTAACCTACATTTCTTTTATTGCTTAAAGAAAAAATATCGTTGTTATATCTAGTACCTCAAAACATCAGAACTTTAATCCAATCATCCCCGTTTTCCGTGTAACATCTATCTTCGTCATAAGTCATATATATCTTCTTCAGAGGCTTAGTTTTCTATTACATTCCTGCTGTTTTCTTACCGAGTTATAGTCCGGTTAAGAGCCTTTCTATGTAAAATAAATAAAAATAAAAAGATGTTCCAGAAGAACGGGCAGATTGGCAATTTATTCATGGGAAATACCAAAAACCCGGAAATTTAATAAGGACCAATACAATGAGAAATTAAATTAAACACACAAATGGTAAAGGAGAAGGGAATGGCTCCATAGGTTCCTGGGCCCAGGTGTTAACTGAATCAAAGTAGCCTTATTTGTAAGAGGATATAATAACAAGGCTTCACTAAAAATTTGGTGAATTTTGGCTACCCAGAAACCAAGTTATCTGAATTATAGTAAAAGTTAGGTTATATTATAACATTGTATTTTTTATGTAATTTGCGAAATACTTCTGAATCACTTCGGTTGTGTAATGGTTTTATGCATGAAGCATGTGAAAGCCTAACCTGTTAGATCTTCGAGACATCACCCTACGCAGCGGCAACCGGCGCGTGCCCTGGACTTTGGCCGCGTTTCCACTGACGCGGAGCTGGGCGGAGAGGAGCGGAGAAGAGCGGTGAAAAGTGGTCAGTGTTTCCACTGAAGCGGAGCTGGGCGGAGAGGAGCGCAGCTGAGCGGAGAGGAGCGATGAAGAGCGGTGAGTGGTCAGTGAGCGGAGCAGAGCGGAGTGGAGCATGCTTTTGGAATCGCGCATTTTTACAGACACACTGCACGCGAGTCACGCACCGCCCCGCTCCGCACCGCTCCGTACCGCCCCGCTGTCCTCCGCTCTGCACCCCAATGCTCGCTGTCCTCCGCTCTGCACCGCCTCGATGTATGAATATTCGCTCAGCTCTGCTCCACCCCGCTCGTACTGTTTCCATTGAAGCGGAGCGGAGATTTCAAGCATAATCATTGGTCAATTTGTGCACCGCTAAGCTCCTCTCCGCCCAGCTCCGCGTCAGTGGAAACGCGGCCTTTCGCTATAGTCGAAGACAAGTTTCTACTTGCAATTTCCTGTAACCTATAAGCAGCAGGAACCAACCTTTTAAAAACTAAAAAAGGGAGAAGGAAGTAAAATAAAACACCAATATACTTAATAATTAAACATGTATTATCATTCATCTTCAATTATTATTAGAATGTCATCTAAAAATTGTGCAGGGGGTACGATATTTTCTTGGAATCTTGCCCAACTGAGATACCATATAATGCACATTACATGGGCACAGCAGCCTACAGTTCTTCTACCTACAATACAATTACAATAATATGATAATATTGAATCTCGTCCTCTTCGACAGCTATCAACTAAAATATAAACAAAATATGTTTTGCGACTTATATGGCGGGATTGTATTCGGCCTCGCAATAACCAAGAAGTATTTGAAGCTGACAGCTGTCGAAGAAGGCTGCTGCTTACCTCCCTGCACACTTCTATTATAAACCCATCATTTCCCCGCAAATGTTCACCAAAATAGGACCGTGCCTGCTTTAATTGATATGTACCTAAGCATACAAGAATTAATTCATCATATGACAACTGGGGAAAATCATTTAAATTATCATTATGAATAGTTATTGTTTCAAAATCAGCCCTACGTCTATTATATTGGTTGTTAACAATAAAATCACCTAATATGTTATGTCTATTCATATTTAAATTAATCTGATTAATGATAGCCCCACAGTCTATTCTATCGGTTATGGGAGGGTGAAACCTATTTATGAGAGCAGCAGCCACCTTAAAATCTCTTATTAAACTTCTTGAGGCTGTATTAAAATAACATTGCCTGAATAATTTGAAATCTCTTTTAAACCTACCGTTCACAATCTCAACGACCCAACGGCAAATGGTGACTGCCCTCGATTTGTTTGCGTCAAGTGTTGACAGCTGTGTTTCACCCTGCGCCAAAGTAGCAGGCACGTATGTCCTATATCCACATTGGTTTAACAAAGGTAATGAATCTCGGAAACCCCTATCCAGTATAAATACATCACCATTTTGGAAAAAATCCTGGAGTGGGTTTCCACTTAAAAATTCATGTCTCATTATATCTGAGTCTGACGTGGTAGCTGGATAGGGGCCCAAAACATCAATGATGTAACCATCTGTGCACACCATTAAAAAAGGTTTGGTTAAGTTCCTATATTTATGCAAACTGTATGTTTTTTTTTGATATAAATAATTAGAGCTTTTTTCAATATAACAGTAAGTTCCATCAAATATAGCGATGGGCCTAGAATCTCCTTCAAATAAAGCACTAGGAATGGCTAAGTTCCTTTCTTTTATTTGTTCTCTAGTGATGTGTTCTAAACCTAAGTGCCGAGGCACAAAATGTTCAGTTAATATGTCACGGGCTTGACACAGCCACTTGGCTAAAGTTTTCTTAGATGTTTTAAATAATGTTGCTAATCTTTCATTTGAGTCCCCACTTCTTAATTTGATAAGATAGGCTGCTAAAACTGAAGAACTATTACGAATTTCTATCAATTGTGGAACCTCATCAAATAATTGACGGAACTGAACTTTAGTAAACCCGATCCAGGTATGCACAACATGGTCGTCCATATTATCAATATTTTCAAAATTCAAAAACCTTTCTTTTGGGGTTTCTTTTAGTGTAAACATATCTTGGATATGTCTTGCAGTAAATGTTTGTAAATAATTACTCCTTAAACTATCAAGGAAGTCCCATGCCTCAATTACTAAATGTATATCACAAAGTCGATTATTTTGTGGTACATAATATTTATGCTCATTAAGCAACATTTTTCTCGTTGCTAGAGGAACTCTATATCGTTCAGTTCTCTGGCAACCTTCTATGAAGCACCGTCGCTCTGTTTCAACTGCCCGCATATAATCTGGCAATACAATTGTTGGTTCAGGGTGCTGTTGTACTGGTTCCACAATTGGGGCACTTGGTGAATGTAGTTCCACTGAGGGTTCATGCACATCATCATTACCTTGGTTTTGTTCTGGTTGAATGGAAACATTCTCAGGTTCGTGTAGAATGTTGTCATGATTTTCATCCAATTGTCCAACAGAAACACCAACTGATGATTGGGCTGGCGGTGGGTTACTTTGTGAGGAAGTCGAAGGACCTGTACTCATATGAACAGCAGCTCTGTCTGCTAATATCCAACAGGAATGGCATATACGACTTGCCTCGTCCACCTTCAAAAAAATAAAAATTCACTATTATACTATAATACAGTAGTCCAGATAGTAATAAAAAAAAATAACCCTAACCTAACCTGTGTCGGGTGCCCTTGTCTTTCAGTTAAGTGTTTTATTTTTATGATTTAGTGCTAGTTTTAAATCATGTTAGCTTTACAAATAAATGTTTTATTATTTTAACTAGCTGAACCTCACGGTTTCACTAGCATCTTTGTTTACTGCTCCGCTGCTATTGGATGTAGCGTAATGTTATGTAACCATTCTCAATAAATAGGCTATCTAACAGACAAGATTTTTTAAAGTCGGACTAGTAGATTCTGAGATTAGTGCGTTGAACGCACCAAACAAACTCTTTCACTTTATAATATTAGTATAGATATAGTTTAAATAATTTAAAATATAATACTAAACTATCTTACCGTTTGTGGTAGAATCCACTCTCTAATCACATTATATATCGCAGATTCACGAGCAGAATCATTACGAAGAAGGTGGTTGAACCGCCGGGCTAAGAGTGAACGACCACAGCGGAGACATACGCTTGAATGGCCAACTTGGGTTGGTGCATCAATCGCACGTCTTCCAAGAACCACATCTTGGGCCAAGTCCCAACATGCTTGGCATACAACGTTCTCACTGGTTACCTGAAATAACATAACCATTTAAATCTTGTTCAACCCCTAGTGCATGTTCAATAATGTCGATGTCACAACCGAGACCGAAATTGATTTATCGGGACTCGAGGGTGACCTTCACTTTTTTTATAAGAGAAATGATCAAACTCCACATTCCACAGATTAAAATATATGTCTATTTAAAGGCACACAGCGGGCGCGGCGCGGCGGGACGGGACGGCGACGCGACGCTGAGCAGTTGTAATGTACTAGATACTATGGACGACTTCACACAGAGCGATAGTTACCGTCGCGACGAGCGGGACGGCTCTGTGTGAAGTCGTAGTCGTCTAGATACTATGGACGACTTCACACAGAGCCGCCCCGCTCGACGCGACGGTAACTGTCGCTCTAGTACATTACAACTGCTCAGCGTCGCGTCGCCGTCCCGTCCCGCCGCGCCACGCCCGCTGTGTGAATAGACCATTACAACTGCTCAGCGTCGCGTCGCCGTCCCGTCCCGCCGCGCCGCGCCCGCTGTGTGCAGAGACCTTAAGCTAACTAATTGACTATTGATCTAATATAATACTGTCCAATAAACCGATAGATATGAAGTTAAAATGGCTTGCTAAAAGCACGATTTGAATATGTAAAAAATGGGTAAAAACTTACAGGCTGAGATGCACGCCACTGACGAATAACTGTTAAAATCGCCTCATCCTCCAAGACTTTTCTTCCAATAGAATTACTGCGACCAAGCGCAATCGTACAATTCATACAGCGATCCATGTCGTCGATATCCAATCGATAGGCGTAACAGTTGTCCAAAATCGAGAGCCAGGTAATTCAGAGTAGCAAGATCCGTCGAAAAGCCAAGGTCGTGGGTTTAAATAGTAAAACCAGGAAAATATGTGCGCACTCAGAATGAAAGAAAACAAACGAGTGCATCTGTCAGTCAGTGACAGACGCATGCCACCAACAAGTGTTGCCGGAATAAAAATACAGTAGATTACTAGTAATTCAGGCATTTCAGGCATTATTTAATCGATTATTTAGTCTTATTATCTTAATTTAAGTTTTCTCTCTTCCTGGGTAGAATCCTGGTACCATATTTTGTGATTTTATTTAAAAAAATGTAACGGTTTTTTTAATACATATTTCAGGTAGTTAACTGCTGGGCCCAGAAGTCCCCTTCTCCTTTCTCACAGTCAGTAATAACTCCCGGCCTTGTCCTAGTAACAAAAAACTTTGCTTACAGGCGGTAACTAATAATCCTTTAGCTCTATTTTTGTACCGGCAAAATTGGTATCTACTTACGTTTGACCTATGCTCTGAAGGCAACTTTTCTTCCTGATCAAATACACAAACAATAAAGCCAAAGGTTACACAGAAACTACTTATTTAGAAATCTGTGCCAAAGGTTAGGCACACGTTTTCTGCTTTTATTTAGTTATCGATAGCAAATTATTGGCGAACGTTTGTAACAAATAATGAACGAATAACCTGTGGATTTAGCATGTTATGTAACAAACTTGTTAGTTTAAAGCTAGGTTCGAGAATTATTGTTACAGCCTAAAAGCTTTGGCCACTTACACTAGACACTAAAATATGTTTACCTTGAGTGAAGTTGTAGACTCAAACTCACCTAGGACATATTCTACAACGTAAACATAATGTTCGACGATAATAGATGATTGCATTGTTTATTGTTTTTTTTTCATCTCATTTACATACGTAATACAAAAACTTGATGATAAATTAATTTTGTACTTTGACAGCGTGCCTGTGGTGCCTAAGGGTTCCATTCTCAGTGGCATAGCTTTGTTGTGATGTTAATGAAATAAATCATACAAAGGAATAAACACGGACTCGAAATTACGTTCAACAATTTGTTGTTCAGCAATCATCAAAAGCAAAAGTTTTTACGGGCTAAATGGGAATTACGCGAATTTTGTTACGAAATGATGAAACATTTCAAATACAAAGTATTGAACTTTTCAAAATATCTGGAAATGTTTGGTGAAATGCCTGCAAAAACCACTTGCACACAGATGAACTGTGCAAATGAAAGAGGTTCCATTTGCACATAGGTTGAAGACTCGTGGGGACCCGTGGCTCATTCAATTGATTGTGTAAATACAATGGCCGCTAAAAGAGGGTTGCGGCGAGAGTCTTCTGCCACAAAAACGTGTGCGATCGGGAGACCCACGTCAGAAACAAAGTTCCTTCGTGATTACAATCAGTCGCGTACAGTGCTGGTCTTATTAATTTAATCTCATTATTAATATGCACACCCACGTACATACAACAATAGAAAAACGGAGAGAAAAATCGTATAAAAAGGCTTTACTTCTTTGATGATTTTTATCAGTCAACTCCTGCCTTGTTAAGGAACTTTTTTCCGAACTTTTCTCAATACCTTTCATCTATTGGGTGAATGAACACATCGTATTATAAGTTGGGATTGACTGCGCAAATTAAGCGCATCGTAGATATTATTTCGTTCTTCAATAACATAGATAATAAAATCAACATCCAATATACATTTAAAGGGGATAACTGAGTAAGGTTTCTGTTTGATATCAAAACAGCAATATGCTCGCTTGCTCAAGTCATTATTTCAAACAAAAGATGAATAGCAGCGCGGGCAGAGATAGCCGAAGAACAAATGCCACCATCGGCAGTTTGTATTGCGAAAGCACGGATGAATAAAGAAATACGTTTATTTTAATTTTTCCAATACGTATCTACTGGTCTAGTCGAGAATAGGTCAACTTACGAATGAAGGGGCAAATGCATTATGCAACACCTGGTACCGGTTACCCTGAAAGGTTTCACTTTCCAGCGGAGGAGCTTCAAAACGTTTAAAATCCATATGTAATTCCAAATATATTGGTGAGCCTCAGGCAATGCAAACATTGTTCGATAATGCAAAAATATGCCTATCAGAGATCTTCGTTTGCTTAATGTTAAATAAGAAGGCAAGCAAGGGGCATTGATGGATTACTTTCTTAATGAAGCATAATACCATCGTAAAACGAATTCCGTCCAGCGATGCGGAGGTCATAAAACAAGTTAACGTTCGAAGTATGATGTGTATTACTACGTCAACAGTCATGTTTAGAAATATTTTGAATGTTTAATATTACGCTAAACAGTAGCTATACAACCTGATTGTTTGAATTGCAAAAAATACCCTTTTCCTAAACTATCTCCAAAATGTTTGTGGTTCAAAGATATGCAAAACGTTACGTAGTTTCTTTGTTACCCTTCGTAATCAGCATATGTATCAAGTCTCAACATGTTCATTTTACTTAGGTATATTAAAAAGAAATGCTAGCTCCATGTCGGAATTACTTATCTTCTCATTGAATATCGATTCATCGTTTATCACATTTTGATATAACCTTATCTTCGACGCGACGATGGTGTAGCCTTATTTTTCTTTTATTGGCCGGCAGACTATTGCAGTAAAATATTTTCCGTAGGCACAGAAGTAGGTTGCTTTTTAAAAATCGATTTAGATCGATCTAGATTTAGGTCGATTTAGGGTATACTGAAGCCTGAAGCTGTAAATTTTTAAGCCGGCCATTAGGACTAAGGACGATATATTTTTACTACGCTGGTACAAAACTTGTGTAAAAGGTAAACCTTCTATTACCTACGTATGTTACATAACCGTTCAATGTTATTTTTGTCGTCTGTGCGATACACGAATTTTATGTTCCTTTATGGATATTATAAGAAAGTAATAACAAATTACTTTCCACAAATGCCTTGTGACGTTGAAGCTGAGAAATAATGTTTATAGCTGGGTACGCAGTTACGATTTGGATATATTATTAAAAAGCATGTTTTTCTGAGAACATACATTCTTCATTTTCTAAGACGCTAACACGTGTTCTGATAGGCGCTGACGCAATGTTTTGAGCACCTTCAGCGTGTTAGTCGGAAATGCTTGCCGTATACAAACAGCCCACACGATCATTAAAATTCTGGCGTGCGGACATCCCGTTTTCTGTATTAAAATATTCAACAGCTGACGTTTGAGTTTTAATACAAACGAAGTCCCGATTAAACGGCGAGACCGCTATACATCCTTTTGTTGAAAGTTTATGTTCACGTATTTTAATTATTTTTGCTCAAAGAACGGAAGGCTATTATCTAAAGTTCATTTCAGTCTGCTTGCAAATTGGCAGACATCTTTAGTCGTAAAATTAATAAAGAATCCACAACAAGTTGAAAATATAGTAAGTAGTAGCTCTTTTACAACTTTTTGCTATAAATAGAATCAAAAAGTCATTAAGAATATCTCAAATAAAGATATCCACATAACGATAAAAATATCTTCATAAGAAAAGTGCCGTTCAAAGTATTTGAAAAATCGCAAATACATTTGTGGTTTTTGTGCGGTCGGTTCCCTGCATTTTATCTAGACATTTCTGAAGCCACGTACGAAAGAGGTTGTTTTGCTCGCCTCACTTTAATTTTTTAAGTAATCGATGAAATCCAGCGAAATATCAAAACCCAAAACAACTTTTAGGAATTTAAGATTGAGGCAATTTTGGATGTAACATTTATATCTCATCAGAATCATGACGAAGCATCCTAATACCAAACTACGAACTCGAAATTGCTTAGACCTTCAGTATTTTCAGTGATCTATGAGAAAGTGCTTTTTATCAGATTTTGATAGCTTCTCAAAGCTGAAATGTAAAATACAAAAGATATTAAGATTTATGTAGCTTGTCTCGATACTGCTGCCCAGTGTAACATCAGCATATTTAGCTACTTTTCATAAAATGGGATGTTGAGTGCAGCGCTATATTGGGACTTGTGCTTGGTAAGCTCTTTGTCCAGCTGTCTAGCATCCAATATCTGTCGCAAATTGCGTCCGTCGATTGTCACCCTGGCAGTGACGTCAGCAGTGGAAAAAAGAATGACAGAACATGAAATGAACGTAACGAGAAATGAGACATTTTGTGCCTCGATGATGTCCTGTTATATGTACACGTGAAAGCTATAGAATTTCCCATTAAGGTCAGTATGACCGATATATTCTGGGTCACTTGAGTAAAGTTAGCCGAAGTTTATTAAATTAAGGCAAAGTAAGACACCTGCGCGCATAAACTTGTCAAGTTAGGCGGTACTTCATTGAACATATTCTAATAAACAAAACTTGGAGCAACTTAGTACCAATATTATCGATCACTTCCATGAAAACTTGTAGGTATTCGTGCTATGAATTAATGGTCATGACATCGCGTATTTTTTAAAACCTTCGTACTTTCGACTCGCATATTTAATTTGAAGTGGCACCCAAACACGGTTTATCGCGCGCTTGAACATTTGCACGGCACTGTGAAGGCTCTCTCGCACAGCTGCAGTATTAACGGTTGATAAAATCGTATGCGTTATTAATATTCTTAGTATATTATGTGTACTAAAACACAGACATATTATACACAGCTGTGATATTAAATCACAAGTGTCTTACTGTAAAACATTGATACCAATAACAGATAATTCATTACAACATTCCATTGTTTATTCGCAGCTGTTTCGGAGAGCCCTAGACTATACTTAATATAGCTTACTTACCGTCATGACGCACAATGGTGTGACGTAGAGAAGGCCGAAGTTCACCATGTCGAAGAGCTCGGAGTTGTACTTTCTTCTGTGGGAGATGCATATAGTTTCCATGTGGCCGTCGCCGAGGTCATTCGTTATAGTTTCCACCCATATGAACTTTGGCGCACTGTATGCTGCACTCGTGATCCATACGCCGAGTATCACCAACTGTACATAAAAAGTAAGGTAAAAATACTTACATGATATTATTACGGCCAGTATTAAGTACTTTTCCACAATGGTAAATTATTACACTTTCGACCTACACTCGTGGAGCTAATAAAAACTGTTCTTGAAGTAGGTACGATAGGCACTAACATACAAATTCAGATAAGGCAATAAACTAACGCAAACGAAACTATGCCACTACCAAAACTATTACACAAAAACGTGTCTTAAGCCTACAAGTTACTAAGAAGTCTAACAACAATAACAATAATCTTCAACTACCTACTTATTTGTGTTTAAGTAGGCAGGAAAATTGGGCCGTTACAAGGAAAACTGTATCTAATATTAACTAATTTCAATTTTATATTAGGAACGGGAAATTAAGCTGGCTTATAATTTAGTTATTAAACAATATAATTTATTCTAGAGCTACCGGACTGAAATCTACATATTTTCAGACCGCTTTCAGGCTTGGAGCGAGTCTAGTATATTAAGCAAAACTTATTAAGTACAACATTTATACTACAGTGATGCCACTGTGAAGTCCAGATTATACTCGCACTAGTTGCTTCATGCTGCACTGGTCACACAATTGCTAGAGTTTGACATTTAGCTGCAATACTCGAATTTGAATACTTTCAAGCTCTGATATCTAGTCAACTCGACTGTTGCTGGAAAAGTTGCAAAACAGTATTTAAATAACTTGCTTATCTCCCCTTTAAAAGTTTTATGTTAATTGCCTTGTAAATAAACTGAGTTTTTAAACATAAGTAAATAAAGCTCAGCAATAAATTCTATTTTGAACCCACTTGTTTTAACAGTCTCCTTAAGAAAACAATTTAAAAGAAGAGTAAGTATTTGCCTAACAAGTATTTTGTATCACCAATATAAACTAATAATATCTAATTGTTAGTAAATATTTTATTAAAAGCACTACGTGCGGCGAACTGGGACACAAAGTGAACGATATTTGTCGACCTGAATGTTATAAGAAATTTATTTGGTTTTCTGCGAAAAACATTCCTCCCATCTGAGGGAATAAGGGAAGTCAATTCAAATAAAATAGTTCCCTCGTGTCTCCTTCGCCGTCCGTGTGTGACACGCGGAATCTTACCCTAAGTCGCGTGGAAGTGAGGATTTGCTTGCAAGTGATGGGGTGTATAATAGCGAAGTATCTCTCCGTGCAAATCACCACGAGTATGAATATCGACGCCGTGTAGCTTAGTGAGTGCACAAACTGGTACATCTTGCACAAGAAGTCCCCGAACACCCAGCTGAAAATAGAAACAAATGTTCACATATTGCAACGTAAGATATATCGAGCTTAGTCTAACATCAATAACGGCAAATTGTACAGTACATATTGACCGTTCGTTTTCTAGCAATAAATGTCTGTGTCTTTCTGTCCTCTTTTGGTCATAATATGTCGAGGTCTGATATATTATTTCTGCTAGATGCGATAATAAATTAAATACACTTTAGGCCAAATACTGTGTACTAATTCCGGCCTACCGTCATGTTCGCACCCTAGGGACCTACCGTATCTGTAGCAGCCAATGGAACTAAATATGTATACCTACCTAAATATATTTAGCTAATGCAAGAAGCAACGGCGGATGCCACGATTAGACTGTCAAAGGTCCAAATGAATGTTCAACCGGCTTAACGTGGTTTCAGTGGTACAAAGTGGTCTCGGTGTGGACGACGAGTTATATTAGGCCAATAGACCTCCCAGCGGACTACTATACGTACAAAAGCCAACTTAAGCTCTATAGTACCGGCCTTATACAATTGTCAGAACAAATTAAATAAAAAATAATCACGTACTCAACAAAATTTTTAAGCTATACATCCTTAGCATGATTATGTAATTTAAGTGTTGGTTTTCACCCTTTTTCAGCTTTTAGTCACTTGGTTAAATTATTATTGGCTCGTGAATACTAAAAGCTTTTTCAAATTGATTTAGTCAAGTGTCAAATCGGTATGATTGATTATTGCTAATGTTACTCAGCCTTAAATATGAACAAATGTTTTTTGGTCATGGTTTAACAATCTCGACCTACTGACGTCAAACAGGTACATTAATCAACCCTTAACTGGGAAATGCCGAAGCGTGAAACGAATTCGGTATTAATTTGCATTATTTATTTATTACAAAGAAATCATTAATTCTGAAGCTCCCTACAATCAAGAATTCAAAGGGTTTTTAGGAGTAAAATTGTATAATTATTCTTTGTTAATATTGATAATCATTTATGTTTTAATTCTTTTAGGGTTCCGTACCCAAAGGGTAAAACGGGACCCTATTGTTTTAGCTCCTCGTGGGTCCAATAACCAAAATACCTTGTAATAATTGGCTGCAAAATACGTTTTTTCTACCATATTTTGCATAAATGAACTAATTTGGTACTCAATCAACTATTAGGTACTTGTATCAAAGATCTAGTGTTAGTGAACGGTTCTGCTGAACAAAGAATTCTAGATTCAAATCGAGAAAAGTGTTATTGGTTTTTCCATTTGGAATTCTCAATATCTACCGGGGTCTGGATTCGTGACCAGTCGACGACAATTTTATCGCTACGTACCGAGTGTATTCCAATGCCATATTTTGAGAAAATAGCGATGTTTTTTTGCTACGTTTAATGAATAAAAGCTGCGTCAGCACGTACAAACAACAGTAATTAATCATCATACACCTCTCCACTTGGCTACGATTGCTGGTCACGTTTTCTCACGATTCATAATCCTTTAATATTTCGGGATCTGGATGAAGGCCGAGCCAATCTCTCAACAAGAATAGTGACTGTGTGATTTGTAGTGGAAAATACACGGAGTTCCACTCAGCAGAACTAGTTTGCAACAATGAATAGTGAAGGGAAATACGGGTGCCGACGGGATCGAATAATTCGCGAAGCGGACCGCAATCCGAATTATTTTTAGGATTATTCTGATAAACCCAGATATAAAATAATTAATAAGGCATTTCCCCTATTTTCCCTAAAATTTCCAGCGTATATAATATAGGACAAAGCAATTTACTAGGTCCCAGCAATGAGGGCGAACTTATTTCTATTAATCGGGTTCGAATTCTGCCTCGGGGCTTCTTCACAGGAACTCCGATGACTGACCCTTATTATAGTCTGTAATGTTTGACTTGATTTAATGTTTTTTGCTAGTAGTACAACTAGGATGTCAGATACAATTGAATGACGTATTACCTATTATTGTATCCTGTACCCTTTGACACGTGTAGAAGTGGTAGGCGCCAAGGATAGTAGGTAACTCAATATTATTTATTCTGACAACCCTGACTCCCTCTTTGACAGCGGCTTCCGTATCTCAGGCGCAAATGCCAAAGATTCTTATTTCCTGTACACTTCATCGACAATTTAGCCGAAATACAGAAAAACTCCAAGTGTCCCTAACACGTATGTACATATATTCGGGGAATTTGTAGACGTGAAAGATTTGTAGGAACTTATTAATTTTAGCAACATATTGTGTGGTAAATGGGATTATTTTTTCGAGAAGGCTTTTATTAAAGAATTCCTTGCCATAGACTGAGCTCAATTCCATCTCATAGGACTTAAATTCTATAAGTATCATCAGAAATCATTATGAAGACAAAAATAAGTGCCTAACTTATACCTATGATAAATTACTTGTTCTGAATTAATCCTGCTGAGTACGTTTATTCAGTTCAATAAAAATGATTAACTAATTGAAAACAAATTCTCAGTAATCTATTCTTTGAGCCAGATTAATGAAGTACATTTCGAAGCTTTCTCGAGAACATGTAATAAGTCTCTAAACTACAAAGAAGTATTAATTAATTATTTCAGCGAATTTGCTAAATTGTGCTCGCCTCACACACAAAATGATTGCAGAGTGTGAATAATCAAAAAAGTAAACGTTATTACAAAAAGTAAACAAATTGTTAATTTGGGATTAATTAACCGGACTCGCGTTCGACATTAGACCTTGTTTACTTAGGGGGATGAACATGATAGGCAAATATTAAATGTGATTGTGAAGCAACACGCTCGGAGCAACGGCAGCGTTGACATTTGATCGCTGACAATTAGATCAAAGCGGAGAATGAGTTCCCCTAGGGTGCGAGCCTACCTTAAGCTTCCAATAGTATCTAGTGAACAATAAGGAATAATAATTTGGGTCAGATATAAAGTTCGGCGTCCCGTTATTTTGGGTAGAAATAATTTTCTTGTTATCATCATTTTTTTTTTATAACTGAAGAGAGGTCATTCCTCCTTGGTATATTCCATACTTCTCGAGTTTCTTTCAACATCATTATTTTTACATTGAACCGATTGGTACCCCCCGGTACGCACTAATTCATTCAACATGTTGTTTTAAATACGTGAAATGTTTCCATTAGATGTTTACCTGATGTTTCGATTCACTCACCTCGGTATAAGATATATAGTCAAATTTTGGAAGACACAAAACACGCCAACACATAAATCTGCCACGGCGAGATTCGCCAAAAAGAAGTTTGTTATGGAGCGCAGACGCCGCGATAAAGTAACCACGAGGATAACGAGCAGGTTCCCTGAAACAAACAAAATACATCACATTCGATTTTAAGCCAGTATTTGTTTCAAAGAGGAACTTCTCAGAATTTCCCAGCAATAGTCTGAATTTGTTTCCTCAATCTATTAACTTTCTGGGCGAACAATTTTTTACCCACACTAATTCAACAAAGAAGTACCTAACAACAAATAAATCAAAGGTTATCTAACAATGCCAAAGCTTCTCGGAATCAACAGGGTAAATAATAAAACGTCTCGCTCAATATGTTATAGGTACAATAAAGGACGTTTATTGAAGTCGGTACTAATTCAACGATAAGAGTAACTCTCTCGTCACCCCTGGCAACAGGTTTCGCGACTTTTGATACGTTGTTACTAAGTACGACAAACTTTGCCCTAACTAATGTAGATTAGATTTGGCATTATTGAATCACACAATCAGCGGGGGCAGCGGGGTTATTTTGACAGCTAATTAGATCTGCGCTTGCCTTCTTCTAACTTCTGACTAGAAAGCTTTCATAAAACCATCACAACTCGTAATTCCAAATTTTTTGCCAAAGATTTACACCAAGCATCTGAACGGATGATTTCCTTTTGTTACTTTTTTGACGCCCCTTTTATAACTTGTCATTTAATTACAACCATTTTAATGGCAGGGAATCCTAGCGTCTGATGACTATCCATCTTGCCGTATTGTGGTCTTATGTAATTCCATCGCTTTCCAAAACTGACGATCCGTTCAAAACAGTAATGCCATAATACGCAGCCGGTATAATGAAACAATCACAAGCACGTTGAACGAATGTGTGCACTAACTAACAATGCATTAGTCGCGAGCGCACAACTGAGAACATAATAGTCTTTTACTTGCATCTGACAGACCGTCAATCCAATTTGCATAGGAAACAAATGATTCGCGGTTTTCTAAAACATTCGCGGAATGGTGCGTTGTGTTAACACAAGTGTAAGTTAGCTTATCACTAGTCCGACCAGCACTTGTTCAGTTTAAAAAATAAGTTAAAATTATAACAAATATAATTAATTTTTGTGTATCAATTACATTTGAAGTTCAGTTTAAGGTTCAGGTTAAGAAGTACCAATTTGAAATTGCCTATTTTGCATTACGATTTCTTAAAAGGTAACTTAAACTTGTCCCCAGTGGCTCATTAATCTCCAAATAGTCTTCCTCTTTAGGTTGAAAGCGTAAATAACAAACAAATAAATTAGCAGAACAGATCATCTTTGTCGATTACTTAAGTGTTTATTATGTTCTTGAGAATAAAAAACTATAATGTAAATTGGTATAAAAGATATTGTTTAATGATAAAAACGTGTAATAAACTTATAACGATAGAAAAAACTATCTCTATTTTTATAACGCATTCTCCATTTGAAAAGCAACTTTTGCCACATAATATTAAAATGACGTTTATCCTTAAAACTACATGATAATAAAGAGTAAAATTATGTAATAAAAGCACGTTCCGGTTCAATGAGGATAACTAACATTCTGTATATTCATTTAATACCAACAAACTCAATTTACATTAGGTACCTAGTAATTAATCTAGTAGCAATCAATTTCCGGAATTGTTTAATCATGAAGGAACTTTTTTCATTACGTTTAATTTGATCGCCGAACAACGAATATATAAATGTAACATTTTATCGAAGAGTCGATTACACAGAAAACTTATGAAGACTGAAAATGGCATAAAAAATACAGCTTGCACTCTGGAGATAAATTGTTTTTCTTTAAAGCGATTGTACAGTACAACCGCTTTAAAAAGTACAACTTGTACTCGTTGGTACTACTAGGTCAATGTGAAGTGAAGAAAAGAGCAGCTGGTTTTAATTAATTTCAATAAAATTGTAGCTGAGAAATGGAAGCTTTTCTAAACAAAGTTTTTGCAAGCTTTTTGTCTCTCTAGATTATCTCGTATCATAAAAGATGTCGGTATACTGAAGTGAATCAGCTTGTGGGTCGAAAGAAACAAATAAAAATAAAATTCTTTCAATGGCTTCAATTTTGTTAGGAAAACCTTACAGAGACCAAGTTATTCCGAAATATTGTTAGGAATAGAAGTTCCTTAAGAAAGTTTTGGGATCGTTATTTTAGTATCGTTAGTACATTTTGTACTTGAAATATCGTCTTACAAATTCTTGGACTTATTACATCATTTGTATGAATCCCTTAGCGCTAATCGCGTAGAAGTTGCGCAAGTATAAAAACTTATCCCTTTGCGCGTTTAATGGGCGATTTAGTATAAAGAGCCACTTAGTAGTTGTTGCTAGTGTTGCTCAAGTGTTCGTTCACAGTTATAGCGGGTCAACACAACTTTATTACTGGTCTTACCAGTTCAACAGTCTGACTTTGTATATAAAATAGATAATATTCACTTGATATGGGCCCCTACAATATTAAAGGTAGAAGATAAAGATAATGGTGATTTTTTTAGTACTATAAGTTGTAGACACCAAGACAAAGCATTATTTTAGTCGAGTAAATATGACAAAGTAGAAATTTCATACTCTACTTGGTCTTACGTATGTTCGTAAATAGCTGAAAATGAATTCTGCGTCTGGCTAAATGATATCAGGCTTTCCATATGATTTGTTTTACTAGCAACCCGGAATCTGTATTTGACGACACGACGTTCGTCAAGTTCATATTAGAACAGATTGAAATATGGAAGTACCTAGGCTATGTTGAAGAAGATAGGCCTAACATTTCGAATAAAGCAAGCATAATTAATACAAAGAAAATATTAAACCAAAAGTAAAAGCGTGTTCCTGTTCCGTCTTATAAAGGAACGAGAAATGATCATTAAGCTTTCTGATTAAATATTGGTAAGGCACAAATATTAAGCCTACTGGCAACTTACCCAGTTACCGAAATTGAGGAACCTCCCTAGCAACATTGTTGTATAAAACCATTAGCTTTATCTGATAATTCCTTTTAACGCCAAAGTTTGCAGAGAAAATAGTATTTATAATGAATTATAGTAATTGAAACTGTTATTAGCTCAGTAAAATATAACAACCCACCTTTCAAGTCTACTAACTTTTGTTTATTCGTTTCTTAATAAGTACGTACTTAAATCCAGTAATGAAAATTTGGTTTCAGGTGTAAAAATATTTTATAAATATTCAGCTGTAATTTTCACATTGTTCGTAATTTATGTAGATACATTAACTACAAAATATACTCGAAGCTTTTTGGGAAATTAGTTGAAAATATTGCGCATTACGGAGAAAATATTTTTCAATAGGAATTTACTCGTAAAAGAATGAAAATAGGACAACAATCTAAACCTGGAATTGCTTTGATACAATATCCGCACCCACGGCTCTGAAGAAATTATTTTTTGTTTGTGTGTTTTATTTTTATGTTCGCAATTATAGAGAAATACCAGCTCAAAATAGCTTGAAAATGATTTAATTTCCAATTTTAAATATTTACTAATATCCTACATAACGTTACTGATTTTTTTCTTCGAACAAAATATTATTCTTAATTCCATAATGCTCGGCCACCCTGATCACAGATTTTATTGGCAACTCATGAAAGTTACGAGCACGTAGTTTTTGAACTCTCTCACCGATGTAATTTAAGTGAAAAACGATGGAAAATGGTTTCCCATTACGGAAATAAATCAGTCATTGAGGTTATAATGATTAATGATGTTTTTAATGTTTTCAGACTATTATATTCCGTGAACCGGTTCAGATTTTGCGTTAGATTCATGTTTTGTCTACCTCACTTTTCTGAGAAAAAGCAATTCTGTATAAAGTGTGTATTCGGATTACTGACCACCGAGAATAACTTTCATTTTGCGGTATAAAAGCGAGCACGTCTCATAAAGTCTTATAATTTCATTCAAGAACTAGCTTCTGCAAGTGGATTCACCCGCGTCTCTTGAGAACTACTTCCCATACCCGAATAGAGATAAAATGCTACCTCGACCTCTTCATCAAATTTCGCCAAATTGTCTCAGAGGTTCTTGAATTAAAAATTCTGTAACTAACACTGCTCCCTTTTGATGATTGATGAGAGAGATAAGGCACGTAACTTAAGTTCTCCAAGTACTTTCTTTATTTCAGACTATGGAAGTATGGCCCACGAAAACAAGTCATTATTTTGAAAAAATATTATAATTATAGTGAAAAAAGTTGTCCATTTAAAAAGTACCAGCTATTTGTCAATGTAAATTATCCTAATGAGAAAGCTTGACGGCACCTGTCTCCGGAAAACTTTGGCTTTAAATGTTAGTTCTATCACAGGTTCTATTCGTACTCATGAATACTTTATCTATTTTTTAGTGTTTCAGAGTGTAAAAAGCTCGCCTTTGTGAATTTATTTATTTCAGGATTTTTTCTCAATAAACGCTTAGGTAAGCCCAAACTTTATGCAGTGATTCCGCATCTTTTATGGGCTAAAATTACTGTAATCAAATATTATATTACCTACTACTTTATTTTTAATATAACTTATTTATACAAACAAAATAAATTGTGTAGAGTTTCTGTTTTCTGCTTTATATATTTCCGAGGCAGGGGAAGGCAAAAAACAACTCGAGGAATGATAAATGACAAAAGAAGCTATGTTAGCATATGCTACAACAATGATAAATTAATAGACCAACGCTACAGTCTTTGTTTTTTAAGATAAAACGAGCTGGCATTCACGAGTGCTTGGGTAACAGTTTTCTTGACGAAACAGTCAAGATAATTTATAATGACTGGCCAGTACATAACTAACGATGACTATTTCGTGTGCTATTCTTTGCCATCAAACCCCTAATAAAAAAAAAATCGACAAACGTTATGTACGTTACGAGTAGTCAGAAGCCAGAAAGTTTGGCATCCAGTCCAAGGTTGCGTTTAACGGGGTTGAGGAGGTCAGATAGGCAGTAGCTCTCTTTAAAGCTCTGGTACTCAGCCGTATCCAGTGAGACTGGAAAGTTACCGCTATAGTTGGGAATAGGCTAGGCAAAGGATGATTGAATGTTTTATTTTAGTCACAATATTACCAAAATAGTTGATGATTAATCTGTGTATATGAGATTCCTGATAATTCCGGCTAATTACGAGTTTCATTTGACACTGTTAATGATGTCACAGTATATGGACATAATTGATTACTGTTTACTCGTTTGTTTGTATGTGGAGGTTGCACCGGTAATGTGTGTGCATTGCGTGGAATATACTGACTTCTAGTGATCAGATATAATCCTTAGGCTCAGGTCGTAGCATAACTGCCTACGAGTTTGGGTGTGTGGGTAAATAATACATAGTTCTGAATAGCTAGGCACTGTCTTAATACTTATTACCTACTAGTAAATGAAATACGATTAGTGCTCATATTAAGACTTTCCACCACCTTTTGACCAAATTTCTAAGGTCGGGACTTTCTTTCCCAATCCTTCTACTATATAACATTACTAAAATAAACTGCTATAATATTTTGTGCAAACAATACTTTAAAGGAACGGCAATAATTTAACGCACCCGAGTAGGTATTTAAAAGGTAATCAATTACCTACCTACAAAAATAAAATGAGGAAAATTGCTCGAAAATTTTAACTTGTACAATTTTGCTGTGAATTTCAACCTGAAATTCCATAAAAAGCGACCTTATTTTAGAGCGACTACTATAAATCTTAGAGAACAAAATCTCTTTTGTACGGAAATATATACTAAGTCGAAGAAATCCACCCAGTAATACGGAGGTTTCAGATTTCATGACAATAAAGTAGGAACAGCCAACGAATATTAAACACGCCGAAATAATGTTTACAACATGGGGTTAAAACAAGAAAGTTTTAATTAGGTACATTATTTCGTACGCGTTGCAAATTAAAGACATTGCTGTTGTGTTAATCAAACTTCATTACAAGGTGCTCGAAACAAGGTGCGAATTATGTCTGAGAAGTTTGCTTATTTACTATAGGTAATATCTAGGTATCTACGACTCTTGTTCTTAATGTAGTAGGTACTTTTCTCTGTGTATATAATATAACCTGTGTTGTTCCAGTCGATTTACATTCCTAGCAGTGCTAAAGGGACATGAACTTGGATAGAACTTTTAAAATTCGCTAGGGTTCTTTATTCAGTTCATAGAAATAAACACTAAAGTTGAATTTTTCTCGGAAAGTGGTATACTTATGTAGTGGCATACTTATTGTAATTTCGACTGATACCGACGTATCTGTTGGTAGATATTTAGGAATGCTTTACTTACCAAAGAAACAGCAGCAGAATACGATGGTGTACAGCGTAATAAATATGGCGCGAACATCCGTTCTATCGAATATGTATTCGTCATCGCTGGAGGAGTATATTGTCTGGTTCACTCTCGACACGTTAACAGCCACGCCGTCGACAGCCTCAGTCTTGTTGATGGGCCCCCAAACATTGTTCTGTCTAAAATCTTTGCTTACAAATAACCTGATACCGTACATATTTTCTGTTCACTTGTCGATCACGGCTCTTTATTCACTAAAACGCGCGCTTCGTCAGCCATCTTCTGAAACAAAAAATGTGAACCATTTTAGAACACCGCAATCCCGTAAGACGATAAAGGAAAACAAAATACACAATTTTTAAATTACGGCACGTGTATTCATAACAAACATGAGGAATCCAACCGTTATCGTAAATAAACAACCGTATCCTAGTATTTACAGTAATTATGGAGGTTATTTGTGTTTTGAAATTTCCAACACATTTTTCTTAGACGTGTTTCTCTAACACGTAGATAATTATGGGTTTATTTATTAACCAGTCGATAAACGTATAATCGCTGTGTGAGTCATGTGAATTCTTAGACAAAATCGCTTCCATTTATGACCGTGCCTAATGCCTATAACTTCTGTGCCTACAACCTAGTCGTGGCTATTCATATAAAAGAGCAATTTTCTGTGGTTTCCAGCACGTAGGTCTCGTGGCCTGTCTCTATTATTAACGTATCAAACATTCAAGACTGACGGGCAGACATACTGCCACTCAATCAATAAACATATAGGTAACCTGACTAAGCCTTACGAATGAAGTCACTGTAGCTCTCTATTTCTACTTAATTTGTTGAATCGTTCGACTAGCTCGACAGATTATCCCCTTATGTCTTCGGCGTTGATAGGTTTGCTATCAGAAAACATTCAATACATTGGAATCTCGTTGCGTCTGTTTTATTGTGGAATTCAGTCGCGGTCCGGCCCATCAGACAGGATTACGGTCGAACCTACGAGTACAGGCTGATAGGATTACACTGGACATTGTCCATGTTACTATAATGGACAGACTGATGATACACGATTTAGTTCCACGATACAACAAGTACCCAGACTTTGAGCCTTCAAAACTTCCGTTCCTAACATTATGAGGGTCTAGTTGTAACAATAGTTGGTAATTTCACATACTTGTGTGGACAACTGTGACATAGTATGTTATCAAAGTTTAAAATGTCTACATTAGACCCTGCTTATGACGATCATCCTAGACCGTCCATTTGAAATGATAAGCTGGCTCTGATAGTGTAAAATTATAGAAATAAACAAGCTAATGCTAATGCTAAGCTAATATTACAGCGACACAAACAATGCATGTATTTCTGAGAATTATATCGATTCCGTGATTCGTTCTTGGAATTTAGGCAATTTTTACACCTACTTTGTTCTTTTGATCTTTAGAAGCATAGTTAACAACACACTTTTAAAAAGTCTTCATGCTCAGAAAAAACATCGCGAGACTCCGGGCCACGTGGACAGCATAATAGTTGATAACTGCTGCATAAATTCTGATGACAGCATAAATAGACATACGCGCGCCACCGGCCGACATCAAAGCGAACGCTGCTGTATAGATTGTAAAACTCTAGCTATACCTTTTAATTGAGACAGGTGAAAATAACGCGGTTTTTATAAACCAGGTGTAGGGTAGCCAGCACGTTGCTTACCATGCACAGTAGGTAATAAATAACTGGCTTACAAAAAGAAACACTTCAATACAAACGTCTGGATTTCATTAGATCCTGTTTTGTATACTAAATGCCTTACTTGCATATTTTCCTGTCCAAATAATAAAATGTATTAGATTGGCCATGGAATCTTCGTTTCCTTCTTTCCTTCTTCAATATTAACACGTTTCGATTATTATAGAAATATGCAGACAGAGCATGTCAAATGCTATATGGAATTTATTCTGAAATATTTTTTTATTATTATTATAGCATTTTCGGTTTAGGGTGCTTCCTACTAGTCAACCCATACAAACCTATACAAAATTCAGGTCAAAACAATATTCTCAACAAAAAAGCGATATTTCATCCCAAAAACAGAATATCTTGTACCTATCGAGCGTAGGCCAGATAAACCACAAAGTTTCGCAGAACCTTCATTGTTTGTTTTCTTACATCTCGAAAGAAATATTTATTTTACATGGTTCTCTATTTTTCTTTTTCGGAATGAAAAAAATACTAAGGCTTGGAAAAACCTTAGTATTTAAGCACGTTCATTCGACAAAAGACCTCGTTCCGCAAATCACTCGCATCCCTCTTCAGACCTCAAATGAAATATTACCCTTCCTGCTGTACTATACCACAAAGATCGCGTTATCAATAAAAGAAATACTTGAAAGAAACAGTCAGTTTTTACTTCTCGTGTTTTTATTACTCTCAAAGGACATTCCAGGACTCTTTCTTATTAAGGTTTTATACCTTCAACAATCTCGACACTAATCTTGGGTTTTACGATCGAGATTTTTATATCAATAGGATGATCCGTTCTCACTTACAACTTTTTTATAGGAATCTTTTCACCTCACTGAGAATAATTGAGTCAGGTTGAAATGCTTTATTAGGTATATTAAATTACAACAATATAGCAAAGATCTTTGGTATTCCACGAATTGTGCAATTTATGGCTCAAGATTAGACGAACATATAATTTATTAATTGGTTTTGTTCGAGTATTTAATGCCCACGTTTTCTATACTGCCAGACAAAATAAGCTTTTCTCAGAAAGCCACGTTATTTATTTAGGCAATACTGAATGTATTGCCAGGCTTCAATGCGTAGATAAGGCCTAGGTCTTATCTGTGGCAATATCAAATTTAATTGCGTTACAAAACTTTCATTAGAAGTGGAAAAAGCTCATTTCAGATTTCGAGTCTAGTTGTTAAGACAAATAATAATTTATTTCCGAACTTAAGACGACAGAAGCCGTCATCATAATCCGCTCCCCTGCCAAATCCCAATGCGAAATTAAAAACCGAGAGAATTTGATAACATTAAATACAACGAGAAAAGAGGATTGATATTAAAGCGAACGAAAAGCTCTTTTATTGCAAAAAATACGAGTATATTTTTATTTGTATCTTTATGGAACAGATAATCTATCAAGTTTTAGTCCGAGATAGGATAGACGTACATATTTATGATACCTACTTATTTTTTCCACTTACCTCGATTGCTATAGATAAGTTGATACTACTGAATTACGGCCAATATCAAATATTGCCGTACTAAACTATCATCGTCAAACATACCGTGTTTACTTGTTAATTAAACTTTTTGGATATTACTCATCAATGTTTCAAACAAAACCGATGTAACTAAATAGAGGAAAATGAACGGACATAACAAAATTTATGCTTCCGCGAAACCATGCGTGTTTCATAAATGTCTGTGTCCATTTTATGGTTTTATAGTTTTTTCTGTTATTGTATAAAGCTTTTGTTATAAACAGATTACCGTTACAGCTAAAAATAACCAAAATACCTAGCATCAAGGTCACAATATTTGAAATTGTTTTTACAAAATTAATTCTGTGCCTTGAGACTAAGCGGCAGTCAGTCACAACAAAAGTTAATAAGAATTTTATTAAGTAAAACAATAGAACATAATTACGAGCCACCATTGAAAATATAGCATTTTTAAGTCCCGGTATTATGCAGTGAATACAAGCAATAAAAATACGAAAAAATCTCGTAAAGGGCCGTCGCCAAAAGGTTCCGTCCTTCACGAAAATTGGTGTGAAAAGTAAGGAAAACTTCCTTGAAAATTTTGATGGGATCCATTGTAATGGGTAAATCGAATTAATTACGAAATCGAACTCGAACGTACGAAGTTGAACGTGTTAAAAAAATAAAATACAGGTTTCCGCCAGCGGGTCCACCCGCGTCAAGTGGCAACTACGCCTGGTACTTTTCATATAGATGCAAAAAATTGTTCCTACCTTAGGGAACAGAAAAATTCGTACTCCGAAAAAAAATTACGCGTAAAACAACAATAATTTTAAAGCAGGTACCGCTATTTACATGCACTCGGAGCAGGAAAAAACAATAGTTATGAAAAACTTTCAGCGCAACTCGTATTTTATATTTTATTGCCAGAAACAATTCAGTTTCCCATTTTTTTATAAAACAAGAAAATATTTTTGTACAAAGCCATACATTACCCAGGTGATGTAGGCGAAGTTATTTCCGTCCTAAAATATGACCATGTTTAAAGCTCCGAAATGAAAGTAGCACGTAACCTACTGGGTAATTGTGTAACATACACAAAATGCCTTTTAGAATACCTACACATTATTGTTCAGTATACGTACTTACATTCAGTTATTTTTGTTGTTGAGTGTACCACATTTTCAGACACGCGAAAGCAATGAATTTTGTTGCCTTTTCAGTATTGAGATAATCAATACTCTGTCAGAAACGCGTATATGAGCTGCTATACCAAACCAAATGAATCCCTTACCTAAGGAAGAAAAATATGCATTAATTTCAAACTAAATTGTAAAAACAACGCATAGGTATAATTTTCCCATTAATGTGCCTATTCTTCTGTCAAATATATATTTTATCATAGTTTACCAAGAATGAAACTAAACCCCAGTCTGTGTCGTCGTATATTTTAATTAGCCTCAGCCGGTATCTCTAGTAATTTTAATAAAAGTTTCAGCAGCCTAAAGGCGGGCACTATTTTAGAGTTAATAAAACGTTTGTGGGTATTAAATGTCCTGCTGCTTAGAACGTGGCTTTCTTGCTACTGGTGGCAAAATATTATTACCGGTCTTTAAGTACTCGCATACTGAAAATTTTTAGTCGGCTGACAACTTGTTATTTGTTGGGGCTCGTGAATCAGTATGGCAATACATGGTATGCACATAAAAACGATCAGGTATTTGGCCAGTACAGAAACAACAGCTTGATCGAACTCATGATTTTGTTAAGAAAAAAAAAGCAACCGTCGGGTCAACTGTCGACCGACTGTTCAGTTTGCTATGAGCAAGTACTCTTAAAGTATATACCTACCTACATGCTTATGTTATTTATTTTGGTCACTTAAGCAACATTCCTTTCCACTCAGTGGTCATTGTTATTCCAAGTTCGTAGATCCTGTCTGAACAGGAACAGGAAAAGAGTCAACTTTGGGTTTGTTTTGGGGTTAAGGGTGCATGCTGTCTTTTACTGTCCTACACCCGTTACGAGGGCATTTAAAGCATTTAGAGTCAGAGTTTACCTTATTTAGAAAGAAGGTACGTGGTTGCTGGCAGGCAAGTGACATGTATTTTTTACGAAGATAACATGTAATTAGTTACTTTTTCTGGTACCTACTGTTCCCCATAATTATTTTCACGCGTCTTTCATTTACGAAAAGCAAATTTTACGAAGGCATGTTGTTCATTAAGCATCTTGATGATTGCGGAATTTTGGCGACAATGACTAAGACTAATCACTCTACCGGAGCCATCATTGTGTAGTTAATCCTTATTCTAAATCACCATGCCATCAATCTTCAAAATTACTGAAATGTCCCATGTAATTCTTAAACAAACAATTTAATACTTGAAAGAAAATTGATTTGAACCACAGAATACACAATTAATTTCACAAAGCCTGTTAACATGTTAAAAACAAGTCTTGTAATTACGTGCATAATTTATAAGTTTGAAAAGTTTTTTCTATAGCGATGCTTTCCATACAAATCCACGAATAAAAAGAGTGTTGAAAATAGCGCAACATGGCGACATCATTAAGCTGTAGTACCTACGGGAACTTGTAACTAACACAGACTATCTGGAGAACGAAGCACGTTCATCGATATTGCTATTTCGTAGCCGATATTTTACGTAAAAGTCACAAAAACCCACGACAAACAATTTGTTAAGTTACTTATGACCAACACATATCTAATTACTTAATTGAACAGCGTTATAGACCTCTAACAGTACTAGATAACAATCGTACAGCACCAACATCAATTAATTTTGGTGGCAACAACAAATTGCATTCAATCCATATTGCGGAATAATTGAATTAATAAACACGCCTGCAACGAAATTGAAAAGTTAACCGTTCAATGAATATTTAAAGGAACCCTCACACGATTGATTGCGATTTTTATTACGGTTCGAAACATGCTTGAGTTACAAAACAAATGTCTTGTCCGTGTCCGCTATAATATGAGAGAAAACAGAAATTCAGAACACCGCTCATGTCAGCTTGAGGTATTGGTTTATTCTATTTTCGAAAAGCATATAGAAAAGTTTTCTTCACACAATGTAGATAAATTGATGTATAGATCCTTTTCATTCTCATGTCATTCATGAATGCCAAGCATCTTTGTTGTTTTCGTCATGTTACTAAAGGTTAAATATTGATGAAAAGGTCTATTACTGAGAGCACAAGAATACAATTTTGAAAAATCTGTATTAGTGACTCTATTCAAAGTACATTCATGCCTATGTCCCTTCGCCATTCAACGTACATTCGAGCGGTTTTATGGAGTCAAGAGCAACACTTGACGCTCTAACACATATTGTCTACGTAACTATAGTACTAGCATGTAGCTACCATGTTCTCCACTCCACTACACTAAACACTTGGCTTAAGTGGTATCTATTCATTGACAACGCTCGGCCGCTCGCCTGTACTGCAACCATATTTTTTATCGAGAATATTTGCCGATATTTCGTCAAAAACCGTAAAATGAACATTATTTGTAAATACTCTCGATGTGTTTGGAGATGACGTAAAGTTTGACGTGCATCTGGTTGGTTTCAAGTATACCTGCCAATGACTTAAGTGACTTTATGTTAAGCATGACATAATGTACGAAATCACAAGTGTTAAAATGGAAGATTTTTAACAGGAAAATATATATAATAATTCATAAAGCAAGTCAAAAATATACAAATATTTTCAGATAAATTAAGCGACGGTGTACCTAACTACCTACGCTATTTTCTTCCCAAAAGAGTAACTTTGACAACTCATTTTATTCTAGGGGTAACACACATTGCATAACATTACAATAATTTCGTACTTTATGAATAGAAACCAAAGAAAGTTAAAAGTAAGTGAACGGAAAACTTTTATGTCCTCAAAAGGTGTTCAGTCGTGTGGAAATAAAGATCTGCGCATTTTCCGAGCGTCACATAATCACGTTACAGTTGCTTTAGAAGTACCTGCTTAAGGAAGTTTTATGTCACAAGTTCACTGAATATTTAATTAAATATAAGCTCTTACAGGCCTCCACATGTTGAATAAATAATCCTATAAAAGCCAAACATCCCAATTTCCCTAGTAAAATGTTACCTAGGAGAGCATCATACTGATGAGAACCGACAGCCTAGCTTTTATTACATCATATAGCTGTTAGCGCTTCAATTAAGGAGGTCGGGAATAATGTAACGTAATGTATACCCGTTCGAGCCCTCTGGAGAGCCCTAGGTATGAGAAAATAAAACACCCTTTACACTAATAACTCCCAAATATTATTAAAATATGGTATGTAGTAAAGTAATATAAGGTAAGTACCTAAATTAATGGAAAACATAGTAAACCAATGCTTTAGGAATGTCCAGACTTCTTAAAAATAATTTAAATACATATTTGACAAGCACTGAATGTCAAAAGACCCAAATTATAAAAATCAACTGAATTCACATTCCAATATTAAATCTTTAATTTAATATTTATTTAAGAAATATTACATTATTCCGCGCAAAATTTATTCAAACCGGAGGATAGACGATTGAAAATTTGATTTAGTTGCCTAGGGCTAAATGTCGGTTGGGTTACGTCGGCCTATTTCAGCAAAATAAATCGCCGTAAACAATAAACATTATCCCGAACTACATTGCTACATTTCAAACTATTTCTGAGAAATGATATACTTAATTTGTTATGTAACACATTTTCCCTTCGCCATTTTACGTATGTCTATCTAATTTCGCAGAATCAGCTTTATTTCCTGCAATAAATTTGGTAAAGGTAAGTCATAAACAGGTCCGCGGGAAATTATGTTTGTATTCTTTTACGTTCCCATTTCAGTTTGTGGTGTTTACTTATTCTCTTTTGGAATTTAAATGAGGTATACAGGGTAAAATGTCAATGACTGGCCACCATGTGTGGCCTCGGCAAAGGTACGGATCACGGATGGCATGTTAAATTAAACAGTGCACAACACACAAAGGCTCGTAATATGTATTTAATGAAAGAATAAAAAAAATCGTTTGATGGTTGAACCCATTATAGTATAGTACGAATATATCAAATCATAAAAAGTTCTTAACATCTTCTGGATTATGTCAAATAAAGTCTCGTTTATTTATAAACATGCCAGATAGAGTAAACTCTTACGTAGGCACTTTGTAGAGCGAGTCTAAGTACCAAGATGAGTTACTGAAACTTTGCCTCGTACTCATTGAGGTGGATTAGATTAAAAATCTTTGCATACTCCACATTGATGCAAACCTTCACTGGCTAAAATACCCTACTTAGCTAGATATAGGTACTTGCTTTTAAAAAGGACTTCATTATAATAAACGTTAAAATATAGGCATTTGAATACATTTAAATGAATTTATGGACCCATAAATTAATAAAATAAGCATTAAAAGGAAGGCAGAATTATGTTAACAGAATTTCTTTCAGTATGAAAACAAACTCAATCGTCCATTCGTCGTACTGGGATTCGGTTCAATACCTTTCTTATTTTTGAAAACAAACAATATCCACAAGCGCGGCTTGAAGGGCAACGTTTTGTTATTGCAAGCCCTTTGAGAATTAAACCCGGTCATATACCCGCATTGTAGAAATTAAGTAGGTATTGTTAAATACTTGAATCTCGTTCCACATTTTAGTCTCCATTCTGATGACTTTCAAAAACGTGTGAGATTTTTTTTAACAGTAAAAATGTATGAAGGCTGTATTTAACATCCATCCAAAATTTTAAACAGCTTTTTTGAAATTAATATAAAAAAATTCAACCCTCATTCCAAGTAAAAAAAAAATGCAGAATAGGTATTAATTTATTGCTTAAAAGTTACAGCCTCCAGATAACTTTGTGATCAGAATCAGATCAGCTTGTGTGCAATTTGCAAAATGTGCGACCGAGGTTGGCAATTAGGTGCCCTAGTATTAGCGCTCTCAAAGGAAAGTGGGGACACTGATAACGCCACTCCATTTCACAGCTAAAGAGCTTACTACGCTGTTCAAACATACGATTAAACACTGAAAATATTTAATGGCCAACTAAAATTACTAAAACTGCGTACCTGCCTATCCAAAATAAGTTATAATATCGTTCTGATAGCATTACTGGCTAGTTTTATTACCTTTAAAAAATATATATTATGCATTTAAAAATCCCTAATCTATAATTTCTGTGCTATTATTACCAGCTCTTTTGAATTAACGAATGCATGAAATTGCTTCATTAGTAGATATTATATTTAGTTAATATATACTAAATGACAAAGACGGTACCTAATAGACTTAGTTCTCGCCAGTCGTCCTTTGTCAATTAGCAGCAAACATAAACTTTCATAGGTAAACTATTTCGGAAACCTATCTACTTGGTTCGTTTAGCACGTTTAACTAAAGCCAGGCTATTAGGCCTGTTAACATAGTTAGTAGGTACCTACTAGTTTAGGGTTACCTCTTACTGTATCAAGGGGATGTTTGCCAAGTGTCTGGGTTATCGGGATGGCCTACTAGGGTTCCATACCCAAGTGACTTTGGGGTAATCGGGAACATTTAATAAGTTACGCTGTCGACCTGACATTTGGAGGTCGCTACCTTTTGTACTCTTCGTTTTATTTTCAGTCATGTACTTGATGTTTGTCACCTGGTTCAAAAATGACGGGTCTATTAAAGTCATAACCGTGACAAAGATTTTAATATTCTTAAATATTTAATTTGGTTTATGTAATGTACATAATGATTGCGTTAATACGCTTCGTCTCAATCAATCAAATGAGCGCAAAGATTTTTTCAGTGTAAACCAAATGGAAGACGTAAAGAATTTTGAATATTATCTGGCTTTATAAAATAGAATCACAATTTTTACCAAAAAGAAATTGTGCTGACCCGAAAAATAAATGTCCTAGCCCTTTATTCCAAAGAAAAATTCCAAAGAAACAGTCTCTCACAATTTTGCAATTTTTTATCAATTTTTCAATGTTCCGAACCACTTGTTCGGTTGGCATTTTCCTAGAAAGGGTTACTCGGTCTATTCGAACGGCTGTGGAAATATCGCGCCTTTATTTTTTTATAAATATAAACAAAGGCTGATTTTGCTTTGATATTTGACAAGAAAATATTTGTTACATTATTTTGTTTCAAATATGTACCGTTCTTTTATATCCCGAATACATAAAGCTGGTTAACTGGAAAATTCGTAAAAATACGTGGAAATCGGTCTTCACTCAGAGTAATGAAATCACTTCATGTTGTTCTGAATCGATGTTCTCGTAACGGCCACGGCCATGTATCTTCAACGTTAATGATCCATTATATGATGCTTACTCGGGGGTGACAATGATTTATCAACCTAGACATCGACACGCGAGCGGATATGTATCTTCTGTCAATACCTTATTTCTATGGTTCGTGTTTTCATTGAAGGGATTGAAGCGAAGGGATTTCGTACAAGAACATATTGCAAAAACACTAGGTAGGTAAATATACCTAGCATATATGAGTAGGTATATCTTGTGACATGTTTAAAAATAGATAAATCTAAATGCAGTAAGCAAGTTAATCTTGGGAACTCGTTTCACCCGACATGGAGCTTCGCTATACTTGTATGTACCATAAACTCCTTCTACTAGGTACTAATTTCACGATTGGCTTGACGCGACATCTTTAATCGTTAACTAATACGCTAATTAGCTATCAAGTACCTAGATAGAGAGCGAAATCATGCTAGTAATTGTACCTACTGTACCTAGATGAAACTTAACGCTGCACCGTTTATGTAAATGAGAGGCACCACCCACAAAGAGAAATGTTAATTAACACAATTAACCGTTATTAGCTGATAACCCCAGAGTATTAGTATAAACACATTATAGTTTAATTCCATATTTCCCGACCAGTGATTTAATAAGGTATGAATGGTTGCGTGCGGTGAAATGAGTGGATAAAGCTTACACATTTAGAATTAGCCGTATTTCAGTTTGAAGCACCGTACATACCTACAGGTATAAACGTGGCCCTGTGGAGGCCATTTAAAAGCATGTTCTGTGTAAAAGCTAGGTAGTAATGCGCTGGATTTTTATATGGTTTGTACACTCACTTTTACAGTCAATTTCCAGTGTCCAAATGATGCACGAGCCTGGCTGTTCAATTTCACGTTGAGCATTATTATGAATATTGTAGCTCCTTTGTGCAATAAATAAACTGTACCGATTATTATTCCCAGAAAAGTCTACATTTAAATTCAATTAAATCCTTTTTTAAATTAAACTCATTATTACAATCTTCCTAACCATTATTTTTAGGGTTTCGCACATAATCTCTACTGCTAGAGTGTCACACAGTGTCTGTGCACAGAAAAATGGTGCCCGAACCAAAGTAAAATACAAAAACCAAAATAAATAAGCACTAGCTTGAATTAAGCGGACTGAATAAATAAGTTGGTCGCACGGTTTCTAAATCTGTTTACTGAATGAATACAGAGCTTTATGATTCCTCCTACTACTGGTTACATAAAAAGCATTCAGTTTTTTTACTCACTCACATTATTATATAACTTGTAGCAACTACCTTTGCAAATAGGCTATTATTGTAATTTTAATCTTCAGAGTTCAGACTCGTCAAAAATATATACCAATTAATATAAATTAATTAAATAGAAAACTTAAACAAGAACAAACGAAAGGGTTTCCTAGTAGTCAGATTTATAATAGCAATAACTCAAATAAACGGACGGAGTTCAATAATCCAATCTATCGGAACAACGATGAAACCATTGTGAACCAACTGAATGTATTATCGAAGCTAACATTAATCTCAACACGTAACAGATCACGCTCCCTACGAAAAATAAAAGCATGAAAAGATTATTCATGCTATCGACAAAAGTAATGTCGCCTCATCACTTTTAATCTATTTTCAAATATATTATGTATCGCGCGTAGATTGAGTGTTTTCACTTTCTCCTGTTTTATTTTGTTAACCAAAAACTCGAAGAAAAGAAAAAGGGTCGCTTTTATAACATTGTGAAGTTTATCATATTTTAGACCCAATTTATGGATACAACGCCTATCCCTATTATTCCCATACTATCGGCCTCTTAAGTTACATACAAGAGATATGCAAATCCTAGTAAGAATAAGGAAAACTTTTATGCTTTTATAACAGTTTGAACTTTTCTCGTTCTTCCATCGAAAACTACCTCTGTCTGATAACTTTAACAATATCCGATAACAACAAATATGAACGATAGCTAAACTTGAATCATAATTTCTGAAGTATTACAGATACTAATTATATCGTCTTCTTCAACTTCCAGAAAAGTAATGTTCCGGATGCGGCACGTCAAATATTCCACACAAAATGTGGAATTTCATTCACAAAATATGCTTGGCTTGCATGCGATCGATGGTTCGTGATTAATCTTACTCGCTTTTAACGTGAGCTAAACGAGACTAAGCAGATCACGTAATGTATAAACAATGAGATGTGCGCAGAGTGAAACATGTCAAATTATTATTGAAAAATATGTTTATTTCAAAATAGCAACAAATATCGATCGATCTCCGCGCTAAGCCAAGCCCACGTTCAAATAATTCATATTTGTAGGTACCCGATAAACTTTGTTTGTTACAGGTGTGGGTGCTATTGATATATGGACTAATTTCAAGTAGTTATGACAAGTCAAACATTGTTTCGAAACAGATAATTAAGTAGGTAATCGAACTTGTCAAACAATCAGTAGTTGTAAATCTGCTGGATATCGTTTTGTATCTTCATAAGCCAAAACTAACGATATATCGTTTTAGGTATTACACAAACTTTACTGAATACACAGTTGAAAACTATACGAAAGACAATTTTGAGTTATCAATTTCGAAGGTCTCGAGAACATTTTAGTTATGCTAAAATCAATTCTGAGTCAGTAACCGAGACGTCGTGAAAACTAGTCTTCCGTATGCCTGAAGAGACACACAATCAATGTAAATTCTAGTGGCAACAATATAGCTCGATTCCTTTCATTTTAAATCACATCAAATCCATCATTGACAGCTGTGATGATTCCCTAGCATCGTATTTTTCGGGATCCCTTGGGAACGTGACACAAATAATAACAACCTTATGAATCGTTCCTATTTATTTGATAAACAATGGTCAAGCGTAGAGACTTTAATGTTTTCCTCAATAGGACTGGCAAAAATTATACAAACAGTTGTGCAATATTTTCAATGGTGATAATTTTATTTTATTTTATATAAACAATAAGAATCTTAGGTTATGATATTATTAATAGAAATCCGAAAAGAACGTTTCATAATTCCTGTAAAAGTACCCAATACGGCCAGAAGACAATTAACGAGTTTGAAACCGTCTATCTATTACTGGCCTCTATTACTGAGATACGGAGGGTCCAAACAAAATATTATCTTATCGAAGTCTCAAGTTCAGTGATCCCTCATAAATTCGTAAGCACGTAGGTATATGTAATTACACGCTTTACGGCTTCCTCGTATATTACTCGAGTAATCTGTCTCCAAAATGTTCTGTCGTCTGTCGACAAAAATAGGACGCCGCGCCGCGTCGCTTGGACTAGTTCGTTCCGTCTACATTTAGGCACAATGCAAGACAGCGTGCAAGTTGCAATTTTGTTTTACTTTTTCTGTTGAAATTTCAAAGTACCAAGTTTGCCATGCATGACGGTCTGGGGTAGGTAAATATTAGACGCAAAGATGGATTGATGAAACTAAACACAACCACCCCACGAAATGGTTCATATAAAAAGTAAATTGATGAGCTTCATAAATGTATTCAACGTATCGGTTTCCTTTACAATCTGCTGAAAACGAGACCTGTACTAAGGACTGTGAAACGTGATTTCTGATTTATATGTTACGCTTTCAACAATAAGATAGATTGTTTTGTGGACGAGCTTGACACGGCGAAGACAACGGCCATCCCCGGCGCTTTCCAATCTTAGTCCGCAGCTCACTTGGGAATTAGGGTAAGACACACTACATTGCATGTACGTATACCGTAGCGTGTCCAAAGTAAATCTGAAGCCAAAAGTAAACGACATAGGAAATAGGTACACATTCCATTTCCAGGCGTTGAAAATTACCGAATATTTAAAACGCACTTAATAAATTTCATATTTATTTGTCTTACCGAAAAACGAAAATTGGCAAAGTATGCAGCGTTATTTCTGAATACACAATGAAACAAATGATTTTTCAACATTCCGCAGATCGTTAATCGTGTCTACATAAACAGAATATTCATGATGAAGAACACACGAGCCACTAATATCACGTGTTATCGAAGATGGAGAAAATGGTTTCGTTCTATAAACATACGCTGGAGTATAAATAGATGGAAGAATTTCATGTTGTAATCTTGTAAAACAAAAGCCGCGAACGTTGCGGATGTTCGTACTTAGGCATGCTGACAGATTTAGAGGTGGGTAGAGGTAGTAACAATAGGTGTTACTGTAAGGTGCCAGATCTTGGAAATCAGAGTACCAATTAGAAATCACTATCGTTTTAGAATGTTGGTTCATCGCATCCTTTATTGAAGCAACAAAAATAAAGTGTAGCGGATTTTAACCTAAAGACCAGGTAAAAAAGCATAGATAGGTAATTTAATTTGAATAAAGCCAAACAAAACATTCCTTTCCTATGATTTCTGTACATTTGCGAAGGTTAAGTTAAACAAAATGATGGCACGCAAAAAACGTCAAGCAACCTGAGAATATTATAATCAAATCTCTGGCAGACTTCCACAAAGGCTTTTTTAAACAAAATGGATCTTTTGTTGACGTTCCGGTCCACGCGATGTATCTCTACCTCACAAGTGCCTAAGTAAACACTTTTTGAAGCACGGGTGTGCCACCGAACATTTTTCACCTCATGGTTATGAAAAACGGTGGATAAAAATTATTTTTACAAAACAACAAAGCTGACTTGTGTTAAAGAAGGAACCTTTTAAATATTGTAGAAAATTCCACGAGAAACAAAAAGCTTATCATGATGTCAACTATAGGTTGAAGGTTAACTTTGTTACAAATAAATAAAGTACCTATAAAAAGTAAAAATTAAAAAGATACCTTTTTATTTTATTAAGTCTGAAAATCTAATAGATGACTAGCCAAAGTTGAAATTATAAATACTTCTATATTATTTTTACCACATTTTAAGGCTTCACTACTACTAAACCTCTTATCAAATCCTGCCAAAATAATTCTTATGTATCTTTCCAAACTAAATAAGAAAATCATTTGATTTATCCGCAAGATGGACAAAAAACGGAAATTTAAAAACGTTTTCACAGTATCCGAAGTTTCCATTCCCTTTGACAAATGAAGTGGAATCCAATTTATCTCGGTCACAATAACGAAATGTCAGTGTTCTTATATTTTCAATTTAGAATTGAATAAACAGCGTTTTTAGGCCTTGAATTTATTTTTGGATAAAAGCCTCGCAGACTAACGTATTTTAGAAAAACTGATGATCGCAGACCTTAAATTCCATTCACTTCACCCTGCTATAATTGTGATAGTCCGATCGAAACTATAAATAAAATGAATTTCCTTTCTCATAGAACCTGAAATATGTAGTTCCATAAATAAAGTAATTTTACCTACCGAACTGTAGAAAGGAAATGTTTGCTAAACAACATTATTTTTTTGAACTACAATAAAATTGTATTACCCGTTACTTTCTTGGTTTAATGGAAACTGAAACCTTTCATGTAATTGACTGTTTGATACCTTACTTTTTGTAATGTTCCGCTTATACATATAGTTCATAAGGTATGTTCCAACTACAATTCAACTTTATAAGGTATCATCATGATGAGGAAGAATTATTTCAGTACTGTTGAGAGTTTGTGGAGGTTTTTACACACACCGGGATTTTTCCTGGTGTCTAAATCGTGTCGAGTTCGATATCATAAATAAATATTGCTATCCAGGTTTTCCATCCTATGTTACATAAAATTCGGGCATTTGGCTTTCTAGAACGTAACAATTTATAGGCAAATAGAAAGATAGGAACAGTATTTACAGGTGTTGCTGAATGATTTACGACGAAGTTTTTAGAATCACAACAAACAAAACCTACTTACACAATCCAAACAAATGTTTTCGATATAACGTACTATAAATCAGGCTTTATAATACCCCAGATATGGACATCAGACTACTTTGTCATTCACTCACTGATCCCTAAAGCCATTAGCTATCATATTATCTCAGCTACGAAAAATACTGCAGTAAAAAAGCAAAACCGTTTTAATGCGAAACAAAAATAACTGGCCGTTCATAATGTACGAACCATTAATTTGAACTGTATACAATGGAGCAGTCGTGTGGAAGATAATTTTATGAGTGTTTTTTAAACATTGGGACATTGGGACGTCTGTCGTCGGAAGCGTCTGTTGTTTTTCCGACTAACACCTGATACGGACTACGCAAGTACTTATATACATACTCGTAGCAACCGACTCACAAACGCGGTATGAAGTATACATACCGCACTGCTGTAAGCTTAATAAGTTTTTATATTTCACCTGCGTCATTACTTTATGATCTGAAATAACCGTAAATTGTATTTCATTTTTTATTTTCTGACTTTTGGTATAGGTACATTCGTGTGTAGCCATTACATCAACATTACCTACATACAAAAGGAAAACTTACTAATAGCAATGTTCCGTATCTACCTACTAAAATTTTCTCGAATTTTCTATATCTTTAGGTTACCGACCTATGAAAAGTTATTAGCCACACCTAAAGCATGACGAAATTCCCTAACATTTAGTCTATGTATCTACGTTAATAGCTTTATTATCTTCAATGGGTTCTAATGGATCTTTATTGCGGCAAATATCTATTTACTCACAATAAAGAATTTTATGACTACTTGTTTGTCAGTTTGTCAGTCAACGATCAGCTAGCCTTTGATAGGTTTTCTGGCTTAATGGCCTCCTCATCTTACTGGTTGTAAACAATGTTCTTTATTCTTCGGTTTATCAACTGTAGTGCCGTTAACTTATGTTTTATTTAAGCCGCAACTTTTACCCGCAACTTTCCTTGCTAACTTTAACTTTAAACCGGGTTACATCTCTCAAAGGAACATAATTTATCTTTTGCATTCTAAATTCATAAAAGAAACACAATATATCACTTAAGTCTCCAATACTTTAATCTGTAAGAGGACATAAAAATACGAGGCAGTTTGTTTTCAATTACATTCGAAATAAATAATAATAATGGTCGATGTGTCGATGACAGTTGATATGGAATCGAAGTTAAAAAAAGATTTTCTATTTTTAGATGTTTTTCTGAGCGTTATGAAGCTCTGTCAATTAGAAAAATAACGTATTGAACCGACTGTCAATCAATCAAGAGTATTTGAATAGCTATTCCATATATAGCACAAATATATCCGTCGATGATAAATATTTATTATTAGGTAAACAAACCTATTGGCAATATAGCGATTACTAAAGTTTAATATTACTAGAATTGTAATATATTTGATAGGATATTTTATATCGGTAATGATAGTAATAAATTCGTACATAATGAGACTGTAAGCACACAAAGCTGTAAATAAACAATGATGAGTTATAAACATAGGTCCAATCGTATCTATGACTAAAAGCCAAGTACATAGGTATGTATTGCATATATTTTATAGCAAGTTTTAACATAAACGTTCATTTGTATGTTCCTCTAAAATGTACTTTATGTTCTATATGTAGGATAACTAATTAACAGTTCCCTGTCAGCGCAAAAGTAGCCTATCCTTTCTCAGGTTCTAGCTAGACTGTGTATGTATGTGCCAATTGTCATTTAAATCGCTTAAGTAGTTTTGGCTTTATAGGACGACAGGCCGAATAACAGACGGAGTGACTTTCGCATTATTAGTAAGGATTAACATCTTTTTAAATCTCTTTCCATTCTTATCTTCCTGCCCTTACCCCAATTAAATTTGAAGACATTGCAGCTTGTTTACTTCTTCTAAATTCATCTACTTACTTATCTGATGTAATTTCCCAAGTAACATTATTTCTTTTTGCCGTTACAAAATCACACATAACGTAAATTAGGGGGTCATAATATTAATTATGTATGGTGGGCCTCATATTTCTGTAACGTAGAACAATAACCCTTCATTAGCTAATACACGTAATTTCCAAAACTTTGGGCTGCACGTGTCATGGAATTAGGACAGGCATAAAGGCAGTTTGGTTCCAGATAATTGGAGTCAACTTCATTAGTTGCAGGTATTATGTACGGACAGACAAGTTTAATTATAGGTATGTAGGGACCACATTTTCTGTGTTTTTCATGATATTTTAGTTGAGAAATAACTACGAATAAGACTTCCAAAGATACTATTACCTGATAAGTGATATAGAAAAAAACGTAAACTTTAACTTTAAAAATAAATTAGGTATGAAGTTTCTATCAAATAAAGTACTTATTTCTAGTCTAATAATATTAAAACGTGAAAAGCTATTTCACAATATAATAATGTTCAACCAAGACATATTTGCCCATTTCACTTTGAAACCGCTTCTCCTTATTCAAGTTTGTATAAAACTTTTTATATCTTCATACCATATCATTATGTTATATTGAATTAGGATCAAAGGACCCGCAGAGCTGACACGAATAGTTACGATCCACTTCAAAGGCAAACGTATTATCTTTAGACCATATACTTTTTTGATACGTTTACATTTCATAAAAATAACTCAAGATAGGTCTTGATAGAAAACTTAAAAAAAGTTACTAAGTAATTCTTACTTTTCTGGGTTAAAGGTGCTTCTAAAAATACCAGGATTCTTAGTATCAGATTAACCTTATACCTGCTGTAGCTAAATCATACTTCAATATGAACCCGTGAAAATACTTTGATCAGAAAAAATACGATCACCTACATAGCGCTCTACACATAACTGTGTAATGAGCCAATTTTCCATATTTACCGATCGACAACCTCAAAAACATTTTCTTAAAATAAACATGACACTATTTCAGAGCATTGTAGCACTAACCAACGAAAGCTAACAGCGAGGCCTTTATTACAAAACACATGGCGTGTGGATATAAAAACACCAGTCTACAGGCTATCACGTCCGGTTCCACCCTAATTTGAATAGAGAACGGAACAACTATGATAACAACATAAATCAGCTACTTTATGGGCGCTTATGTGGTTGAACTAACACACGTTTGCATGGACTCACGGCCTGAGTTTGGGTGGCCTACAAAATCTGTTAATGTATCTGGAGTCGGGACAACTTGTCACAACCACAAGTTCGTCGCGACATTATTCCCAAACGCATTTCAGCTTACCCGTTCACCGAACTAATTTAAGTTATACGACAATTTATTGGGTGCCTCTCTAGAGTTTTCTTCAGTGTCACTGAAAAAGAAAATAATTTCGTTTTGAAAACAATTTCAAGACGGCTAGTAAACCTAAACCTAGGTAATGAATTTTATCTTAAATGTCCTAAAGAAACCCTAGGAGGCATATTATGCCGCTGTCTGCTCCATTTAGGAGAAAGTACTGTGAAAAAACAGCTATTCCCGGTCCTGAAGTGAATTATATAAAGTGTGTACTTGTAGCCAGGCAAGCATGAAGAAGCGGATTGTACCTGATTCTGATCTTCCATTATAGCTCATTTATTCTCGAAGGACTTATCTATTAAAATTGATACAACTGAGACTATGTTTCTTGATAATTTTAGGATAGCTATACCTACTTACTTTTGTGGAAACCAAGGATAGAGATTATTTATTATTGATTGTTTTATAATGACCGAAAATAATAACCAATACATCAAACTTTATCGTGACGTATCTTTTATGAAATGAATGAAATAAAAATGGGTAAGGCAGAGAGGTAATTTTTTTCGAACTCTAATGTTTTGGGATTACCATTCGCTTTTCCAAATGGAATAAAGAACAAACGTCTTCGGAGAGGTCTCTTCAAAAACAGACTTACATAGGCACTTAAACCTAAGCCTTTTTAAATCCTATTTTATTGACTGTAGGTACTACATTCGTAAAATCAAGGGTCAAATGTACCTATCGTATCACTTATTTCGCACATTGGTTGTAAAATACACAGCACGTAGGTATATTGACTGAATCAACAAGATGCGGGTTGCTAGGGTCAACCCACGGACTACAATATTTAGCTAGTTTGCCAGCTCTAATAGTCGATAAGTTGCCAGTTGCTAGTTAGTCTTTCTTACACCCTAATAAATGTTACTAAGCCTTCCGCAATGGCTACCCGCAATTGCTTTCCTCAAAGTAAGGAGAAAGTAAATATACATTATCTCGGCTACATGATTGCCTGCGTGAAAGTATGACCTTTATTTCTATTTTCAAACTGCAACTAGGACCTCCTATTGTAGAATACGCAGTACGATTTTTTTTTATTATATTTGAAAACTATTAAATCCTAAGCCTAAAGATATAAAAACTATGGAGTCTAGAAAGTTCGACTGAAGAACAATTTTATAAAGTTCTGAAATGCCGACTTGGCTGTCTGATCCCCAAAAATCAATTGGTTAAATGACGGGTGTGGAGTTCAGTTGTGCGGAAGACGTTTATAGGCCGTTACGCAAAGTTTCCAGATACCTATCAATGTTAGATTTATTGGTCCCTTTAAATCCTTATTCAATTTCTTCCCTCGATTTTTGCAATAATGAGACGAGATCAGAAAATGCATATTAAATATTTGAGTTAAAGTGTGTCAAGCGACAAGTGCCTTACAATATTGTCTGGCAATGGGCCAGAGGGTCGTTAATACTAAAAGCTTTGGTCGTATTTAATTTTGTTTAACACCTGGGTTTAAAGGTTATGTAAAGTATTAGGTACCTAAATATATCCCGGGAGATTTCTTTTTTATTAATAGGTACCTACACATTGTCGATTTTGCATAGAACTAGGTACATGATATAAACCTACTAATTTTGTATTTAAAATTTATGTATCTACGATAGATTCTTAAATATAAACAAAAATATTAGGAAGTAATAACTTATGTAATAAGGAAACAAACCTTATAATTACCCAGAATTCTAAGCTAACAAGCATCAACAATCAATTTCCTAGACTTGATCTATTATTGATTAGGCAGCGCAAGTTAACTATAAACAATCGTTTGCAATACACCGATTGATTGATTAGCACTACGACGACTGGTATCGACATACAATGCCAAGTAGAGTGCGAATGAAAGTTTTGAGTTATGAAAAGCTCGTTGTTTTCCACACAGCGCCAAATCTGGTTAACTAGTTTACTTTCCCTCGGCAACCATCAAGTTAAACAACTGATTTTCCTCGAAAATTGCTTTCGACGGCGCTCTCAAAAGTTATCAAACACAGCTAGACGTTGTTTTGTTTCAAACTATCTGCACTTTACATTGGTCTCAATGAGTACAAGAGCTGTTTGAATATTATCTGAAATCCTATCATAAGAAATTGAGAATAATAATAATTTTATAAATTGTTTTGTTTCATCCATTTCATTAAAGTTGTCTCAAAAGGGCTTCAGCGTGTTGGCTTCGGCCCCACGTTCGCCTTCCAAAAATCCGGGACTCTATAGTCCCGTGGTCGGAAAGAGACATACAATTTTTTTTTTATAATACAGTTACCTACTCTATTAGTAACAAAAAAAACGGTGAGCAAGTTTGGAACTAAATGACCTTAATAAATAAATACATTTTGTTATAAATTACCAAATAATAACCAAAGAAGCAATCAGCCATAAAAATGATTGATGTACCCAAAGCAAATAGAAGCACGTGTTTGATGAACAAACACATTTGCGTACGACAGTACTGTGTGTGATTGCGTAATTATTTGCTTACTTGTACTCTTGACAAGTTACTGCGCTACTGAACAAGCAAACTACCTACGTCTTCGGAGTTCGGTCTCATAGACTGCACCAGTCCGCTAAAGGTTAGAGTTGTTCGAATACGTCTGAAAGCACCTCATTTGTGAAATGAGTGCGGAAGCTACGGGCAGCTCGTCGATAATTAATTAATGTTGAATTAATTGAGGAAGCTTCATTATATCTATTGCTATTATTATTGGAGTATGGGTGTATTGTGTTCTATTATACGTGCAGCTTGCTTAATTGGTTAGGAAACCGTATTTCACCACTATATGAAATTGGCTGCCCAGATTATGAAATAGATTTTCAATCTGCGTACAAAAATCGTAAGGAATTTTCGTTTCCATGCATATCAAGAACAAACGCATAGATAAAAAAAAATTGTCCATGCAAGCAATAAAACACACCGTCAGTCCCTACGCCAATCATACCGAGAGAAGATTGTCATTTGTCGAAAGTTGTGCAATTCAGCTGTTTCACAATGTTACCGAGTCAGTAGATCAACTCCGAAAATCCTAGTGTAAGTTCAGGAAATTGCGAACAAAAAGCGCTCTAGTCTATCAAAAACTTGGCAACGTTACTTGCTAAAATATTTTTCTATTAGTGTTACGTTGAAAATATCGCTTAGCTCAAACGGTTTTGTTTGCTTCAAAACCAGATTTGAAAAGCTGTAAACATTATTAAGTATTCTAGAATATATCCGTTCCAAACTAAATGCACATCATCAAAATCTAATGAGATCCGTTGCGCTTTATGTACGCACTAAATTGCTTTTCATTTAGCCGCCGAACTAATTATTAATTTACGACTACAAATTGTAATAAAGTACCTATATCATTATCATGATTTCAGCTACTGGAAAGGTTAAGCTGTCTGGGTGTGAAGTACTAATTAAATTGGATCTAGAGTCAATATACGATTTCAATAGAAATTTCAATAGCAGTCCTAGTTTATGTTTTCTATTAAGAATCGAGTTTATAAGTCAATTACATAAATAACCGCCAGTCACATCGCAGGATACTTTACTCTATTGCTTCTTTCACTCCATTATATGTATAAGGAATGCTTGCCACAAAGTTTACATAGAAATACGGAAATACATGTAAATGTCAATGATTAGAAAGTGCTGACGTGTACCGAAGGGCTTTCATTCAATTCATTCAATAGATGGCCATTAACGAAAATTAAACTTGGACTCTCTGTTAAGGTATGCCTATACCTTAATAGTAACATGTGCCTTTTGATGACCTCTCTATCGACTTTGAATAAATCTGAAATAAATTAAAAAATAAACCTTTACTTCAACATTTTTTTTTTTTTTTAACTATTTTTCAGTCACATGAAACATTTACTCTAGACTTTATTATTTAGTTATGGATCAACGTAAAAAATAATGATACAACTAAAACCATATTTATTATTGCTGCCTTTTATCAAATTAAAAAGTTTTAATATCACTAAAATATTAAATAGTTTATATTTAATTATATTCATATAATACTTATTTTAATTACCTTTAAAAGTTTAGAGAATTTACGAGACCGTACTAAATTAATTAACTGTTGAATATGAATTAAAAAATTAAAGAGGTTGATCATACTCTTCACACTAAGTACTTGCTTTGTAATCACTCAAGCTTATCAGATATAGGTACTTAAGTACTTATGAACAATACGTAAACTATCTACAGTGACATTCAAGGGTCGTCCAGCGTCTTGATAAATCTAATAAGCGAATGGTAATTGCCATCCTGCCATCTTATAACGAGTTCCCTTGAATTTGCGCTTAATTAATATCAATATGGGGCATACATCCGTATCTATGTAGGTACTCAGAACCCATTAATGGGATTTCCCATTTCTCCTCTATGGATTTCTACGTTCTCCGTATATTTATATGTCATGTCGTTGATTGTAGCCATAGTAAAGGAAATATACGCCATTTTCGTATTTATTTTTGTGTTCGTTCGTTTTTTTTTTTCAAAATAATAGCGGCCTTAACTTAACAAATATGATACTTCAATTCATCTACGGTTTTGGACATGGTCCCATAGACAAGGATTGGAAGTCTAGGCGAAGCTAAGATAAATACTCTCCAACACTTCCTTCATTCATTAACACATGTAGGTAACTAAATTAATGGTAAAAACATACCCTTGTATAAGACAAGTCCTGAGGCCTCTAAATCAATATTGATACATGCCAATAGATTATGTCTTTTCAACAACTTTTTCAACAATACATAATTTATTGAAATATATTAAAGCGAGACTAACAATGCCCGTAGTAACAACAAACCCCCTTGTCTTTGCGAACACTAAACGTAGTTAGTATACAGGCGTAGGTTTATTGTATTGTCTACAGAAATCTAACAAAGTTACAAACACTTTAATTTGAAATTCAATAACTCAAAATAGGCAAGTCTAAAATTATATAATATTTCACGGCCTATCAATTAATTAGAACAAACACCCAATTTAATAAAGAAAACTTATTTCACGCTACGAATGAAAACAAAGCAATTATTTCAAACCACAATTTCTTAATTGTTAATTGCAATTTGGTTTCAGGGCTAGTTCTACGTATTTTCTAATTGATGTTTCGTCATTCACATACCGAATCCTTGCTTGTATTACACTATAAGCAAAATTCAGTTTGTATGATTAATTGGATAAAAAAGACATTTTTAAAGGGTTGTTCATTTTCCAGGAAGGTAATCTTCCTACTTTGTTAGAACGCGGACGTGAAAGGAAAAGGATTACATTTGTATTGAATTGCCAACAAAACAAACAGAAACGGCGCTACAGTCGGATAAAAAATGGCATCAATTTATTTGAGATTTTTCCTGTGAATCTAGCTACCTATTCTCTCTACAGGTTTTATCTATACCTACGTGACAATCTGCAGTAGGTACTACGCTACGATTTTACATGGCACTTCACACAAGCTACATTTAGTACAAAGCTCACATCTTTTAGAACACTTTCTTTAGTTACCCGGTCCACTGAGCTTAGCGACCCACGCGGCATTTTCCGATTCACGGTCGTCACTCAAAGACTCATCCACTCCGGCGAGTAATGGCTAGCATTAGTAATTAATTAATATAAATCACCATTCAAGCTTCGGGTATTATTCAACGAATTATACTATTACCATGTTTCTTTCTTATATCCGATTTGGAATTACCTGAACTTAATTTCCTGTTCCATTCTAGAATGTTTCTAACAAAGAAGTTGAGTGGGTGAAGCTTGTATTACTTAATGGATTTCTATTTCTATGAATCTCAAATCTGAAATGGAATATTTTCATTGACAGAATTTTTATAAGCTGAAATTAAAACTCTATCTACAACCTAGAAGTACTTGGTTCCTCTTAATAATGAATGCAAAAACTTATTGGTCCGCACGAGTGCCGCTTAGACTATTTTAATAATATCTGATTTCTGGCAGCGCACCAAATCTTGAGGTTCAACTTGGATGCAGCTGTGAATTGCTGAGGTTGGGTTAATTGATCAATTCCAAATTAATTACTACCTACGACCTATTTGTAGCCCGAGGCACACATCCTGTAGATACGGACATTCCGACTTTGAATTAACTTTGCGTCGCAAGCCAACTCCCGGAGTGGGGTCACACGAAACTATTTAGGATTTGGACAATAAACAAGTAAAGAGCCACTGAGTGCCTCGCCGGAATTACGGTCGCCAAGCTCATTGTAATACCAGCCTGATGAAATGACCTGTACCAATGACGAACTCGTTTGTTGCGTTAATCCAACCCAATTTATTACAACCCGACATAGTGTTGCAGCTACGTCAGTCAAATCAAGATTAAGACCTATCTATTACATAACCTAGAATTATCTGTAGGTGGCCTAAGAAGTACTTTCATAATAAATTCACCCTTATTTTGTTTTGAACAATGTTTCTAAGATATTGTACAAACTTTTCCAGATAATATACCTCTAATACAAATAAAACATTGAAGTACCTTTAATAAAAACAAAAGTTTCATAAGAAGGGAAATTCAAATATTGGTACAAGAAATACCTAACTCGCAATTTTGCTTACAAGTATCACAAGGATATCAGATTATAATGTACGTTACCTAAGTCCTAAGTAATATTCGTATCTAGTCGTCTGTTTATTTTATTTGTCTAACGATCGTGATCGTGTAAGTGCTCTTATTTAGGAAAGATAGAAACAAAACAAAAACCTTAAAGAAATAATAATTCATAGAAAAGCATTAGCTTCGTCAAAAGTGATATGTAACGAAGATATAGTATACTTTACTTACGATTACCTAAAATGTATGTAAAAAACCACATGCAAAAAAATCTTTAAAGCACTTTCATGCGACATCCGAAAACAACGGCACACCGAAATGAAAATACTCTTTCAAAACAATAATGGGTACTGTTTAACTATAACTTTGTTTACATTCCCAAAATTCATTAAGCAATTTGAGACCAAAACAAAAAAAAGCGTTAAATCGAAATAGTTCTGACCAGTCTAATAATACTCCACCGCAATATAAACGCCTTATGAAATAATGTATTGGCATTCAATATACAATTACGTTGGCAGTAGTTTCCAAACTATTTACATCACGTCAAAATTGTAAAAGCTATCGATTTGTTACGTTACGTTTCTAGATAATATAATAGGTCTAAGCCAAATGGAATGGGAATACTATCAGATTTTAAAGTGAAAACTAGTTTTATATCGTTTTAGTCAGACAAGAACACGGAATGCTCATAAATGATAGTGCTAATCATAGAAGTCTGCCACAAACTGCTGCTCATACTGTTTAGGATTACGATAAACAATGTCTGTATGGAAATTAGATTTGGCAGATGAATTAAAGCCGTACAATCCATCTCGCGGTTTTCGATCTCACATAGACCGCCAATCAAGCATCTTACATGAGATTAATCAATAGATTACAGTTACAGTGATATATATGGAGAGCTTTTGGAATTCCCTTGCCTGTTAATTCAATAACGTAGCATGAAATATTTTGATGTTAGGAGTAAAGACATAGTCGTTTGTATCTCGTATACAGAATTTGCAATAAGCCACATATTTATTCGATTTAGGTATTTCAATCATTTGTTTTGGTACGCGCCCCCTTAATATTTACCTTTCGCTATTGATATGTGAAATGTAACATTATAGTCTGTTTACAAGTAGAGCTGGATTAAGTTGGATTTCTGACATTCGTAAACCAAAAGGTAAACTAATAGATGCTGTTAAGCTCATGTGTTATTTGCACGTCTTTGACAATCATTATTGTCATCATGGGTGTCAAAAGACAGAAAGCCTTCATCCAGTCATAACTGAGTTGAGAACTACAAATAAAGATATTAGGTCCATGATTGGTATCCAGCTGTCTCCGCTTCTTCGCAGCATAGTTAAGGTAATGACAAATAGGTGATGATTAACTAGATTGAGGAAGAGATAGCCCTGGAGGCATTTACCCGATTCTATTACATTATTACCATTAAGCCGAATAGTTACGAATAAACTGTAAGGATAAGCTCACACGCTCTGCATAACCAGCGTCATCAAAATATGGAAGTTGTGAAGACATACAACATAATAAGAATGATGTATTGACGACATCGCGCTTTTTAGATTGAATTCTCTGGATCGAATAGTATCAAATCAAGTTAAAGTTGTGACTATCTTCCCATTCTCCGCATTAGATGACCAACGCTATTTCAGGAAGGACTCATTTGTTAAATTATCTTAAATTACTTTTGGAAAATTCTTATTAATTCCTCATTTAAGGAAAATAATTGGATGTTAGAAAGGAATTCTTTCCGTATTGGATTTTTGAAGAATGTTAGGTGAATTAGAGAAATACGTTAGTAAGATACGACTTCAAACAATGGAATTTTATGTAATGAACAAACTGCCATCTAAATCTGGCTCCATGGTTGCCTACTGTTTATTTTCCCGTTGAAAATAGAACAGTTTTGCAAACAAAAGATTTTAATTGCATGTAACAGTAGGTATTGACAGATTTTTTATACAGCAAGCCCATGATAATAAACCAGTCAAATCAAATAAATCAAGAGCTTTGAGTTATGGAAAAAGAATCCAAACAATTATTTTTGTCCAAAAATAAACAAAGAACAAACACGACATTGTTTGATTTGTTATGTCAATCTCGATCTATCTCTTTCAATGAATGTAAGTGTGTATTATGAGAAAATATAAGTGAGAATAGCAGCCATCTCGGAATCATGAATAAGTGTTTGTATTGTGCTGATATCGGTGAGGTAGCCCTTACAGCTATGGAAGTACAAATGCCTCTAGAATCGTTCTTCTTACAAGAATAAAGGAACAAGTACAACAAAGTGAAGCACTTTTGTTGGCTCCCGTTTGACCCTGACATCCAAATATATTGATTGCTATGCTCACAAAAGAATTTTTCTCTTTACAAATTCGTCACGTAGATCCATGAAAATTATTAGTCAGTCGTAGTAAGTACTTTTAAGAAAAATCTTGGGTCCTAGAATCACTTTAGATATCATTTGGTAATTGAAAAAATAAGATATTGATCTTGAAAGAAGCTGCTGAAGGCCTCAAATTAGAAGAAATTAAAAAGAACATGTACTTAATAAGTATTTTTATTGGAACTTGGACAACTTCTAACAACATAATTATGTTTTTTTTTACTGGGTCTCTAGTTACCATACGGAAATATCGAAATAATTGAATACAAAATGTTATTAATTATGATGTTTTTATTTATTATTGAATAAGTTCAAAAAGATTACACTCACTGTTTGCTCTAGATATGTAGGTAATAAAGGAATCCTATTTATCGTAACCGTCTTCATTGAAGTACAAATTATTAACGTTAATAAGAATTCCTACGTTCTTCGTAAATTTTATTATGTACCTAGGTGCTTGCTTTATTCGGGTGCGTCCTTTCAGGGCTCAACTAAATCGTCAGTTACGGCCTACAGGCCTGCCTGCCTACTCCAATTTAAGACATATTTCACGAATATTTATACTTGCTATATAAAATGTGACGTAATCTTTCGGGAGGTATGATAGAATTGGTGTGGCGTACAGTAAAGATTGACGATGGGGACTGGGTTGTAACGGATAAAATAATTATGTCTAAAGTAAGGAACAAACTTAGAACCTGAACTATTGCCAATATTCAAGCCCGCGTTTAAGACTCTAAGACGTTGCTTTGCTGATAGAGGGTCCTTTTTTCGGATTTTTGAAACCGTTACAAAAACCACCACATTGTACAGCTTTTATTTTAAAATAGCTTTTCTCGATTATATAACCGATCAGGAGTTCCATAAATAAATGGATAAGCATGAATAGAAAAATCCAATCAGTTTTTTGTATGGAGCTGGGCAGTAGTTGGTCGCAATTCGGAAGTTGTTCTTACTGACATATTTTTTCTGGTATATCCTAGAATCTAATCAAGGAAACTAACACTTATCCCGCAAACTTTACTAAGTACTCTGTATCTATGACATACGACCTAGAAACTAAAGTTTGTTTTATTGAGATATAACATGTCAAATAAGGATGTCTTATACCCAGGTACCGACTGTTAAATGATGATGGAAGGGAAGTAGTCTCGAAGGAACTAGATCTTTTAAAAATGATATATTTTCCAAGTGTTAATGTACAACATTAAATTTAAACATGAAATAGATACCTATATTAAAGTAGAAGTTCATAATTTTTAAAGAAATATAATAACAAAACGACCTAGCTAATACGACCAATACCTTCAAGTACCTACCTAATTTGGGGAACAGCTAGGCGAAAGCTACAATTTCATTGTCAAAATCTATTCACAATATAAAGGCCCAGCAGCCGATATAAAGGACGCTTAACAGACTAATATTAAACTACTTGAAAATCGTTAATAATCTTTCAACCATCACAACTGTTCATCTCTTAACAAAGGACCCTCTAAACTTTAACTATGGCTGAGTTAACTTGCGAAGAACACTCTGGACTTGTTCATGTAAATAAAACTTTACGTCTAATGTGAATCTCTTGCTCTGATAGAACTTGAAAGTTACAAATTGTGCGCAATATTCCTGGTATCTTAGTACCAGGACATTTTAATTGCTAAAAAATGCCCTTTCGGTTACAGCCCGATTTAAAAGTAAAAAAGAACTTAGGTAAAAACCATCAATCATGCATTCGAAAATCACCCCCTATTGGTGCTATTCACAGTCAACAATAAAATGAATATATGTGGCTTTAGCAGATTTATGCGAAAAGTTTATACAAATATCATTTCTAAATCAAACAGCGAACCGAAAAAATCGTAACGGTATAAAAGGGCAATATAGTCGGTAAAGCTGATTTTTACACTGAATGACTTGATTAACTCGAAATAATGAAAGATATTCATAAATCTACAAAGCTAAAAGGGATCAAGATATTAATGATTTTGTTATAAGTAAACCTTTATTGGAATTTAAATGGGTAATAAAAGCTAAGTTAGATATTGTGAGTAGGTACGCAAGTACACAGTTAGAGCATCTATATTTTAGATTTTCATAAAGCTATAAACTAATTTCGTAGAACATTTGTTTTCGAGTTATCCAACTGTGTAGATCTGATCTGAGCAAACGGAAGTGATTAAATTCATGTAACCGACAAAACAAAGGGAATGTTAAATATGCATGAATCTGTGAGGAGTCAAACTGGAGCTTTTAGTAACTGTAGGTATAAGAAGTTTTATGTACCTAGCAACAAATTCCAACACAAAATAAATCTATGATTTACCACTCTACGCTTTCATTGGGGTTCCAAGAAAAACGTACAAAGAACCATTGAATACAATACGTAGAAGGTTAATGTTACTTACGTACGAAAGTTTGTTCATTAATTATTATCCCACCCAAAACAAAAATGTGAAAGACTGCCAAGTTCGATAATATGGGAATGCTTCGCCTATAAAAGAAGTGAGATCTGAATAAGTACCAAGTTCCATACACATACCTCAGTTAAAAATAGTTACTTTTTAATGATGTTACTTGGCAAGTTTTCATACACCTTGTTATAAACCTACTAAACGCAATGAATCAAGTATTTAATTTTCTATTAAAACTTGCCAAGTAATCATCATTAAAAAGTAACTATTTTTTAACTGAGGTATGTGTATGGAACTTGGTACTTATTCAGATCTCACTTCTTTTATAGGCGAAGCATTCCCATATTATCGAACTTGGCAGTCTTTCACATTTTTGTTTTGGGTGGGATTTCAGTTATTTTTGTAAGGTTGTTTATTTTATTTTTTCTTATGATGAAGTTAGTTAAAGAAATGTCTCATTTATACTATCTTTTAGATTTTTTAATATGCACTATGTTTCTTACAAAGAAATGAACTAGATTAACTATGACTAGATTTACCAACTGACTGACATGACATGTTATCATATATTATGTTCGTGGATCAAAGTTACACATTCGTTATTTTCGAAAGTGATTCACACTTGGCCGTTTTCAGATTTTTACTTTACTTTGACTAAATACAAACCTTTGTACCATTCGAAGATATATTATATAAATATAGATAAATTTAGTTCGTTTTAGTTCCTTAGGGGTATTTTACACCGGGTATAAAACACCTTCATTATTTTGAAACCGACTCACACTTGGCCATTTTCAGATTTTTCCCTTTACCTTGACATAAAGACCTACCTCCATGCCAAATTTCAAGTCAATACGACCATTGGAAGTGGTCTAGGTTTTTGATGAGTGAGTCAGTGAATCAGTGAATCAGTCAGTGAGTGTATAGTAAAAATAGCGATTTTCTGACGTCAATATCTCAAGACCTACAATAGGTATATTAATGAAATTTTGTATTTTAGATAAGTGAGGGGGTCTCAACAGATACTAGAAATTTGATATGCGTAAATAAAATAGATTTTGAGTTACAGGGGGGTCGAATTTGGCCCGAAATGGTTCGTGTAATATAACCCACGGCCGGTGTGTCGCCTTTTTTGCTCGAACTTGGCGGACACACTGCCGTGTGTCTAGATAAGTTCGTATTGTTAGCATGGCGTCCAACTGAGAATTTAACTTAGACAACTTAATGCAATAAAAATATACAAGCACAAACTTTTATCATTAAATTAAGAATTTATATAATTTTGCTTGTAAATTGAGACTTTATACGTGACTTCATCTTGGCTTGCATTTTTTTACTAAGCCACTTATTGTATTATTCATTTGCGTATATTATTTTTTACGCAAGAGACACGCACGCACTTGGGAGTTTGACACACAAGTCATCAGCATTGTAATCTGTTTCAAGACACCGTGCCTTTAACAATGCATCTGAAATTCAAAACGAAATGAAAGATTATTACTCTTCAAGTTTTACAGTAGGTACTTTTCAAGTAAAAGAAAGATCAACGAAAGGTCTATTTCAAAAATACGATTTGGAACAATAAATTCCTCGCGTCTCCTTGACTAACAGAGATCAGAGTTAATCTAAGCTTAGGTTGTGTGAATACAGCCCTGTACAGATATTCGCGTACATCTACAGGGAATTCATTTTTGAACCTACACCTAGGATTACAAACGAAATGTAATAAAATCTCTGTAGGTATTAGATTACCGTGTTTAAATTAATCCATTTGAAATTGAAATCAGAATTTGACTAAATACAGATTACAACAGATTTAATAGTAAGATGATATATTTTAATTTGTCTGAGTGAAATAATTTAAAAAGAGCGTTCTTCACTTTGTTTTGGTTTGCTCTTTTATAAACCTTTTATTTTCAGTTCACCAAGGCCCATGAAAACCTGTAACAATTTTCTAGCGTTGCCCACTCCATAGCCATGCATACTTGAAATGTCTTCTAGTGAATGTAATTTCACGGGTACCCTAATACCCTTACCTAACCATAGCCCCGCATAGCAATGTCTTTCACAGCCACGCATGGTACCTTTTCGGACGACCTTTTTCACAAAAATGCTCTGAAGCCCGAGTTTTCACGAGATTGGTATTTTATTCTAATTATGTTAAGTGCGATCACTTTCCTGCAATTAATTCTATTTTACAAAGTACCAAGCCTAAGCAGCCACTATTCATTAGAATGTTATACCGATTTTTAAGGGTAAAAGAACTTTTAACGGGATTGACGATTTGACGGCGTAGAAGTTAGCTGACAATTGAAATTCGACCCTCACTGAGCTAAATTCCCAGCAGACCTAATTCACCAGAAAGATAGGAGCTATAAAATATAGCCTGAGCCGTAATAACTCAACTATTGTGTGTGTGGTTTCAATTTCCATAAATTGCCTTCCTGCCTACGTGCCTGTCTACGGCCAGTCTGCATAAAGGCATGAGCTGCCCAATAAAACGCAGATGACGAAAATATACGGAGATGTATATAAAATTAAATTCCTACCCCATAGGTACTCCACATTTTTCTGAGGGCATGGAAAAATGTTGAATATGCAAACAAAACCCATTATGGTGCTATAACATGGTAGAGTGTATGGCAATCATGGTGGTCGAAATTTTGGGGATAGACTCAGTGTAAAAAAAATAGCCTTTCAAAAATCTGATATTTTTATAATATAAAATCGTCAAAAAAATATACCTAAGCGTTTGTGATTTATTTTAAAGAAATATAAGTAAGTAGGTAGATAAGTCAGTGGCAACGCAATATTCAGGTTTGTACAGTCAACTTCAGGTCCTGTGGTAACAGTTTTATAGGAAAATCGTACTTATTACTATTGAGTTAAGGTGCATGACAGTTACCACTGACTTACGGTCTACCGTACTCCTGCTACAAAATATAACAGACAGCCTTTCAGATTTTCTCTTTGTTGCGAGAAAAATCGTCTATGACATTCTGTTTCAAAAGAACTGGCCTAAAATCGATACTAATCCGAAAAATCCAAAAGATGAAAGATGGATGAACGTAAAAAATATTAAGTCAACCTTTGAAAGAGCATCGGCTTACCGATTATATTACTTTGAACACTTTGATTTCGGACTGTCGATCCGAAAACTACAATAAGACTTTGATGAACTGGAATATGGAAGATGGAATCGCCGAATCTCTGCACATGAAATCCCTCGAAACACAATGGGCTCTACTTTTGACGACACCCAAGATCGAAAATGGATACAATGTCATTTTGTGATATAGTTATGTAGTTGTGATTTAATCAAATCATATCAATGCAATATCAATTGTTAAGTAAAGAAATCACGATGTCCTATTTAATAGTTATGTAAAATAATAAAATATTAATTTTGTTTCCCTTCCATTAACTTTGAAACGATCCAAGTTTGTCACGCTATAAATGTAGTGCAGATTTCTTAAAGCTTTTCAAATGAGGCGTGAATAGATACCGGAGGAGAAACCGACTGTTTATAATAGAACCAGCCAGAAGTGAAATGATACTATTCACCCGATTGCTTCAGAGGTACCTACTGTATTTAAAAAAAGCTGTAGGCTTTTAACTGGAAAATGGTTACTCGTTTATCTATTTATGACATTTTATATGATTTTAGAAATGACAAATATACAAACAGTAGAACCACTTGCTCAAAACAATAGCTACTTATGTAAAAGTGAAAACATTTTCACCCACTGGATTAAAAGTTTATTCTAAAGTAGTCATACACGTTGCCATAATTATAATTTAACTTTTAAAATAAATAGTTTAATATTTAATTACTTACTTAATTTATAAAATAATTGTTGTGTTAAATCCATAACTTATATTAATTACATTTATTAACTAAAAATAACTCCCACAAACTTACCTCAAAAATAATATTAAAGGAGAAACTTTAATCCATAAACTTTTTTGGAACAAATAAATGATTAATAATAAATTGCAATAACTATTTCACACAACTTTTATGAACATCGCAGCGTAATATTTGCGGAAGTTGGTCGAATATCCGAGAGTACACGGGAGGCCGCGAGCGTCGTTCGAAAGCACTGAACCGGGGCCTGGCTACACGAACACTGAATGAGAAATGAGAATCAAAGCGCAGCCCTTCCACAGATGCGCTGAAACACGCCAAAGCACAACAATTTTAAGTGTTCTATAACTGAAATTCATTCATGGTCACACATGCACTAGTAATTTGGTTAACAATGACTGGTACAGAATATACTTAATCGAGTTACGCTGCCAACTGCGCGAAACCGCCACGCCGCTGAGGTTTTTTTATAGTTTTAATGAAACAAAGCAAGAATGTAGGTACCTCGTATAATTTTTTCCTTAGGTTTTTTTCAGATACATATTTAATGGTGAGCTTTATTGGTAGAACTTTTTTTTTCAGGATACATGTAAAATATAGTAGGTATTACTGTAGCCGTTTTTCCGCGGTTTAACCAAACTTCTTTAAAAAAAATATTTCTTACGGAATTTACAGATTTATAAACTACATAAAAGATAACAATCTCACTTTTCAGATTCACGCCCTTGTCATTTTCTTTGTTGGAACCTAATTTGTACGTATTATGTACTACGCCCTCGGACATAGGTAGAATCATTTAACGTTGAAATCAACATTTGAGGAAAATTGGCAGTAAAAAGCGTGATGGTCAGGACACTTTAATTCCCCGAAACTTTGATCCATAGAAATGTTTATTAACAACGTTAATGTAAATTCCTAGCCGTGGAATTTCGTTATAAAGGCTAATTTATTGCTATAGCAGTGTAGGAAAATCCAATAACATTTTAGTGTTAAAAGGGTGACAATTAGATTACGACCACCTTATAAGTAAATAGTAAGTACCTAAGGGTAATAGGAGGTCGTGGATTTAGTGCGAAGCTTAGGCTTAGTATTTTCGGTTCAAGGTTCTCCAACACGAATTACTTATGTAAGTTATATATTTTTCGAGGAATTCGTTGCCGTAGGAACATCATTAATTCTCAATGCGGGTTATAACTTAAGTACGTAATAGTATTACTTTAAAAGGCGTACCTACCCGGTATGTAGGCACTCCTATACGTGCGTACCTAAGTTAAGATTTATTTCGGCATTCAGCGATAAAACTAAAGGAGAAGTTAGGTCTCTAGAGTGTGAAAATTAAGTACTTAACCGACCGGTTTCGCAATTAATCTCCACAAAACAGAAGACAGTTTGTAACTACTCTGTAATTATTAAACTGCTTACGAACTATAACCATTATTTGATGAGTAATAAAATAGTAATTGGTTTAGTTGGGTCGGGACTACAGTTTGAAGCCCGTTTTAGCAGAACTGTGAATTATCGTATAATTTCTATTCTAGAGTCCATTATAATATTGTAATGTCTCGTCTATTTTTCTGGACATTTTCTTACGTAGAGCAGCAATGGCTATGTTCCATACTTTACATTTTTTAATAATTTTTTAACCATTTAAAACAGTGAATTTCTTTGCCAACGTTCATAATTATTCATACTCGATAGTTTCGTTGAGGATGCTAGTTTTAGAAGTGTAGTTTTTAAATGTGTTCTATGTTATTTTATACAATACATCTATTTAATCGGTAAGAAAATAATCCACACTTTGAAATTGAAATGTACTTAAAACAATTGCGAATTCGCCGTTAACACCTAGTATACTTATTCAGTCATTGAAATAGGTTCTAGATAGCTACTTACTCGTTTAATGCCAATTTTATTTCTTTCAGTTTAGCCGGAGATAAGTAACGTCTTTGTCTACAAATCCTCTTTTGACATTTTACTTCACATCCACTGATACCACAACTCACATTGTAATTTATAATTTTTGAGTGTTTTTCTTCTTTATTGACACTTTGAGAGGCATTTGAACTTATGCCTCAATAATCACATGCCAGTCAATAGATATTAAGGAGTCACTGTCATTTTTTGAGTTTTATTTAAAGAGTAAATACCTAAAGGTAAATGGCGTTGGAGAATCAAGTTATTGGTGTAACAAGTGGAGATAGAACAACGTCGCACCCAGTTCCCAGCTATTGCCCAAAGTTATTAAACAATATTACCGAGGAATTTATGTCGCACAAACTGCGTTCGTAACACTGCAAACCGCGTGTAGTACTAACGAAGTTTGTAGTTGACACGTTGTTGCAGAATATTCATCAACACAATAGTCCAATAGAACCCACAATGAGTGCTGCAGTTGGTCTACTCTTACAAATGTAAATGGCTACCAATCCGCCGCTCACGACTTTGCTTTTCAAATGAAGTCGGCATACAAAGCGGAATATCATAGCTATTTAGATCAAAGGTGGTCTAAATCACGGGTTTTCCTTTAATCTCCTGTAATCACTGTTATTAGGTAGGTACTTTGGAAGTTCGCGGTTGCTATGAGGCCCTTAGTGGTATTTTAATTCAAAATTACATAATCTGCAAGCTGCCACCTACAATTTTAATTTAGTCATAAATCTTACTGTCTAGTCTTCTTCAGCGTGATACTCCTTTGTTGTCTAATTTTCTAGAGAATGAAACACCACGAGAATCTGTCTATTAAAATTATGTTTATGATTCGAAGGGTTTAAAGAGCGTGACTACTGAGAAGACGGCTCACAGACATGATTCGAAGTATTTGAACAAATATAATATAATAGAGGTCGAAACAGAATATTACTAGCTCTCGCGAGCGGTTTCACCCGCGTCCCGTGGAAACTATTTTGCACACCCTGATAATCGGTGAACAACAGCCTTTCTCAACATGTATGTATCTAGGTACCTAAAACTGAAAGAATATTTGAAATTTTACTAAGTTCCGTACTTAGCGTACAAACAAACCCTTCTTATTTAGTTTTACTATATTGGTAAAGGTTCCATGAAAATCATTTTAAGTACTTCCAGGTAATGTTGTTCATTTTCATGTCAGGCATTCTTATACAAAATAGAGTACTTAGAATATCAGACATAATACACAACAAATTTCTTTCTACGATGTAAATTCATCAGTAATTGCTTGGTAACACAATTGTATTGAGAAATAATACATAACAAACTTATTTCTTTGACATAAAGGACAATGCCTAAAAACGTCCCCACCCACCAACAGACTTGAAAGTAGTGTCATTGGATGCGCCTCATTTAATAGATCATTTCTTATTATGGAGACACATTCCAAAAGTATGGGGTTTAGGAACTATAAGACAATTTAGTATCCTTAATAATCAATTAACTTCAAGTTTGTTAACCAATTACTCAGAGATGGGTGGACCGATTTTGATGTTTTTATTTTTATTTTAAAGAATCTATCTCAAAGTTAGTCTAATGTAATTTTCATTAAGATCTTTTAAGCAATTTTTTAGTTATCATCGGTTAAAATAATCGGTTTGAAGAGGCAATGTAGAATGTCTTGAGGACACGTTCACCACCAGCAACAGACTTGAAACTAGTGTCATCGGAAGCGCCTCCTTTGATAGATCATGACTATCATAACGATTTACGCCAAATGTATGGGGTTTTGGAAATATTCGACATTTTAGTATCCACAATTAACGTAACGTTAGGTTAGGTTAGTAGGTATACACCGTGACTTTTTAGTCGTCTTACAACGGCAGCCCACTTCATGTAGGTATCCAATGACTAGTAAACGTTCATATTAAAAATAAAAAATAATTCATTAAACCCCAAACATTTAGAGTATGTCGTCACAGTAAAAAAATATCTATCGGATAAGGCGCTTCTGATGACACTAGGTTCAACTCTGTTGGAGTCAGTAAAGGTCCATACAAAATCATTAAACCAATTATCATTCTAACCGGTGATAACTCAAAAGTTGCTAAAAAGATCCCGATGAATATCATATCGGACTAACGTTGAGACACCTTCTTTGCATTAAAACAAAAATAATCAAAATCGGTCGACGCAACTCCGAGTAATTGGTTGAACTTGACGTTTATTGATTATTAAGGATATTAAAATGTCGTGTATTTCCAAAACCCCATACATTTGGAGTAAATCGTTTTGATAATCATGATCTATCGAAGGATGCGCTTCCGATGACACTAGTTTCAAGTCTGTTGGTGGGTGGGGACAGGGTCCATACAAAATCCGGCATTGTCCTTTCTATTACTAATTGCTTGGTAACACAATATTTTTGACTGGTGTTGCCAGATAGCTCACGTGAATGAGTGAGTTGAAAGATCGAAATGAACAGTATCTTCCATGGTGGGCTGTAATATTATTATCGCGATACATCACTAAATTGACACACTACACTTTACAATATTTATAATATTTTAACCTCCATATTTTAACCTACATTTGTCACATGAATATAATTTTTGAATTCAGTAAATAAAAAAATAAATACTGAAAAGTTCCTGAAAGCGTTTATCTCAGGGACAACTGAGACGATTTAAAAAAATCTTCCACTATTGGATAGCTCATTGCATCAAAGCAGACTCTTCCAGGCTCTTTTTTATCCGGATGCACGAAGTAGTCCACTTATGAGTGTATCCATAATATCGCACAGAAATAGAATGTAACATATATTTTAAATAATATAAAAAAGATAAAATTTCATCGCCAGGTACATAAAAATAAAAAGCGACAGACATACGAAAACCGCTAACCGCGCGACAGTGGTTACCCAAAAACGTTACAAAAATTCTGTTTTAAAATGTAACAAGCTCTTCTTCACGTTTATGAATACAGAAAATATTAACTAAGCCAGCCCGCGGATTGAACTTTGCATGTAAATTAAAAGGGTGACTGAGCCTAAAACCACAGCTATGGAAATTTTAAAATTTTCATTGAGTGTTGGAATTAGGAAAAACAACACATTTTTCACTTTATTACATAGTACATAGTCACAGTCACATTTTTACATAGTAGCTGAACGACATATACTTTTCAGTTGCTTTTTGGTTATTGATTCCACTTTTGGAAGAGGTAGGTGGGTGGTAATCAATTAGTATTATCCAAAACGATTGAAAAAAAAAAACAAACTGGTACACTGAAACTTTTACCAATAGCACTGATACTCTTTTACATACCTAATGCACAATGTTAGCCTAAAGGGGAATGTTGTGTCCAATACTAAATAACTCGAACTTTCAACAACTTCAGAATATTTTAACTAAGTTTGTAAAATGTAAATTAAACCTGGAATATTAAAAACACACGAGATACCCAGGTACCAAAACACGATTCTTCGTTTTATGGCACTAACAAAACAAATACATAAAATCATTCATATAGGTCGGCATAGACAAGCAATTTATGTTATCATTATAAAAGGTTAAAGGACTGCCTCGTTGGTCTAGTTGTCGCAAGTGCGGCTGCTGAGCACGAGGTCTCGGGTTCGATTCCCGAGTCGGGCCGAAATCGCTTTGTGGGTTTTAGAAGACTTTCACAAAGCAGCCCGGAGCCTGGAAGTTGGTGATTGATACACCCGTGCATCGGAGAGCACGTAAATGTCGGTCCTGCGCCTGATCTCTCTCCGGTCGTGTCGGGTTGCCGTCCCATCGGGCTATGAGAGTGAAGGAATAGGGAGTGCACCTGTGTCTGCGCAAATGCTTGTGCACTATAATATGTCCTGCGCAGTTGGCTAATCTCCTTACGTGAGAACAGCCGCCATAGCCGATAATCGGCTAGGAGGACATCATCATCATAAAAGGTTAAAGGAATGAGATCCTCCATGCGCGAAACCAATTAATTATTATCTAGATCTATACAAAGAGTTTAGCTGTCACCACTGATATAGGGGCAAGCGAAAAGGGTTATTTCTACCCAGCCCTTTTAGATAAGCCATCTTTTTAATAACATATCTCTAAATTAACAATTTAACACATAATGTTGCTAGAAAGTTCTGAATTGAGATATGCTTTGTAAATGCTTATTTTTATTTACTAGCTTTTAGTAGCAAATTCATGGAGATAGGGACTTAGCCAACCTAAAGGCTGGCTTTAAATTTAATTATGCCACGCATCATAAATGTTAGACTAATATTCAAATTGAATACTTAATATGAATATTATTAAGAAAATTGAAACGTAAATTAACCAAAACTTAAAATGACGCCCTATCAACTTAAAATACATTCTATTCTAACAAATAATTATCTGTCACATTTGGAACGTTGAACCGTAAATTAATCATTTAACCTCAATAGTGTTATTAAAGTGGAAACGAAGGAAAATAGTAGGTTGTCATTAGTGTTCCATTCAATATTTATAACTTATCAAACCATAAGCTTACTTACCTATTGTAAATAATAATCGATTCATAAAAGTAAAAAGTCGACAGGAAAAACGGAGAACGTATTAATTTTAAAATGAAATCGGTGATGTTACTGACGGCTTTCTTAATTCCCAATAAGGAAACTCGGTTGAAGCTTACTAAAGCACATACATAATATAAACCTATTTTATGTTCACTCTTTCAGTTACTTTTTCATAAAAATTATACAATCCTACTTACAATAAATCGATTTATCTTTTTTAATATCATAAAAGAAAGAAAAAGGGCTAGGTATAACTCCATTTTACGTAGAAAAGAGGTGTTGGTACTTATTCACTTTGATACTCGATTTTCAGTTCAGGAACAGTTTTTAAAACTTCAGTGGCCCGCATTGTGTCCCAGGGGGCTACTGCAACGTGAACGTACTCCGCTAGTTCCCAGGGACTTATTGCTGTAATATTTTATATTTTCACACTACACCTCTCTTTTCGCATTTTGGTCCCGATCGTATCTACATTGTTAACACAAACTTTACAAACAATGTGTATTCTTATTCGATAAGTCCTTATGTATTTATTCGTTCGAACAAAATGTAAACGGACCCAATAACCCTAATAACTCATTACGCAGTAACATGGAAACCTGATGACATACACATAGCTAATCACCTCTGATATTGATATTCTCTTTGATGAGTGTCTACTGGGATTTATGTCTAAACCATATGTCTACTTATCGGTACATGCCGCACGATGTTCGTATTAATCCGTCCTCTTAATGTTGTGAGATGTAATGGACTAGTTAGCGAGACGGCCAATGAAGAACAAACAAGAAACTTGCTGGGAAAATATTATGTCTGAAAAGTTTGTTTTTCATTACGCCTGCCTATAATATCACAGGAATACTTTGGTAGCCCAGAAGTAATTTGATTCTTATTACTTGTAAAGTTTTTTTTGTAAAACTTTTGACTGAACTACAAAAATTACGACGATTTTTATTCATAAAAATCAATTCTGTAATGTTTCGCATCTACAATGTACCTAAGCAATTTATTATATTTTTTTTTTACTTTGTCGTATATCTAAATATATGTATAAGCTTAACTCGATTTCTAACCATAATAAATCCATTCATTTGTCGAGTGAGTAACTACAATGTGATTTATTCGCCGTAAATGGCTCGGAATAGCGAGCGACCATCAAAATTTTCAGATCTACTGTTAAATAGCCGCTGCCATTAGTCATCAAATTCAAATATAATAAATAAAAAGGCAGTTAGAAATAAAAGCTAGTTTTAACTACGAAGCTTTTTTTGAAGGTATACCAACGTATAGATATTCCAAAAAAAAGTTGTCTGAATCGTCAAAATAAATTGTGTTATAAGACCAAATGTTCAAAAAAATTGTCTACGAGCTATTTGAGAGCTTTCATGGAGCAGACAGATAATTTTTCGTCTCGGATTAAGTCCCAAGTTGCCTATCTATAGCTGGACAGAACTTACTTTAGCTCAGTAAAGATTTAAATAGAATAAGTAGGATTCGTAATATTTATATTGTTAGTAGGTCTTGTCCTGATATTCAACTTAGCCAATAGACAGAATTTCGTTTAACTTATGTTGTAGCCAAGTCTGCGAGAAAATTATGAAACTGTAAGTGCACCCGAATTTTTGAAACCTACATACCTAAAATACTTACTTCTCCTTTTTTCTTCTATTAGACAACTATAACTAAAACATTAGGATGGCTAATGGACCGCATAAGTACCTACGCTAATAAAAACACCCCTACTTTACCTGTTTGGGTAACATTGATATCCTATTATGGACCTCTACTGACTGTTAGGATTGACATATGCCTACATGGTTAGGATCTTCGAACGACAGCTCGGTTAATCATAACAACTGACATGCAATCAAGCGACCTATAAGTACTTAATAACTTTGCGGAACACGCAAGCCTTCACTCAAGAAACGAAGGAAATTATACCACAGCTGCACAGTTCATGATTGTCAACTTACGTATCACATGTTTTCAGCCACATTTGAGCTCTGAACTGCGTACTTTTAGCGCGCAATTACAATAAAAGCTCACTGCACGACAACGTCGCAGCCTCTTAGCGCTCACGTGAGTTGTTTGAGAGCGAAGTCGACTAAAATGCCGCTTTGCTACATTCAGACTTGGAATCATTAACATTTGCTTGCAACACGGGTACCTGTAAACATTAAGCAAGCTATAAACGTTGCAGGCGGTCTTCCATTAGGCCCCTACATAGGTATACCTACCTCAAACAAAACTATTATTTATCTATCTATTTAAATAGGTAAGTAGGTAGACAGCGACCATCACATAAAAACCCACTTTAGCGTCCTTTGACTAACAACCGACAAACGTAATATGAATACCTAGCTACTTACCATCTAAGGATCAAACCGGCCTAAGAGGTCATGTTCACATCTAATGAGATTAGTTTTATGATAATGCGAGATCTTCAGGAAACCAAAGTAGACCTTAGTTCCTAATTGAGATTAATAATTTTCAGTGTTTGATAACATTCACATCACATTCAAACTTACGATCTTACTTCCAAAAGCACTCAAAGACTCCTCAAAGAAAGAGAATTATTATATTTCTTGTTGGATAACAGGAAAACAATATGTGAAAATATAGTTTCCGTAGACACGCGAAAGTGACGTGCAACATTCAAGAGTTATTAAAAGATAAATCAATCTGTTTCAACATACACCAACGGCAAGCTTAGGCGACTAGCTATATATTATTAAGTATGGTCACAAATAAAAAATACCTATTTACAATATGAATTAAAGGGTAATAGTTATTTGTTATACAAGAGTGCAAAGTTGCTTTTTAACCGCGAGCTCAATTTTGATGACCGAGCAAGCGAAGGATTCTAAAATTGAAACACGAGCGTAGCGAGTGTTTCAATAATTAGAATCCTGAGCGATAGCGAGGGAATCAAAAGAGCTCAAGGTGAAAAATCTTTGCACTCGAGTGCAACACGTAACTTTTCATCCCACCTCATCGAGGAAATTACTAAATGCAAAAAACAAAATGGCGCGCACATATGAGTATCAAATTAAAAAGCAGTAAGTACCTATTAAAGTTCATTTATTTGAAAACTCAGTTTAAAAATGAAACGACGTTAAAAATCTTTGTAAAAACAATTGGCGATGCAAAGATTACGCGCACGCCTCTAGTGGCGACATTAAGAAGCTGTCTAAGAACGACACTGACAGCCATTTCTATACAATTTATGTCACTGTCACTTTTTTCTTTTTAATTTGACGCGCGGTATTTTGACACAAAATGTACGGATATCTGTCAAAGTGTCGTTCTTAGACTGCTTCACAATTTTGATACTAGAGGCGCTAGTTAGAATCTTTGCATCGCCAATAATAAAAATTACTTAATTAATTGAATAATTATTTTAAGCAGTATTTTATTTGTTTAATATGTATTTGTTCGAAAAATCTTATCAAGATTGTCACAAATGGAGTATTGCACACGATGTTCTAAATTCAAATCACTTTGTCGCTCTAGAGGATAAGAACGGCTTTTGCGCTCAGATATCAAAGGATAAAACTACTCTTTCCGAGATGGTGGGATGAAAAGGATTTTTTTGAGAAATCATCATATGACCACTCCCGCTGTGGGTGCTGCCTGAGGGAATGCCAGACTCTTACTGACCACGAACCATCTTTCTTCTGGAGCCCCCCTTGTGTACAAGGGTCGCGGTAACTCTTTCGAACCATCCCACAAGCTTTAAGTTATGTAAATAGGGCAACTGCGTATTTCAAGTACCTACCGAACTATTAATTATTACCTGCCGTGTACTACGGTTGATAAACTAATCTATTTCTGTTTAGTATCGATTACGAAGGAACATATCTAATATACCAGATACCAGTTCTATGTGGCATAGTAAACAAAAATAGAGCAATATTTTCTGTCTCTAAAGAGGTCCCGTTTTACCCTTTTGCTTATAGAACCTTAAAAAGATGATGTGGAGAGTCAGCATTTGCGCAAGAGGCAATCAAAGATTTTGATTTGCTGACCATTTGCAAAAAAAAAATACTGATATAATGATATTCTGAGCTTTCCTAGCCTAAGGCTTTTAATTATCGTCGGAATTATCGTCACTTTCAGGTTAGAAGTGGTAAAGTATACTGGAGCTGCCGCCGTCGCGGAAGGTCTTGAGTAAGCGCCCATTTTAACCTAATAAATAACTTTTTTTCTGATGTTCAACTGTAGATGTTTTTGTTATAGGGTTACATACCTCTATATATCAAGAAGAAGCTAGAAGAGTAAGCAACACAGATATACAACGTAGGTGTAACTTATATATAATATAAAATACATAGGTAGGTAGGTAAGTACAGGAATAAGTTTTAAGCATAGGTATATTTCAAAATCCACTTCTAAGCCACAACTTACAAGAGTGTTACAATAAAATATCCTGAAACCCAGCTAAGTAGGGACCCAATAAAAAATAAAAAGGTAAAGTAACAAGCCGTAAAACACATACCCCATAAATATACGGCAGTTTTTTACGCGAGGATTACTCGTAGTGAACAGCTTAGGAAAGATAGTAGCGTCGCCCACTAGTGTTTATTAGTGTCGCTCAAGCGTAAACGCTCGACATAGGTAGGTATAGGTACCTACATGAAGTAGAAAGTTTACCCCGACACATAACACTTACTTACGGATGTAGGTACGGGTTAAAGCCGGAGATACACATGCCCATAACTTGCACACTTGCATTTAACATGGAGATGAGTTAAAAATAAAAAAATTTTGATAAAGAGTATAATTTACAAGTGTCAAAAACTTTATGAAATTGCTTAAATAAAAATATTGTTTGGTGTGTGCCCAGTGTGTATCATTACCGCTGTTGCTAATGCTGTTACTACCGCTACAGCTATCATACAATTTATCTCTTGTTTAGAATCGTATAGATAGTTCAACTCAGATTTGCGCGCGGCCCTATGTGTGCGTCGGCTTGTAAATACACAACTTTCATTCGTGTGACAGTGACGTCGTCCGAACATGACGTGTTCTTATCACTTTTTCTTATGGGTACAGTCGTTTACGAAAATACTAGTTATTCACGGAGAAATTATTAAGGAGTCAGATAAAGCGTTTCAAAAAAAAAACAACATTCAAAGCTTTTTATTATTAAATATAGTTTTTCATTATTTTCTCATAAGTCTTTTCAAATTGACATTGGCAGTATCTAAGAATTAAATACTCCTTACATATTTTCTAGCTCGGGGTACGCCGACAATAAATAAAAGTGTGGACTAAGAATGTAAAAAGAGGTATAACCTAGTATAATAATGTAAACAAAATATGTAGGGAATTTTTAAAAATTATAGTGCTTCGCATAATGTCGACCAAAATAACAAAATAATGAAACTCATAAATGAACGTTTAAGTCAAATTGATGATGGGATGTGGCGTAATACTTGTCGACATGTACAAAAGAAAAAAGAAGAATACTATAGACATTTTGACATGGAGTCAGAATTTATAATTCACCTTGGAGAGTAGCGAATCCGAAAATTCATCATTTGATTTTTCAAATAGCGATTCATAACACTAGTTTACAAAAAAATAATTTTTTTTTGTTCATGAAATGAAACCTATATTATTTAAGTAGGCTATGGACGGTTACTAAAAAAATATATTTTTATTTTTCGTAGCACGTCACAATTCGGAGATATCGATGACTTTTTTTTAATCTACCCGCAATTGTTTAAATGCGTTTATCGTTCTGTTTTGTAAACAACTGTGTGAATCAAAAGTCTAATTTTTATATAAAAATGTCATCTAGAGTGTGTAAACTACATCCAGATCGATTTTGTTATGTTTGTGGGAAAATTGTTCAGTTAAATCGTGGTTTCCCTTTAACAAAACCATTGCATGAAGCCTATATACAATATTTTGGATTTCTGGTGTCAAATCAAGATAAAAATTGGGTTCCTCATGTGATTTGCACTAATTGCAGATTGGTCCTCAGCTCCTGGTATTCAGGTAAAAATAGATCACTGAAATTTGGTAAACCAATGATGAAAAATTTTACCAAAGCTTTGGATAAGTCCAAGCCTGCATTTCAATATCTCTGCTCTGTATTTACGAATCTTTCTGCTGCTAAATTAAAGGAAGGAATATTTGTGGGTCCTCAAATCAGGAGAATATTGGACGATACAAAATTCGAGAGCCTTTTAACCGATGTAGAAAAAGCAGCCTGGCACTCTTTCAAAAGTGTCGTTAAAAATTTTTTTGGCAATAAAAAAAGTGATAATTACAAAGAGATCGTAAATTTATTGCATAATTATGAGCGTATGGGTGTAAATATGTCACAAAAAATTCATTTTTTGCATTCCTACTTAGATTTTTTTCCAGAAAATCTTGGTAGTGTGAGTGATGAACACGGTGAGCGATTTCACCAAGATTTAAAATTATTTGAGCAAAATTATCAAGGTTTTTGGGACGAAAACATGCTAGGGGACTATTGTTGGTCTGTTGTGAGAGATACAGATGAAAATATTTATAAAAAAAGAGCAAAAATTACCCATTTTTAACTGTCTATCGTTTATTTAGATGTGTTTTTTGTAAAAATCTTCTTAATAAATATTTCAAAAACCTGACGTGCTGGATTTTTTTAAATATTTTTTCCGAGATGTAGATACCCAAAGTAATGTAACCGTATGTATTCCATTTCATGAACAAAAGTCATGTAAACTAGTGTAATCATTATAAATAAATAAACATTAAATTACGTAATAACTGTTTTTCTTTAAACACCCGTATACAACCCCTACATAACTGTATTGTACCCGACTGTACCTCTTGTCACGCACACAAAGTCACTGTATATGTACAAGGGTTACCCACACATAAGGCCGCGCGCACGACTGAGTTGAACTTACTATACAAAATTATCTACCTAATTTTCCTAGGAAACTTATAAACTTCCGGATCTTGCTATCTTTCGGTGACATGTATCAATCACGCATCATGGTTGATATTTTAAGAGAATATGGTTTTTATTTTTATTTATATATATTCTTATGACCAGAATCGGAAAAATATATTAAGGCGCAGCGCGCGACTCTTGCTCGTGCTTCCCCTGTCGCAGGCAGGGGACAAGGGAAGCACGCGCGGGGAGTAGGCGTGTGGGCGTGCGGGTGCTTGAGGCGGGGGCTCCGTTACCACGCGACAATTATGGTAACACACTGGCACTGAGTCATATTTCGGAATACACCATCACCGTGACAGCCTGACAAGCCTGACCATCAGCCTGACTGACAGCTCAGATGTCACAGCTGTCAGCAGTTGACATTGACGTTCACTGTGTGTTGTGCTGAGCGTTATTCGGTTTTGCAGCATAAAAAAGGCCAACTTTTCTCTTTGTTACTCTTATTGGAAAACCAGAAGGCTATCCTGCTGTAATGGTAAATATATCTACGTTCATGATAATTTTTGATTTTCAGATTATACGTGCGTGCAATCGAATCGCGCAATACAACGCAGTTTGTGTTTGTGTCATAGAGTATAGTAAATAGATTGGGAATAGAGAACCCACTTCGATTTTTTTCTGCAACCTTCAAACGATTTTTGAAGCGCCATCTGGTATCGTCTGCCGAAACAAATTGTTTATGTGTGCGTACATCCCATTTCACACACATGTATACATCAGTATTGTCTACAGGTTATTCGTCATCTCGACAGACTAAACTCACCATTAAAGTGTCGAGTTGGTGAAACTCGAAATTTGTACATTTATCATGTCGTCAACTCGCCACTCAAGATTTTCATTCGTGTCCAGTTAGTGAAACTTAGATTTTATCACTTTTATGTTTTCGCCAACTGGATACATTGTGTCACAAACATCATCGGCCACTGAACGTCCATTTTGCAAACGTTTGAAACGCGAAAAGTTGATTCCCAAACTTGGCGAAAACATAAAAGTGATAAAATCTAAGTTTCACTAACTGGACACGAATTAAAATCTTGACGTGGCGAGTTGACGACATGATAAATGTACAAATTTTGAGTTTCACCAACTCGACACATTCGTGGTGAGTTTAGTGTGTCGAGATGACGAATAACCGTCTATAGATATTCTAGGGGAATTTGTTCATACGTACGTACTTACAAAATATAGCCACAGAATGTAGAAAATAGTTATTTATTGAAATATGGAAATACAACACAGATTACTACAACTCAACAGAACAACGTTATGTAGGAACATTTAGAAAGTACTTAGTAGGCGACCTGGAATTAAATAAAAATCATATTTACTTATGTTTATGTTTATTGTAATAAATTTGTGCTGAAAGTTTAGTTTCATCATCCTCATCACGATATTGGATTTTACCTGATAAAATTCGATTAATTGAGCGGCACCAACTATATACCAAAATATTTATTGTAATGTTTTCAAAAACATTTCTTAATTCTATCTTGTGGATATCGCAGGTGAAAGGATAATCCACAAATATGTCTAAAAACATTTTTATCTTTTCTTTTAATTTAGTTTTTGGCACATTCTTTTTCAAAATTTCTACTACAATATTTTGTATGTCTTTAAAAACTTTTTCCGCCACTATATTGGGATACAACAGACAATGTTTTCCTTTTGTATATTCTTTTGCCCTTATATAACTATTTGATTTTAATTGACTGTCGCCAGTTAGTTCAGTTTTGCAGTGCCTGCATGATTTAGCAACTTTTTTAAAACATTTAGCCAGCACCCACCCACATACATAATTGGCCTGACCAGCATCAGCAGGCTCAGAATTTAAATTTATAAAAGGCACCTCAATTTCGTCATTTTCTTCTTGCTGAAATGGTAGAACCTCATTACTGGGAACATTAGAAGTGTTTTCTAAAAGTTTGTCTTCCAAAAAGAAACTCAATGTCTGAAGACAATCATTGTCATCATTTTCACAGTTAGCGTTAAGTGAATGGGGTGAGTTATAATTATTTAAAAGAAGTGATTTATAGGCACCTTCAAAGCTAATTGTGTTGGGTGCCGTATTCCTCACCCCAAAACTTCTAATGTTCCCAAAAAAATTTTCCAGTGGGTCCTGGTTAAAGTTTCTGGTCATCATTGTATCAAATAAATATTTTTGGGATAATATTTTCCACAACTGTTGCATGCCCTCAATAGTACGTATAAAATTTTTTATTGAAGGTACCGAACTCGTTTCAATTAATCTTATTTTATTTTCCTTTTCTTTTTTAACTTTAATAAATTTTATTGATTTTAATACCTTTTTGGCATTTTCCCATAATTCATGATGAGGAGAATTGTTTCTAACACCACATTTATACATTTTTCCATGTATCATATTAAATGAGCTTGAATTTAAGGAATCAAATAAATTGTCCATCATTTTGGTAAATGTAATTACTTGGCGGCACTCATTAGATAAATCGCCCCTAGCAGATAAATGTTCTGCAGCTGTAGCAACACTGCGGCTAAAAATTTGGGTTGCGTGTTTGACCTTCATTTTTTTTATTTTCTCCACATAAATATGTTCATCAGTTAGTTTCTGACATATTTTTAATTCACCATGTAATTTGTCCGCTTCATAAATTTTCTGGTAATATTCCCATTTTATCGTCTTTTCAACCTTTTCTTCGAAGTCGAAATATTTTAAGTCCTTCGTAAGTAAATTGTTTCTTACCCCTTTCAATAAATGAGGGACATCAAATAATGGGATAATTTTAGATTTCCCTACTTCCATTACATCATGTCTCCATTCCTTATTTTCTTTTATGAATTTTATTCTACTATCTTCAATAATTTCATTCACTACACTGACATTTACTGTGCTTTGGTCGCACACTGTGCACAAAATATTAAGCCCTGTACCCTGAACATATTTAATGACTTTTATAGTCAAGGCTTTTAATTCTGCTTTGTTAACAGAATTTGTAAAAAAGTATGCAACAGGCTGTTTAAATTTTTTCTTTAATCCTTTGACCATGTAAACTAAAACATGGTCAGCAATTTTTTTACTACGCCAAGCGAATCCCTTTAATTTATCCTTAGATCCGTCGTAATGGATCTGCGGCGATATTGACATCTCGTCAAAAATAAGACAGCAGAGGCGATCTTCTGGACTTAATTCCTTCACAGTCTTTCTCATTTTTATGAATAAAAACTTATTTAGCCCCGACTCTATTTCAATTTTCGCAAGAAGCCTTTTTAATGATTTTATAGAGGGCAATGTAAAGTATTTATATAAAAGAGTATAACTCTTGGGACTCTTTTTGTACATGGAGAGAGACAAAACTTTTTCCTTTAAAGTAAACCTCCGCCCACGAGCTCTCTTGTGAGTTTGGGTGTACTGCATGTTTGTGAATATTTTTGCTGCAGTTGTCATATTTCTCGTTATTTTTTTTAAACAATTTGTATTGCTAATTTTATCAACGCTGGCTAATCTTTCTTTCAAACTACTACTCCGTTTACGTAACCGAATAATTTCGGTTTTTAAATTCTTCATTTGGAATCTTGAAATCTTTAATTCATTCTCCAGCGATGAAGTTGATTTCAGTTTTTCTGCAAAAAAAAAAAAACTTTTACTTTACTACTTTCCACACCCAGATAAAAAGTAGCCTATGTATAAACATTTTTTTTGGATATCTTATGGTATAAACTACATTGGCACTTACTTTTGTCTCCTTTAAGTTTCCGTCTTTGTTGTATACCATGTTTACTGCAATAATTATGTTCTGCTGCTATAACACACGCATTGGGAGGTGCAGCTGAAAATAAAATAATAATAATTCACCATTGTCATTGTAAACATCAAAATTACTAGTGTGAGTTACATGAGGATTATTAACCTAAATTGTCATTACAATAAATCAAGTTGAAGTGTGTTTGTAATGACTACACAACAGTTACATATTACTTAATGCAGTAATTAATTATGGTAGCTAGTTAAACATAATTTGAGAATGTAGGTAGCCAAGCGTTTACATACCAGTGATTATTTGCTTTGATGTAGAAGGCAGATCCCATATATTATGTTCAGGCATAGGAAGTTCAGTTGGTATATGTGGAGTTGCAGGAGGCATATGAGCATCTTGTGATGGAGCACCTGGAAATAGTAAAAACAAGTCTAAGATCCCACTAAACAACAACCTTCACCGAGTTGGTTAAGGGGTGAATGAACAGTATTTTATATCCAATTAAATATTACTATACTGCAAACAGGTGGCCTTAAAGGTATCTATGAAAAAAATGAAATTTAAAAAGCGTCGCCCCCACCCAGAATACAAAGGGGGCGGGATTCTCCATCGCGATTAGCTCCGGTACCCGCCTGGGGTATTATTACTCTATTTCGTAGTCGCATTAAATTATATTAGGAGCAATGTTTTAAAACTTAAGAAAAAGAAAAGTTAAGAGGTGAAAGAGAGAAGGTGACTGCAGAGTACATATTTTAAAGTAATAAGATATATATTTTATCAGACACTGAAGAGAAGGTAAAGGGAAAGGGAAGGTTAGTTGGGAAGTTGGGACCGTTAGTTGGAAAGGGTTAGCCGAGGTGTTATGACTATATTTTCTGATGGTACCTCATGTTTACCAATTGGCACAGGGTCGTCTAGTTCTTACTGACTTCTTTAAGCGTTCATGCCTTCCCCCATCACGTCAAGGTGGCCCCATGGGGGGGGGGATTATTATTATAAAAAAAATGCAGTATTTAATTATGGCAGCTAGTTAAACATAATTTGAGAATGTAGGTAGCCAAGCATTTACGTACCAGTGACTATTTGCTTTGATGTAGAAGGCAGATTCCATATATTATGTTCAGGCATAGGAAGTTCAGTTGGTATATGTGGAGTTGCAGGAGGCATATGAGCATCTTGTGATGGAGCACCTGGAAATAGTAAAAACAAGTCTAAGATCCCACTAAACAACAACCTTCACCGAGTTGGTTAAGGGGTGAATGAACTGCATTTTATATCCAATTAAATATTAATATACTGCAAACAGGTGGCCTAAAAGATTTCAGTTCAGTTTAATTGTGAATAATTAAGAATTTTGTTTTCTTAATGGCAATTTTAACTCAGTAGGTGGCATTGCGATCTAGTTCAAGAATAAAGATCTAAATCTTACCCTGAAGATGGAGAGTAGGAACAGCTATGTTATTTAAACGGTTGTTGCGATTCTTAAACTTGTCTGCAAAATGTATGTCACAGATGACTCGCTTTCTGTAAAATTTGATATCATCTGCAGTCTCCAGTTTTCCACCAACTATATTAACCCAGGCTTTGAATAACTCAGGATTCTTTTCTGGGTGTGGAAATTGATGTTGTGTCACACCTGAAAAATAAATTACAAAAATATGAAGTTTGTATGCTGATATTGTATAGTGTATGTATGAATGAATACCTATTACCTATGTATGTGTGCGCGTGTCTATCTATGTATGTCTATCTTATTAAATCATGTATCATTTCATATGGGATTCAGTAATAAATGGTTACTCGTAAGGAACTGTGTTTCTCTAAACGCCCAACCTTATAATTGACTGAGTTGGTATCTCCCGTGATGACAAGTTTATCCGGATGACTAGGAGCTTTCAGGAGCACGATTCTGGGGCCCGATTCTGTTAAGTTAATAATGTCAAAATTGAATAGAAATTGCATCGCAACAGCTTTTTTAACCATATCGGGCATTCTGTTACTAATATAAGACCAATCGTATTCCAACGACATTCGATTGGTTTGCGATTGGTCTGCCATTTTGGTCTATATTACCATAATATTCTTAGTCTATATTGCCATATTGCAATCGTAAATCATTTGCAGACAAAATGATTCATTATTGAATGACAGAAAAGGATAAAAACGTTTATTTCAAAGAAAAAATTGCGCAGAATCCTGCCCCTGCTAATTTTACTTTAGCGACATGCGATTCACATCCGACTGAGATCCAATCACGACTCAATTACGATTGAAGCGTATGTGGCATTCCACTATTTTTTCTTTTAAATAAACGTGTTTATCCTTTTCTGTGATTCAATAATGAATCATATTGTCTGCAAACGATTTACGATTGCAATATGGCAATATCATCATCCTCCGAGCCTTTTCCCAACTATGTTGGGGTCGGCTTCCAGTCTAACCGGATTCGAATTATTCCCAACTAGCGACCCGCCCCGGCTTCGCACGGGTAACAGTATTTCTCCATTATTTAATAGATGTTATTATACATAAAAACCTTCTCATGAGTTACTCTATCTATTAAAAAAAACCGCATCAAAATCCGTTGCGTAGTTTTAAAGATTTGAGCGTTCATAGGGACATACAACATGACACATGACAGAAAAAGCGACTTTGTTTTATACTATGTAGTAATAGTCCCCTCTAGCGCTGTCCTCCGGGGTGATAGCCGGGAATTGTCTTCCCAGTTATCACCGGGGTGACAATTTGTGCCGACTGTTCCCTTTGAAAACTGACTAGAGGGGACAAATGGGAAGTCTATTTCTCAGTTGTCACCGGGGGGGTGACATTTGCTACGGTTCCTTCTTCCTTCCAAAGAAAAAAAAATGTAATTACCATAGATTTCAGGTTTTTTATTTATTATGCTACATAGAATCTTCCAAAGAAAAAAAAATGTAATTATCATAGATTTCAGGTTTTTATTTCTTATAACAAACAACATTGTGTTTCCTTTAATAGGTACATCACATATTATTAATTTCTATTAACACCAATCGTTTTCTTAATTTTATTTAATTTAACAAGATTACAAACTGTGTTACAAATAAGCATGCGACTAATAAGCACTTTTAACTTAACCATTAGTGATTATCTGTGATTAGTATTAATTAAAGTTATCTGTGATTGTGCCTATTATAGGAAACATAATGTTGTTTTTGTTTTTTATAGTAGTATTAACTACTATAAAAAAATCGATTTTTGTAAGCCTGTTGACATTGTGTTAGTTAAAATAATAATATATATATTTTTTTATGTGATTCTATGTAACATAATAAATAAAAAACCTGAAATCTATGGTAATTACATTTTTTTTTCTTAGGAAGGAAGAAGGAACCGTAGCAAATGTCACCCCCCCGGTGACAACTGAGAAATAGACTTCCCATTTGTCCCCTCTAGTCAGTTTTCAAAGGGAACAGTCGGCACAAATTGTCACCCCGGTGATAACTGGGAAGACAATTCCCGGCTGTCACCCCGGAGGACAGCGCTAGAGGGGACTATTGGGAATAATTCCCGGATTCAGCTGAGTACCAGTGCTGTACAAGGAGCGACTGCCTATCTGACCTCCTCAACCCAGCTACCCGGGCAACCCGATACCCCTTGGTTAGACTGGTGTCAGACTTACTGGCTTCTGACTACCCGTAACGACTGCCAAGGATGTTAAATGATAGCCGGGACCTACAGTTTAACGTGCCATCCGAAACACAGTCATTGGTTTCTAAGATATACTTAGAAAGTACATACAAACTTAGAAAAGTTGCATGGGTACTTGCCTGACCTGGAATCGAACCCACGCCCTCATACTTGTGAGGTTGGCTCTTTACCCACTAGGCCACCACGACTTTGAGGCAATATGGCAATATAGACTAAGAATAATATGGTAATATGTACCTATAAACCAAAACGGCAGACCAATAGCAACCAATCGAATGTCGTTGGAATACGATTGGTCTTATAAATATTAGTAGCAGAATGCCCGAAATGGTTAAAACTGATATTGCGATTTAATTTCTATTCAATTTTGATATTAATAACTTAATGATACTATTAACAGAATCGGGCCCTAGGTACTATGAACTTGATAAAGAAAGCACTTACCCGGGTTGTGTGAACATCCCAATTCGCACCGCCTCGGCATGATTATATGCACTCAAACAAGCGTCTCTAATCGCTAATAACACAATAACAGTGTCTATTTCACAAATATCACAAAAAAGGCGTCTTTATCGCAAATAATACTAAACACTAATGGCGTCTTTTCGCAAGTTATGTGAAACAATGAAACAGAGGAGCACAGCTCAACTCACTCACTAATTCACCGAAAACACAGCGGATGAGTAAAACTCAAATCAACGCAAGTCAACAGCAGAAAACACTTAAATGGACGAAAACTTAACACACAAATTGTATGTACTGTACTCGCCATTAAAATTCAAATTCTAACTTCAGCATTGGCAGTTGGCACGGTTTATTGCCAACCAAAAAAATAATTATAGAAAAATAATTTATGTATATAAAATAGTGTACAGATTTAATAAAAATAATTGATAGATTTCCTACGTAATACTAATATATAAAATAATTTTTAGATTTCAATAATTTTAGTGATATTTTATGGAAGTTAATTTTTGATTAAAGAGCCATCTATTATCACTTGAAGATATTAAATACTTTAGGAAGAGGATTGCAGATGGCGCTTTTCTAAATTTTTTACCGAAATCTAGTCAAGTACGGCAGTGACCAGCCCCTTAGCTCAATCACCAATATAAACAAGATTAGACAGGCATCATTCACACCTCACACAAACTATTGTACATAGATAATACACTAATTGTAGGCGGGCGGCGAGGCTCGCGCGGCACGCCGGTTTGTGTTCAGCCGTAAGTAATTCAATAATTTTGTTACTTTATTTGATACTGTAACAATATACGATATAAGTGAAATATTAACCGTTATCAATGCCCTACATTCTGATTAGAGGTAATCTAGCGTCATATGGACACAAAAACCCTTGGCGTGTTTTGGTATCCGGCTTAAAAGGTAGATGTTGACAAATTCGAAAGTAAAATGAGAAATAGGACACAATAGTCAATTCAAAAGCTTCTTCTCACAGTCGCTTTTCACATTCCTCTTCTCATTTTATTTACCTTAAATATGTGATGTTATTTTATTTTAATGAAGTGTTTATTTTATAAATAGCTGGAGACATAGAACAGCTCAAGAGGTTCGCATGTGGTGGCTACTGCGACGATTCAACGATTGTTTATTTACAACATCCTTGTGTTATTCTTAGCGCACTTGAGGTATGTGGCATCAATCATATACATCCTCTAATTACATAACAGCTAATTTAATCATTGCAGTTATGAGTCATAGTGTCACAGTGTTAAATTGATCAATAACTTCACAGGTATTAGGTTACAAGGTTGTGGCATCTAGCTCTACGGCTGTCAAACAAGACTATAATGAGTATATGTGGACTATGAGAAAGGAATTTTCAGAGCCAGAACCCTCAATAATTGTGGAACAAGATAATATAAACAATTTCAGCAAGGAGGCTATGCACTTGGGCAACTATCAACATCAGACAAAAGACGACGAAGTGTAAGCAGTATCTTCAAATTACAAAACATATCTTGATAAGATTATTTTGTTTCATACTATGGACACAAAGGGTAGTCAGAACCTGTCCCCATGCAACTTGGCTTCAATACCATTGACTGAAGAAGACGGAGTTGTTTATATTGCTATCAAAGGGTCTCTGCATGCAAATGATTGTTCTGTTTTTGGACTAGGAGAAGAAGAGATAAGAGCTCTGTCCAAAAAGTTTCCAGGATCTGGTGTAGTGGTGAATGGTGTTTCAATAAAATCAAATGTTCTTGAAACCCTGAATTCATTGGGACAGCTTGGCTACAAAATCATTTCAAGCACTGGCGAGACTGAGATCACTTGGACCCTTCAGCGCATCATATAAATATACACACACCTAATCTTCTTACTCTTCATTGGATTTGGAATTATTTGAATATGGACCATGGAAAAAATTGTGATCACTCAAACTGCACTCATGCTAATGCATCTGTCACCCAAACATTATCTGAAATGCACTGGGAGAGGGGCTTGTGGTATGCAGGTAATTAGTTAAAAATACTGAGTTGTGAAAATATCTACTTTATCAGATGTAACATACAACCAATAACATATCATTTTAAGTGTTCTGATAAGATTGCTACACATTTCACTATTGAATGGGTGTGTTGAATAAGTATAAAAATATCTATGGTGTCAAAATATAATATGTAATAAACTTTTCAGCCTTTTATGGTGATGAAGAAAGAGTCATATCTTTGATCAATAAAGCAGGCAACACTAAAAATATAGTGAACACACCTGATGATGCTGGTTATATGCCTCTGCACTATGCTGCACGGAAAGGATATACAAACATATGTAAGATATTGTTACAAAATGGAGCTTTGATTGATGCCAAGACCAAGAGTGGACTAGCTACGCCTTTACTCAAAGCTGCTGCAGCAGGTAACTCAAAAGATTTCTAATTGTATTTTTAATTACTAGACATCACAAACATTAATTTCATTTCCATGTCACCCCAGGCAAGGCAATTTAAGCTAAAGAATTAAAAATATACTCATACTTTTTATTACCTATTGTTGAGAGTATAAACACACTTATCCATAATTTTTATAGTGCTCTTGGTAAATGCACAATGACATTTTGAGATAAGGCTTTGATTAATGATCTTGTGTACTGATCGATTGTTATGAAGTGCTGATTTAACATCCAAAGCATTTTTAGGTAAAATTGAAACAATAAAATTTCTGATTCACTCTGGAGCTTGTGTTGATGTGCAAGACGCGGATGGCCAAACAGCCCTACACAAAGCTGTTGAAAATAAACACTTTGATTTGGTCAAGTTTTTTGTTGAGACTTACCCTAAACTCAACACTATGAAGGACATGAAAGGTCATTGCCCCTCTGACTACATGTCTTACCCCAAGGAGTAAGAATTCTGCCAGTAAGGAGTGGCAATAACCAGCTACTTCTAATGATAAACTATCATTGATAAGTTACTTTTGCCCTGCATTTTGATACACATTACTTTTATGCTTGATTGTTTACAGTTGTTGCTATTTATTTTGTTACCTATAATCATTTGCATGATATAATCTGCAATTATAGTGTAACCTTATGTGTATTAGTGTGATAATTTACATTATAATTAGCAGTGTTATTATATATTAAAAAAAGTTTATTGGTTCTATGTTAACATTCCCATTTATTTATTTTGTCAATTTACTTGATTTATTATTGTGGTTTTTAATGTATAGGTGTGTAAATGTTGTCATTAGAAGTATTCACTTTAAAAATAACTAATATATTATGAAGATTTAATGTTTAGCACCTGAAAATTCTATTTAGACACTAATCACGTGTTTTCGTCATGTTATGTATTAAATATAAAAAATCGTTTGTTAATTTCATAGTTTTGGTTGAAAATGGTCCATTATATTATTTTATGTAAGTTGTTAGTCATAGTTTTGTGCATTTAAAAAAACTTTCTAATACATAAATATATAATTTTTTTATATGGGTGTTTACAACACCAACAAGCTGATTTTTTATACATGTATAAATAAATAAAAAACTTCACTTTCATATATGCACTTACTTGATCACACCTACTAATGCATCAGAGTTGAGTAATTGTATATAATATTAATTGGGAAATAATTAAAACACTTGTATTTTCTTATGTATGTACATTGTATTATTAACAGTATAGGTAGGTACATTATAATTTACTCACCCTGTGTAAGTAGGCTTAACCAGCAACAGGATGTTGCTTTATTCTATGTATTAGTATATCTGAATTCATATCATTTATTTTAATTACTAAACGTATTACTAAAGCATGTATTAATTAGGATAGGACTAGATTCTTACTCCAAACAATTCACATAACTTGGACACCTTTTGCATAAAAATGTACTATAAAGGAAAATTAGTGGTACATGTTTTGTTTATAAATTAAATCACATAAGTCTATAATACTTTTCTTAACAAATATAAATAATCAACATTAGATTGTATACAACCAAATATTAAAATTTGAACCATTTTAGCTCTCAGAAAATGTAAACATCTATAAAACTACTTATTTATTTGCTTTCCCCATAACAGTTAAAAATAATATAATAATTTACTTACATAAAATTATAATTATTCTTTACTGTTAGGTGTATAAAACGATTCAACTCATTTCGAAGATTTTATGGACTATTGTGTCACTAATTATAGATATTCTAATCAACAAATATTTTATATTTTACCCTAAGTACACCTTTGTACTACTGTGTAATTTTACTAAATAAAAATGCATATAGATGTTTATTTTTATTTCATTAGCCCCAGACTTGTAACTGAATCACATTACACATCAGTACAGATTTCCATCTTCCATCATAAGATATCTTTTTAAGCTCTTGGGTAGAGGCAGGGACGAAATGAATCGGAACAACGTCACTCCTGTGCTGGTACCTACACCTCTAATTTTAATCCTACAGAGATCAGAGAGACTTAGTGGTTGTTTGCAAGCGTGGTATAACCAATATGCCGTGCTTCCTGGCTTAGGAACAGTTGCGCCTTGATCTGGTACCGTGACGTAATGACCAGCTTTCAGTAACATGGATGCTAAGCTACACGATCGCCGTCTACTCGCTATGGACAGATTGTCTAAGCCACAGGAATGCAAATCACAAGTGTTTACATCTGCTCCATAGCGAATTAATAGAACTGCGGCATGATCTCTGAAATAAAGAAAATATTCATTAATGAATATTCCTATTACACGGTCAAATTAAGTCTAATGATTATTTTGATTTCTAGCACTAAAGTAGATTACATAGTGCTACTCACTTGTGCAACAAGAGAGCCCTGTTTAGCGCGGTGTCGCCAGTCAGTGCTGTGGCGTTCATATCAATCTTATGATCTATCACACACTGCAACAATTCCTCAAACTCATCAGGGTTAGCCATACTCTCAACGGCAATGTGCAACACATTAGCACCTGTTATACTGTTGCACAAATTGGCATTTGCTCCTGTAACAATAAATTAAAAGATGAAGCATATTTCCATTTAAATTTATCAAAGGACCGCAATGAATGGGCTAAATAATCATTTAGAATTTAGAAGTAATAATCACCTTTTCGTAACAAAATTTTCGCGACCTCAGGCTGTGACAATCTTGCAGCTAAAAGTAAAGGAGTATCACCATTGTCGTTGTATAAATTGATTCCTGCGCCATAAGCTGTGAGAAGCTCCACGATTTCCACCTGAAAATAAAACCAAATCAGTGAAAACGATAAATAAAATTCTTAGAGTAAGTAGTTGATGTATATTTTCAGTAAATATGAGCTAATTATTCAGTTACAAAAAGTAGGTTATGTAATTTTTATTCATACATATTTGAGCAGAGATATAACATACCTGTCTTTGTATTATTGCATTATGTAGAAGCCTATGTGAATGGGTTATTCTAGCACCAGATAACAATAACTGTTCTACACCCACAGGAAATTTTTGCCAAACAGCTTCACATAAAGGTGTGTAACCTGAAACATAAATATGTCCGTAATGAAAAACAAGCCCACATTCCCACCTTCAGTCTGACTTTATACTTATTTCGTAGTTACTGGATAGAATTTTAGTGTCCTGTATAATTAATATTTTGGTCTAATTGCACCATGAAAATGTTTACCCACCATGTATTTCTTCACTATTAACATTAGCACCAGCATTTATAAGATATTTGATCACATCCTCGTGACAGCGACCAGCTGCTATATACAAAGCTGTCCTCTCATTTGCATCCCTAGCTTCTAAACTAGCTCCATGACTGACTAGAAATTTTACCTGAAAGTAAATAAATAAACATTGATCTTATGACATTATTTCAAACTTACCTTTATATTGTTTACCATGGGTTCTCTCTCACTGGTGGTTTGTGAGCAACGGGCTATTATGTTAGGGGCACACAACAAACGCACCCTACATCTTCTGGCGATCCGCCCGTGTGATAGGGCCCTAAATGCTTGTATTTGTGTATTAAACTTACCAAATCCAAGAAACCTCTTGATGTAGCAAAATGCAGAGGTGTCATACTATCATACGTTTTGTGGTTGACATTGCTCCCTGCTTTTAAGAGTATCTTGACAATATCAATATAATTCTTAATTACTGCTACATGTAAGGCTGTTACACCGTCTCCTGTCTCAGCATCTACTTTACAACCTGTAAATAAATACAATGTTATTTAGAAGATTAATTTGTCTGATGAAGAGACCAAACCCATATGATAAAGGAAATGGTTATCATTATTACCAGCTTCTATAAGTAATTTAACAACACCAGCATGACCCTGCTCTGCAGCATAATGTAAGGCAGTTTGCATAAATGCATCATGTTGATCAATTCCATTGGTCACCACAGAGGCTGAAGCAATAGCTGCCCCTGTAGACTCTAGTATTGCTGCATACCATCTAAAATATAAAATGAATTTAGATAAATTAAAATTATCTTAATCAATTTTAAAACCATTAAGCCCGGAATAGGGGCCTAATACCCGGGATAAATACAGTAGCAAGAAATAAATAAGACAAAAGGATCAACTGACTTGTACATAGAAGACCATGTCTCATCTTCACTGGTAGTTGGAGCCACATTCCCTATGTCCTCATCCCATTCTAGGTCAGCTTGTGGTGAGGGTGTCAAAGACGATGAAGTAATTGGTGATTTCATACTTATTTTACTCTCATCACTACTAGATCCGTCACTGTGTATGAAAACAAAATATCCCTGGTTTGCATCTGCTTTTGAGCTGGTTTGATCCACTCCAACTGCGTCATACTGTCCAAAATGAAAATCTTTAAAAGTTCTGTCATTCAAGTTTTTGCATTTTACCACAGTCTCATCATGTTGTCCATTGTGCCTCAGCTTGCGTTTGTGGCATTTGACAAGGCGCTTCTTAGAGGAACCAGTATAAGATAAAGGAGCGTGCCGTTTTGCATCACTTGCATTTATTAATAGTTTGACAATATCAATGTTCCCATTGTTTGCAGCCTCTCCTAAACTGGTCTTACCTTGGCTGGCAGTCTTGTTTGGATTAGCACCTGCAATAAAAGATATGTTTCCTGTATCCAAATATTAAATCTCTGATTAAAAGAACTGGTCTAAAATTACAAAATCAAAAATGTTTCCTACTAGAAAGCTACATAATTTCCGAGTGCTATGTTTTGCATACAATATGGGCATAAGCTGATTAATTATAAATAACTGAACCTTTGGAGAGCGCCTTTATAACCGCTTCCTGATCTTCCGCAACCACTGCACGATATAAACTCTCCTCAATTGAGGCTTCCATGCTAAGCAAGCAGAAGTCTTATCATTGAAACGGGATCACATATCTAGAATGTCCTAAATATATCCCTGCAATCATATTGTAACTGAAATTCATAAATTCAACATTCTCGATTATTTTTCCGAATTTCTTCAATGAATCAATAATGGTCTTATAAGAAAAAATATTATTTGCACAGTCTGCATATTTATCTTTTCGTGAAAAATACAGGTTCTTTGGTTTTATTAAATTTTATCACAAGCAAGAAAGCTGATTGTTATTATTGTTTAATTATTTCAGACATTTTCATTATTGACAATTTTAATTTGTTCGTTGTTGTCAATTTGTCATTGTGTCAGTCAGGTACAAAGCTGTCATTCCTTAAGATGTATGGAATACCAAGAACCTCATAAAGTAACTGGAATGCTCGTAACAGTAGAACTCGAAATAACAGAGTATATTTGCTCGAAATCTTGCGGATTTCATTGAACAATGAAAGTGTGTTGAGCAAATTAGTTGACGTTTAGTGTTAACAAACAAGATTTAAATCGCACGATATTTTTCTTGTAAAATTGCGTAATGTTATTTTAGGGCTACCTAACATATTGCTTTATGTAATTTTGTTTAATACTAAAACCATACCTATTTGAATCTTAAGGATCCCACAGATTAACAATTCGACGAAAAATTAACTCTGTTTAAGATTTCGGCCTGCCAACAATATTTAATACATTGTCGATACACTTCTTGACGATTTAGGTCAGCGTAGATAATGTCCGCCAGACAGTCCAACCTGACTGCCGTCGAAATAAGCAGGCCTGTTGACCGACATTTTATATCAGTCGTGCACCTTCCGATTTATATTTTGCACCCAATGACCCAGAAGCTGCAGACGAACAGTTTGTCTGCAGCTTCTGGTTACTGTTCTTGAATCTGTAGTGCCCTTTACATCCATTTTCGCAGCTCTATTTATTTTGGATTAGTATAGACAAATATAATGTTTATCTATCTGTGGTTGTTTGCAAGCTACATATATTTATCTGTGGTTGTTTGCTTTGCACGCTTCTTGGCTCGTAAATGTTAATTTCATTTTTAATATAACTTTTCAATAAATTAAAGTGAATACTGATTGTATTTATCACAATCTTTTTATATTATTTCGGAAAGGAGTAGCGAGCTGCAAACATAATGTCTAGTACATCACAAAAACACAGAAACTTCGTGGCTGAGCCCATGGGTGAAAAGCCAGTAACCGAATTAGCAGGCGTCGGTGAAGTATTGGGTAAAAGATTGGAAGTTGCTGGATTTGATAAGGTTGGTGTTGATTTTACACACATTATATATGATCCATTTCCTTTGGTCGAAGGTAACTTTGCCAGTCCCTACAAGCAATTATTCATTAATCCAATAGTGAAGATTTTAGCGCCTATTGTCTATCTTGCCTTGCTCCCAGTGACTAACAAATTTTAAAATTAATTAGGTATACATTTTAACGGTTTCTGTGAAAAGAGTATGATGATAACAATGTATTGAAAACATCCTACTTCAAGTTTTTAGATAATATTCCTAGACTGATAACAGGTTTCCTGTCCTATGAAATTAGTTAATAGACAGCAATTGACTGTGTAGTAATACCTAAAAATATAATATGACAGCTATGTAAACATGATGATGATATTTATAGTAAGACCCATTCCAAGAGATTAATTAAACAGGCAAATGATGGTTTTTAGAACGTATGTGATAAGTTATGTGTATTTAGAAAGTGTACAAGTTTACAGGAATTTATTGTAATTGATCGATATTGTAGGTTGGTAACTTAAGGTACACATACTGAATATGGAAAAGTTATTGTCAAACTATGTAAAGTTTATTTAAATTAAGAAATATTTTAATAAGAAATACACAAACTGAAATATTTAGTTATAGGAAATTCATAGATTTTAATAATATTTCTTTTTTTCAGGCTTACACGGTTTTGGGACAGTTTCTGGTGTTGAAGAAAGACAAGGAATTATTCCAAGAGTGGCTAAAAGATACATGTAACGCCAATTCCAAACAATCAGCAGACTGTTATCAGTGTTTGAAAGATTGGTGTGATGAATTTTTGTAATAACAAAGAAACAATAGTAACAATCTCAGTAATAATTAAAATAACATTCTTACATACATAAGATAATAATGTAAATAATATATCTAATAATTACACCTAAGTGATAGGTATTACCTATATTTTTTATGTAATTTTTCTTTTATTAAAATTTGTACTAAATATTGTTTTTTATTTGGAAATGTCTAGCCAGCTGCTTCATCCTATTCATGCATCCCATGGAAAGTACTTTAAATGCCCAGATGGAATATAGCCTATATTGCCTGGGGGTAGCAAAGCTTACAAACAGTGAAGGAACTTCAATTCGGTTCAGCTGTAGTTTCGGAGATTTTAGAGTACCTAAGTACAAAAAATTAAGCTAGTATTGGTATCGAAAATTAAAACATGAATGAAGATTTAAGATTCTCATTTTCAATTTTTTATCTGCGCACCTTGGTGAATGGCGGAAGATTAGACAGCATAGGATGAACTGCAACGCAAGATCAACCGAGCTTCGTTGGTTGCTTAGAAATCGGGGGCCATGTACCAGTATATCATATCAGCCACTTCAACACGAACAACCACACACAGCGCGTGACAGCCCTATGATTACTGATATTTTATAACATAATTAATATTTATCATTCCTCCTACTAGATACATTATTACTACAAAATAAATTATTACTTTCTTTTTCGATAAAACGCATCTATTTTTTGTCACCTCCATACCATATTGAGTCTATACTCTACGTACGATTGATTGTCAAAGTTTTAGTCTGTGGTCTGTTTATTTTTGGAACTGGAAGTCCGTGAAAATCGAGGATTTTTCATTTTTGTACGTTATTAAATCAGTAAAAGAATGCTAATTTGTATTGTTATTGCATAATTAAAGTGTGTTGGAGTATTGTGCCAGTTAATTAGTCAATTAATCTAACAATTCACTGTGTAATGTAACTCTTTGCTTTGACACCAACACTTCCTGTTATTTCTATGAGCTGTCCGAAGAATATTTCAATCTGAAACAAATAGCTTATCCTATTTAAATGTTTACTCATTTAGTGTATTTGTAGTCGTATTTGGTAATCTTGGTAGTTTTCGCGTCCCTAGTTTTATTAATAGTGCGCACAAGTCATCTTTCAGCATCAACTGTACAATTCTGATTTGGAGTTATTTTTCTAGAATTTATATCATGGTGCCAGAAAATAAGTAAAATGTCAACGGAAAATTGCTTGGTGAAAGCAATATATTCTTTTAAGGGTAAAAACAATGACGAGCTATGTTTCAAAAAGGGCGATATTATTACTGTTACCCAAAAAGAAGAAGGTGGATGGTGGGAGGGCACTTTGGGTGAAACGACGGGCTGGTTTCCAAGCAACTATGTAACGGAACATAAAGGTATGATATCTATGTTACTCTACAAGTTTACACTTCACATAACATTACATTTGACTTGTTATCTGATAAATCTAAAATGTTTTCATGTAAACACAGATCCATCAGGAAGTGTGACAACATCTCCAATTCGGGCAGCATCAGAAATACAGGCATTCAGAAATGTAGTTCTCAAAGATATAATAGACTCAGAAAAGGCTCATGTGGCTGAAATGCAGGGCCTTGTCAGTAATTTTCTACAACCTTTGGAGAAAAGTGACATGTAAGTGTAGATATTATTTATTTTTCTTTTGATTTTTTTTCATTAACTATCATATTATGTAGTATTACGTTATTGAGGTGACAGGTCACTATGCTCAACCAATTAAATTAATAATGAATACTTCTAGGCTGACCAGGGATGAGTTCAAACAATTAACAGGCAACATCAATGAAGTTCTACAAGTACATGAACAGTTCCTGGGCCTGCTAGACGAATGTGCAACAAAGACTGGGCCAGACCAGCGAGTGGGAGGCCTCTTTTTACAATGGGCTCCTAAAATTAAGACTGTTCACCAAACATACTGTGCTGGTCATCCCAAAGCTGTCTGCATTCTTGATAAGTACAAGTAAGAATCATTTTCAGTATACTATATTTTGCATATTTTGCCAATATATTATTATCTGACATCTGTTTGATTGGTAAATTATGTAATTCACAGCATGGCAATATTGATTTAGTAAACTATCATTCATTAATACTGGTATGTGCTCTTCTAATGTTATTTATTTTCCTTAGAGAGGAACTGAACACATGGATGGAAGAAGCTGGGGCTGTTTGTCCTGGGGTGCTTGTACTGACAGCTGGCTTATCCAAGCCGTTCCGAAGGTTGGGCAAGTACCCGGCAATGCTACAGGAGTTGGCTAGGCATGTACATGAGGCCCATCCAGACAGGGGTGACACTCACCGAGCATCAGTTGTTTATAAAGATATAGCTGTAAGTGTATCAAGTAACTACTTATTTTATTTAAAATGTTTGCTACATTATAACCAACCTAATACTTGTGATTTGTAAATCAAATACCTTATAGAAAAATCATTATCTGCATCATGATAAATTCATGACATTGATATTAACAAGCTGGTTGTGTAATGTCACACTTATGTCTACTTTCAGAGTGGTTGTGCAGCATTACGTCGCCAGAAAGAATTGGAGCTCCAAGTAGTGACTGGTGAAGTGCGAGGGTGGCCTGGCGGTGAGCTGGCCTCTCTTGGCGACGTATTACACATGGGCAGTGTTGCCGTTGGCCCTTCGCACCAAGACCGCTATCTCGTTCTCTTCCCTTCTGCGCTTCTGCTATTGTCTGTAAGCAAGAGAGTGTCTGCGTTTGTTTATGAAGTAAGTACATAATAAAATATTCCACGCATTTTTTATTTACATTATGTATTTGGGTACTTACAATATGGAATTTTCCAGGGTTGTCTTCCACTGACAGGCATAACTGTCTCCAAATTAGATGATACAGATACCAGAAAGAATGCATTTGAAATAGGTGGCCCAATGATAGATACCATTGTGGCAGTTTGTCAAACAAGAGCTGAAGCTGACAACTGGGTGAGCCTGTTGCAGAAGCACTCCAACACCAGCAGCCCAGCTCATGAGCCGGGACAGCCACAATCACTCCCACATGTGAGTATATGCTTACCTTGCCCCACTTTGCTAAAAATATAAAGTACTCTCAAACGCGTCTAATAGCCACTCGTTACTAGAATATATTTTGTTTACACACAAGACTAAGGTTTATTTTTGGTTGTATAGCTGACCCGCTCTCCTTCTGAAGGGGCGTTGTCTAGCATCAACACTAGTCGCCGCAGCCTTTATCACGTGACGTTACCACCGCCTAGCTACCCTTCTGCATCGCCTTACTATTCCTTGACCAAATATTTCGCGAGACTCGTTAAGAAAAAAGTAATCACGAGGCAAATGTTACGCAAACTCCTGCATGAAAGGACATGGGCGAAAGCTTTCGAGTTAACGGGATTGCCTGTCAGACGAAGACACAAAAACCATATTCGTCTAAAAATAGAGAATGATGGCACGATAGGCGCAGATACTGAATATTCTGATAGTGATGACAGCGATAGAGAAACCGATGGGACTGAATCGTATACGAGTTCTAGCTGTACGGACGCAGAAGCTGTCAGTTGCTCTAAAATACTGAGACAGAATGCTATGGAAAGCCCACGAACAGCATCATCATGTAGTAGTTGGGGCAGTAATTTTGGTTACGTACGGTATTTTGACAACACGGCCGATATGCATTTGGATGAAAGTCAAGCAATATCTAGGGCTGATTGCACACGTGAGTTATTTGAAGGAGTAACGGGAAATAAAAGACCACACAACACTATACAGACCATTGACAGTGGCCAAAACTACCACAAAACAGCATTAGGTATAAACAATTTGTATCCATTTGCCCAACATTCCGAAAGTACTGAGAATTCCAGCTTTGAAGTAAGAAGTTACATGGCCTGTGAGGATTTAGTTAATATGGATCAAAGTACACATATTGATATTCTTGGCAATGAAGAAACAGATTTCATAACAACAAGACGGAGTTTCCCAAATGTCAGCGCCAAGAACGAAACCGTTACGAAGCTTTGGAAGTCAACAGAGGAAAGCTGTACTCCTGAACAAGAACGTGCCGATGAAGAATTGACATCTGATGTATTGCAGCTTTTAGCTCCACCGTCGCCGAAACAGAGTTACAGTCCCATAGAATCTATTATAATAGACCCGCCGCCTATGTTTAGAAACGAAGAGGACAACATGAAGATAATCAATGTTAATCTCAACACCAATGTACCCTTCCGCAAGCATTCATTGAATTCGGACAAAAGAATAAGACGGTCGATGTCCAGATCCATGGTAGAAACTGAGAATTACCACAGGAGTGAAGACGCTAGAATGCATAGGATGAGCTCGCAGTCAGAAAATCACAAAATGCATAGGAAATGCGAATGTTGTAATAGATCGGTGTGTCCGAGTCCGCGATCTTCTGATTCGGGTGTTGTTGGAAGTTGTAACTTAGCCTCGCCGGAGTTGAACATGCACGAGTACTCTCAAAGTTCCGGGAACACAGGCAATGATTCAGATAACCACGACAAAAGTTCTGATAATTCTAAAGGGTCTTTAACTAATTTATCGCAAGGCAGTTTTGATGCCGATCATCGGAAGAAAGTAACTTTGTCTGAAATAGAGGCGGCGACCTATGAAGATCAATGCAGATGCACTTCACCATTTGGGTCTACTGCTAGGACATCTTGCGTGACCAGTGTTACTTCGGAGAACAGTCTCGATGTCATGGATTCATCGAGTATGAATGTGACGTCAACGTTTACAGCGGTACCAACCGTACCTACTACGCAGATTAAGCGAACCTCTATAAGGCGAAACATTGAACGTTACGTGCCGGAAATCAAGTTGAAACCTGAGCCCCCGCCAAGAGTATACAGGAAACCCAGTACACACATAGAGATTCCCAAAAACGTGCGCCAGCCTATACCCTGCCAGTGGAGTACTTTGAACATAACAGAACGAACAAAGCCAAGTCTGCACTATCATATGCGTATCTATCGTGAAACTCCTGAAGTCAATAATATTCAAAGGCAATCCCGGGCTAACGCTCCCCGCAACCGTGACTTGTTTAACAAAGAGAATGCACAGAGCATCGATACGAGTAACGCGCAAATGCGTAAGACGAGGTCTCGCAGTGAGGACTTGTCGAAAGTGCAGAAGGGTCTAGCTGAAGCCCAAAGCGGGTTTGTGGTGTATCGTTCAGATTTGTACGCACACTGGTGGATGAAAGCAAAATTACCCATTACCGTGGTCACCGACTCAGGCAAGGATTATTCTTTTGTAAAGAGCTACTGATTTGTGTCACTGGTTTGAAGATAATATTGCCTTGAGGATTTGTAACCATTAGATTAATACTATCATTAGAGTTACCCCAGTGTTGCAGTGCTTTACTTGATCATCCTTGCCTGTGTTTATTCATCATACTAACTACAAAACAATCACTGCAAGTAGATATCATGTAATTTCACTAACCTATTAAGACGAATATAATGCATGGTAAGGCTTAATGACCTGTTCCTCACACCAATATTTGGACTTCTTTATACATTGAACAGCAAAGTGTTTGGTTAGTGGTTACCTTATATTATTGAAACCCATTTGAACTGGGACTTGAGGTATACTCGCTAAAGAGAGATAAGTAAGCATATAGAAGAAATGTATTGTGATAAAATGCCAGAATTATCTGTGTATCAAATGTTGAGATGACGAGTCAGTTGGCGAGTGTCCGCTATATACCCTTGCTTTTGAGATAAACATGTTTGAACAAATGCTGCTGCAGAAACTGAAAATTTCCATTAAACAACTTGCACAAATGTATCTATTTGCTAACTTTACAGAACGGTTAATAACCACCTGTTACGAGTTGCCTTCATACAAAATTCTAGTTTAATAACAAGTTTTGTTTTTCAACAGATGGCCATGAGCGACAGCAATAACTCTGATTTATCGTCTGGTCTAACAAACCACAAAAGATCACATTCATTCAACAATCATCAAAGCTACACACAACATACGCAACAAACGCAGAAAAATAAACAAAAGAATCAGTCTGCGCGCTGGCTATTAAATTCATGCGACTCTCTCGACCAATCACCCGCCAAGCCAAATAAAACTCCTATCGGCAAAAAGTTTTCATCTGTTGATTTCATCGACACGGCTGGATCGAACTACAGCAATAAAGGTAAAGATATTCTTATTTACTTAGCACATGTGCTTCATTTATTTAGAGAAATTACTAATGCGTTTTGTGCCATTAACTCGTTGATGATATCACCTATAATAAATATTGATGTCTTAAAACGATGCTGTGAATTCTATTCTGTGCTATTACGTTACGTTAAACTATTCCTATTAAAGGTTCACATATTTGAAGCATTTTTAATATCAGATGTTGGCTTTTTTAGTGTTTTAGCATGTTGTGTTTGTTTGCCAAAAATAAGATTTGACTGGATACTTACTGCAATATTTGGTTATTACTGACGTAGGGTGGAGCATAACATGTTTACGGCCGGCGCCGCCTCTCCGGCCGCAATCATTCACGGTCGGTTCGGACGAAAACATTGGACCGACGCACCCTTATGCGCCGCATCAACGGAAGTCCAATTCTTATGAAGAGGACGCCCTTATATTAAAGGTTATAGAAGCTTACTGCACCTCGGCGCGCTGTAGGAACGCTGTAAGTTCAGGTGAGTACTACAATTTACTCCACTGTACAAAATACAAATAACATACACGCCTTCTTACTTTAAACTGTAGAATGAAACTAGATATAATATTAAACTAGATCCTACCTGCTCCGGCGGAAATAATATAGAATCTTTGTGCAGTAAAATTGATTCCTTCGTGCTAATTAAATATAATTATGCTGAAATAAAAGTAGACCGATTTCGCTAAGTATCAGATAAATGCATATCAACTGTCTTTGCTAAAGTATATGTAATTGGTTGTAGTAATGAAATGATCCACATAGCAGGTAGAAGGTATCACTAACACAGCGTATTTATTATGCAGTACCCAATATTCCGCTGGAGATATTCGAGTCGACAAGGAGGAGACATGCGAAGTCAAGAAACCGTATTATCAGTTGGCTCTTAGAATGAAAGATCTGTATCTATACCTACATAAAACCAAATTTTCCGCTAGTCATAAAAGTAGCGCTTGAAAATAATAGTTGTTCAAGTTTGCTGTTGTTGGTGTAATGACGATACTATATTTTAATTAAGCTCTCCGTGTATCAATATATTAATTTATTACAATACTCAGTATCTCTCTCATATTATCGGTATTTATTTAGGCACACAACTCGTAAGTGCATGTGCAGCATGCTTTGATAATCTCTTGTACACTGTATTAGTTCTCGTAGATCTGATAGCGTTAGTATTATTTATTCTCAGTCTTCAAGATACGGTATCAATTATAGAACTTTTATTTATTGTATATTTAGTTCGTATGAGTACAAAGTAGCTAGTCGTTGTAGAGGTTACTATTTATTTTGTATCCGTATCAATAAATAAAGACTCGATTATTCGATCTTTAATAGTTATTGTTTAGCATATTTACTAGCATCACCAAAGTATTATCTTGTCACTAACAAATCGCAAGAATCTCTTCAATCTGCGCTTAATGTGTTAAACATTACTAAGGCCGGAACATCTTTTCTAATACGGACACCTTGAAGCCCGAATCTCTTGATCAGGTAGTCTGAATCTTTCTATTTTGTTACATGCGGCTGCCTTTATATCGCACCTGCAGTGGACTGCGGCCACTTATCGCTCGGTAAAGTACAATATCACGCACCCGCTACTAACATCCCTCACTATAACTACACTAAACTTCCGACCGTCCAGCGAAGTAACACGCCCGAATACTCCGGCTGTACTAAAACGACCAAAGTAAAACGTAACAAAAGCTCTTCTGCGGCGGACGCGTACTTGTACCGCGGGCCGGACACGAGGAGGCTGTTGTCGGACAGGAAGTTCGACATGAACCGCTCGAACCCCAACCTGTGGGAGTGTTCGGAAGAGCGGCGACAGAAGTTGATGTGCGGGCGCGAGCGCCGCAGCGGCTCGCACCCCAGCCTGGTGCCGCTGCGGCTGGCACGACCCGCGCCGCCCGCCGCGCCCGCGCCCGCCCGCTCCGCGCGCTCCTCCACCTGGTGCTGCGGCACCTTCGTCAAACAACTTACCAAATCACATCATTTCGATTGACATAAGTAGAAAACCTAGTTATATGCTCAATTGTTGTTCCTACATATCACTCGTTTCGCTGTTCGCTCGGATTACCCCCCTTGTCTTTAACCACGTCATGTGTTCCCGTGACAGGTGTGACCATTGAATCTGTTTCATTTTCAAATTTTACATTTAACCAAAGCTGATCCCATTGACTAATATTGTAATTGTTTGTTTTTATTTGAATAATAGCATCCTCATTTCATTGTAGCTGATCATTATAACTAAATGTAATGTATTGCAAGTGAGTTGCAAGCAAGGCGAATGTTTGACTCAGAATATTCGCTTTGGTTACGACTTCGCACTAGTGCCATTGATGTAGTCTTAGTGTAACCGACGATAAGCGTGTTATCTATGTTTACATAGATTTTTCATATACAAATGCATGTGTGCAGTATTATTTAGTAATTAGACAGAGTATTTTAAATATTGCTTGTATATTTTACAAATATATTTTTGTGGTGCATTAAATTATAGCATAATTTGCATGGTTATGCTTACCGCAACTTGTAGATTATTGTAAGGAAAGTAAAGTAATTAATATATTAAATGTGTATGTGTGTATGTTATAGACTATATTCACGAATTTGTGAATCAATAATGGAATGATGCCAAGGACACGTTATTTTTCTTGGAAGTTTGACTTTATGATTGAAATCCATTAAATGCCAAATGGTGCTTTTTACGCAGTCGACTACTAGAAGTCACTAAAATGTCGTTAATTTGTTAAATATATACTAGATTTTGATTATAAAGATTTTTTATGTATTGTCTTATTCAAGGTGAATAATCGAATTTGCTCCTCAATATTTATAACGACGAGGCTGGCACTGGTTTCATACTATCAATATCACAAAGTATCAATAGGTATATGTGATTATAGTTACTATATACCTAGCTAATTTAATAAAAAATATGCAACCATTAAGTTTAAACGTTACATAAGACTCACTCTAACGTTTGAAGCTTTGTTAATTAATGAACACCTTGATAAAAGACTATAAAGCACGAGCAGAAGGTGTATGCTCGTAGGGAGATGGCTAATAGAGACAAGTGGAGCAAGTTATTAGGTTGTGCGGCGGCGGCGGGTAATCACAGCGGGCAGCAGTGCCCGCCGCGTGCCATTCATTTAATATTGAACAGGATAGCGCAATGCACTGCTCGCTACATTTACATACGAACGTTAGCACCAGTGCCAACTGCAATACAGCCCGCGCTTACACTTGCTTCATTGTAGCACTTATCTTTCTATGTACAACGCTTTCTTTGTCGTCCTTTTCTTGTCTCGAAAGATTTAATCTCAAGAAAATTATTTATATTGTGTTATTAAATAGTAGTTGGTTCGAGATGTTTATCTTAAAACAGATGACATTACGTATACCTAGGTACTAGATATTTGCGTCACCGGCAAGTATATTATAAGAACTGATTCAGCGGAGCGCTATTCCCACAGCCCATTAGGGAAAAGAGCTAAAAATAGTGAAGCTTGTCAAGCATATGCTGGCACTGATTAATTGAAGTGGAAACTGGAAATCCGCCTTATGCTGCTCGCACACATCGGCTCTTGCACTGATTACTCTTTAATTTTAATTAAATATTTAAATTTAAAAATCTTTGAATATCTGTAGATATTCAGCCTGTGCGAGCTTTTACTCACTTCGTTATAATTACATTCTGCATTCTTCCAACGCTGCATAAAAAAAAATAAAGACAATTTTCAACGCAACTTAAATAAAAGTTTTTTTGAAGTATTACGCAGTAAAATCGTGATAAGTTTTCGTAACAACAGTAGCGTGTGGTTGCAAAGCTTTGACATTGGTTTGCTTTCACTAGGTGAGATCATTGACACGGAGATATCGATTTATTGTTGGTCGCGCTTAATGTACCTACAAAGCCTGTGCCTAGCTTACTCTGCTCTCATCTGACACTGTGAACTACACTCGTTTCAAGAGTGTTTCAATAGCCTTTTGGCTTTAGTTAGCACGTAATTAGCACATTATCGATAAAATTAAAATATTGCATATCTATTTATGTACTGGTGCGTGCAATTTTTTTCACATTTATTTATTGTGGCGATGTGTTTCGATAGAATTGATATTATACATTTAGGTAATTTGAAAAGATGTACATTTTCTAAGTGTTAAACTGCTTTTGCCGATTTAAAAATTTATCTTTGATAGGTACATATTAACTTTATATTATATGAATGATAATTACATATTTTCAATGTATGTAGTATATTAACAATATTATAGTGTGTATTTTTTGTGTACCTATGTTATGTATTAAACAATTATACTATGTCTAACAAACGAATGCCTTTATAGTCGGATATAATCCATTAATTTCTGTTTAAATACGTGTTGTGTTGTTAGTCATCTCTTTGTTATTAAAACAAAAGAACTATGTATAACATATTTAGTTCCATCAAAGTGGAATATCATTATGTATGTTAATGTAATAGCCTCATAATATTGTGTGTTTTCACTGCTTTTGTGGCCATTTTAAGAGATAAATATCTCGCGCATAACACACATTTAGATATTATTAAAAGTTTGCATTACGTTCTGAATGTCTGTGTAATGGTAAGGATCATATTGTACAACTTGTTCCTCGTCTTGTTAAAATGTTTCTCATTAAATGAATATATTGATTCCACTTTTAAATACGAATGCACTAGTTTAATTTGTACATGGATGAGGTATAAGTTATTGGAAAATTCATTTATCCTATTATATATTACAATTCTAATAGTCTTTATATGTTAACGAAATTGTGTGGTACAATATTATATTTATTTTTCTATGGAACTGTTGTAGTTATTATTAACATCTCGAAATAAATTCTACAATTTAATGAGCCCTCAATAATATTGTCATGCCTGAAATGCTGCTACACGAACTATTCGTTAATGTTTTATTGATTTCCAATACCAGTAATAGCTGCACTAACATGATATCTGATAATGACACTTTCTCGCAAATAAAAATTATCTACAACTAGCAAAAATATAACATGCGATAATTATTGTACTCGTAATACTTTTATAATTTGAACAAGTGTTCTACAAGGTGGGTATCAGATAAAATATCCATCGAGAGCTAGCAGTAAGATAATTTTTATACTTCCATAGACATTATTGTATTTTCAGAATGCGACGACGAGAATCCGTCTATAGAAGCGCTGGTGCGGTCTCCGTCGCTGCCGATACATACCACGTCGAGCCACGCCTCGCCCAGCTTGTGGACGATCGTCATGCGGCTGCAGAATGAAGTCAAGACATTGAAAATGGAGGTCAAGAACCTACAACTTCAGTTGAGCGAAGAAAAACACGACCGAACTCTTGCCATCGCCACTTTACAGTCCAGAAACATTTTGATGGACGCGAAAGAGAGCAAATGCTAACGTTTTTTTTAAGAAGTATTAAACTTTATTATAAGATTTTCATCTTTTATTTAACGCCTCATTTTCATAGTTCTCGTCAAATTATGATTGATTACTTTTTAACTTTTAGATTTAAACCTTTCCGGAAAGATCTTATCTTAATGACCTTGTTCTTTAAACTCGGTGAGTTCCTGATTAGGTATTATCCGGTGTAGTCAAATTTCTTGTAGGTATACCTAAGTTCAACCTAAGTCAAGTATGGAAAGCTACGTGTATGGGACTGTTAATTATTCTAGATTGCTTGTAACGATCAGCTCAAAGGGGAGGTGTCTATTCAGCCTATTCTAAACTATCACATAGGTTAGATTAGACTGGATAGGTGACGGGGACGGGTGACTCGGTTCACCGAGCGCTCATCGGGGTGCATCGCCAACGTAGGCGTAAAGCACACGGCCACAAACCAATATCTCTAGCATAAAACACCCACTCATCGCACCCTTGTAATAACTGGTTGGAAACTGATGATCGACGGCCATCTGTAACAGGTAGACTGGCTAGTCTATCTTTAGATTAGTGTGTCTTCAGAAAACGGAAAACAAGGCGAATTGGCTGAAACAAAATTTACTGTAATGTAAATCGAGCATGTAGAAAAATGCAACTCATTTCAAATTGAAAAATAATATGTAAGTAATTATAAAATCATTGACACATCAATAATATGTGAAGAGCCAAGAATACAACGTTATGAACGTGTTGGACATGAAATTCATGATGCGAACCTTTCACACCAGGCGTCTACATCGAATGTCAAGCGGTCACCGCAATTACTTACGGGTCAACTATCTAAATATAGGTTGGCACCGAGTTCCTGTACTCACTTGATTAAATAAATAAGTTTTAATTAAACATTACCGGTTTCTGATCTTAGGAAAGGGTAAGAAAACAAAGTTAATATGTAGGTGTAAAAACAGGACAAGTGAGACTCCCACCCAGGGCTACGGAGGATTATTATAGGCTTCTATATAAACGCCTACAGGAAAATTACCTTCCCATTATACTAGGAAAAAATCGAAATAATTGGCAGAATGGGTAATGCTTCTACTTATAAACCAAATTGATCCTACAAGGGTCTAGTTTTTTTTTTTTTGAGGTAGGTACATACATACGCATCCAAAAAATACCTTAGTCAAGCATTTAGGCGCCTTTCAAGTTTACTGTGCTAACAGTACACTTCCGAGTCCAACAGACAGTTATTTATATACTTAGGCTGATTCATCTGAAATCGCCGGATGGGCTCAATTCCAAACCTCAAATTCCTTACTCAGCACGCTGTCCTGGGAATTGAACCTGAAAACTCGCCAAATTAAAATAAATGAAGTACTTAAGTACATTGCAAGGATGCAGACAACTGTAATGTTTGTTCACCCCTTTATAGTAGGGGAGGCGAGGGTGCTAAATCGGGAGTGACTCGAGCGTCAATGAGACCTATTAGATTGCGAAGCTTAGATGATAAGAAGAAAAAAATGTCCTGACATACACACACGTTCATCGGTGGGTGGAGCGGCTATAAACTTTCAAAGATGTAAAAAAAAACAGTTGCATGGACATACTCGAGCGCGTCAGATATTAATAGCATGCACGTCCTACATCATTTTGAAAACATACGTATATTAATCTGACTGTTTCCATTGTGGGGGTGGTAGTAGGTAAAGGTTAAAAATGGGAAAAAAAATAATTTAATCGAGCGCGTCAGATTATCAAAAGGGGTGTTAAGTGAACCAAAACGAAGGCTCTTATGCAATAATCTGACGATTTAGACGTGACCTAAACTCGTGGCCATTACTTGAAATTGCAAAAAAAAATCGCCATTTTGAAATACTCGAGCGCGTCAGATTAAGATGTATATGGTTCATTTATGTACCCTTAACGTAATCATCTTATAATCTGACGATTATCTGGAGGAATTCGCTTAATCTGATAATGGAAAGTTTTTTTGCAAACCTTTTAACAAATTGAAGAACTGAAAAAATTGCAAGTAAATAAACCAGTATGTACCTATTCTTTGAAGTACAAAACTTTTATTTATAAGCAAATAAGTATGAAAAACATAAAGGATAATGGACACAAATATACGGAACCTCGTACACTCCACCAATAGCAATGTCATACATATCATTGAATACTACGAGGAATAATGCTACTACGAGTATGCCTTCTAAGTACTATCAACTTTTACACACTTTTTGATCTATATCTCAGAACGGACAAACATTTCAACAAAGCTGTTATAATAAAGGGTGTTCTCGATAAGAAGGCACATACAATGATATATATGACATTGCTATTAGCGGAGTGTACCAATCTGCTCATACATTACATACATTTCTATAATAATTACATTGAATTATAATGACATTGATAAATATACATGTGTCATAAACAATACAATAGAATGTATAATAACATGGCTTGACGGAAATAATCTACGCGTAAATCTTACAAAAACTAATTTTATGTATTTGTATGAAAATAGCTGGGAAAAAGGCTAGGCAGATTATTTAGATTTTAGATTTATCTATGTGTATTAGATAAATCTAAAATCTAAATAATCTGCCTAGCATTTTTCCCAGCTATTTTTATACAAAAAAAAATACGTATAAATTTGACTTAATTTATTAGTTTAAAACCATCCAGTAGAGTTGCGCGTTGCCACTCTTGCAGAACAGATAGAAAGGGATAGCAGTTGCTTTCATTGATGAAGCGACGCTACGCGCGTTATGCAGAGTAGAGCCAATGTTAACCGGATGACTAGGCCACCACGACCTATGGTGGCCTATAAAAAAGGCGAAGTATACGAAACGGCATTTCTCGGTGTCACGATAGACAAACAATGCAACTGGAAGGCACACGTATTTAACAAAAGTATCCAATAAAATGAATCGTCTTCGTTAAAAACAATATATCTGCATACCATGACCAGTAACTTCCTGAGATTAGCGAATTCAAACAAAAAAACTCTTCAGCTTTATAATATTAGTGTAGATTATTTAAGACCCAAAATTTACTAACACTTATTGCAAATGAATTGAATTGAAAAAAGAGAGAGAGGAATAGAAACTTGGGAGGAGAATACCGGCATCACGTAGCTGCACGCTTTAAACTTTATCGATTAATTTTCCTTACTTCGGCTTACGGGAATCGTCAGATTTTATATTTTTCGTGAACGTTGAATTACTCCCTTCAAAATAAAAAAAAAAATTGCCGCGCTCGAGAAAGTCAAGATGACGTTTTTTTTTTACAAGTTTGTAACCTTCCTACTTCTTATCGTCAATCGCAAATTGTCAGATTAGTGGAATATACACTTTTTAGCATATAACTAACTTACCCTATCTTAATCTGACGCGCTGGAGAATGTCAGATGATCATTTTTTTTTTACTAATCTGATCCTTTATTCTAGACGCGCGGCTGCATATACAGGGCTTATATTTGGTGGAGGTGTTAAATGGGGTAATAGGTACCTCCCTATATACTAATCTGCCGCGCTTGAGTAAATCCCGAAATCCCTTCTAGGCCTCCCCTACTATTATGTGTTCACCTAAGAATAGTTAAGTAAATATAAATTATGTGGACCTACTTTTATACCGTATTTTACTTATTTGGCGCGTCTTTGATTGTCGATTTATGATTTATAATTACGTACCTAGTTAAGTTAGGTACATACTTACCTAATTGTTGATAAAAGATGATCCAATTAGTCGGTCATTCCTACTGCTGTAGCTGATAAAACGCCGAATGTTTTTATTTCTTTATAGCAACTGAAAAGGAGCGTCGACGTCTCGACAACTCGGCATGACCAACAACAAACGATACCGTTTTTAATTTAATTTTCAATTTACTGTGGGAGGCACTTACCCACTTCTGCTTTCCTACCCTTCCCAAAGTAAGTACATAAATAACGACGTGTTTGAAGTTAAGATTAAGGCATCGTTCACACCAAACGTATTGTCCGCCGCTGACTGTGAGCGCGCGTTACGCAGTTTATTGCTTTTCCATATATATCGAAATTGTCGTTCACACCGAACCGACTATACGCTGTTACGTCGTCTGTTGTAGCTGACTCTCAGTAGCCGATTATTTTACTACGCGACTATGCACGGCGGACGCGGATTGGCTACGCGGACGCAGTTGCCGAATAGCGCCGCTCCGCCGCGTACGCACCGCCGCTCCGCCGCGTCCGCACCGCCGCGCAGTGATGCTACGAGCAACTTCAAATACTGAGCTCTTTTATGTGTAGAATAGTCGGCCGCTCAGCGTACGCATCTAGTGTGAACCTACACGAGCGTATTCTTTTGTTCACACATGTAGCGCATCGTACGCTATAGCCTATTGTCGGCTTGGTGAGTACGCGTACTGCAGATTGAGTCGACGTTCACACTGAGGCCGACTGTGAGTATACTCACAGTCAGCGGCGGACAATACGTTTGGTGTGAACAATCCCTTAGATTTCACTTAACTCGTTGTGATTTCGAATGGGTCATATAGGTATCGCATTCATAAAACCGACCTAAAATTATATTATAGGTAAGGGAAGGTACCCACGAACGCTAGCCCTATTACCAGTGCCGGTTTTAACTCAACCAGCGCCCTGGGTGAAATTTCTACGGAGCCCTCTAACTGCAATTTAAACCCATACGAAAAAAACAACCGGCCAAGAGCGTGTCGGGCCAAGCTCAGTGTTGGGTTCCGTAGTTTTTCGAGTATAGCCCAAACCTTATAACACAGGTCAACAAATGAAAAAAAAAAATACTTTTTACTCCTCTTATTTAGTTCTCTTATATACTCCCCTTGTGTACTCCACTTATGTACTTCCCTTATGTACTCCTCTTATTTACTTCTCTTATATATTCCTCTTATGTACTCCTCTTATGTAGATACTCTCTTATGTACTCTCTTGTGTACTCTTTATATCAGATAGGTACCTACCTATCTACCTAAAGTGAAGGTAGGTAACTCTAGGTACCTGTCTTTACCGAAATGAAAAAAGTTTTATGCATGTATCCTATCCATACGATATAGGTAGGCAAAATGACTCGCAACTAAATGAACTAAAACCCGGGATTAAAAAAAACATTGATGCAAAAAGAGATTAGTTTTGGTATTGAAGCGACAGAACGGCTCGTGTTGATGTCTCGTCCAATTTGACCCCGCATATTCAGAGTTCAGGAGTCGATTTCAGTGAACTAAACCTACCTAACTAGTTTTTTTTTTTATATAAAGTAAATTTTTATACGTACGAAGTGACAATAAATTGCCAATAAATCGCCGATCAATGTGAACTTTACAGAAGTCAATTTTGTGAAACTTTGATTGAAAATTAAGTTCAGGATTTGTCGTATTCGCTTTGTGACCTTTCAATTTCACGTTTCACAGTAAGTAATTTAAACTGAAGACGTGAATCACAAAGCGGAACGCGGTGTGATACAACTAAATGGCGTTTCACGTCTGGGTACTTAATATTATTTCTCAAGTCTCAACTACAGTCAAGGGTTACGTTAACTTTCTTGGGTTTTCTCATTTCCTGTTTTACCAACATCTTCGGTGATGCGGTATGGAAGTAGGTATAGTAGGTACCTAAATCATTACAGTAAAATTACTTCTTATGCCGCCCATCCACACATCACTCGAAACTTTAGACGAAGCTCGTCAAATGCAGTGTAAAAAATAAAAACAGTTCCGAATAAAATATTATAATTTGTTCTTTACATTTACAAAAATAAGTGAAATTCGTAAATTACTTATTTATTTACTTAGGTACAATAAAGTTGATGGCACATACAAATTTTATTTTAAATAGGTAATATAATAATTATTAAAAGTAGTTCTTGCTTCGAGGGGTCTTTTACAAATACATTTCATTTAGTTCACTCGCATCATTATTTTTAGTAACAGGTTTAGTTTACATTTACAACGCTTGTCCGCTATGGTAAACACGAGTGCACATTTTCAAGAAGAAAAATGAAAATCTTTGTTGACACGTTTAAAAGGTAATCCTGGTTGTAGGTAACTATGCATATTTCATGAAGTAGGAACCGCACAAAATGATGTTTTGTAATAACCCGCCAAGGAACTATGAACCGTAGTGGTGTTTACTGAGCGTTGTTGTTCTGCGCGTCGGGGTACTTGGCCTGGAAGCGCCACCGGTCGCGCCAGCAGTGCACCTGGTTGCGGATGCGCGACACGTCGGCCGCGTATGTCCGACAGCAGCCGCCGACGTACCGCACGCCCAGGTCCAGCCACTCCTGCACGAACACCTCCACTGCCTCGCACTTGTCGCGATCTATCCACCTGTCATACACGACAACTCAATTAGATACTACCCTACCGACGAAGGGAAGCAGGACAAAGGAACTTTTAAAACTTCAATGATGAGCAGACACGGCTCTCTATGTGAAGTTCATTATGCCCGCGAGCCCAAGTTGAAAGTGTCCAGTAGCGAGTCGGGAATTAAAGTTCTTCACAATGGAATAACTTTTATCTTTAGTAATGCAGGATATTGTTGGACTATTCATTCAATGGAGATCTGACTGTTTCGACTAATTATTATTATACCCTTGCTAGATATGAGCTTTTTTTATAACTATGTACTTGGATTTTTAAAGCGTGCAAAATATCCGTAGCAGAGGTTGCATCGTAGCATAAGATGTGCTACGAATTGCTACGTCGTAGGCCTACGAATATGTGGTGCATCTTTAAACTTCAACGTTGTGGAGTATAACGTCTTTGAAGCAAAGCAGAGAATATTATTGGAATTATTAATTTGATTAAAATATATATAAAAAAAACATATAACAATATCTTGTAACTGAGACTTCTCGTAGCAACGCAGGTGTGCTACGAAAAGCTGCAGTCGTAGCTCTTGTAGAGAAGGTTGAACACGGACTAAATACCTACTATCCATCCTGTACGTTTTGTACCTATGGCTTGCGTAACTACTTACCTATAATTATGTAGTATTTAGACACAGATTATGTTGGTGGTAGTCAGTTCTAACGTCAAAAGTATTGTTAATTAAAGTCACTTTAGACTACAAACTAAATCGTAGTTAACTTATCGCAGTCGGAAATCTTACCCTATTTGCGGGTTGTATTTTTCGCCCGAATTGGGGTAAACGATAAGCGGAATGGGGTCGTGTGGCCGGTCGTCGTTGAAGCCTTTCACGAGGTTCGACACAAAGGACGGCGCGCAGCAGTTCACTCCCACGGCAACGAGCTGGTCAGGATTCGCCTCCCAACATTTCTTTGCTACTTTTTGGAAGCTTTCACCGTGAGCTATGCTTTGATTGTCCTGTAACAGATGGGAATAGTGACCGCATTGCGATAGTGGAAAGTAAAAATGCAACTTTATATGGAGGATTTATTTTATGGAAATGAACACAAAACAGCAGCTACAATGTTGCGAAACGGTTTATCGTTTCGAGAAAGTTTAAAATTTTGCTAGATGAGAAATCTTACAACGATACCTATGTAGGTAGTTGGTATGCCAGTGACTAGGAGATACGAACGATTTTATTAATGAATCAGTGTCAGAATTCAGCATTGTATTTTCTGTAAAAGTTTGGATGAAACCGTTGACATGGTAATAGAATATGTAAAATAACTTTTGTCCAGGCACGTGGATTGGATACAAAATGTTTTTCGTCGCACCAAAATTTTCTATCAAATCTTTTATCTGAGGTGATCGGCTTTTTGTTCGCCATCCAGGCTATTCGTACGAACAGAATAACAAACTCCATTTGAATATTTTCCTGCCTAGGTATTCAGGGTGTGCCAACACGCCGTGTTCGGATACCTATGTAAAAAAATAAATAACCCTTCCGCAGAGCCCACACAACACGCCAGTAACGCAACATGTCAATACCACGCTCAACAAACCGATGATTTTTGATATTTTAGAATTTCAAAAGTGGTTTGCTGCAGTCTAGAGAATTTATCGGAGCTATTACGTAACTCATCGATCCATTGCTTTGAATAGTGAGCCCCGTTATGGTTGCAAGATTTATTTATTCCCTTTACCGTTGAATATCACTCAGCATTCAAGAGAATTTTTAATAAGTAATGGAGATTTTCAATTCATACGTAGCTACCCTTACCTTACAACTGAATGCGATCCAAGCTTTTATGTGAGGAAATTCACGAAGAAGGTCACATAACATTTCGGCTTCTTCTTGACAAGGGATGGTTTCCAACGCCAGCAGGTCAACTCCTGCTTCAACGAGAGCCTGGATCCGAGGTCGGTGCCAAGCTTTCATGGTCTAAAAAAGAGAAAATATCGGTTAACATAACTGAAAATAATATTCACAACTGATATCCTCAAGCTTGTAAAAGACAAAAGGTTCATTCTGCTTTATGCTAAAACATGGCGTTAATAAAACAATAAAAAACAACTCCAAATTAATTAGAGCGCACATTTTGTTACTTCATGTTTGTTTCAGATAGCCATTTGTTCTAGGTTTCGTTAATTAACTGTCCACCCCAGTCAAATGCTGTCGGTACAGGAAAAAAACAAGAGAAATGGAGTGGAGTTTTTCATATTGCCGATGTAAATTTTAATTTGCAGGCAACTTTACGGCCCTCTTTACGATTTAGCCGCCGCTTTCAATGGCCTTTATTAGGCTATGCATTCATGGCGCTCGGGTTCCGCAGAAATGATCGAGCACCTGATTTAACAGTTATTACAGACGCTCTGGCCACTATTTATTATATTCAATATACTAAAAATGTATTAAAGTGCAGATATCAAACATAGACGTGCCTGGTTACGTATTTTCATAAGAGATTTCCTAGCTATGCAAGTTAATGGTATGAAATATGTAGCTTGTCTGCAGATGCATGAAAAATCGTCTCAATTTCGCTGCATAAGAACAGGTTACTTTATATCTAGGTGAGCAGTGAGGAGAGTAAAACTGTTTTCCCCTTATAAATTGTCTACTTTAGGGTTTAGACACGACTGCGCAGAAAAGTTATAGGAAGGTAGTTTTTCAACTTTAATACCTGAGTTGTTTTGGTAAGATAAACTCGTACGTATTACCGAGTATTCTTATTTTAATTTTAATTAAAATGGAAGTAGGAGCTTTTTATATTATTTGGCTAGCTCTTTTTAGTGATTTCTCGCTGAATTACCACTCTGTTACTTTCCTCTGGTCAGCATCTCTGAATTATGACAATTTATAGGTATATTTTTATTTATGAGTTTAACATTTTCAGAAAATCGAGTATTTTTTCGACAAATTAAAAGAGTACAGTAAACACGCAAGGGATCCCTAAAATCGAACAGCATAGTTAATGTAGAATAATAAAAACACTCATTCAGTGAATTCAGAGCTTTTAGTTAGAAAGCTTTACCTTTAACATTTGAACAAGATCGATTCAACCGATTGCCGCCCTAAAAGCACTCAATGACAATATATAGAAATAGACAAAGAACCAATTTAGCGCCGGCCAAACTCATTAATTATTTACTATTTCTAAGCGACTAGTTTTGTGCGGATAACATACGTTACCCCCACACAGGCTTCGTAACAGCCAATCATTTATTTCCGATCATTACGGAACTTTTGTAACTACACTTTTCGACGAAGATTCACGTACCTATATATGTTATATCATAGAACGAGCCAAATGAGCCCGTGTTTACCTCTTTATTTGTTGGATATTTTGTATAAGCTGAAATTAAGATATGAGTTACCTCAACGGAAGTGGTGTCTGCGTAGCTGCCATCATACTCGGAGCCGTCGTGCAGGTGAGCCCCGTAGGGCCCCACCGAGCCCACGACCAGCGGGATGCGATCTAAAACCAGGACACCACCATAAATATCCCAAGTTTATAATATCTCCAGCACTATGCTCGTACATTATCTACGCGAATACACATAACTTCCAACCCTTGCAAAGTGTAATTAATGCGTGCTTGCACCCGACCCTTGCGGGCGCGGACCCAACAATCTTTGTTTACAGCAAAACACAAACATTCTTGAAATTTTATTAATTTTCATAATAAATTACATCTGTTTCATTTTGACTTTAATATGTTTCAAGATTCTATCTTTTATAAAGTAGAAAGCACAACCTAAAAAGCAAGCAGTAATAGGTATTATGTTCTAAATAGCCACTTGTCATTCTAAAAAGTTATACCGGTCATAAAGTACATGATAAATCCGTGATAAAGATTTTTAAAGCGTGTTTTCCAGTGGTTTTATAGCCTATTCGCCTGTTTACTAGAAAATTAACGATGACTTGAGAAATGAATGTTAAAATTAGATATTTGCTCAGAGGGTTTTCAGTACAACTCAGTACATCAATTTTAGTTTGTCACTGTTTAACAAGTTCCCGTTTTAGCTAAACAAAAGTTGCTACGTGATCATTAAACTAAATACTTTCAGGTTCAGCAGCATGACTCAAATACTTAGATAATAATCGAAGACTTGGAAGATATTACTTTGTTCATGAATATTTAATTAAAAACATCTACATATTGTATCTAACACAAATGTAATTTCACTGGCCAAGGCACCATTTGTCATTTTCATTTGATCTTTTAAAGTCTCCCATTTACTGCGGAGGCCTGCGTTCCCGCTATTCATTTTGAAATATGTCACCCATTCAAGCGCGTTATATTGTAATGTATTATTAGAGGAGCATGTACTTGCCGTTCTGCACATAGTCCTGGTACTCCTCGAGGTACTGCGAGCGCGCGCGCTTGGCGAGCTCCACGGCGCGCACGATCAGCTCGGAGGCCTGCTCCGCCGTCACGCCCAGGTGCTCCACGAACCCCTCCACCGACGCCTGGTAAGTGTTCGTTATTATTAAATCTGCTCCCGCTGAAACATAAACATTAAACATTTTATAGCCCACAAATAGTCATAACGTTGGGCGCGTTAATCACATTAAACACAGGTTGGCATTTAATGAAAACAAATGAAACCTAAGATTAATGTCTTTATCCGCGCTACCAATATCTCTATGCTTTTCGTGTCAACGCTAATTAATAGTTCACATACTCCGAAGTCCGTATTACGAAACTAGTTCGATAAATATGGCTGAAGTAGAACTTTGTTAGTATTACGGAGTGTGAGCGGGGTGCGGCTAAGAGGCGTAAACAATTAATATTATTAAAACTTAGTAATGCAACACGGGCCCGGCTTGTTCAATATTACGGAAGCGAGGTCGGCTACAGGAACCGTTCTCTGTCGAAGAAAATAATTATGTAATAAATAGAAGACGGCGCACGGCTTGCGAATGGAAAGGTATTAGACAGACAAGGTGATTAATGGCAACAACGCTGTGTATCCGGACTTGTAGTTTGTATAGGAGCAGGCAGCGCGGAGTCGCGCCTCCTGCCGCCTGCCGCCTGTACTATGCAAATGTGAAGTAGTTAGTGGATGAGGGAGAAATAGCGGCATCACTTGCCAACTTGCTACAGCGTCAATCATAATAATCACAGCGGAGCAGCTGCGACTTACCCGCACCAAGAAAATATGTGAGTTTGCAACATTATGGACCATGCACAGAACATAATCTGTCTGCAGTTACGTAACATTAATAATACATTATTAGACACAGATATCCAATAAATGATATGGCTATGATAGCTATTACCAACTGCATTATACGTAGTATATAAACTATGTACAGTAACAGTTGTCACCATTATCTTATGTCCGGCGTTTGCAAAATGACGGAGTGCAAAACGTTTATGATCCTACAAAGTATGCGGTCATATTTTATATTTTTTCACATTATATCTTCTATAAGAGGCAGCAAAGCAAGGCAGTAGGCTTTTCCCTCCAGGGAGTTATTTGCTTGCAGACACTTTTCAGCTTTTCCTTATGAAAAGAAACGGTCCGTTTTGTGGCGAAGAAAAGCGCTTTCAGAGGACGATGACACGAGACGAGGTCGCACTCTCGCTGTCAGATGCATGGAGATGACGGGCTAAAAGCGACCTAACGTGTAATTCGTCAAAACACGCATGTACACTTGTACTTAGCCGCAACGTTTTGCGGCTCTGTGGAAGTATTTGTGTAACTTCGGCGTCGTTTGCGGGTTTTGTTCGAAACTGGGTTTCGATTCATTCAAACGTGTTGGTAAGTAACTACATTTTCGTTGAAGTTCAGTACTACAACTTTGGTGATGTGGGTATTAATACTCTAGGTACTTACTCTATGTTTTCATTTTGAATAATGGAAGACTTCATATTTATGATACATATTTATCATATCTATTACTTATAATCGACGCAAAGTTAGTGTGGTGAATGTGGGTGCTTATTATTGCTTATCGAAACCATTTCTGGCACGTGTCCGCCCACTTCGGTTAGGTGTTGCGCAAAATATACATATTTGTCTTTATCCACGTGATATTTTTAAATAATAATTTATAAATAAATTTTCACCCATTTCTCTATATAGTAAACGATTTTCTGTTCGTAAGAAATAAGGTTTCGAAATCGAACAATAGATTAATAATTAAACTCGTTCTTGGACAATCGCCTCGCTGCCTTATTTATGCATTCACAGGTTTATACACATAGGTTTTACGGCACAGTTATGTGATGTGCCGTGTGCACAAATAACGTCAAGAATAAATGAAAAACAATTCCAAGTACCTAGTAGGTATTGTTTAAAAAAAAAGGAGTATAATTTTACCTCTAAGGAAGTCGAGATGTGTATTGACGACCTCGTCGGGGTGTGTGTACAAGAAGCGAGCGCTCCACAGCGGGTCTCCGTCGATGACGTGCCCGACGTGGCACGACAGCTGCGTTGAGAAGCCGCCGTCCAGCACCACAATCTGCGGAGGCTCCGGACCCACGCCGTTTGTGGGAGTCATCTTTCAATGCTGATCTGAAATTAAATTATTATTAAGTAAGTAGATGAACTTTGAAAGAACATAACCGGACTACATTCCTCTGTCTGTCAAATGAAAAGTCTAGTTTCTAGATGAAAGTGGGTAAACCAAGTTACCGACTTGGCGATTCAACTCAAAACTGATCGTTGGAGCTTGATGCAGTTTGCTTTCATTGTTATTATGGAAAAAAATGCTGAACGAATTCCAAAGAAGAATCACTGGGGATTTATAATATATGATTATAGAAATCGTTTCGAGAAGTGTAAGAAAACCTCTAAAGTAAATCATAGCAAAAGTCGGGATCCGATTGCTTGCTAAAGCTGAGTTGCAAAAATTCTCGCAGAGCGCTCCGGGTAAAGGACGAATGTCCAGCGCTCTTTGAAACTTGCTGGAATCCACTGAACCGTGCATTCAGATACGATATGTATTCGTAAAATAGTTATATCAGTATTCCGAGTGACTATGCTGCTTGTCACTTCGTTCTAGACGTAATGTGTTGTGTGCATCCGACTACCTCTGCAAGTGGCCGAGCGAGCTGTGGATTACGTCCATCGCTCGGTTCCTACACAATAGTATTCATCAAAGTAGATCTCGAAGGGAATTGGGACGTGTAAAGACAGCTTTATGGCTACCTCCGCCGCCAGCCGGACAATTCTAGCAGTGCTTCAATAGTAACTAGCACAGGAGGTACTAGCACAAGTAATAGTATGAAGTAGGTAACTCTATATTGATCATAGCTCTATCATTTATAAGAAACGAATGTTTCAACGATGTGATCCACTATCTAAAGGCTTTCTTTTTTTCTACAAAGAGATAGTTTTTACTAAAAAAAAAACAATTCTTTAAAAATAAAGTGCCAAAAGGAGCTTAACCAGAGGTACTAAATGCAGCATAATAAGCGGTGTCTTGCTACTATTCTTGCTGGTTTTCTTTTTGTTATTTTCCTTGAACATCAATTATTAAATAAATAAATGGATGAGTCCGGTGCATGAAGTCCCTTCATTAAGTCTCGGAAAACTGCTAGTAGGTACCTATATTGTTTAATTAAATAACAGATGAAGGCAAGAAACATTCAATAACGTATGTAACGTGAAATTATAGCGAAACAAAATATAAGTTGCAAATAAGTACGTTCCCCGCTGCGACTGCTCGGCTCAATTAATCTATTTCCTAGAAACTGCATCCAGAATCTTAATAAGCATAATATGTATAACTGCACACTGCACTCTATGAATGCACAAAATAATGGGTTGGTTGTTTATTGCTTTATTAAATTACAGTGCTCATATGTATCTTCATAACTGGCAACAAACTTTCTTACTTGTTTTGCTTTGCAAATTGATAATCGTGTTCACGGATAGATATTAAGGTGACTCGTAAGTAACCTTACTTTTATCCGGCTGTACATTGTGTAAAATGTTCGAAAATTGAACTTAGCGCTCTGTGTCACCAAGAACGTCACTCAGTAGATATCTACTCGTCTCTTGCAACCCCGATTGAAATTACATTACCAGTTTAATTATAACCTATGTATCTATACATATAATAAATCTGTAGAAAAGTAATTTTTGTACATTGAAGAAATTGACAAAAAAAATAGCCAGCATGATAAAGGATAACTAACAGAACCCATTTCCATCATTTTTGTCATTTTTGTCTGTTTGTCTGTTTGTCTGTTTATCTGTTTGTTCGTTCGGGATTCACGTAAAATCTACGAATTCAATGCAGAAAATGCTTATATACAAACATTCTACGTAACTTGGGGTATTACTTAGTTTTTGTTTCATCGAAATCGATTCACTCTATCAAAAGATATGATTAATTTTGTGAATTCAAGATGTAAAATATTACGACACGCAATCTGTTTGTCAAAACTGTACATTTGAATGTTGTACTTATATTAGTTGATCGGCCTATTATTAACCTTTACACAGAAAATCACACCTTCATAAGTAACTTCGGAAGAAAAAAAAAATATGAAAATTTTGTTTAGCCAAGGTTAAAGTAGCTCCATCTGTGGTAATCTGTGTTAAATAAAATACATAAAATTTGTCAAAGGAGCGAGGTGGTAAATGACAATAAATTACCATACATTCTTTATAGAGGATTATTATTTCAACAGATGGAGTTGTGTATTTTCCGTAATTCACCATATTTTAACACGTAGTGTAATTTTTCGATAGACATTTCAATAGTGTTTGTCAGTTTGCCGTGCCACATCAAAATCCAATTATAATTATTACCTTTATGAAAGGAAAATTAATAGTTCTCAGCCAAATTTAAAACGGTGCCATCTAAATTATTTTTTTAACATTATGTCAAAAATGATGACTTTAGTATAACAATTAATTATCATTTAAAGTTACAGATGGAGTTCATATCAGGATTTTTTCATAAACATAGTTTAGCTTATCTTCCACTAATGTGGTGGCCTTAAAACAAATTACTTTGAGTGAGTAGTATTAAGTAGACCTTAATTATTTTTTCTGATGCAAAATATGTAAACTTAATCCTAGAAGAAAGGAGGATCTGTCTCTCGCAAGCGCTGCTAAGCGTGAGGTAGGTATGTAATGTAGGATTCTGTAGCTTTAAGAACAAGCCCAGATACAAAGTGCAGATAAGAAATGGGAGCTTTCTCGATTTAATACCATACACACGTAAAATGCTTTATGCGTCTGAAAACGTAAATTGCGCGTCGCATACCAGAGACATGCTTACTTTCAACTTCTGATCGCAAATACACTGGTCACGATTACGAACAGTCTCAGTAAGACCCGAGCCAAGTCTAAAAAAACACCTTTTATATAAAACTACGTTTGATGTCGTTCAATCACAAAGACAGAATTGTTTTCTGTTGCAAATCCTATCCACCTGTATCCTATCCTAATCCAGCATGCATTGCAGGTGTGCATTACACAAAAACCAATGGTATCCTATTCGAGAAGTCAAAAGAGTCGACCTGCCAACGTCTGCTTCTGCGCTAAGCAAGTGTTCTTAATAGTACCATCAGAATTACATTCATCGTTGAATGAGGTGAATAAATTTTCAGAAACCACAATAAGTAGGAGCTAAAGCGTATTATCGCTTCATAGAGCTCTGATTGGCCCCAGGTGACCAAGTTAGGCCTGATTTGTTCGTTCATCAGATCTTTGAAAGTGTTTCGGTGGATATTTACTGTCGTCCTGTGTGACACAAAATATGGTATATAAACGTCCTCCGCAAGAACGAAATTTTCCCGGTGTGCGGTAGTGACGCACAGTATACTACACTTATGTTTCTTTCGATTTGCTGGCTCCACCAAGAAATGACAAATTGCAAGCGTACATTTTGAAAATCTTGGCAAAGCTGCAGGTTTCAAGTACGAACACATGAAGTGGACTCTCACAGATACGTACATTTTGCCTATTCGTGAACTAATGCAAACATTTCGGTGGAGTCCCGGCTTAGGCCTCCCCCACATTAGGCGTGCGCGATCCTCGGGCGTGTGAGTAGCGCGGGCGCCGCGCGTGCGTCGCGAGCGCGCTGCGTGAGCGTCGCGTTTTGCTGCCCTGCGGCATTTACCTACAGCGCACTCACGGCGCGCACGCGCCGCTCTCCTTGACGTTTAACTGCTAAGGCGTTTAGCGGGCGGCGGGGATAGCGGGCGAAGGGGATAGCGGGCGAAGGGGTTAGCGGGCGAAGGGGTAAGAACGCAACTCGAGCGCCGCTTGCTCGCCGCGAGCGCGTCGCTTGCACTCTTCACACATGCCGCAGGGCAGCAAAACGCGACGTTCATGCAGCGTGCTCGCGACGCCCGCGCTACTCACACGCAGGAGGATCGCGCACGCCTAATGTGGGGTCAGCCTTACCATAGTGAGTAAGTGCACAGAAAATCCCCGTCATACAAGTGTTTCTCCCCAGTAGTGAAACTATCCTACCCTATGCGCCTGCTGATGATGATGACTCATTTTATCATCCATCCAGCTATTCCCCAACTATGTTGGTGTTGCCTTCCAGTCACCGAATCTGTTTGAGTACCAATATTTTGCTTGGAGCGACTACCTATCTACCTATCTTCAATCCAGTCTCACTACACAAGACGATATCCATGGTGAAACTGACAGACTTTCTGGCTTCTGATTAGTCGCAGCAGCTGCAGAAAATGTACAAATGACAGCTTTGTCAGACTCAAAGCATATAGACATAGATTATAACTGTTTCCTGTGAAAATTACTTACGCACCATACGTAATAATTTTCCAAATTGGCTGACTAGATCCAGAGATATTCACAACGTCACAAACTTCTTCTTTTGTTTAGATAAATGGTCACATCCACAACACAACCTTGATCAATGAATCTATGCGACTGCTAAGTGCTAATCCTAATTATACTGTCACGTGAAAGAATGCACCTACGGGATAAGTAGTATTTTGACTATTCTATATTGAAGCGCAGACGAAGTTGCGGGCAACAGCTAGTATGTAATATTATTATAACTTAGATGACCTATGAATGCCTACTATGATAACGCGTGCCTACTCTCTCAATTTTACAAGATAAGTAAGTCTATGTGTACTCGTATATAATGGTACCAAAGCTCCATAAATATGTGTAAACTGTCAAATATCCCTAATAAACAAAATGTGTTATAAGTTTATGTTTGGGGTCCCAGTAGAGTTTGCGGCGCAGTGGTAACAGACAGTCAGAGCTCTATAGTTACTATTGTATAGTTTTGACACGGTTTATGAATACGGATTATTTTGTGTTAATATCACAATGGTATTCTAATGAGATATAATACTTTTGATGTCAAAATGGAAAGTGTCTTGATCATCATTATATTTTTTCTATTGTTTGGTTTGTGATACGCCATCTCTAAAAAGGGTTCCAACTTTCCTAAAAAGAAAAGACTCTACAGGTATTAACTATTAAGAGCTAAACTCGAACCAATTTTGTTTTGACTTAAAAATTGCGATACGTTCGGCTTCGAACAGCGGCACTCACATTTTTCCGCAGTGTGTCTGAGGCAATATTAATAGCTCATATCAGCAATGGCTTGGGTACAATAACTAACATCTGACAGCACATTCCAGGCTGCCTTCTACCTTACCGTGATTCGTACAATATGGTGCTACTGTTCAGAATAATTCAACGAGCTATGTAATATGTACCTATAATACATTAACGTACAATGCTGAAATGACCATGCTTTTTTATGTCAGCTCAGTCTCGCCTGGTGATAAAGTTATCTGCATGAACTGATGATTTCACATTATTTAATTGGTTTAGTTCTTTTTTTCATGTATGAAATTCTCATTGCATTGAATTTCAACTGATGATATACCATTAAAATGAAATGGTGATCGAAACTCGACAAAATAAATATTTTACTAAATTCGTAATATCCGTGTTATTCAAACGTAGTTTAATTATGAAATATCATCATACTCAATAATTTAAACAGCTTAAATTACACAATATCACGTCTTGTTTGTATTGTTTTGTTACCTACACATCCCTCTGTAATTAAATAGATAAATGTTAACACAAACCAGACAATACCATTACGACTCTAAAATAGATAGGTAGTAATCGTAAATATTAATTGCTACTATCATGTTCTTATTGTTTGGCCTAATCAAGGGGTACGATCTGTGAGAAATATTGTAAAGAGGCCGAGTTCGAACTATAATTCCGACAACCGATGTTTTGGGACAATAACATTGGCCGGATTACGGAGAAAGGAAAGGTGAGCGGAGATACCATAAGGCACCTGCCTATGTAGGTCAGACACCTTCTTATGCTTGACAAAAACGCTAAGTTACGAGTGAACTAACGAAGCGTCCGTGTTCCTTGAAGAATTTGTCGACGATTTTTGGTTCTATAAAAAATGGGCGGGTTCCGAAGAAGGCGTGTGAGAGTAACGTTCCTCTGCCACCGAATACCCGAATTTTGGCGAGGCCACTTATGAGATTTTCCGTTATTCATGATTTTCATGGGTCGGAAACTGAACCCGTTTGATATAGGCACGAGACGTACCTATGTCGGGGTACTGCATAAGTGACCGATAATTATCGGGGCGGTATTACACAAGGTGAGAGCTGTCGCCAAGGGAGCCGACCCGAGTGGTGTTGCATTGACAAAGGTGGCTTTAATTAGGTGGCTAATGGCTAGTGGATACTTAGGCGACGTACACTTAACTCATGTACTTTCTGTGTGTATCTACATCTCTTTATGTAGCAACAGAACAGGTAGTTTGGTATTTTTTGTTGCATTAAATGAGAGTACTCGTAGACTTCAGTATTTTTATTTACTTTAAAATGCAGACTGACGTGTTTGTCTGTTATCATGTGTTTGAATAAAGATATTTTGGTTCTCACAGTTGCATAAATCAGTTACTTGTCAGTTTATTTTCCAAGAGCTATAAAATATCAAAACTCTTTAGGAATAGTTAAAAATATGTAAGAAGTCTCTTGTAACGTTCTGGCCACATAATTAGCAGAACGATAAATAAGTTCAGATATTGCTTCAAAACGTTATAAATCAAATGGTCACAGACCTCAGTACAATCAATAACGAGTGTTTATGTAGTCTGAAGTCGCGACTATTTCTTATCTCCAAAGAAGAACAACAAACACCGCATAGTGATAGCTACATTATTATAATTAAGAAAGAAGAAAAATTTTGTATTCTTTTTATAGAACTCGAAACTATTGTGTGCTTGCGGCATATGAATTTTGAATTAAAATCGTTGTTGGGCCACTGATATTTATAGATCCGTCAAAAAATGCATAAAACATAAGTATTTCGGTAGTGTGCAGTTGAGTTTTACATAAAAGTGTGGCCGACGCAGGCAGACCGATCTAAATAAACTCTACAATAACAGTTTGTAACAGTAACGAAAGATCATGACTTAGACTCCAAGGGTGAGGTCGAGTTGTATCTTTGAACCTGCATCTACAGTTTCCACAGTGATCCTATCATTATTCGCCGTAAAACGTAAGCCTACCTATCTAGTATGTGGAATTGATGTAGGTACACCTATGTATTGTATGAGGTAACTTGACTATTGTGTTACGTAGCATATTGAGAAGATTAATACAAATTTGAGCGAATGACAAATCTCTTTGCCCTGTCTGTACCTATCAGCAATTACGTGACTCGGAGACGAAAGCGGAGGTCACCGCTCTGATCTCCCAGTGGTTGGTTATCTCCTACAATTAAAATAATACCTATACCTACGCAGCGAGCAATGCATGCTATGGAACAACATTGTTTAATGTAAGCTGCGGAACGAAAGGAATTTACGTATCGTAACCCCCCTTGACAAACTCATAATTGTTTTAGAAGTTTTCGCCGAGCTTTCGCGAAGCCCTCGTCGCGAAGTTCTTAAATTATTTTGGAATGACATAAAAATGTGAAGGACACTCTAATTAAACATAAATCACTACAAAAAAAGTTGGGGAGCCTCCTATAAAAGCGGTTGAGACATTTTGCAGCTAAAGAAATATGGTTTTCGGTGACAACAATATTTTAAGCGTCTCGACATACACCTGAGCACGAAGGGCGCCGAAATGAGTTATTGTACGTCCTGGTGGCTTGCATAGACCCCGAGGAGCTTAGGCTTGTATAAAAGTCATCGCAAATTATATTGTGGAACTGATTTACGAAATGACTTTTCTTTCAGCAAATGAAAACTACAAATGAATGTTAAACAATAAGGCGTTAGGATCGCGTAGGAGAGCTGTAAACTGAACACTTTATAGCAAAGCTGTGTTTACATAGTTTCATTTGTAAGTAAAACTGAAAAGTAGGTGCAATTAAAAACTTCTTAATCACACATTTCGCTCTGCAGTTGCTTTTATTTTAAACACTTTATTCGAGATACAATTTCGCTTGATTTTTATTCCCAATGTTTGGTAATAATAGTCAATTGTATGTTGACAGTCTCTTTGGAATTGTAATTTAGTGTCGGAATTTTTAACCATATTACCAGATGTATCCACATTTATTGCCTACTTTGAATGCTAATTATAAATAAACGTTTTGTTATTTTTGTGATACGAAGGTCACTACATACCTAACGAAATCTATTTTGGATGGAATAAATAGGACCTTGAATAGATAAATATGTGGAAGTGTGATGTTAATATAAAAATTCCATGACTCGGCAAAATTGATTTATTTGACCTTTCTATCGATGTGAAAATGAAATGAAAACAAATAGGTACCTACACGGTATGTCGTCATGTTATTAATTGATTACAATTAAAATTTAAATGCACATTGGATAAAATACCCATATAAGTAAACAAAAATTATAGAATAAACCATAATTACTTAAGGTAATCTGCCGTGTATACATACTATTAATCTAACATAACAATAAATAAGTATCTTCAAAATTGAAAAGATATAGGTGGTTATCAGCTTTTCCATACCATTCCAAGGACCCACGAAAATAAGCGTTTTGAGATATTGAGTATATAGCCATTTAATAACATAAATTCCACAATTGCTGTAAGTACCTAATAATTAAAATCTTAACGTGCAAAAGCAATATCTCAAAGTAAATATATCTTCATTAAACCCATGTTATTAAATTCTAAAAGATTGCATTTAAACAGTACGCATTAAAAAACTAATTTATTTTAATATTATACTCACATTTTTTGCTTCGTTTATTCGAGTGATCCACTCAGTTCTATCAAAGTTCACCGAAAGTGAATTAAAATACTCTTTATTTAGAAAAACATGACTATTAAGCGACGCGCAAACAAGCACTATCGTGAACACACGCGCGACGCTCGTATCTACAGCGTGATACCCACACACTGGGCCCAAATATTAAACCTCTAGAAAAAATGTGTGAACAATTTATCTTGATAATAAACTAAACACACGATTTGACGACGAGATCAAGACTAAATGTTGAACGTTCTACGAGCGTCGCTTCCAGGAGAATAAATTAACATAAATGAATACTTAATCACAAAGCTGAGTTATCCGTTATCTTTGTGTTATTATTTGTTAATCGTCCGTACATTAATTATTTAGTTTGCTCAGAACAGCTAATCGAGCTCAAAGGTCGCTAAGAATTCCACAAATATCTAATTAGGCCAGGACTAAGACAATAGAAATTTAAATTTAGTCGTAGTTAAGTGCACAACTAATGTAGTTACAACTCATCACAAATAATTGCTACATTAGTAGACTTTCTATTACCTTCACATTATTTTTGCTATGTCATTCATTACTCCTAAAATATAGATGATTACACACCAGAATTATAATAATATTCTTTGCAAAATTACCGAAATAATAAACCTATTAACAAATATTCCGGCTCTTATGGTAGACCAAGTTTTTACTTTAAACTAGAATACCCAACAATATTTAACAGTAATCTTTCTTATAAACTTAGTCAACTAAAATTATGCATGCACAAAGGCGGGCAGCAGAGACATCGCATAATAAAATGATTTCAATGAGTTTCTATCAGAAATTCTTGAGCAGTATTTTTCCAGTGGTCGATACAGTGAGCGCATTGTGCGCCGCGATGGCTGCTGATTGGCCCGCGGAGTACATTTCGGGACACCAGATAGATATTAATAGAGTTATCAACATGGAGCAATGTACTCGCGACTCGCTTGCTCCGCAACTGACCACGAAAACGCGTCTCCCTAACATGACCGTATTAATGCATATGTTAAATATTACGTTAGCATACTAACAACTGAAATAAATGTTTGTTTCCTAGTATATCGTACAGCGCAATATTTACCATAGTGGTGGATATAAATGAGTTGATCTCTGAAAATCTTTTTATCCTCCACTAATGTCCTTTTTTAATTTTAAATCGAGAGAGAAAGAGAGAGGTAATGAAAACAAAATACCTTGTGTAGAACGAACATATAAAATTAAGTGCAAACAACTGAGGTCGTGTTGTAAAAAGTCAGGCGGCGGGTAGCGACCCGAGTCAATGAAAGGGCCTTACCCACATCGTTAATGACAATACCATGAATCTACCTCGTGCTAAAGGTAATATTCCCTGTCCAAGTAGCAGCTGTTGAACCTTTATCGGTCATTCACCACGCGTCGGCTTTATATTTGAAAATTCTCAACATGTATACCTACTACGTTCATAATAACAATATGTGCTGGCAAGTTTTCAACACTCAATACTTTCACGCAAAAGTCTACTATACGAGTATGCAACGTTCTGCTACAATATGGGTGTAATAATAGACGTCAGTGCTTGACAACAACTGATTTATTCATATAAAAACTCATTACACAACAACTCCCCTTTTAAGAACATAACACACATACGTTTCCACGCCTCTGCGCGGCTTGCAGGACCGCCGTCCAAACTCAACTCGGATGGTGGGCGAGCGTGTTCCATTATTTTTGTCGATAAAATTGCACCAAAATACGTATTTTATAATAAATTTTGAAAAAATTTTCATCACCGCTGTCACCATGTATAATAGACGTCAGTGCTTGACAACAACTGATTTATTCATATAAAAACTCATTACACAACAATGGGTCTCTCGTTTATCGTCATAGTTACAATGTTTGTCCAGAGAGATATCTTAATTCGATCAAATCTTGAAGGTAAATTTAAACGATAGCACGTTTCTGGCAGACGTATCGGATATCTGATAGCAGAAGTAATTGTATTACCTACACAGATAGCTAGTCAAATCACAATAGCTGTCTCATGCAAGTCAATTACGTCTATCTGCCGCCAGGTTAGTTATATGAACACAGTGATACAATATGAATTCAGTACGAGCGAGTTACAGTTGCTCAGAACTATTAAACATGATTATTTCGTTAGGAAATTGAATTAAAATTCAATTCTGTTATCTAGAGTAGGTGCGGTTGAAGTCTAGGCGGGCAGATACACAAGATACGGCAAACGTCGCTGCTCGCTACATGCTCACTTGTTTTATCTTTTCAATTAAATGCTGCCAGAATGCCATCACAATATTATGATAGCAAATACAGCTCGCGCAAGACCTCACTATATTTGATGAGAGAGGATATCTATATTAAGTAATATTATGTAATGCTAATGATTATGTAATTAGTTTTGTTCATCAAGAAATGTCTTTGTGTTCACTGGGTACTCGTTAGTAAAACCATTTTCATAAAAATAGAGCTTCAAAAATAAAGGATAAATACCTACATTTTATTTCTGCTAAAAACTAAAACAAAGTAGATGCTGACTTTGTGACAGACTGCATATTGCAGGAGTATGCTTTCAAACGAAATTCTGATAACCAGAATGCAATTAGCAGGAATATTGGAGAACAAAGTCGAACATAAAAAACATAACGGCTCTATTATAAAGCCGCCGCCTCCTTTTTGAAGTCCCTTATCAATGTTAATATTTCTAATGAGCAACAAGCTAGTAACGTAAGTAGGTACACTAAAATTGAACATAATGCAACGTACAGACTAACAGACAACATATCAAAAAATATTGATAATATTTCGAACCTCACTGAACACCACTCGTTCGAAGTTTAATCTCGAGATATAAGCTAAACTTCAAATTGGCACGTGCTTATTTGCTGTAGGCTACTATTTGATCGTCTTGGCATTTAGAAATCCATCCTTTAATATGAACCACTTACGTGAAAATATACCATAATAGATGGAATGTTTTCGTAGACTTATGTACCTAAATATGGTGTAATTGTAAGTTCAGTACTATTACAGTAGAGATATATTGTTTCTGTAAAATGCTCATTTTTTGTATTTGCACATTTTGCAATTTCCAGAAAAAGAAAAAACATTTGAGCTCTTATTGGCACAGCTAATAGGTAATTACGTCATAACCTGACCAATAATTCAAATTGCAAGATTTTGCTGCACGGGTATAATCGTTTCCTACAATCCAATTTCTTTGTTTAAACAACGAAATTGAATATTGAGAAAGCGCTGCAAAAGTCCGTTCCGAGTATAAGTTTTAGGTTTGTAGGTATATATATCGTGGTGGTGAATAATATATTATTATTTACGGTGGTGATTGGGGGTTTCGTACCGATGAAATCCCAGTGCGCTGCGCACACTGCAGGCGATCGTGTCCTTCCTACCCTATCTATACCTACCTACTGTTTGTATAAAAACAAAATGATAAATTGTTCACCTTTTTTCATTATTTTCTGACAGTACACAATAAGCAGATTTAAAAAGAGAAATAAATTATAATGTTTGTCAAAGTTTGACTAATGGTGTTTAACTTTTTTTTTAATGTAGGTCAATAGTTTTTTTCTGATGTGGTATGTGTATTTTACAAAATTATTGTCAAAAACTAAGTGGTTTTTTGAATAAAATTTTAACTCAGAATACCAAATATCATGCTTGAAAATAAAATATTTTTGCATTGTATAAAAAGCAGAACACAAAAGTGCAATTGCATTAGTTCATCAGGCTACAGCGCAGTCCGTCTCGTATGCTCGTGCCCGCAAACCGGAGAAAAACCAGATTAATATATTTTCCGGGAAGGGTGGTGCCTCCTGACGTGATAAACTGTATTTAGCGGTGTTAACCTCATACTTAAATCCCAATCATTAATATTACGTTCAGGAAAACTTTAGATACTTCTAGATACATCAATGTTTTTAGCTGGCAGAAAGCTTTATAACTCTGTTAGAGGAGTATGCAGATCGCCTTCTACGCAACATAGTCATCCTTTTAATTATTTAAAGAGATAATCATGGTGTTTAAAAGCCATGCTTCATATTTTCAATGTATCCATACTTAGCCGATTCACCGATACACTTTAGAAGAGAAATCTTGACACACCAAAATGAAGTGTGAATAGAGAAATTGGGTTATCTTCACATTTTGTAGATATTAATAGAGAACCTAGGAATGTTAACCAACGTGTACCTAATTGGCAGGCTTTGCGGACGACCGCAAGGTCAGGTGGCTCATCAATGATGTTATGTTCAGTTAATTAGCATTCAAACCAGTAAGCTGATTATGAATCAATTTCCCGGGGATTCTCAGACGTACTACAAATTACTCGCACCATTGTTACTTAATCAAGTTGTCCCGTTGGGAGGCAGAGAGAAACCATTTAAATAATAAAAACATTCGCCTGAAAAAACAATTCCGCGTCGATCCATCGATAGATAAAATGGAAATTCGATTAAATTGTGATTCTAACGGTTTTCTGGAGTAAGGTATATTGATAATATATAGAGATAGAATACGTTTATATAGATCGTTCGTCTCTTAACGTTTTAATCCTGTGCACCAACTCTTCTGATCTGAAATGTATCAGCCGCTCAAGATGTTTAGTAGGACCTCAGAGACGGATTTTTAATTTAGATGCTTAAATAGTAATAAGTTCCACTTGGATACGGGTTCCACCGTTTATAAAATAAACAACTTCAAATGCTATCTTTAAGATCCATTTATGCAGTATAAGAACAAATTATGGTAGGTACAAATATATTTTTCCTCTTTGACTCTGGCGTAAAAAATCTTTTGACTAGCAACTCTTCATTGACCCGTGAAATTTCATAAAAACGGTGACAAATTGAAGGCATCGTGAGTTGGTGATATGAGGTCGGATAAGACAGACGAACGGAGGGCCGAATTATAAGGGCTCTTTATGGCATGATCTTGTCGTCACGATATGATTACAAATGATTTAGGTAGGTGCTCTTGCTGTCCCTTTGCCTTTACTCCGTTTACTGTTAAGAAGTATTAATTTTTATTTTGCGTTGTCGTATGTATTTTTATACTTTTACATACAGTAGAAAGAACAATAAATTATGTATATTATAATGATATTAAAATAGCACTGACAATTTTATTGAGAGCCAAAAAAAGAATACGTAGGTAGGCCATATCAACAGATATAGGTATCTAAAATCTGTTTTTAATAAATCATCTTCGCGATTGTATAAACACTTACAATCTCGATGTTTATTGAGTACGGTGCGCGTCTCCAAACCGTCGTTATTGTATTTTTCTGTCAGAATTGGTTCGCAGCATCTGGATGTTTGATACAACGTCCGGTTAATGACGAAGGGGCCGCTTATCTCCCCATCCCTAACCATTAAACAGTGCCTTAACCTCTGTCTACCCTCTTCCAAATATTCCTCAATATAATAATGCAATAAGTAGACGGCATAATAAGAATCTTAAGCCTTTCTTGTCCACGCTGTTTGTACTATTCGCTTAAACGCTAGCAATTTTTCTCTATTTCTTAACTTGCTGGCATCGGTTCAAAACGAAGCATACCTCAATTTCTCTTTTAGACTTCAAGCGATTTATATCTAAGACCTTATGTAAAACGATAAACTAAATAGACCATTTGTTAAAGAAAGCGAATACTTTGAATTTACAGTATCTAATAATACGAACTGAAAATGGCTACCCATAGACATTATCATGCTTCGTTAGGCAAGGTATGTTCTAGCTATGGGATTGGTTTTCCGTGGAATGGTAATATAGCTGAAAATTTCACACTGGAATTCGCCCCGAAATAATGATGAGGGTATAGTAGTTCATATTTAAATGGATAGGAAAACTTTCCAACCGATAGTACCCACCGCTAATACCAAAGTTGTACTTTGAGATAACGATACGAAAAACTCAACAAACGCTTACATTTATCGTCATTAACCTGAAATTATTTAATTTATCAGTTATCTCGAACCCGGAATCACCGAGATGAAAGTGGTTTCATTAATTAAGTAATTAGGCGCACATGAACAGGTCAGGGTCTCATCTGGATTAAACAAAATATATTCTGGATATATTTTCAAGCAAAATGGCGAACGAAGTCTCGAATTTCTCAGTTCTACTTTCATTCGGTACCTAGTTCGCGGAGAGCAGGTGACGTGCTTTACGAGCTGCACTCGACGAGGAATGTTTAGTGCAAATTGCACAGAAGACATTCAGTTGCGCCGGTGATAAATATAACGTCAAATGATACCGACAGAGTAACGAGCTTTTTGAAATGAATAAATAGATTTCACCTACAATAAACACGAGCGTGAAAGATACGTACGAACATGGAGTATGTTGGACTATGTAAAACATGTTACGGCTTACATAACATATACGTAAAATTACTGTAACGTAGGCTCCAATTATTTCACCACTCAAAATACAGCGAACAGAACTGCAAATGTCTGTAGATGTACAACTGTACATGTTTTCCTTTTAACTTACTATTGTGATTTCTGCGAAGTGAGTAAGCTCGCTACAATGCATTATTTATTCATCATTTCGGATATTGAAGAATGTTTTGGATACCTGTAGTTTCGACAGCAAAATTCGAGCTGGCCGATATAACAAAGACTAAAAGGAATGAAATAGGTTACATATATTTCATTTTTTATTTAATTTCATTCTAAAATGTATTCATCGGAATTACGAGTAAATTCGTAGCGCGCTGCATAGCCTGCGGGCTACGGTGCTACGGTGCTACAACACTGCTACGATAAATCACCATTGGCAATTTTACTATCACTTTACATATTGGTACATATTTTCTACTATTTAATAAAATATATAATTATATAATAAAAATTCTATGACTATGATTTTCTAATAGAGTTTAGGAAATATATTTTCTATAACATTTCTGCTTTATAAGAGGAGAGCTAAAATATTTACTTAGCATTGATTAATTCAGGAACCGGCTGCTAGTCTACTAAACTAGGTTGAACGGAGCAGCGTTTAAGCAATAATGGAATATTTGCTAGGGTGCTAATGTAATCGTTACAGGTTCAGAAAGGAGGTTCTCTTTGTGATGAGTATGTAGCTACATATATACAGTCATGGACACATAATTAAAGACACCCCCCGACTCGAAGTGAAATAAATAGTTATGGTACTGACATGAGCTTAAGCACGGTATAAACTGTAGTGTAATAATTATTAAAACAAACATTACATTGTGTTCTTTAAATTAAGGACAAAAAATATTTTATTTCTTTAATACTTTAGATATAAAGCTCTATGGGAAATGAACACTAACTTTTGTAGCTGATACTTGGCTGGTCAGCTAATTAAAGACAGTTAAAGCCCAGTTAAGAAAAAAAACGAAAGATACAAATAGTTGCCATACTTTTTTTTAGAAGTGAGTAAAATACTTATGAAAACTCGAATTAGGTAATAATTTAGGTTTATTTCATTAAACATTTTCATTTTAGTCCTATCAATAAGACTAGAACAAAAATTCTGGTAAGTAAAATGTTTTAGGCTTTTTAATATTATATTTTGACATACGGATTTATTCATACCACTTGATCTGTAGTAAGGACATGGTAATAAATTTATTATTAAAGATTTATTATCAATGGCACCAAAAAAGGCATGGTTTGAGAACAACTCAAAACCGACCCCAAGGAAAACTTGTCCGCAAACAGACTTTAAGGCGGTGCTATAGGCAAATAGTAAACCATTTACATGATTCGGTACTGGTTTTTGGGAGTCATCTGATGCTAAAAGGACGACAATTGTGTCTGCAGAACTTTTAGACTACAACCGAGTCGGGAAAAGCTGTAAGGCATGGGTATCGGAAGATGTTACTTTTGGAAAAGCACCGCGTGTCCATACTGTAGTTGGCTATTTCTATCAAATGTGAAAGGTGCAGTTAACAAGTGTTCAAAAATCTATTTTTTTTTTCTCATTAAACAAAGGGATACGAATAATTCTAAAATAATTTATCGAAATTAGTCACCTCCAAAACATGAGATGGAACCAAAATACACTAAGAAAGTTCTCAAACATAGGAGGCGAAAAAGTAATAGTGTGGGGCTTCTCTCCACTACTTGGTGTGGTGATCTTTTAGAAAGATATTATTAAAAATAGGCGAATTTAAGTACTATAATATTTTAGAAATAGCATTTTGTTATATGCTAAGCATAATTTACCGGTCCTTAGCGCTTTCAAAATTAGAAAAGTTCTGAAAAACACTGTAAGAGTAGTAAAAAGGACTCTTTGATTGAGCAACTTATGACGGTTTTGGTTTGGCCCATCGCAAATTTAATAGAAAAAAAAACTGGTTATCGGCCAGAAAACACAATGGCGATAAGTCATACATGAAACATTGATCAATTTTACACAGCTTTTTATGAAGCGTGGAAGAAAATTCCCGTAGCGACTTAAAACAAAACTGACCGCTTGCACGCTTAGGGATGTCGTGCTGTCATTGAGGTAAAAGGAAATAAACCAAATATTAGTACTCATTAGTATGCTTAGTTACAGTGTAGGGAATGTTATTATAGAAAAGTACCATCAATAAAATTAATAATTTGCATTTCTTCCTCTGAGCAAATGGAGTGTCTTTAATTATATGGCCAGGCCACGTTATGGTTCATACCGCTCGAGATTCGGATAAAGCGAAAAAAAACTTGTCGCGAAGGATCACTGAAGATAGTCTTTAGTTTTAATATTTCACAATGCCCTCTTAAATATTTTAAAATAGAAAATAAAGTTCCAGTAGCAATCAGAAAAAAGAAATACAAATGAAATGCGGCAGCAATTTAAGATTCCATCAGTGTCTTTAATTATGTGTCCATGACTGTATATATATAGCTACTAAGTAAATATACCATTAGAAGTTACAAAGTCTAACAAGTTAACTGGTTATACTGCGATGTTTTATCGACCCACAACGACGACCCTTTTAATGACTATCATGACAGTTTACGACATTTCTTTGTTAAAAATAATATATAAAATGCACTTTCACAAAAAACAGACATAAAAATAGCATCAATACATAAATGAAGCCATTTTTTATACCATACACATAATTACAGCAATTTTTTACGTTTATCAGTTAACAATCAAAATATAATTTCCATCAGTTCTTTTGGAATGTATGAAATTTATTTGATTAATTTAATGTGCAATAACTTTTATAGTACCTACGATTCAAACGAGAAAAGTATATATCCAATACAGTTAATGTGCAGTGAATAATAGGCAGTGCATCGTCTGTAAACTTAGCGAATCTATGGCCTGGCTCGGTCTATATAAAGGCGTGTGTGTAAACAGCGAAGTGTAATTAGCAGCTGAACGGCAAAAGCAATGTTTACGTGGTCGTGGCTGTTTGGCATAGTTGTGTTGGCGGCGCTAGCGGGCCCCGGCCGGGCTCAGCCCTCCGCCTACCCGGCGAACATCACCACCTGCGAGCAGTTCGAACGATCAGCCAGATTCAATCCCTACGCGCTTATTGATTCCATGTGGAAAATATTCTACTTCTGGTCAAATAACACTGAACTGACACCGATTGTGTTTGCGTTGGCCGGTAAAACCGTAAGTTTTTATATCCATTTTATTGTTTTAAATTATTATCGTAAATTCATTTTATTGATTCGTCCTGATTTCCTCCGTGTGATACCAGCTTACTTGCCTACGTCAAAAATATCCTTGACAATTGGGGCTACACATTTCGTCCGACATATTGGGATAGAACCCAATTTTCTTATTTTGTCTACATATTGTCCTCGTATACTGCAATCCTTTTCAGTTCAGGTATTACTTTGTAAAATCTTGAAATTGACAGCAACTGAAAGAGCTGCAAGCTTGTGGAATATATTGCTTTTATGTAGCTTGTTACGGACATGTAGAATGTGGTCGATTTATGTCTGTATACCTAAACAAGCTGCATTGGTGAATTTTGGTTTGGGAATAATAATTTAATTCCGTTTACATTGTTTATGATAAGGTATTTTTTTGCTTATAGCGGGTCCGAAAATTCCGAGACTTTTTCGAGACCACGAATCCAGGTTTGGGCGTGGAGTGGGAGAAGGCGACGTTGTTCATGAACCCGCGGCCCGGCGTGGAGGTGCTGTTCCTGCACGCCAGCACGCCGGGGGCCTTCCGCGCGATCGTCAAAAAAGAACAACGCGATAAAGGTGCGCTATATTGCTCCCCCGCTCACCCTCCTGCCGCCATTTCCGCTCCTAACTTTCCCGCTCGACTTGGCTCATAATGATAATAATAAACAGGTCGCATTTCAAACATTTTTTTTAGGTTTTCATGGTCTTCTCCTAATGACCTTTACTGTTTCAGTCATTAAATTTTGTACATAGCCAGGTCCATTTACCTACATAGAAATAAACCAAAGCTTTTTTAGGCAATATTTCCTTATCAGTTTTTTTTATATAGGTACCATAATATAAGATACAAAAATGAATCGTATTCTCAAATATTATTAGGTTTTCTGTTTCTCACGGGCTCACCCATGTCCCGGGAAATCTTTTAACTGGATAAAATATAGCCTGTGTAGGGGATAGTGCAGCTTCCCAACAGTGAAACAATTTTACAAAAGAAACAATCATAATCTTTCCTTTTAATAATTGTACTATAATAAAGATAACCATTTCGCATTTGACTCGTTCCCAATTAGATTAACGACTACGGCTATAACAGGATAAGTATCACAAACTGAAAGTTGTATGGCGAGTAAGTAATGGTTTATATTCCAGTGCGGCCACAGCCGGAGCCGCTGATAAAGTTCGCAGACGTGAGGATGAAACTTGTTGATCGGTACCTGGCCATGATGTGCTGTGAGGATATGACGGCTTACGCTATGGCGAAGATACCAGAAATGCCCAAAACTGAAGAAAAGTGTAAGAAAGCAGCTGAACACGTCGGTTATCAGGGATACGAAGGACGCTCTTATTTAGAACTGCTGAAATATAATGATGAACTCTAATTAATGGTGATATGGATTTAAACAGTTTTTTTAACTGTTTCCAGTTGTAAATCAGTTGTTTTAATAATAATAATCGGTGTAAACGCTTCAAACTTTACCTCATTTATTCCTAGGTTGTTGTAGCAGTAAGGAATATCGATCCCATAAGGGATTCGTATAAAATAACAGGACAAAAAACAATGGTTATTTTCTTTTAAACAAACGGTTTTTGTTCACTACGGGCTCCTCAGTTTTCATGTATTTTTACACCGATATCAAATCATCAAAAACAGTAGGGATTTTCAGTTTAAAAACACAAATCCAAAAAGTAAACCTACCAAACCGACGCAAATACAGCCCCGAATATATTGGTGAATGTTAGTAATATATCCCTATTTCCGAATGGTGCGCCCATAATATTTGTATGATGTGTTTAGTGAATAATGTGGGAAGCGGGACATCTCATAGTCCCGATCTACCGATAAATCAATTGCCAACACGCAATACCTTACGGTTACCATAAATAAAATATGAGGTTATTTACACACACAAATATTATTATATACACACGCTGATCTGATATATAGATACCGGAAAATAGTATAAATGTTTTAAGACTTTCAGCATGTACCTAGGTGCCGTGGATTGATTTTTAATTGGTGACGGACAAGAAATATTGTTCCGTTTTAGACTCATTACATTGATCTCGTAAAATACAGTAATGCAATCCAATACACGATGTAGGTACAATTTATAGGTAATTTCCAAGCTCCAACCACTTAATTTCGAACGTTATCGGAAAACACATTATTGGCTAAATAAATAGGTGGGTATCAAGTCGGCGATCTGCATTCAATAAGATGTCGTTGGCGAGTGCCCCGAGTGCTCCGGGCTCCCATATCCATCCTACGAATTTATTTTTCTCCCAAGCATACTAGACGTCAACAAATAACGTTATTTTTCAATATAGAGGTTTTATTCATTTTCTTTTACATCTGTTATAAGTGAGGTCAAGTCAGCAGAGCTTTAACTTGCAGAACTGAACTAATATGTATCTACATATGTTTCCTTTATTTGTGGTATGTTACTGGTCTATCACATGTAGCAATACATAGATTTATCCGGCGTAAGATCAGCTCATCGTGTGTGTGAATGCGTGTGTGCGTTCTAGAGATGAGCAATCGTCATTCGTTTAGCAGAAACACTCGAGTTATTCGATTTAGCAATTTAAACGATATAGTATCGTTTCGAAACTTTATTTGACTAAATATTTTTGAGCCTTATTTTCATTTTAAATGCAAGTATATGGTGTAAGTAGAATGTATGTATATTTCCTGATAAGCCGAAAATAACACTGCAACATTACTAGAGATTAAGTTTTTACATGCAGAGCATATTGTATTCGATGTTTTTATCCAAAAGTAATACCGTCTGCGGTTTTAAATGGAGAGTTCGTCTGATTTTATTTTTAAAAATATTTACGAAATATGCAAATAAACATTTCAAAGAAATCGAATAGTTCATACGAGCCGTATAATATCGATCGAATAATAAGTGGGAACTAACATTCGTCACACCTCACTATGTCGGTGTGTTAGTAATCTTAGTTGAATAGCTGATAGGATATTGGAGGTCAGTTCGGGCTGACAGCTCTGAGACATAAATAGGGGATTTGTTTTGATATAGGAAATCATCAGATGATCCAACATCTACAGCAAGAGTTTGTCACACTTTTGTGGACCTACCTTTGTTACTTCTGGAGCCCTTCGTGTCCAGGGCCGCGGTGACTCTTTCGAATGAGATTCAAAGAGTGTGTTAACAGGCTTTAGACAGAATAACCCTAGCCTCCACATACTTATGTGTAGAAGAATGTCTTGGCACTGACACACATATAAACCTTGGCAAACGAGAAATCACATTAATGAATACTGATATAATGTCGTATACTTTATGCCATGCTGAGAGCAAACTTATAACAATCATATTGCCTGTTATTCTATACTAAATATATATTTGAGTGTATTTTTACGCAATGTTTGGTCGGAAGAAATCACACATGACTGAAGACTAATAACTCACGAAATTAAGTTAGATACCTAGAAAGGATATACTTATAAAAATTATTTCAATGGCAATTTTAATAACTTGTAAATAGTACATACTTAATAATGCTATGTTATTAGAATATAACATACATATAACAGCTTCAACATATTGTCATATGGCTACAAAAATACGTATTGTGAGGCCGAAAATCTTCAAGTACCCATTGTATTGTATGTGGATTCATATTCCATACAGCCCTTTCATACCCAATAATACCAACATAGAATCAGGTTTTCCGCTAAAGCCAAAAGCAAAGTCCGAGTGAGAGAAAATATTATGAGTTGAGATAACAGTGCTCCCCTTGCACGTCTTTCTATTTACAGTATCCGAAGGAATTCCTATTAGCAAAGGTTGTTTTCTCGCTGACGGAACCATAAAAAGTTCTCCGTTAAATGAATGTACTGTCGACCCTCGAAACGAAATGTTCAACTTACAATGTTTCTAGACTATAATAAAAACAATCGTAGAGCTTTATATTGTTGTTGAAAGAAAACAATTAAATCTTTTACACTGTAAGTTAATAAAGTTACCCTTTAGAATGTTATAAGAGTCGAGTCAGGGCATCCGACGGTGCTTTTTAAATTTTAATTCAACTGATCACATAGTCGACGTCTTGGGGTACGGTAACTCGCGGCGTGCGTTTACTTAGCGAGTCAAAGAATACGTCTTGTGGCGGTTAATATTACTCTGGAAGTACCGTAAGTAATGTTTGCATTACGCTGGAGTCTACGAATAGAATGAACAAACGGAGTTCCACTCAGCATTCAGCATTACATTACCTAATTGATTTTGCGCTTGATAATGTTTGTTGTATCAACTAACATTGTACTTCTCGGTAAACACTTACATTATGTAACAAGTTAAAAGTCTGGAACTTAGTTATGCTCTACAGCGGTTTGAATAACATAAAATATAAAACAGAAAGTGAACCAGACAATTCCTTATGGTTATATATGTTATGGACCAAGTGATAAATTGGGCAGTATACATAATGCCCGGTCATTATGAAAAATGCCCAATATGAGAGTGCAATTTGATAATAATTATTCAAATAATCAAATAGACCGGGCACTATACATATTGCCCGTGACCTTTTGGGCAAAGTAATACAAACATATTTAATTTCACTTTTTTTATTGTTATTGACATTTAACTTAAATAAACTAAATATTAAACCACTTAAATAATCAGCCTCATGATTTGTATTAATTATGAAGGACTTCTGCCTTAAATGACATCATAAAATATATTTATTTAGCTTCTAATTTTTTTCTCAGTACGTTTAAAATATAACAAATCCCATATCAATTGACCCAGCATGGAAGTAAGCATGCAACATGCAGCAAGCATGGCTTCTGTCACGGCTCCGGCGCTGCGGGGCTCCGGCGGTCCCATGCGAGCTTATCGTCGCAGATGGTTTTCACGCTCACCACCGCAGCTTCGGCTTGCTGGCCGGCTCCGCCGGCCAGCCTCAGCCGCGGCGGCGAGCGCTGAAACTACCTGCGCCTCAGCTCGCAGGCCGCCTCGCCCCTCCGCGCCTACGCGGTTTTGAATTGCACTCTAGGGGTAGGGCAGACAAGACTACGTGGAGTCGGTTTTGCAGCGATTCGTTTTCGTCACCAAGTTCAATTTTTAATACAATGTTTTTAATCCAAGTTAAATTCTACCATAAAAAAAACGAGCCAAGAAAAATGAGATCAAGAAAAACGAGGCGGAGTTAGTAAATTAGACAACTGCCACCCTCGCACCGCATAAAATATAGCTTTATTATCAAATTGCCCAACTATCATGTAGCAATATAATAATGCCCGTACAATGTGATAAATAATTAAGTTAAGATAGTTATTAATCACTTGGCCCGATAAAGCTAGACATTATTCATAATGCTCGGGCATTATAAATAATGCCCGAATTAATCACATGGTCCATAACATATATAAATCATAAACCAGTCACCAACCACCGGGGTGAAAGCCCAGGGAAAAAATAAGTTAGCGAAAGTTTGGTTTTCCAAACCATTGACTCCATAAATAATTAATCTCTCAGAGATATTAAGTTCTTCAGTATTATTGTATTATTACACTGGTTCGACCAATGATTCAATGAATTAACATATGGAGTGCGTTAAAGGATGGTTGTTTAATTACTACTTTTGTTCCAATTAAAATATTAAGTTTTAAATCAATATCATAGTTGTGATATAGTAGGTACACAACGCAGCGCGTGCAATGCTTTTGTTTAAATATGTATTTTGTTGAACGTGCTGCCTGTCACAGGTGGATTAGTTTTTAAATTCACAAAGGACACCAACATTTTTTGGTCATGAATTTAGTGGTTAATAGTTAAGCAGGAGAAAAACTAGGTTGAAATGTTTGCAATGTTATCAAAAATTGCAATTGGATTTTTGCTACATTTTTGTTAACCGTAGCTTTAGCTATATGTATATGTTATTACAGATTGATTTGATGACAATTTAAAAGCATGAGCACGTGATTCCCGTCGTTATGATGAAACCCTGAGTATGATAGCCTTAACCAATTATAACCAGACGTCGGTTACCCTAAGCACACAGAGGGTCCCTCAGAACTACCCTTTCAAGAAATAAGTATGGGTACACATATTACAATAACCGCATTTTCCCCCAACTAAGCTGAGAAGTTGCGCGATCATTCCATATGTTATTTTAAGTAATTAAACGGTGATAACTGGGTTCGGAAGTTACATCAATTGGGCACAATACAAACATTTGCTTTGACGGCAAATCTACACGAAGTAAGTGCAGACAATGTGTGCTGAGCGATCCCTCCTCTCAAACATGGTCGATTGAATGAAAACTTTGCCAACAACATTAATTTTGTCGATCGTTCGTATATGAATACCTAGGTATCACAGGCTTCCATATCATTTGTTAAATCATTCACTAATGGAGTCACAGCAGTGGTGTCTGTCTGTCTGTCTGTCAATCTTTTATGGCGTGTCTTTTTTTCTGGTCGTATTGTATTTGGAATGGTTCTTACTATAATTTATTTGTTCGTAGTGAGAATATTGTAATTTTAGGAAATCGCATTTACTTTCGCTTTTGGCTATGTCATCTCTTGAAATTAAGTCATTCAGGGTGCCAAGAGGTACAATAGGGTACAAAATCAACACCTAAGAACTTCACTTTCCTAACTCTTTAATCAAAGACATTTTAGAAATTTTCAAATAAAAATCACTTCAAACAAATGTTACTGAATGGCGTTTCTAGATTTTCGATATCTTTGTTTAATGTCTACGTTGTAAATTTTTAATCTGAAACCCTGCAGGAGCTCGCTAAATTAACCCACGATATTAAGTTTCATATACCAAAAATTCTTTAAAATTACGTAGTTTTTAAACGTCGACCGGCTGAGACGTGTTCACGTTCACACGAACAATATTATCCTGGTAAATTTACTGTTACGTAGGCTTACGGTGGATTAACGTTAACTATACTGCATAAACGCTCCTTCCTAATAGAGTTACTGTGTTTAGTAACGGCGGATAACAAGCTACGATGTTTGTTCACACCGTACTCAATACGTATAGTACAATGTCACTGAAATAATGAGGTTCATCGGGAAAGCTCTGACGAACTATTTCACATCTATTTACTGTTCTTTGTAGACTTAAATGTATTTACCTTTTATATTTGCAAATAATGAAATAATAAAATATTTTTAGAGAGAAATGAAAACATACTTGTACATATGTTCAAGACTACGATCACGTAGTTAAATAAATATCAACAATGGCCACAGAAATATCTCCAAATTCTATTAGAATAACAATAGCTGGAGGTTACTGAAGAAGCATCAACGTGTGAAATCTTTTGGTGGGTGTATTGAAAAGGGTGTGAAGCATTCATAAGCGAACACGTCAGCGGCGCGACCCAAACATCTCTCACCGTACTCTCAAGAGGCACCGATGCCCTTCATGTCATACACTTTACTCTCTGCCTTGCCTTTCCGCCGTTTCCTACAAGAATTGCAAGAAATCTTATATATTTCTCAGAAAATTTTCCCTTCAGCAATAAAACTTAACATTTTACGAGCTGGCCTTACTCTTTATCCCAAAGTTTTGGATTGATCAGAAATCAGAATATAAAATATTTTGACTGCGTTGTATAAAAATATTTCATACCATGAGGTACACAAAATGTACATTTTAGATTTTGCTAAAGGTTATTGTTTGCGGTTATGAATAAAAATTGTACGAAACGGACCGGGCCGGGAGTACGCAGGCATTAAATCATTCTCAAAAGCCATTTGGACACAAAGGATATGGTCAATAAACAAACAGGACTCGGCACTGATAGCTGCGATCGGAGTGAAGTAACTGGCGGACAAATTTATATTTTGCGCTATTTTGTTGGCATATTTTCCCAGATGTCCCATTTAAGGAATTCTATCTGCAGCCGCGCGTCCGATACCCGAAATCTCATTTGTTCGTAGAGCTCACCTACCTCACCTAATGCAGCTACTAATAAACCGGTCACGTCAACGTTATTTATTGTTATAGGAACAACAAAGAACAACAACTCGCGCCACTCGACTTATTCTCCAGCTCTACCAATCTTCGACTTTTATAAAATTAAGAAGTAAAAAAACTCCAAATTATGCGACTTTCCAAAGTAAAAGAACATCACGTTTTGTATGCACCTGAATACTATGATGTATTATTTTGTGTACCGTAGTATATGTATCTACATAAATTAAATGCTCGTATAATTTATAGGATTAAGTAGACATATGTTACACCCGTGTTGCCTAGTACACTGTGATCATATTTCAGTTTTTTTACAGCAAACGCGCTAAAGCTTATCTCCATTCCGTGCACAAAGTCAACCTCGTGGTGGAACATAAAAAATGGCAACTACTTAATTACACTAATATCTCAAAATCCCGTCGTGCGGCTTACCATTCTCCTCATTACCTATGACAAAAGATGTGACTGGTTGGCGTTATTCCAACATTAAAGGCGCTAATGATGAATTTGCTAAATTACAAGAGGAGGCAATGAAAACGATATTACCGATCGCATCTTTATGATTTACCTTAACCGTATACGCGTGATTTATGTTGCCTCCGCCCTCCGATCTTTGTGTACGTAGTGTGTGTATAGCAGAGGTGATTATGGCGCTCACCACTTTTTATCATCGTAAACAGTGACACATTGCAAATACAGAGCTTCAGAAAATAAATGTTATTATTTCATTTGAAATAAGTTTTATATTTAAACTCACCCTAAAGACGATTATTGTGTCAGTTGCAAAAAGATTTAAATAATATTTTAGTCACAAACCTTGTTTAAAATTGATCCTCAGTCGTCGCTTATCGCAGGTGGTAAAACATGCCTTTTAAACTTGCAAATTCAACTTTTCTCAACTCTTTGTAAGTTAGATAAGCACAGTCAGGTATCTCTCCCCTCTCTGAGAACCTCTTTAGTATCATTTTCCTAGTTCAAAACTTATCTCTTTGCAAATTCCCCATAACTTTTCCAATCATAATTGTTTTAAAGTCTAAGTTATGGTTTCTTAAATAAGACTTATATTCTACGATCCTATTGTCGAGTGTGTCGACTGCAGAAAAGTACATAATGCCTGAATATTGCAGTTTACAAAGTTACTAAAACTGAATTAAAATTGAAATTATAGAAAACTGCATCGATAATGAGGTCGTTGACGTTTGACAGATCTGTCGATAGAGACTTTATATAACCGTACAAAGCGCAATCAGTGTACGGGCCCTAAATTATGTGACATTATTTGAAATTGTGTCAACATGAAGGAGCGCGGCGTGCAACGCAGCCGTGGCGGGCGGCTGCGGCGCGGCGGCGGCCGGAGCAGTCGCAGCTCGCTCGCCCGACCGCCCTTCGGTCCGGTAAATACAGCCTCCTCGCCTCTCGGGTATGGATTATTCGCAGCGAGCAGCGAGCGGAGCCAGTCCGAGCCTCGCGCCTCCCGCGGCCGCTCGTGCCCGGCGACCTCCGCACTCGCGTTCCCGTCGTAGCCTTATAACCACGCGTAGCACGTCCGTAGCTCGGTGGGTCGTAGCGCGCGCCTAATGTAACCTTCCACCCGTAGCACCGGGCTCGGCTACACCGCCGCTATAAAGCATGCCGCTGCTAATACGGGCACCATTGTGTTCAAATGACGAGACTAATGTCATATTAAAATATCATGGGGAGCACCTGTGGAACAATTAATATTTGTGAAACTTTCACGTGATTTGTTCTTTATTGTTTCATTTACATACGTGTAAGTATAATATTATTGTGAAAGTTTTCTGTAGCTACTTTGTTCACCAAAATATTTATACCAAAGTTAATGTATAAACAAAAGTTTTAGACAACTTTTGATTGAAAAACTCTTAAGGTGATTGATTTGAATGAATTTGTTTTCTGTTAAAATGAATGAATGTAGATGACTTTTAATGAAGATGTTTTATTTTTTATTTTGCCATGCTTTCTAAAGTAATCCTTCTACGCAAAAAGTACCTATGTTTTGAAACAATTTAATCTGAGCTAATTCAGATTGACAAGATAAGCATGCAATAAGCATGACATGATTTGTGTAGAATTATGTCCATTGTTTTTATTCATTGCTATGGGTGTATGAGTTTTTATTTACACATTTTTTTATTGAATGTGTTTAGGTACACTTTTAATAAAAGAAAGTGAGTTACAATGACAATGATCGCAAACCTCGCAAAAGTAGTATTTTATTATAAGTTTAATTTTATTATACAAAATTAATTGGTTAAACCTTAGTACTTTATCTGTTAATAAAACTAAATATATACATGTGTGGATACAGTATATTGCTAAAATCGAGTATCTAGACAAAGAAATGTATCGATAAAAATCGCAGATTTAAGGTCTAATGATTACATACCAAAGTCTACATTAATTGCACGTACATTTTTAAAGAAAATGCTCGAATTTCCATTTACGTGCTCTAATAAAACGGCAGCTGAAATGTTGTAATTAAACACTGATATTAATTTAATGGTATGTCCCCAATTCCCCGGGAACGATATTACAGGTTTGTTAACCTACCGCAAAATATCCCTTATGTATTTACCAATAAAGGTATTGCCTATTGACTTTTATGTTGTAGATATTTATATGTACACTCGTATATATTTATTCCCATTCACCTTTACGCAAACACATTAAAAAATATCATTAAGAAAAAGATCGCTTTGTGTAATCGACTTATTAATCCTGTAGAGTGACTTTCGAGTTTGATGATCGGCTCTCATCTCCGCTTTCTATTAACTGAGTAAACAGTAGAATGGGAACAACAGCGGAGAATGATTACCAATCAGAGACTGGCGTAAGCTGCCGATCAGAGTATTGTACCAATAATTATTTAATTCATCAAAGTGGGTACACATTTAAAATGTAGAGAGGATTGTTTTAGTTAATTGTGTAATTGCTAAGGCTCGCCATTCTACAAACCGCAATAGGTACATGCTGTCGTCGTTTACTAGATTATTTTTTCTGGACGAGTGAGCATTTTTCTCGACCGCTTACAAATGACCGCTTAGTTACCTGCAGAGGAATCTTTCCCCACATTTTATTTTCCTCCCGTAGATATTTCCATTATTCTGTTAATGGAACGGTGTTCAGAGATGGTCAAACAATGTAAGCCTATCCCTAAAGATGTTGATATTTGTAAGACGCGTGGATTTTCGTTGATAGTTTTGTGGATATACCTGTGTGTATTTCATTAGGTATGGTAGATAACTTGTAGAGGTGGGTCCATCTTATACTCATGATAGGATTATAAAGTCAGCATCGTGATTATCCTTTAGTAGGTGACATTATCATAATTAATTATAGTACGTTAATTTATTTATTCGTTTAATGATATCAATCATCGCGAAAATTAAATTATTTGGTAAGCTAAAGTAAATGCACTGATAATTAAAGCATAATTCATTGCAATATTTTTCCAATTAACATGTATCTCAAAATTCAGTTTCCCTACCTACACCCACTATATTATACCCACATAAACTTATGTATAAGCACCTACATCCGCAAAAAGTTCTTAACAACATTACCTGACAGATAATGTTACCTACCTTTAATAATACTCTGAAAGTGTTGATGTATGTACCACATGTACTTTGTGGATTTTGTCGAACATTTTGGTATGACATGATACTTAATGTTTTCGATAGTAGGGCTCAAATTGTCATTCTCCTTAAATCAAAATACCCCATTATTTGGTGAGCTACACTCAGATATGCATCACACAAGACAAATAATATCTTTATGAAGAATGTTGACACAAAAGGTACATTGTAGTCTCCGAATAATATAAATTGTAGTAAAGAAGAACAGATACAAAACAGCAATGGCTTATTCCGTCGTCGAAGGCTACATCACGTCTCGATGTCGACTGAACTCGAACGTCGCAGATAGCTTCGCGAGTGTCATCGCTATCGTTTCTCTGAACTTCTATAACTTAGCACATCATTTTTATCACACAATCGATACTAACATTGTTAAGAGGATTTATGTTTGTTTGTTTATTTTTAATGGATAAACTCAAAACTTTTGATTATTGGAAAATTGACTATTGAAAAGGCTAACATAGGCTATGTTTCATCCCGATATGGGTAGTAGATCCCACGGAACGCGGGTGAAACCGCAGGTAAATGGCTAGTAATATATGTTATGTCAAAATAGTTCCATCAAGCTTCTTCCATTTTATCATAATAATTATAACGACGTATATGTTCATCCAGGTCACAGTCTGGCCTACTTGTGTGTCTAATTAAATCAGATCCATTCAGCTGTTAAGGTGTGATTGATTAACAAAGAAATGAGCACTTTTTTATTGTGTTATGATCTTTTTGATTTTTAATTTAAAACTCCTTTGTTAATAATTAACGTAACTCTTTGGCTTAAGACTTTGTCTCTGCTTTGTCTACTCATGTAGCAGAGATCTAGATATATACTTAGGTATATACCTACGTACATATAACAGAAATTACGCACATTGATTGCTTCCTGCGTTGTTTGCACTAAGTCTTCGTCTAGCGTCCTGTTTACATGGTGTATTCGCCGGAATAGTTCCACCTTGTTTTGGAACGTACCAGCTTGTTCTATAGAGAGACAACAATAACTGACTAGACATTCCCACTTTATGATCGTTCAGCTTAAAATACGCGGTCGCTGTCGATTTTGATAACACGTGCCTCGAAGTTAAGTGAAAATCTTCAAGACCTTGTCTTTAGACTTTAGAGTCTGGTCTAATTAATAAATGGCTCTATGGATCCTAAACGTAAAGTAGGCTGTCAGCAAGAAAGACAGTGTTATCGTAGGTAAGAATAAAGAGTAGGTTCTTATAGGTTCGTTTAGGTAAATGCTACGTTTAATTTTACCTTAAACCCTCACTCATGTAATATAATGCGTAAAATTTAAATGGTACGAAACATTGACAAACAAAACAAAACATTGGCAACAAAATCAACGATGTTTCTTTCGAGTGTATGTCCTTAACAGGCAACACGATTAAAATTAAACAATCACGACTACGATGAAAAGAGAAGGTTAAACCTCTTTCATTTCGTAATTACACCAAACTTCATGCCGATATCATCGAAAAGCCGTCGAGGTATCCTTCTGGCACTCTTTTGTGACGTAAATTGTAAAGAAAACTAATTAGAGCTCGAAGCATACCTACCTCTAAGTTTGCTGCCACTAAGATTTCAATGGCGGAGTAAAAGCGGTTTAAAGTGGCAGTTGAGAGATCTGTATAGTAAATCTTGTACGTAACAAGGATCAGATAAGGGGCGTTTGTAGAGCGTGATCGAGCCGCAGAAGTGGTCAACCAACATACTCAAAAGAAAAAGTTACTGTATCGCAGTCGTACACTGCGTGGTTAGAACACACCACAAAATGGAAAATGTCTGTTTACGTACTGCTACGCCACGGAATATACCCCCGCAATCGCAACAAGTTTTTTATTTTGTGTACCAGTGTTAGAACCACTCCCGAATGTATCTACCTACATGTATGTAGCGATGTATATACACTCGATGTTTCGTTACACAAATATAACTCGACGAATTGAATCCCTTTCTTTTTTTGTATCTTTAGTTGGATATTCTAAATTGTAGCAATTACACGATTCTATTGAAAATGGTATAATGATTACGTTTTATAATAAAATTGTGTTATATTGATGACAAAATGAAACTCATTTTCATTATTGAGATTGTAAACTATATAAATAACAGTCGAAATATTTTCTTTGTTCTTACCTACCTTCTTTAAAATAAAACATTATTTATAAAAGATGTAGAATGTAGATGTACCTAAATAGTCTTTGATATGTACTCACATAAAGTTTCCGGAGGTATAATTAGACTAACCGCCGAACTTACACGGTAGAGTAAACGTTAAAAAACACGAAATTGAGAGGTTCGCAGTCAGAGTTCGGGTCATTTAAAACAGGAATAAATTTACACAGAGTTCAGCTGCAGGCTGCCTACATTTGCTGTACAATGGGGTTGTTCTTATGCCAGCCGTGTTAATATTCTAGTGTACCTATCTTGTGATAATACCTACCTACATAAACAACATGACAATACGCGCATTTTCTTTTCAGTTAATTAATTCTGCCTTGCCCTATCCCTCTGTACCCGCTTTTGTTTATATGACGACTACCAACTTCAACAGAAATTCTTATTGTGCCAACAATGACTATCATAATGAATTGAGGTATTAAATTCTCTTTGTTCAACTTCGAATGCGCGCGAGTATGAAATACAACCTAAATGACCATGTCAATTCGTGGTAAGCATGTTTAACCAATTTGTTGAAAATTAACAATTAATGGATCATTAGCTCACTTGACAACGCAACGTATCGATAACAGTTTAATGCATAAATTCCATTCCCGGGTAGAAGTATTTGTCACCCAAAAGTTTTCAACTTTGTAATACATTCAACCTATGCCTCTATAAAATAATTACACACAAGGATTTCAATAGCCAAAATTCTGTAAATATCAAATGAAAATTCGAATATTTATTGCGTATCAGACTAAGCCAATCATCTAAATTGGATTGGAGATTATCCTTGCCCTCAAATGTTTGGTGTACAACAGAATAAACAATTAAACCCTGCTTCTGAATTCACAGATCGTTATGAAATGCCGTTTATGGCCTTTATCTATGTACCTGTACGTACTTACATTATTACATTTGGATACCTACCTATGTAGCTATATAATGGACGTAAACCTACGTACATTTTCTTTGTGTTTCGAAAGAAGAATATAATAGCGAGCTAGCCTCAGTAATATTTTCATTGTTACTATGGCTGAAGTTCGGGTATAATCTGGGTAACACAACACTCTTTGTGTCATCACTCATTAAGCTGTGACTACACGCGTTTGTTATTCTCCCCCAAACCGAGAGCTCTCAAGTAAACTTACACAGTTATGTGGGGATTGTTTATGGTTGCAGATACATACAAGCAAACCATATATTAATAATATAACTGGCACATTGATAAGATGAGGTTTTTATTTTTTGTGGTTTTGATCAGAATATGAATTCGCATCACGTTCCATACGCAGTGTTTATCAGTAAACTCTCAAACTGGTCGAACCTTTAGATGGATATATATTTTAGTAAATGGCTGTAGGTTACCATTTACATACCTACCTGCATAACGTAATACCAATTTATTTACTTTTTCAAAGCAGCTTAACAAATTGGTACCCAAGTATACAGTATATGAACCCTGTTTTGTTACAGATCAATTTATCAAACCGCATGCAATTAAGCATAAGATATGATTCAAGTGGAGAGCTTCAAGCGTCCATCGCCATCACCTTCTCGGAGTTCCGTGCGGAGTGACAGTCGAGTGTTCCGGCAGCCGCGAGTCATCACGGTGAACCGCGATGCTGCCACGATGGTGGACGGTGAGGCGAGCGGGCCAGCCACCGCCGCCGCCGCCGCCGCTCCACCCACGGACTGGGAAACACGGCTCACACAAAACGCCGCTCACTTTCGATCCCGCACATTTAGCGACGGCTTCATTAGAAACACAAGTCTCGAACTCCTGCTCGGTGTTGACTGCGAAGCTTGCCTCGCTCTTGCCGCACAAAGACAATGTTTAGATGAACACATATCAAAACATGATTTTGACCTCGTTTGCAACTGTAATGTCCAACAAAATAATTTTGTCAACTGCCATCGAAACGTCGACCAGAGAGGTCACACTCTTAACATCTACGACTTGGAAAGAATTAAACGGGACACAGGTCGAAGTCAACTCACAATCGGATCACATCGTAGTCTTGACAGAAAATACAACAAAAGTAGGACTATCGGTGTATCAAACTACATTTCAAAACAGTTGATTTCTTACGATCCAAGGAATACACTTGTGCAAAAGATAAAAAGGAAGCTATCAAACTTAAAAAAGATAGGCGGCGAGGCAATATCAAAAAAACATCAGAACGCTGTCCAACTGGCGGAGATAACATCGGGCTCCACGAGCTCTCTCAAGAAGACATCGATGTTGTCGTTGGCAGACAAGTCGCAAAGGAGAGTAAACAGTCAGAGTTGTATTTTCACTTCTTCGGGCTATCAAGGGAAGGATGATTTAAAGAGCAACGCTTCTACGTACGCAAATTTTTCTGGGAATGTGGACCAATGTTTTGATAAATTGAGAGATTATAATGTAAGTTCAGATATAAATAGACGTACCTCACAAAAAATGGTAAAAATGAGAAGTTTTGATAATAACGAAATATTGGTTACTAGAAATTCGCCGGCTTTAGAGAGAACAAAATTTTCTACTTTAGACAATCGTAGTCGGTGTAAAGGTATTAAAAGACAAATGTCATACAACGATTTTCCAAGTGAAAGATACCGAGATAGATTATCCGAGTCTTGGACGCGAGACGAGAGCACGATGGAGTCGAGAAGTACTCGCAGTGATTTAGTGGATGACGACGCACAAACGTTCCTGGAGGGCGACGTCATGGCGATGAGCGGGCCGCGCTCGGCACACGCGCTCTGCACCTGCGAAGCGCCACAAGATACCAGACTGCCATCTATTTTTTATGACACGCACGTGAGTAAAGCTTTTTCATAAAATGAAATTAGCCGATAAATTACATCTAGTCAACATAAATTGATTGGCAAAAACTTAAAACCGAACTGAGTGAACTTGTACGGAGACAGCGTGAAACAAATCTACTGAAACATTTGGGTTTTTTCAATACGATGGTTCTGTCTAAAGCGTCATTTGAATTACATAAACAATATATGAACAAGTTAATATATTTTTTAGCCATAAGGTATACTGGGTATACATATAGTGCTTATAAGGAAAGCTAGAGTGCAATTAAATTCAGTACCTAGCTTGTGCTACGTATTAATTATCAAAATTATGACTTAGGGTAAAAAGCGAGCGACTCCAGCGCCCGACGTGACGGAGCGCGGGCAGGGCCGCGTGGCGTCGTGCAACGCGTGCAAGTCCCCGCAGTGGCTGTCGACAGGCACCACGTCCACCACCAGTCACAGTTCCACCACTACTGGGAACTCTTCCCGTAAGTACTTTTTCTTTGCCGAGTAAAAGTGTTATTTTATAAGTTACTTTTTTTCTATTACACTTCATTCATTGTTCTCTTAAGTTCAATACTCAATTGACCGCTAATTAGTTCAGTTTTAAAAAATAGTTCGTAAAAAATAGTACGTCTACGCCGCACCTTTATAAGGTACTTTATTGCCTATGGGACTTTACGTAGTGTCCTAAACCGACTTGGTCCAAAAGATAAATCAAAAGGTAGTTTGGCTTGCTAATGTATTTTCACTAGTAAAATACATGTTGGTAAAGCTGAATATATCCCGTTAATTTTCTAATAAACGTTTATGTAGTTCCTAAACACGTCAATGATACATTTTTATTGTACAGAGTATTCCCAATAGTGTTTCTAAGCGTGTAGTTAAGCCGCTGCATCCCCGAGACTTCGACGCCGTGATCGAGTAAGTTTGCTCCTGACAGGAAGATTATGGGGAGCTCGGTAACGACCGATTGCTATGACCCAAATTGATACTATAAGGTTTTTTATGAAATCTATCACTTTTGTTTTGAGTCTATTTAATTGTGTATCTGTTTAACGTATTTAATATTAGTGAGGGGCTATAAACTACAAAATATGCTCTCACTTAAATATTATAAAAGATATATATTTGTCTATTAAGTTGAAAAATATTGTGTAGGATGTACAATCCATTCACTTGTTTACGCTTGATAGTGAAATCAATATTTAAGTAAGTCTCTTTTTCAACTTTTACTCCTACGTCGTGATAAACAAGAATCAACATCTTAACTTCAATAGGTTTATCAGTATGGCATCGGCGTTGGTGTTGCGTGGCGATCCTGGTGCTGGTGGCGGGCACCGCGTGTGTGGCCGGGCCCCTGGCGCTGCGGGCCCCGCCCGGGGCGCCCCTGCACGAAAGACTGCGACTAGCCGAACGACTGCTGCACGACACACCGCTCATAGATGGACACAACGACCTACCTTGGAACATAAGAAAGTTTTTACACAATAGGATAAAAGATTTCAAGTACGTAATTCTCCTTTTTAAAATAAGAAACGCATATTCAAATTGAAAACTATGTGATAGGTACGTCGAGATAATTGAGTCATTTGCGATGCGAAACGATAACGTTTGGATATAAAAAAATATTAAGGAAGTAATTACTTCTGCCTTGCTGAGATTATGAGGGGGTACGTTTTAAGTCTTCGTTCGAAGTTAATTTCGTTAGTGCATGTTCCAAAGGTCGGTTCCTATATAAAAAGAAACAATTTTCCTTTCGGACGTTAGCTTATTTAACGTTTGTTCCATGAGGCTTAGCAGTTAGTGTGGAAGTGTATTTTCAATCCTTTTAACAAAGAGATGAATAAACCGGCGGACTTAAACAAATATGTATAAAGGTAGCTGGTGCACATAAAAGATGAGAGGAGAATCAATCCACTTAGTGCACTGTAAGAGCCTTTGAACCCAACTGTTTTAAACTAGCTAACGAAATCTGTGAGGCGTAATGCCGCTCTCGTTACTAACTAGATGTGGGTAGTTATAGTTGAGATCGGCGATGTTAGAGGCTTCATATTATATTACGAAAATGACGATCATAATATACCAGTCCAATTATTATACTGAATACAGCAATTTTTGGACATTTGAAATGGACGGATCGATTCAGAAACAAGTGAAACAGCAAATAATGTACCTAAATCATTGATATACAAAACTTAAATGAAGTTTATTGACATGCGTAAATATTCACATATACACATATGGATTATAATGTTTGTCAGTCATCATAAAGTTTTTTTTTTTAAATCGAATGTCGAGTTGAACTTCACTTGTGTACTCGTGTATCCGTCTGTTATAATTCTGTTACTCTCTTAATGTGCGTACTCTGTAATGAACAGAGTTTCCTAGCTAATCACCACTTTGCTGGAGCGTTATAAAAGCAAACTTAATACGATGAGGATCGAAGCAAGATCTCATCAACTTCACTTTGTAGGAAGGTACTTAATACGTAATTGAGGTATGCTTCGTAGGGCAGAAAAACGGATACATTCAGAGAGATTATGAAGTAGAATGTGTAGGCTACTGGTAAATCCTAACCGACTATTACTTACATTTGATTTATAATAGGAATCGACCACGTAGTTTACCTGCAGTAATTTTCCCGCGAATATTTACATAAAAAATGCAAGAGCACGATCTGACATTTGGAAAATATATGCAAATTGTATCAAAGAAATACCCGGCCCATAGGAATAAATACTTAATGGGTTAAAGGAAATCTCGTACGTATCTCAGCTATAAAAGACTAAAGTTACCGGCGTAATCTGCACATTACGTATTCAAGGCTCAGATCAATAGCACTTACAACGAAATCATAGTTCACACGTAGCGTAAAGAATTGAAATGTTTCTTGACAGACATGTTGGCTCAGTGCCAGGTCGTTGGCGACGCGTGCGGTGCGAGATTCGATTCTGCTACCAGCGCTGCCTAGATTTTTCTCGTATAACGTAGGAAGATGTTATATCTTTAGACTTGCCCACACAAACATGAAAATAAAAATATTTTGGCATAATCTATTTCTAAATAATGTTGTTGTTTACAAACTTTCTTAAACTCTGGCTTTACATCGTTTTCGGATCCGTCATAACATATGCATGCGAAATACTTACTCCTTATCTAAGCACTATTGCGAGCATAGTTCTTCCTATATCATGGTTAATTAAATTAACATTTAAACAAAATACACGTAATAAGCCACAATTGATCAGTCCTTTAATTAAACCAATTATAATAAAATTGTGTTTTGTTATGTCAAGACAGTATTTCAAGCTGAGTACCAAACAATACTTTTCCTTGACCACGCCTGGCATAAATGTGCATTTAATATCGGGCTTTTCACATGAGTCACTAACCTAATTTCAACGAAAGAACAACTGTTCAATAATGAAATAAAATTATGTACCTACATAGTTTCGACGAGGATTTGCGGACCATCTCCCCGTGGGCAACAAGTTCGTGGAGCCACACCGACCTGCCTCGACTGAAACAAGGCAGAGTGGCCGCACAGGTGAGCTAAATTCCTTTAACCGACGATTTAATTAATTGTGCATTTAATAAAGTGGGTCATTTCAACGTGATACCACTGCAAGATTAATATGTGGCTTGTGGATCACGTCGACCACATTATTGCGGCGTCAAAAGATATTGGCATAGGTTAACATGATTTAATTTAAAATGCTCGCCACATAAAAATTATGATTAAATATTCCAGCTAAGGATTTACATTGCAATAAATTGGCGTGCACTGGGCACAGTATGTAGGTACTATCTACATAAGTATACACCTTTCGGGTCCAAACAAAATTACTGTCATTTACGTAATAGGCTGTGAGTAGACATTATCAGATGGACTAATTTAAATCAGGACTATTTCCCCGACTGTACCACAATATGGTTTAAAATTATAATTGCCTACATATATCATGGATACGGTACAATGAACTGAAACAGAAATGATAGTGAGCTAATTGTTTCAACTTCATCGCGCAATTCCACTAGATTGATCTGTTTGTATTACGTAGTTACGTTCATGATACAATATGTGGCAGAGAGTTATCCACCCGTTAACTCCCATTTGCCATCGCTGATTCCATTCTAAACTCTTTGTTCGCTGTGATACGGGATTTCATATTCGGAGCGCAGTGCTCAAGTCGTGCGTGATATTTAATCAGTAATATGTCAAAGTGATCCTCTGTCGGCAGTTCTGGGCGGCGTACGTGCCGTGCGACGCGCAGCACCGAGATGCGGTGCAGCTCACGTTCGAACAGATCGACTTGATACAAAGACTCACCGACAAATACCACCCTCAGCTCACATTGTGCACCTCTGCCGAAGGTAAGCATGTCTTCATCGTCACGCCACTTTAACATTTTGTTAAACCGATTTACAAAGTAACTTTTTGGTATGGGGCGAATCTCTGTTTGAACTTTTCCATTTGCCAAATGATATAAAGCCATTAGAAGAGACTATACCTACATCGATCGTGTTTTAAGCAAATCTGAAAAGGACAAATGTAAATGCGCAAGGTGTTTAGCATGAGAAACCCATTGTTTTCAGTCCGCAGCCTTTAAAAAATTAAACTGTTTAATTAATTCTTGCATTTCCTTTACCTTCATTGTTTCTTTTTGTAATTCAAATGAAGCCAAATAAAGTAGAAGTCGTCTTCTTATTCGGCATATTGTTCACAAACAAAAACGCGAGTTTCAGTCCAGTAACCGTCGCTCATTATCCGAGTAACTTTAAGTTAGGAATCTATGTGAAAAACAACATGCTTCCTACTGAATTATTTGACCACATTATACAAGTATACATATTAATCAGATGTGTTTGCTACGCTGTGCAGTCGCGCAGTTAAATATTTAACATTCTGTCATTTTAGTCTCTAAATTACAAATGCATTTTTATAGACTCAATTAGCATTTTGAATGCATATTTCAGGTTATGAATAATGTCATAGGAATATACAATATTACATAAATTAAAAGAGTAATGAATATTAACAAACTGAAGCTAATAGGCTTATCAAAGATGGTGACACAGTATGAGCAAACGTGAAGTAAACGAAGATGAACATTTAGTTGTCATATCTATCGAAAATCCTTATCGCTTTCAGGTCATCAGTCACATTAAATATAGATATGATTAACACGGCGGAATTGGAACTTCATCGCATCTTGCTGTTTCCATCACGACAACTGGAATTGTGCACACAATGTAAACAAACACCTAAAGCTAAGGACTTTCAGCTTGAAAACACGAGTGACAATATAAGTTCAAATCGTTTGATGTTTCTTTCCTTCGGACTATAAGATAAAGAAAAAGCACTTACGGCAAAAAAACTCCGCTCGTCCCTAAAATTTGATGCTTTTTAAAAATCGGACGATTTTCTTTTATGTTTTTCTTCATACGATAAAGAAAGACTTGCCCTGATTTTTTTATAAGGACTGTAGCAAAACAGAGGGTAAAGTAAATGCGTACGTGGAAAACGAAATATTTAATATTTTCAATAAAGTTAAAAATATTTTTTAAAATGGTAAATGTTACATTATTAGCCATTTTCTGTCGACTTTCAATCTAACCAAAGGAAACTGAATCAGTGTTTCGCATGTCTTTACTTGACTCCTCAACCTAAGAACCCGGTTAACCCATTCTCACCAAGGGGGATATAGTGTGTCAGATCTTCTGGCTTCTGACTACCCATAAAGACTGCCAAGGATGTTCAATTCACAATTACGATCGATGGACACTTGAAGCTGTCACATAATAATAGCTAAAAAATGCAAATATTGCATTAAGTCTAAAAATACAAACTTGTGGGTTCTCAAATTCTCATTTGCACTTTCTATTGTCACAGATATAATATCTGCGCACGCCAACCACAGACTGTGTTCATTAGTGGGGGTGGAGGGTGGGCATGCAATTGGAGGCTCTCTTGGCGTCTTGAGGACCTTGTACCAAGTAGGCGTCAGATACCTGACCCTTACCTCCACGTGTGACACTCCGTGGGCAGAATGTGCGTCCCCAGATAAACCTGAACCATCCCCACGAGGCGGACTCACTCCGTTCGGAAAGGTAAGTCAGGATTATTTTTCGTAGCCTTCTACGAGTATTTGCTACGACCAGCTACGATAGGACTACGATGCTACGATGCGTCTTGCGTAGCACCGTAGTCTGAACCAAAAAACTGCCAATCATTTATTTAAGTGATTATTAAAATAAACTATTAGCTTTAAGTTACGTGGAAATCTTCATGAAAATCACTTAATATATCGTCCTTGTTAATAGTAGATAATGCTTATGAAAATAAATGTTCCTGTGCTTCTATTAAATCAATTAATTCATTTTGTTAGAAAGTTAGATTCCAAAATAAAAGCAATACAAAAAACATCGAATCTTGGATTATTATTACGGGTTTAAATTGTGAGTTATCTCCTCTTAATTCTCTTAAGATTAGATGAAGTTATAATCCTCTTTGCAGACAATACAATGGCAGCTCGTTAAGAGTGAATTTATTGTCTTAAATACACGCTTGCTGTTTATGTCAATTTGTATCAAGCGGAAGTAGGCTTCCAACTAGTTATAAAGTATTTACGAAGCAATTCGTGCGGTATATGGATAACATATGTGATCATAAAGAGCAATCTTGCAGCGTACGAAAGAATATTAAAATACATGTAGCTAAGTAGTCAGAACGCAACCGTAAAGATTGAGACGTCGAGTAGAGTGAGTGTGCCATAATCATAAACATCCTGGCGCGCCGCAATATTTCTCTTTGTATGAACTCGGGCTGCTCGCGAAACCAGTTCTTTGTTTACCTGCAACGATACTTTTCGAAATATTTTCTTTTGTTTAAACTGCACACTGCGTGCAACGTAGGCTGCGTCGTACGTTAAACCCAGCTTAAGTAGCAAACCCCACATCGTACTTAAGAGTTCTGAACAGGTACTGTTCTCTCCACTGTTTTGATTTATTGAACTGAGTATATCTGCATGCCCCAGCGTACCAGTTGCTGCTACTTTAAACAAGTTACAACTACTAGCAGTACTTATCTTAATAGCAGCAACTGCTTTAACGCGCGGACGCTAAATTTAATATGGCTGTAAAGAATAAGTAGTCAGTTCATGGCCCGTCATTTATGATCTGAGTGCCGATCTTTTTTTCTTCGTGCTTGAGTGTAAAATTCCTTAAACAGCTTATTTAATAATACATTAATCTTAGAAATCTCTGAGAATTCCTGGTTAGTTATTTTCGTGACTATAGACTACAGCCTAGTGTTCGTGAATTCTGCTTAGCTAAATACTAAGTTTATCACTAAAGGCTAAAATGTATCCACATCATACCTCAATAAAATAGCAAGTTTATCTCCTAATTGCTGACACCGACGTCAAAACTACATGACTAACTACGACAATTTGTCGCTTTCGGAATTCCTCGACTTACTGAATTCACAACCACAAAGGTTCCAAGAAGTTAGCAATTAATTTAAAGCAAAGCAAACTCATACGAACTTCAAAGCGGCTGGAACAATAGAGACTTACTTTATGATAAATATGCAAACGGCCAGGAGCAGCCGGAACCCTGTTTGCAGTTCATTTCAATAGCTTATACCGCAAAAGTCTTTTAAAACATTCTTTTTCCAAATGGTATTGTACTATGGTATTAAAACTTTTTTTCCAATAAAACTAAATAGGTACCTCAATCAATGTGGTTGAAGCCAAGTAGTCTTCTCTTTTAGTCGCTCCCCCTTACCGTCATCAATCTTTCGTTTACAAATTGTTATTGATCGGTCGGACAGATAGTGGTGAAGGAAATGAATCGGCTGGGCATGTTGGTGGACCTGTCGCACGTGTCGGAGCGCACGATGCGCGACGCGCTGGCCGTGTCGCGCGCGCCCGTGCTGTTCTCGCACTCGTCGGCGCGCGCGCTCTGCAACGTGACGCGCAACGTGCCCGACGCGGTGCTGCGCCTGCTGGCCGCCAACAAGGGCCTCATCATGGTCAACTTCTACACTTCGTTTCTCACCTGCAAGGACACGGCGACGGTGCAAGATGCCATCGGTAAGCGTCAAGGCATTAGGCTGTTTTGTAATGTGTATTTATGATGTCTATTAGAAATACCAAGTCTGATGTTTAAAAAATCTAACAATTTCCTTAACGTATGAAAAGTTTTTAAACAAATTCAGAAAGAAATTGAATCTTTTTATACAGAAAACAAATTAAAAAGCTTTTAGGTCCATGCTGATTTTTGCGCCCTTTTTACTTTAAGTTAATTTTAACTTAAGTTATACTTTACAGTAATTATAAATTGGTAAAGAATAATAAATTCAGTTTTGAAAGTCATCCAATTCAATTATCTAGGAACTGTTCACAACCTCCCGAAAGAAACA